>CM076582.1:773667622-774356849 GCA_034641835.2 Pinus albicaulis
AAAAAATGTGATGGTGCGTTGCGGCGGTCAACAGGATGCTTCAACCAGCAAAGTCTCCTTGATCAACCAACCCAGAATGTGTCACAACAATCCTCCAATCAGCTACCGAGTCAACCCAAGTCAACTCCAGAAAAGTCAACGCTGTCCAGAAAAGTCAACGCAGGGCAGCAAGCTAAAAGTCAACGCAACAACAATTTGGTCAACCCTTTGACCTCGATTTCTGTGCCAAAGTGTACGGCCTCTCAAAATCGAACTTTCCAACAAGTTTCAGCCCTTTCGGACCATGCGTTGACCAAAGTCAACACTGGTCAAACTTCCAGCAAAACCCTAGCTGCAGAAATTCGTCCTTCAGCTCAGCCGTACAGATTCATCCTCCTTCTTCTTCACACATGTGGGCTGAACTTGTCCTCCAAGGAGCTCGTACTAAATCAGATGAGAGAAGAAGATGTGTGTTGAGTTGTGGTGAAATGCTCTCCAACTTTGCCTGTATTTATATCCATCATTGGGGTGTGTGACACATCTGCTGGGGGTGTGAAACCTTAAGGCCGACCTGCACATATAATTTATTATAAATAATAAATTCAAAATAAATGTTCTGCTTATCGGATTAAGATATATTTTATATGGATTTTACACCTCTCCGAAAGAGGAATCCAACAAAAATATTAGCCTCTTAATCTGAGCATCACAACATGGAGTTTGGACCTAGTTGTCCAAATTTAACACTCCCTCTCAACTAGGGAGAACTCCATCCATCAGTGCAATCAAACATCATGCGTCATCCCGCCGTAACTTGCTTTGCTGGCCTCTTTATTTCAGAACAGAAGTGGGTCAGTCACAAAGACATCATCCCCCGGCTGACATATTCAGCCCAGAGGTTCGAAACCTCTATCAGACTCATAAAGAGTCTCCAACCAACCCGAAGTTGGTTCATCTGACCCGAAGTCAGGCAGAGGTCCCAGACCTCACTAAACTTGATCCCAGATCAAGTGGTTGGACCGTGCCATCCTAGATAGAGAGTACTGCAATCTCTGATGCGTCCATCAGTCTTTGCTAATAGTCTCTAGCTTTTCCCACCTCATTGGCCAAATGAGAGGTACTTCCCATGAGCCCTGAACTCAATGGGCAGGATGCATACGGGGCACAGATAAATGAGAGGCGAACCAGCTCAATAATCACAAGGGTGGGGAAGAAGCATTATGAGTGCTTATAGCTCCGAGAAGCTATCCCCAAAGCCCCCCAGAGCTCCCAGAGCTCATCGTCCAATAGGACCCACATCATAGGGTCGTTCCACGACACCAAGACTCTCACGGAAGGTTAGGAACTTGACCTTCCCCAGGGGCTTAGTGAGAATATCCGTGACCTGCTCATCAGTTCCTATATGATCGAGCCTTACGGCGCCTCGTTGTACCATATCCCGGATAAAGTGGTACCTGATATCAATATGCTTGGATCGGTCGTGGAACACAAGATTCTCAGTCATACGAATCCCACTCTGGTTATCACAGAGTATCACAGTGGTATCTAGCACATGTCCAAACAGCTCACTAAAGAGCTTACGCAACCAAACTGCTTCACAACAGGCCATACTTGCAGCAATGTATTCGGCCTCCGCGGTGCTCAAAGCCACCGACTTCTGCTTCCTGCTCATCCATGAGATCGAAGCAGAACCAAGATTGAAGCAGCATCCCGATCTGCTCTTACGATCCACCACACTGCCAGCCCAATCGGCATCAGTATATCCACGGAGTGTCACACTCCCGGCAGTGTATCTCAGCCCATGGTTTATCGTGCCCCGAAGATATCTCAGAAGATTCTTGGCACCAACCCAATGAAAATGATGAGGCTCAACCATCTGTTGACTCAAAGTGTTCACTGCAAAACATATATCCGGTCGGGTGTTCACTAAGAACATCAAAGCTCCTATGAGTCGACGATACTCAGTAGGATTGGCCAAGATAGGCCCAGCAGCGCTGCCACTCAACTTCTTAAAGTTGAGTTCCATCGGTGTCGACACGGACTTACAGTCCACCATCCCAAATCTTTCCAGAAGCTTCACAATGTATTTTCCTTGAGAAAGGAAAATCTCTCCAGGTCTCTGCCAGACCTCCAGGCCCAGGAAGTAGTGCATCAGTCCTAGGTCCTTCATCTCGAACTCAGCAGCGAGCTCCCTCTTACATTGATGAATGAGAGGGTCAGCACCTGTCAGGAAGAGGTCATCCACATACAACACTAGAATGAGAGGCTTCCCCTGCACAACCTTGAAGTAAAGGTTCGGATCAGCATTACTTCGAGTGAAGCCCAGCTTCATCAAGTAGCTATCCATCCTCTCGTACCAAGCTCTGGGTGCTTGCTTTAACCCATAGAGGGCTTTCTTCAACCTGCAGACATGAGTGTCTCGATCCTGAACTTCAAATCCCAGAGGTTGTTCTACATACACCTCTTCTTTTATTGCACCATGCAGAAAAGCGGTCTTGACATCCATCCGATGAAGACTCCATCCTTGCGTAGCAGCAAGGGCTATGATTGATCGAATGGTGGTATATCGTGCCACAGGTGCAAATATGTCATCATAGTCTATTCCTTCCTTTTGAGAGAAGCCACGGGCAACAAATCTTGCCTTGAACTTTTCAGCACTCCCATCAGATCCATGTTTGATCCTGTAGAGCCATTTTGCGTGACAACTGATTTGTCCTTCGGTCTCGGGACCACATCCCAGACATCATTCTTCATTATGGACTCATATTCTTCGTGCATAGCATCCTTCCAAACTTGATGCTTTACGGCTTCCTCAAAAGATCCAGGTTCAGATTGTACAATAGTACTCATGGCAGCTAGATATCCTTGGTATCTACACGGCTTCTTGCTTTCTCGGAATGTCCCCCTTGGGGCAGCATGACCCTCAGCATCTTCGAGGGTGTCCCTGAGCCATGATGGTCTCTTTCCCAGTGAAGGAGATGGATCAATAAGGTCCATTGGTCCTTCAATATCAGGCATTGTCTCATCCTGCGGTTCTTCTTGATTTCCAGGCCTTTCTTCATGATTTTCTTCAGATCTTGGAAGATCTACTACTTTCTTCAGGGAAGCATCTTCGTCAAAAGTGACATCATGACATATCTCTACTTCCCTTTGACCAGGTACATAGACTCTATAGGCCTTAGACGTCTCACTGTAGCCCACAAACATTCCTTTCTTTCCAGAAGCATCCAGCTTACTTCTCTTTTCTTTCGGCACATGAAAATAGACAGGACATCCAAAAATTCTAAAATGTGAGACATCGGGTTTCTTACCAGAGAAAACCTCTTCGGGAGTTTTGGAGTCCAGAGCGGAATGAGGGCATCGGTTTTGAATGTACACAGCAGTATTTGCAGCTTCTCCCCACAGAAACTTCGGTAGACCCTGGTCACATAGCATAGCACGGGCAGCTTCCACAATAGTCCTATTCTTGCGTTCAGCAACACCATTCTGCTCAGGAGTATATGCAGTGGTAGTCTCCCTCTTAATGCCAGCTTCTCTGCAAAAGTCTTTGAACTCATTTGACTCATATTCAGTGCCATTGTCGGTCCTCAAAATCTTGATCTTCTTTCCGGTCATATTTTCCACCAAGGCTTTGAAGGTACGTAACCACATGAAAGCCTCATCCTTCTTCTTCAAGAAGTATATCCAGGTTTTGCGAGAGAAGTCATCAGTGAATGTCATGTAGTAAGAACATCCTCCCAGGGATGTCACGGCCAACATACCAGATAGATCAGAATGGACCAGTTGCAAAATATCAGATGTCTTTGTGACACTTGAGGGGAAAGGTCCCCTTGTATGCTTTCCTTTGGCACAACCCTTACATACACCTTCATGATTATTTCCAAAGTCGGGCATCCCTGTCACCACCTTCCTTGCTTCGGGAAGGGCCTTGTAATGAAGGTGTCCAAACCTTCGGTGCCATAGTTCGGTTTGTCGGATAGTATCACATGTCATTGCTCCTAGTGGACTCCCTCCAACCTAGTAGAGTGTGCCAACTCTAAAACCAATCGAGATAGCTTCCTTGAAGCTCTTCTTCCACATGAGCACCTTTCCATCAGAGAATGTTACATTGAACCCTTTGTCTTCCATGGCTGATACAGACACAAGGTTCTTCTTCAATTTTGGTACATAGAGTACATCTTGCAAATGTAGGACTTGTCCTCGAGACAAGTGGAGGGTCACAGTCCCAGTCCCTTTCACGGGATATGTGGCATTATCTCCAAGGATAATTTCTAGATTAGTATCCCTCTCAACCATGTCAGAGAGTGCTTCCTTGAATCCAGTGATGTGTCTTGAGGCACCACTATCTATCAGCCAGACATCCATAGTGTCGGGCGGAGATGTAGCAGAGAGAGAAGATACAAGAATATACTCATTTCTTTTATCAACAGCATTAGACTCCTCATACCTGGAGTTTCTAGACCTTTTAGAAGGTTGATTGTTTCCACCAGAGGGAGCCTTCCTCTTTCCTTTAGATCTGTCGTTTCTTCGATTCCCATTCCTCTGGTTGTTGTTGTTATCATCACTATCGGGAGAATCCTTCTTGAAGGGACATTCTCTAGCATAGTGACCAGGCCTATGGCAAGTGAAACACTTACCCTTCTTTTCTTGAGCCCTTGTTCTTCCTTTGTCCTTAGGACCACCAGAGTTCTTCTTTCGAGAATGAGCACCATAGGCAACATTTCTGTCATTATCGAATTCCTTCATCCTTGTTTCTTCTTGCATACATCTAGACAGAAGCTCATCAAAGTTAGGAATGGTATTATTATTGAGAATGGTAGTTGTGAATACTTTCCATTCATATGGGAGTCCTCCAAGTGCGGTGAGAACCATCTCACGATCAGCTATTGTCTCCCCAATAGCCAGCAGATTGTTCCTTGTTTCGGTCAATTTCAGAAAGTAAGTTTGAACAGACTCATCCCGGCCTTTCTTCATATTCTTCAATTTATTCTTGAGGAATAGCACTTGGTTCACATTGTTTACTTTGAACATCAGGATTAATTTGTCATACATCTCCTTGGATGTGCCTAGCTCAGATATATAGGCAACCAGACTCTTATGTATGGATTCCCTGATCATCAGCTTTGCTTTGATCTCCCCCTTCTTATACTTGTTTTTAGCAGCAGCAGTGGCATTGGATGGAGGTTCTTGAATCTTACCCAGTACATGATCCAAGAGATCATGGTCTTCCAATTTGAGATCTAATATCATCTTCCAGGCATGGAAGTCATCCCTTCCAGTCAGCTTGTCATTTTCCTTGAATTCAAAACTTGTGGAACCCATTTCCTCCGATGGTGATTGCTAAAGTTAGGGCTTGTCTTCACCTCACCTCTGATACCATGTAAATTTTTGTAGATGTTCTATGCTTGATGCAACTTTACTTTTATTACAGCAATCACACAAATGGTTAAGTAAAATGCTGATAGAACATATCAGTGGATCTTATAGAAGACAAACCAGAAACAGAAAAATGTGATGGTGCGTTACGGCGGTCAACATGATGCTTCAACCAGCAAAGTCTCCTTGATCAGCCAACCCAGAATGTGTCACAACAATCCTCCAATCAGCTACCGAGTCAACCCAAGTCAACTCCAGAAAAGTCAACGCTGTCCAAAAAAGTCAACGCAGGGCAGCAAGCTAAAAGTCAACGCAGCAACAGTTCGGTCAACCTTTTGACCTCGATTTCTGTGCCAATGTGTACGGCCTCCCAAAATCGAACTCTCCAACAATTTTCAGCCCTTTCGACCGTCGACCAAATTCAATGTCGGTCAAACTTCCAAGGAACCTCGTCGCAAAAATTCAGCTTCACTTAGCCGTATTGGGCTCTCGGTCCCTCCTTCTTCACACGTGTGTCGAACTTGTCCTCCAAGGAGCTCGTACTAAATCGTAGAAGAGAAGAATGTGTGGCGGAGTTGCTGTGAAATGCTCTCCAACTTTCCCCGTATTTATATCCATCATTGGGGTGGTGACACATCCGCCGGGGGTGTGAAACCTGCCGACTCACATATAATTTATTATAAATAATAAATTAAAATAAATGTTCTCGCTTCATCGCATTAAGATATATTTTATTATATGGGATTTTACACCTCTCGAAGCAGGAATCCAACAAAAATACTAGCCACTTCATCACAACATGGAGTTTGGACCTAGTTGTCCAAATTTAACAATTATACATATGAAAAATACTATTAATCCATCTAGTGAATATTTGAGAATCCCCATAAACGTAACCACCAGTTTCTAGATCAACGGCAACAAGAGTCCCCCAAAGTGCCATAATTTCGGCTTTGTTGTTGTTGGTGCTGGACCTCATTCAATAGATGTGAATTTTTTCCCGATCAGAAATTTTGATCCAGGCACCACAGCCAATAATGCCATCAGCTGAAGCACCGTCAAAATATATGGCAGGTATGGCTATTTCATGTGGTCTAATACGATGAGAGGCATCAGAAATATTATTGAATATCGGAGGGCGATCATCCATCCAGGATTTGATAGCCAAGAAAACCCGTTGAATCTGAAAAGATTTTTGTTCAAAAATAATTTGATTCCTTGCTATCCAAACTTCCCATATAAAATAAAAGGGTAATGATCTATAACTGTTGTTCAGTTTGTCCCAGTCATTTGCAGTGGATATGAAATCCGCCGAACACCAAGATGGATCCAAAAAGAAAGAACTAAACAGTTTCCATAGCTCAATAACAGTGGAGCATTGGAAGAAGACGTGAGTTATTGATTCCTCCGCTGTAAAACATAAAACACAGCGACTGGGGCCTCTAGTGAAGTGGTTAAATTGTTTTTTTGGGGATTGAATTATATTGTCACTTATTGGGATTTGTTTTATTGAACGCCCCCTACCATTCGTTAAATTGTAATAGTTCTAGAGTTGGCAACGGTGGTGATATCATTGGCGGTGCCTCCACTTATGGCGGTTCGCCACTACCTTTAACCTCTAAACCATACTTATGCCATTTAAAAAAAACTACAACTTACGTATAACAAGTCGTAGATTTTCTCAAGCGGAAAGGCACAGAATTTGTTGGGGAGAGGTTTCAATTTCAGTTAGTGATGTGCTACACAGGGGTCAAAATTGAAGGAATTTATCAGTAAAAAAAAATTTAAATTTGGATTTTTACTAGTTTTAGAAAAAAATTTATTAATATTATAAAATGCCTCCAGAAGGGCTGTAGTCTGTTAGCGCCCATCACATTTTTAAAAGTTTCTAAGTATTTAGTAACGCGTGACAGTTCATTGGTGGACTGGTGGTGACTCGGTAAGTCGGTGACTCTGTCATAACTGGAGTCTGGACTCAGGTTTTTTTCCCTTTCACAGTTTCATTGTCCAAAACTTCACTTCAAACCCTAAAAGTTGTTGCAACATTGAAGGAGATTGACGGCAAGGGAGAGTTTGTTGAGTTTTGATTGATTGCACTGCCCACTACCAACCCCAAGCCAACAACCATCATAATGGCAGGTTCATGCTCAATAATGAACCCTGATATTTTTCCTTGCCAAGTTGTGACTTAGGCTTTAGCGCGATTTTTTTTTTTTTTCATCCATTGGAGAAAGAACACTTGCAAGTTGCAAGCTACAACGAAATATCCATTCCTTACTACTCAGGAGTCAGGAGTAAGGACTTAGCGAAAGAATATTCCTCAACAAATGAACAAAAAAACAGGTACTTAAAACCTTTGAATCCTGCTACTAGATAGACGGTTATTTGCTAATAAAAAAAACCACTAATAAGACATCCTCTCGGACTCATGGGATATTTGGGAACAACCGTCTCTCTTTCAGGCATGTCTGTGTATACTATGAAACATACACAGTCTTCCACTCCTACACTATCAAAATGCCCAATAGGAGAAATTCTATTTAACATCAATGTTGGCATCTTGGTAATCTCAGCCCATAAATATGAATTCGAATGAAATTCTCATAGACCACAGTATTTGAAATTCCCTGATTATCTGATATACCTCCGGTGAGTATAACCCTCGACCCACAGATGAGTAGCTGAGGTCACCCAATGGGTGCAAGGTTCAGCGTCTCAAATGGTAGCGATGAAAAATTTATTGTCCCATTTGCAATGTTAAAACCTATAATGCCCAATAATTCACGTCAAGGGACATTAGTATTGATTGCTAAACTGTAGCAGAATCTGTTGCAGAAGAACCATCTTCCACTGTCTCCCACTCTCATAAGAAATGTGCATTAGCTTCACATTCCTCGGCAATTTCCCCACTATCCTCCAACAATTTTCAGAGAAATCGTAGATTTCTAGAATATCCACATTCTCCCTGTGCAATCTTCCCACAACCACTACAGTGTAGTCTGATTCATTTTTATTATTGTTAAATTCTGAAATATTACTGGAATTTGCAATCAAGGTAGGAATATCATTTTTACACATTCCTATGACAATGATTTTCTGAATTAATAACATGGTGGGAAGTTGTAAAGATGTTCTAGTGAGAGGATTGCAGACATGATAAGTAGTGAAATGAAAGTGATCACAGGCACCAACTAGAAATAGGCCTCCAACAGATCCTTGGTAACTATCATTAAATCTTTCATTTCTGTCATCTTCTTCTCGTTGCAGAAATTTAAAGGAAAAAGAGTTTCTCCAAGTTTGTGTGAAGAAAGAGTATGTCATCAAAGGCAGTTTTGAGTTAAATGTCTAGAGAATAAGCAACGGATTACGGTTAGGTAATAGGAACCGCAGTGGCCCATTCATTAGTTATAAATTTGGAGCAGGAAAGGATGGCATTCCAGTGATTGCATGCCACTGAAAATCTAGGGAGAGATTGTAGGGGCAACCGTGGTAAAATATTCTCTTTCAAATATTTGGTCAATTCAAACCACCATGAGCTTTCCTCATCCCAATCAACATCCAACAACACTTCCATTTTCACACTCCTAGACATTCGAAATGAACTGCTATATCTGTTCTTAACTCGATTCAATTATGTGACAACTCCCACCACACCTATTTTTCTTTTGCGATACTTATGTTGAAAGGTCGAATTTATATGAACATAAACCCCTATGCTAATTGTCATAACCATGAGCCAACATGGCCTTATTACTCTAAGTCTATATTTTGGAGCTTAATCAATGGGGTGGTCCTTGCTGGACATTGCATATTGCGTTGTCTATGAGCACAAACCAAGATGCATATATAGTTGCTCCAAGACTGGGAGAAGCATTGCCATTGCTCCCTAACAGGGCTACCTGAAATTTGTATTCCTATTTATGGAGAAGATATTCATTTTCATTTTTATATTAACGATGCCATGCTTCTTGGATGAAACAAGCAGCCCATGTTCGCCATTACTGGGAGTAGAAATGAAAATTCTGTTGAACCTGTCGGCTATGCAGAGGTCTGAATTGAGTTGCAACAAACTTCAAATCCTCTGCTCTTAAGGAAAATGCTTCTACCTCAATCAAATATTTTATAATTCTGGTAGAAGATGGAAGATTTGCACTAAAATTGGGATCCAAAGCCCATGTCAGTAGTTCTTCACCACATAAATCTTCTTGTTGAAGAAAACCACTATTAAAAAATTCAATTCTTCCTCCATTTCGTGTCGCACTTTCCAAACGACCAAAAATAATGAAAAGAATCATATCAACTGGATCCCCTTCTCTGATTGGAACACTTAGATTAGAATCTCATTACCTAAAGAGGCTATGGAATCTATTAGAGTGCACTTCTAAAACATATACTTTGTTATGATATAATCAATGCACTTCATAACAATTTTCTTTATATCATATAATCAACTTTGCCACATATCCATAAACTTGGGAGACTTGGATATGAAATATTACGTGTGAGAGTACTTCGCTATTAAGCAGAATCATTATACTGGCACTGTTTTCTAAGTTACATAGCTTTATCTTAGTGTTTCTATTTATTATATTTATATCAGCTTTCTTCCCGTTAGAGTTGAAGTGTCTAATTCAAATGTATAATTATAAGAGATAATTCTAAAATTTACCTTTGTATGTTAGAACTAGCAATTCCAAATGGTAGGTAATATGAGATAGATATTTTAATATGAGTTTTATATGAGCATTTTCTTTGCACCTTTCGGCGTTGATTTTTATATTTATATTGATTTTAGATAATTTTGAAAAAAAAATTAATAGTGAAAGTGTTGAGTAAATATGATTATATTAAATTTATTATTGTTATTATCCTTATTTTAAAAAAGGAGAAGAAATATTTATATTAATGAGAATTTTGTGTTTAAGTTACAAAGAAGTTTCAACAGGCTAATCTAAGGTTCAAATGGATCCACTTCTGTGACAATATATGTCTGTTCGGTATAAAGTGTTGGCTTGAGATGTTCACACATTGCATCCAACAACTGATCATCCATACTCTCAAACAAAGGTACCTAGGCAAGGATATAAAGCAAACAGTGCTGTGAGTATGCATGTATGCAAGCATCGGATGTCCATGCTATACGCGTTATAGTTTGAAATTTTGTCCTCAGATTACCATCTAGAAAATTAACCCAACATTTCCATTGTCAAATTCGGATTAGGCTTTAAAAAAATGGTTTCTCACCCCAATCAAATGACACTCTGTCTTAGCTAGTCTGATCACAAAAGGCCACAAGGATGATTTTGTAATTTTTTATATCATATTAACATAAATATTGATGATTTTGTCTTTCTGAAAATTAAATGTAAAAATAATATATTGTGGTCAATGGAAATGTTTTTTTTTAAGATTTTCATCATGGAAGGGCGACATAAATGTATGCCCTTCTAATTGAAATTGGGACCTGCCCTTCAAATTTGATCACTGGAGATACATCTGAACTAAAACTTATTTAACCAAAGACCCACGTGGTACTTGTTCATAGGTCTTTAATCAAATATTTTAAACTTGTTCATAGTTCTTAAAGCCACATGCCACTCGTTCATAGGTCCACCTCAAGCCCCTTGTTCATATGTCTTAAAGCCACATGGCACTCGTTCATAGATCCACCTCAAGCCCCGCGTTCATAGGTCCCAAGGATTTTAAGGCCACATGGAACTCGTGCATAGGTCTTAAAGCCACATGGAACTCATTCATAGGTCCACCACATAGCACTCGTTCATAGGTCTAGCCACATGGCACTTGTTCATAGGTCCACCTCAAGCACTATGTTTACAAAAAATATTGGCACTCATTCATAGGTCGTGCATAGGTCTTAAAGCCACATGGCACTCATTCATAATTCCACCACATAGCACTCATTCATAGGTCCATCCACACGGCACTTGTTCATAGGTCCACCTCAAGCACCATGTTTACAAAAAATATTGGCACTCATTCATAAGTCTTAAAGCCACATGGCACTCATTCATAGGTCCATGTCAAGCCCCACGTTCATAGGTCCAGCCACATGGCACTCGTTCACAAGTCCACCTCAAGCACCAGGTTTGCAAAAAATATTGACATAGGTCTTAAAGCCACTTGCACTTATTAATAGGTCAACCTCAAGCCCCATGTTCATAGGTGTACCTCAAGCACTAGGTTTACAAAAAATATGAATTGCTTAGGTCCACCTTAAGCCCGAGGGACACATGGTTTAAAAAAAAATATGAATCGGTTAGGTCCACCTTAAGCCCGAGGGTTACAAAAAATATTAACCAAAGATTCACGGACATGTGGTTTACAAAAAAATATGAATCGGTTAGGTCCACCTAAAAAAATATTAATCGATTAGTTCCACCTTAAGCCCCATGGTTACAAAAAATATTAACCAAAGATTTAGGGACACATGGTTTACAAAAAAATATGAATTGGCTAGGTCCACCTAAAAAAATATTAATCGATTAGGTCCACCTTAAGCCCCAGGGTTACAAAAAAATATTAATCAGTTGGGTCCACCTTAAGCCCCAGGGTTATAAAATATTAACCAAAGATTCAGGGACACATGGCACTCATTCATAAAATATTAACCAAAGATTCAGGGAAACATGGCATTACTTCATAAGTCCACTTCAAGCCAAGTCTACCACATGTCATTGTTTCAAGGACACATGACACTCGTCCATAGGTCCACCTCAAGACAAATCTACCACGTGTCATTTTGGTTCTACCAACTTTTTATTAACCAAAGATTCAGGGCCACATGGCACTAGTTCATAGGTCCACCTCAAGCCAGGTCTACCACATGTCATTCTCAGGTTCTACCAACTTTGTGACATGTCATTATCCCAGTGAGTATGGTCTTGCCATGTGTTTGGTATTAACTAAAGATTCAGGGCCATATGGCACTCGTTCATAGGTCCACCTCAAGCTAGGTCTACCACGTGTCATTCTCAGGTTCTACCAACTTTGTGACATGTCATCAGTCGAGTGAGTATGCTCTTGCCATGTGTCATGAGGTTTGACATTTTTTTGGTGTTGGTCAATACCTTCAAATTGCGACAACTTCATCATACGAACTTTATTTTTTCCCATTCAAATTGCGTTGGATTCTTTGTGATGAGCACTACTTCCTTTTTTATTGGTAAATACCTTCAAATTGTGATAACTTCGTCATAAGAACTTTTTTTTTCCCATTCAAATTGCGATGGATTATTTGCGATGAGAAATACGCAACGACACCAAAATAAGGAAAATTTTAAGGATGAAAGTTTGCCTTTAAGTTTAGAAACCTTGGTGAATCTTACTAGTCCCTAATATGAAAATTATAATATGTTTGGCAATATTTTTGTAAAAATGTTTAGATTTCTAATGATTTTATATTAGTCTATATAAAAATTTGCCGATTTGTAGGGTAAAAAAATTTTATACTATAAAATATGGGTGAATAGTGTTTAGAAAAACGGAAATTGGCGAATATTTCTTTTGGAAAAAACATGGAAAATTAGCTCACCTACGAATATTAGCCCCCAAAATTTCCCCTCGCATCAGTTTTGTGACATTTTGATGACGTTAAATTTTGAGCATTTTTGAGCTCCTCATCAAGAAACTCTAAATTTAATCATTTTTTTTCGTAAAACCCTGTGACTTATATTATTGCACCGAGAGGTGCATTCTACAACCCAATATGACCTCAATGTGTAAATATGCCACTTCCTCAAAAAATAATACAAATAATTTTCACTAATGTTGGCCAAAACATTAGCTTGAATCTTAAATTATATATAACTTGAATATTTAGATAATATATAAATTTCTAATCTTATTAATGGACTAAGATTCATTATTAAAATAAGAATATGTGTTATTATATATAATTTGAATGGATAATAAATTATCTCATGTGTTTAATAGCTCTTTTATCATAGATTTTTTTTTGGGACTTCTAGGTGAATGAGAAGATTGAGTGATGGAGTGCAGAGGAGCTAGGGTTTGCAGGTCATGGGGTTTTGGCAGGGTGACGACGGCTACTCAAGGGTGTGCACCAGGTAGAAATGGGGGATCTATCGACACATTTTTGTACCTAAGGAGAAGGCAGAGGCTGATTATGGGTCAATCTATGGCACAATGCAAAATTTGGAAGCTGGTAGTCATGGCGACAGACCACGAGACCCGTCTCTCCTCTTCTTGCTATGGTGTTGAAGCAGGAATTAATACGATATTCTATTTTCCTCCTCATATAACTAGTCTCACCATTAAAGTGACTGATCCGAGCACCTGGCAGCTGTCTCTTGATGGAGGAGGAGGGGTAAGGGAATAATCTCCATACAGGCTTGCAGTTGAGGCTGGTTGCAGCGTCTTATGGATTTAGATACGGGATCATAGCAGAGGGCTGGCGATAGATGGCCCTATCTCTTGCCTCTGCCTTGAAGCAATATTTTAGCATAGATGGGATTCTGATCTAAGGGGTTTTGGCGATGGGGATCTGTATCTGCAGCCCTAACCCATGTGGCTCCACCAGGAATGCCAACAGTGGGTAATTCCCTTATCAATATTTATTTCTTTTCTTTGTTGTTTCGTTTTTATCATTTACAGTTGGTTAAAAGAAGGATGGAGCTCTTGGCTCATTGTTAGGGTAGCGCATGGGTTTCAGACCCAATTCTTACCTACACGGCACAGATTTTTGGCAGGGAGCGAGGTTTCTCCCATATATGGGCAACCCTTGTACTCTGCCCTAGCTAACCTAAGACAAAGAAAAAGCTCTGACAGGAGTTCCTGCCTGGAAAAACCCATCCCACACAGACGAGTAGGGGTCTATACTCCCTAGACCAGCTTCCAAATTTTCTTTAAAAAATTAAATGGGAAAAAAAAATCCCTCTGGGTACAGGAGGAGGAATTGGTCATAGATCTGAAGTGCAATATTCAAGTGGAAACAGGTATCCCGGTAAAAAAAACAAAGCTTGATCTATTCAGTAAAGGTACTACAGGAAGAAGACCAATTAAAATAATACCACATCCAAACAAATTCTTCCATTGTACTGAACTTAAGACTCAAAGGAGGAACCCCAGGAGAAAAAACATCTGCTAGAACTAAACAGAATAGAACTACAGGACCCATGAGGGGACCCAATACTTCCAAAGTTGGCACCTCAAACAGGCTCGCATACAAGAACATTTAGCAGGGGAAAAACAAAACATCAACAACTTCAGAACTAGTTGATAATAATCCCAAACCATACATTGTGGAGCAACTGAACTGCGTGTCAAAATTGAATATTAATGCATTAGAGATCGATGAACATCACTCCACATTTGAATCACAGGAAATAATATGCAGTTTTAACTGCTTTTGGCCCAAACCAATGGAGCTTTTCCATTGGATATTCACTAATTGGACCATGGATTGTGATATCCATCTCTGCTCCAAGGGGTATTTCATTGTCAAGTTCACTTCTACAGAAGCCAGAGATATCATTCTCAGGGAGGGACCATGGTTCTGGGGATCTATCGGACTCTTCATCACACCTTGGTTCCATGATTTTGATGCAAACACGATGGAGATCACCAGAATGTCGGTATGGGTCCGACTGTATAATCTCCCACTTTATTTTTGGAATGAAATCATTCTAGAAGGCATTGGAAACACTATAGGGAGATACATCAAAACAAACATCCAGAGGATCGAGGAGATAATTTTCACTTTTGCACGAATCTGCATTGAAATGGACCTCAGCAAAGGGTCACCAAATAGTATACAAATGATTCATAACCAACAAAAATGGAAGCAACACCTTGACTATGAAAACAAAACATTTAGGTGGATGATATGCAGGAAAACCGACCATCTACAAAATACATGTCCGGACAACAAAAGAGAGAATAGGAAAAAGAAGAAGACAGGGAAAGAATCCAAGGGTTGGCAATCCCCCTCTACTGGCCCAGAGCAAGAAAAAAAATATGAAGGGGACATTCCCATTCAGAACGAAAGCACATAGGCTGCGTCTAATCCAGGGGTACCAGACCAATATGTACAAGACCCAATTGTGTCTAACAGGACGCCTCTGTCGACACAAGCCATGAGGGATTTTACGTCCACTGGGGATCGTTCTACTATAAGCTCAAGAGCGAATAAAAGATCGCATGTGTTAGAAAGCTCAGATTCTGAGAAAGAAAACTCCATGAGGAATAATGAGCTGGCCTTGGTTCCTTCTTCCCTGCATTCAAGGACATGGAAGATAGTTCAAAAGAGAAAAGGCAAGCATGAAAAGCCCAGCCCTGCTGGAAATTTGTAAATATTTTGGGTAGCTTCGCTACAATGACATGTGTTGACATGTTTGCTTGAGCACACAGGCCCTTTGGGTGTCTCGAATGCTTAATTGCATCTGCAAAATGTAAATTTTCATTACTTATTAACAGAAAGTTGCTGATTTTTTCTCTGGAAAAAAAAAATAGCTCTTTTATCATATGCGTGAATTTGAATGGATCATAGATTTACCTTTAACAAAAAAATTTACCACATTAAAATTCCAAATTAGGTAAAATTTCAAAAAAAATTAATCTTTACTAAAGCCAATACCATTTCTTAAATCAAAGGAAAAGGGCTAATTCAACACCAAGAATCCAAAATCGTGCTCCAAAATATTTTAGTATTTATTTTAAATAAATATTTGTAAAATGAATCTTTAAAGAAAAAACCATATATATTAATTTGATGTAGTTTTATTATAAATTTTTCTATCATGTCATGTAAAAAAATTATTAAATATAATATAGATATTAAAAGTTTAATATTAATATTAATATATTGTAATATTAATATTATTAAATATAGTAGCTTTGGATTATTACAATATTAAATTTAATATAATATTAAATTTTTTATTCTAATACACATTAATATATCATGAAATATAATTGGCTCTAGATATATATGGATGGAAGAATAAATATATAGAGTGATAAAACATGGAGAAACAGAGGGAGTGACAAGGAATATATGGAGATCAAATGAAGGATATGGGAGAGGAGGAATGAAGAGAAAGGGAAATAGATGAGTGAGAAAGAGAGAGAAGGGTAAGAGAGAGAGAGGGAGAAACAAAGATGGAGAGGGGAGAGGAGGAGATAGGGAGGGAGATAGTGACAAGCTTGGAGGGAAAAGAGATGGGGGGAGAGAGGGAAAGGATTGTTGAAAAGTGTAACTAGGATCGGTCTTCATATTGACTATGTAATTAGGAATTCATGTAAAGAAGAAGACAAAGATAATAAAATGTATTTTTTGTACTTGCTTCATGGGTTTCATGAGCAAGAATTGTATTATATGTTAATAGACTTATTCTTGATGTCTATTTAGGGTTTTTCTTCTAAGTGTAATTAGTGTCATGTATATGAAGAACCTAGTCATCATTAAAAGCTCCAAGACCTTGTCATGAACCTTGTAGAAGAAAGTCTCTAACAGCCCTCAAGATAGCTCTCTTTCAAATGCTGAAAAAGATGTCATAAATTTGGTTGATAATAAATAATGAAGTCTGCCTACATGTCGGCCTAAAAGGAGGAACATATGCACTATATATAACCTTATTTATGGCCATTTGATACCAAGAATCTGCAGACTATTCTATGGAAAAAGTGTGGATTTCAGAAGATAACAGAAGTGAATTTTAGAAGGTAAAAGAGTGCAGATATAAGTGTAGATTGATGGGATTCAGTACAAGGTTATATTGTAGACTTATCTGAGGTATCTCAGCCTCCATTTTTGGATCCTAACTCAAGAATAATTTGTGGACATTACATTGAAGTTTTTGCATACCGAGTTATGCAGATAACCTGAATCACAAGTAATGTTAAGGGCAGTGGACAAAGACTATAAGTGCAGAACTGTTTAAAGAAGGACTTGTTAATTGTGCTAAGGTTAGTTTTCAGATCATATTACATCTACCATACATGAAGTTGAGACAGTGACATAAAATGAGAAATAATTCTTAAAGGTTGGAGTAGAAGAGAAGGATCAATGTTGAAGGCAGTCAAAGAGGTAATGACAAGGTCTTGGAGGCTCTCATAGGTCAAGGGTCTAAGTCTTGGTAATGGTACTTGTCATTTGAAGATCGATAAGAATAATTTCTTTTTGTTTTTCCTCTCCAAGAGGGAGAGGTTTTTCCTTGGCTTTAGGAGCCTAACTCTTCTATCTCATGTATTTTGATAATTGACTTGATGAAATACTAAATAAGCTAAGGAAGAAAATACATAAGTAACTCAAGTAAACTCACAAGTAATTATCAAGAAAAGAATTTGTATTAATCACTAGGCCTCTAAATTTTCAACAAGGGACAAAGAGAGGACTTGAGAGGGAGGGATAAAGAGATGGAGCTGGAGGGCGAGAGAGGAAATGAATAAGAAATAGAGAGTGAGAGAGAGAGAGATAAAAGTGGAGAGAAAAAGAGAGGGAGTGACAAAGATGAAGAGAGTGTGTGTATGTTTTGGGGTGAGATAGAAAGACAAAGAAGGATAAATGGAAGGAAGTGGGAGAGGAGAGAGGGAAGGACATGGTGACTGAGTTGGAGGGCTAAGAGAGAAAGAGATAGAAAGAAAGAGCATGGGAGACGGAGGGAGGTGGGAGAGAAAGTAGGAAAGAGGAAGGAAGAGACAGAAATAGAGGGAGGGGGAGAGAGAGGGAGTTAAGAAGAAAGACATAGAGAGAGAAAAGTGGAGAGAGAGAGGGAGTGATAAGGGAGATAGAGAGAGGGGGAAAGAGGAGAGTAGGAGGGAATATATATATAATGGGGAGATATGGAGAGAAGGAGAAGAAAGAGGGAGAGGGAGATGAAGAGGGGGAGAGAGACAGATAGATATGGAGATAGAGTTTCTATATTTTTGGGGTGATATAGAGAGACAAAGGAGAGGCAGAGGGAGATAGAGCTATAGATAGGAGGTGAAGAGAGGGATAGAGAGATAGGGAGGAAGATATAGATAGATATGAAGAGATATAGAATGTGTATTTGGGGGTGAGATAGAAATACAAAGAAGGAGAGGTGGAGGGAGATATAAATATAAATGGGGGGAGAATGGGAAGAACATTTATTTCACTAGATGCATTTATTTCAATGAGAGGATGATTTATAATCCTATTTGAATGCTTTCATGAGACACATCGATTTCAATATAGATAATGATTTCTAATCCTATTTTATTGCTTGCACTAGATGCATTGATTTCAATTTAGATGATGATTTCTAATCCTATTGATTTCTTCCCACCTTGTCTCGAGAAGGGAGCGAGGAGGTGGTGTCAATTCCACCCCCCTTAAGAATTTAAAGCACATTAACTGCATGAACCCTCCACTTGGTGCTCTGAGTCCTCCATCCTTCAATAAAAGGATGGTTGTTTTTGAAACGTCTATCATTTTTTGCATTTATGGAAACATTTCAAAAGATACATGGAAACCCAAAGATTATTGTAAGTGACAGAGATCCCATATTTACTGGAAATTTTTGAACGGAATTATTTTCTTCTTTGGGTACTTAACTAGCTCATAGTTCATCTTATCATACACAATCCGATGATCAAACTGAGATGGTGAATAAATTTTTGGAAGGATATCTTCGCTCTTTTGTATCTGATAAGCAAACATAATGGGTCAAGTGGTTACCTCTTGTTGAATGGATTTATAACACTTCCTTCCATACTGCAGCAAAAATGACCCCATTTATGGCACTTTATGGCTATCATCCACCATCCATCACATCATCTTTAAGAGAAAATTCCAAGGTTCAAGCAGTGGAAGATCACATTGAGCATCAACAAGAAGTTCTCCAACTCTTAAAGGATAACCTAAATTTGACACAAAATCGAATGAAACAACAGGTAGATCAAAATTGTAGTGAGAGAATTATCCTTCTTAGCTTGATTTGAGGGACATTTGTTTGTATGGTTGTAGCCGTAAAAATACCCAGTCTCGTACATCAAAACTTCTCTCGCTGCGATGTTGATATGCCTGTTGTTTCATTTGATTTTATGCCAATTTTAGGTTATCCCTTAATATTTGGAGAACTTCTTGTTGATGCTCGATGTGATCTTCCACTGCTTGAACCTTAGAATTTTCTCTTAAAGATGATGTGATGAACGGTGTATGATATCCATAAAGTGCCATAAACAGGGTCATTTTTGTTGCAGTATGGAAGGAAGTGTTATACCACCATTCAACGAGAGGTAACCACTTGACCCATTGTGTTTTCTTATCAGATACAAAACAACAAAGATATCCTTCCAAACATTTATTCACTATCTCAATTTGATTTTAGAAACCAAGCTTCAGAGGGCTACTACAGGGCTAAATTTCAGATATTGAGGATCCACAATTACAGAGATAATTTAATTTCATTATCAAGCTTCGTAAAAGCAAGAAAAAAGGTGTGTATTTTTTTTTCAAATTGCATAAGTCTTGTGTGAAAAATCAGTTTGAATTGATTCCAAGGGCATATTGTAGAAAAGATATTCGTATTGGGTTCTAAAATGCCTCCTAAAAATAATTCAACACCCATTAAGCCTTTAGAACACTCTACTATGACTCATGAGGATGAAGGACTACAACATGATATGTCAAAATTACAAGAGCAAGTGCACCAAATGTCACTCTCGAAAAGAGCAACAAAAAATGAAATGGAAGTTTTGAAGAAAGGTGTGGAAGCTAAGATGGATGGCAAGGAATCTAAGATGCATGACATGGAATAAAAAATGAAATACAACATGGAAAACATGAAGAATGATCCAAAAGCAGACATAGAAGGTTTGACAAAGTTTATACAAGAAATTTTTCCTAATGGTGAAAATATAGTAGAGGAAACTCATGATGAGAACAAAATAAATGTTATTCGTGATTTTATAAACTCTAATGTTGGATGGAAGAACCACCATATTCCAAATATGGATATGAGGAAGTTTGATGGAAAGGATCCCATAACATGGATACTAAATATGGAGCAATATTTTGATATCAATAATGTGAAAAACACACAAAAGGTACTCATTGCAACTTTACATTTAGAACAAAATACATTTGTATGGTATCGATGGCTTTGCTCCTATAAAAAAATGGTCACTTGGTCAGTTTTTATGGAGGAAATGATAGCACATTATGAGGATACAAATAGCAACACCTTCTTTAGCCATTTGATAAATCTCAAACAAAAGGGTTCAATGGTGGAGCACATTAAGGACTTCCAAAAATTGAATATAAGGGTAACTGATATTCCAAAGGAACACAAGATTGATGTCTTCATAGGGAATTTAAAGGATAGAATCCAACGTGAAGTTCATGTTTGGGAACCTGATTCATTGGAGAAGGCATTCATATTGGCAAGAAAAATTGAATGTAAAATTATGGCGACAAGGAAACCTACCACTCATATCTATAAAGATGGAAGTGTTGCTACTCCTAGACTTCCATAACCTACAAGGTTGACACCACAAAAATTGGAAGAAAAAATAGAAAGAGGGCTTTGCTATAGTTGTGATAGAAAATACACTAAAGGTCATAAGTGTCTTGAGAAGAAATTATTTTACCTAGATTGTGAACAGGAGGAAGAAAATGAACAAGAAACTTCAAAAGAAGAGGATATACACCAGGAACCAACCCTAGAAGATTAATATTTGAGTCTGACCATATCGTGTAATTCATTGGCAGGTATTACCACTCCTCAAACTCTCAAGATAGAAGGACATATCATGTAGAAAAAGTTAATAGTGTTGATTGATTCAGTCATTGTAAGGTATCCGAGGAATTGAATTGTTTCCTATACCCAACACCATAATTTCAAGTAATGGTTGCAAATGGAGGAACTATAAATTTCTCTGGAAAATTTCATAATATCAAGTTAACCATGGGGGAATATGTATTGAATATTCTAATGCTTTCTATTCCAATGGGAGGTGTTGATGTTGTACTAGAAGTACAATGGTTACAATCTTTGGGGACGATATCTTTTAATTTTCAAGACCTTTTCTTGAGAAAATTTTCAGAAGGAAAGGAATTCGAATTACATGGTATCGCATGGAAGCCAGGAAAGATAATAAACTCTAATTTCATGACAAAGATTCTGAAGAAAGAACAGCGAAGCGTAATTGCACAATTATGCTCACTAGAAGTTCCAACATAAAAATCATCTATTTCTCCAGATCTCCAAAAGTCTTGGAAAAACATTCTAAGGTGTTTGAAACTCCCAAAGGAATCCCACCTATTCTTGATCATGATCATGCTATTCATTTGATTCGAGGAAGTGTTCCTCCAAACATAAGGCCTTACAGATATCCTTATGTCCAAAAGAGAGAAATTGAACGTATGATTGAAGAAATGTTAGAGGCTGGTATAATTCAACCTAGTCAAAGTTCTTTCTCTACTCTAGTCATATTGGTGCACAAGAAGGATGGATCATGGCGCATGTGTCTATAGAAATTATATGCACTAACCACGAATATGTCCTAGATTCACCTGATCTCACAATATTTAACTTCTTGCAAGATACTGAATCATTCCATTGTTAATATTTTGTGGAAAATTAATTGCACACACATGTAAAGCATAAAATAAAAATAATCGCACATAACGCAGTTGTTTTTAACCGGGAAAGCCTAAAGATGAAAAAACCAACTATATATTATGTATCATGGAATCATATGACAATCCTCATACAAAGCTTATCAAGCTCTCAGTATAGTACAATAATCATACACTAATCAGGAACAATCTTGCAAATCCATGCACCGATCTCTGCCTCATGCTAACCTGCCTCCACTGTGCAATCCCTGCGGAATAATAGCTCTGAATGAATTCAAATTACTCTTGCCTTGACTACGCAATCCTAATTGGAAACTCCAATGTGTGTGTGATGCAATCAATGCATCACTATAGTCACAACAGATAGTCCATCTTTCCCTTTCACCGATCTCTCCACTGGATCTCCACTGAAACTGCCATGCACTATAGTTAATTGTTGTATTGTTCAGTTGATTAATGAGTTATTATTTTTGAATTATTTAACTAATTAATTCACTCCACTCTCACTAGTGTATTATTCAGTTAGACTAGATACAACTAGCTCAACTGAGTCTAACTAAGTTAAACTAAATACAACTCCATAACTACTCTTCCAACAGTGTCATAACTCTGCCACTTGAGTTCTAACTAAGCCCTCCATGCATTAGCTCCAATAAAAACTTGGGAATTGCGTAATTCCCTCAGTCCACTGATGTGCCACATCTGTGCACTAAAACAAAGTGCTCCAAGAGAATAAGTTGATGTTTAGAGTTTGATTATTATTAAGAGCTAATAATAATCGATATGAATCTATTTTTAGATCAGCGATCTATAAATAGACTTCGCCCAATATTCTAAAAATATAATTTCATCTATTTTTCCAACTTGATCAACCATCCACAAATAGCATCTTGCAACTTCTGAAATATGATCATCATATCTAAAAATAGACATAGTATAAAAATAGATTTCACCAAAAATAGCCTGCGGGCCCACTTAGTGAAGATGACTTTTTTCACTAAGCTCATCATCTTGTTGAATCTCAACATTCCCTCTCAACAAGATAGGGATTATCCTTCACCCCGATCCTGCATCTATGGTATTTAAATTTTCTCCTGGTGAGCGCCTTCATCAGAATATCTACATCCTGATCCTCTGTAGGAATGTACTAAAGCAACATGATCTTCCACTGCAAAAAATCTTTGATATGATGATACTAGATATCAATATGTTTAGATCTATCATGAAACACAAGATTAACCGAGAGTTTAATGCAACTATGATTATCACAATGTATCACTGTGGGATCTAAATGTGAACCGAACAAGCCAACCAAAATCTTCCTCATCCAGATAGCCTCACATGCATCTTGACTTGCTGCCATGTATTCCGCTTCCGTTGAACTGAGTGCCACAGATCTTTGTTTCCTGCTGTACCAAGAAACTATTGTAGATACGATACTGAAAATACCTCCTAATGTGCTCTTTCTATCTGTTGGGCTTCTTGCCCAATCTACATCTGTGAAGCCATGCAACTTCACCTCATCCATCTATTTGTACCATAAACCATACTCAGATGTGTCCCTGAGATATCTCAGGACATGCTTTCCCGCCTTCCAAAAGAGCTTGGTAGGCTTAACCATTGCTTGTGAGAGCTGGTTCACCGCATAGCATATGTCCGGTCTTATATTGACTAAACACATGAGAAAACCCACCAGCTATCGATAAAAAGTGGCATCCACTACCTATTCCTATGTAGCATCCTCTTTCTTCCAATTTCCTGGAAGAGGAGTGTTGATAGGCTTGCAGCCTTGCATGTGAAACTTCTCCAGTATCTCCCGGGCATACTTTTCTTGAGACACAAACAGTTCACCTTCCCGCTGCCATATTTCCAATCCAAGGAAATAATGAAGGAGACCCAAATATTTCATCTCAAACTCCTTTGCAAGATCTAACTTGCATGAGTGTATCAACTGCTCATCACCTGTTATTATTAAATCATCAACATAAATTACAATGATTAAAAGCTTACCCTCCACCACAATTTGGTACAAGTTTTCATCCGCCTCACTCTTGGTGAAGCCAAATCCAGTGAAATAGCTATCGATCAGAGTGTACCAAGCACGGGGTGCTTGTTTCAGCCCATACAATGCTCTTTTGAGCCTGCACACATGCGACTCGCTGCTGAAGATCTCAAATCCTTCAGGCTGCTCAATGTACACCTCTTCCTAAATGATCCCATTAAGGAACGCAGTCTTCACATCCATCTGATGAATGTACCAACCCATCTACGCTGAGAGAGAAAGGATGGTCTGTATGGAAGAATACCGTGTGATAGGTGCAAATTTTTCTTCATAGTCAATCCCTTCGATCTGTGAGAAGCCCCGGGAAAAAAATCTTACCTCATACTTCTCGACTCTCCCATCAACAACTTGCTTTACCTTGTAGATACATCTTGATCCTACAACTGATTTTCCCACCGGCCTTGGAAAAATCTCCCAAGCACTGTTTCTGACAATGGATTCATACTCCTCCACCATGGCATCTACCCATGTGGGCTCTTGCACTACTTCCTCGAAAGAAGATGGCTCTATCACGATACACTTGCTCATAAGAGCCATGTATCCAGTAAATCGGTCAGGTGACTGTCTCTATTTGCGCTGTGATGTAGGGACTCCTACATTTTCTGCCGCATCAAGCTTCAGTCCCTCAGCTTCTGTGGTACACTTTCTGCCTTCTCTGATGTTTGGTTCTGCATGAGAGGATTCCTCCACTTCATGAATCTCCTCCTATCGCCGATCCACATCTAGAGGCTCATCTTTGGGAACAAGAAGTTCCTCCTCTGCATGAAAGTGTAGCTCCCTCTCAAGCGACAACTTCATGGCTTTCACCTCATTGAATTTTATATCCCGTCGCACAACAATCATCCGATTTTCTGGCAAATACACACGATAATTATGGGGTGTTTTTTTGTACCCCACAAATATCCCAACTTCTGCAATCGGCTCCAGCTTCTTCTTGGTGTCCTTTTTCACATGAATGTAAACAGGTGAGCCAAAAAACTTCAAATGAGAAATATCAGGCTTCTTACCAGTAAAAGCTTCTTCAGGTGTACTCATGCCAATTACTCTATGAGGACATCAGTTTTGCACATAAACCGCAATGTTGCATGATTCCGCCCATAAGTGCATCGGTAGGCCTTGGTTATGCAACATCGCTCGTGCAACACCCACGATCATTCTGTTCTTCCTCTCCGCGACCCCATTCTGTTGTGGGTTATGAGGCACTATGAGTTCTCTTTGAATTCCTTCTTTGCTACAGAATTCTTTGAATTTGCCTGAGATGTATTCACCACCATTATCGCTCCGTAGAGCTTTCACTTGCCTCCCTGACTCCTTCTCCACCAATGCCTTGGAATCACAGAACTTTGAGAACGTTTCACTCTTCTTCTACATGAAGAAGATCCAACATCTACGAGAATAGTCATCAACAAATATAACATAATACCTGTGTTTTGTTGTTGAATCAACCGAGAAAGGTCCACACACGTCTGTGTGAACTCTCTCTAGGATCACCAAAGCACGATTCTCCTTCTCATGAAAGGTGGTCTTCAAAAAATTACCCATAGTACATCCCTTGCACTGATATAACTACTCAAGAGTACCCTTGGAAAGTCCAGTAGAAATCTGCTGCAAAATATTCAAAGCACCATGGTGAAGATGGCTAAATCTCCTGTGCCATAATTCGCCCTCATCTCGGCTCACCACTTCTTCTGCTTTGCCCACCATTGCAGCGCAGCCATCTACCTCCAGCTTGTAGAGATTCTTAATTCAAACCCCTATCTTCTTGGTTTGAACCATTTTTTTATGTCGAAGGAAGGCTTTTCCCTCACTAAAAACAACATCATAACCTCTGTCTCCCAGCATTGCGACCGAGACAAAGTTCTTCTTCAGACCTGGAACATGCATAACATTCTTCAACAAGAATGGATTACCGGAATCCCTCTCAAAGGTAATGGTCCCAATTCTAGTCGCACTGTACTAACCATCATCGCCCATCTCTATATGCATCTGGAGGTCTTTCTCCTCCAAGTCACTAAACAACTCTTTGTCTCCCGTCATATGGAAAGACGCACCATTATCAAGATACCACACCGATCCCATACATCTTGAAACCAATCATGCGATCAAGGATAAATCAAGTTCAAATTGCAAGGCTAAGGCCTCTCCAGCAATAGCTCTAGTAGCCTTCTTTTTCTTCTTCTTCTGTGGACAGTTAGTGGCGAAATGCCCATGTTCATGACAGTGACAACACTTCACTTTAGACAAATCCTGCTTCTTGCGTTTAGCTTCGGATTTTGAAGGATGTTTCTTTCCCTTCCCTTTCCTTGCTTTGGCAGCCAAATCACAATATTCTTCATTTTCATTATTCGATGAAGATCCATCCCTGGTACTCCGCCTTATCTCCTCCTGCATAAGATTCGACCAAAGTCGCTCCCATCCTGGCAATTTCTTCCGTCCATTGACGGAGTATTTGTAGCTATGCCAACTCTTCGGAAGCCCAAGGAGAGCCAAACTCACCAAGTCTTCATCATTAATAGTAACCCCCACACTTCCCAGTTCATCCTTGCAGTGGAAAAACTTCGTGAGGTATTTTGGAATACTGTCACCCTTCTCCATTTTTATTTTTCTGAGCTTGTCTTTAAGCGCCAACTTTCTCTGGTCACTTCTGCTTTGGAAAAAGTCTGTCAAAGCCTTCCACGTTAAGAATGGAGTGACTTTCCCATGAAGGCTGGACACAATATGGTCCTTCACACCTTCTAACAGAATCCTTCTCGTCTTTGTTGTCTTCTTTTTCCATCAGTCAAGTAATGCAGCATCGCTAGATCCCGGCTTAGGAACATCGCTATGGATAAACTCCTTCAGTCCATTATCCTCCAACATTGCCTCCATCCTATCCTTCCAGGCTATGTAATTCAAGCTCCCATCAATGGCATACTCCAATCGCAACCCTTTGAAATCCATTTCAATGTATACTCAACTTCCGCACCAAGAATCTTCTGTAGCAAATTTGAATTGTCCACTAGCACAAACTCACTTTACAGTTGCAATATTAAATTAACAATGCTTTGATACCATGTAGAAATTATATGAACTAAGCATGCATATGTCCTAGATTCACCTGATCTCACAATATTTAACTTCTTTCAAGATACTGAATCATTCCACTGTTAATATTTTGCGAAAAATTAATTGCACACACATGTAAAGCATAAAATAAAAATAATCGCACATAACATATTTTTTTTTAATCGGGAAATCCTAAAGCTGAAAACCCCAACTATATATTATGTATCATGGAATCATATGAAAATCTTCATACAAAGCTTATCAAGCTCTTAGTACAGTACAATCTTATACACTTATCAGGAACAATCTTGCAAATCCATGCACCGATCTCTGCCTCCTGCTAGCCTGCCTCCACTGCACAATCCCTATTGAAGAATAGAGATTGAATGAATTCAAATTACTCTTGCCTTGAATGCGCAATCCTCATTGTCAACTCCAATGTGTGTGTGATGCAATCAATGCATCACTATAGTCACAACAGATAGTCCATCTTTCCCTTTCACCTATCTCTCCACTAGATCTCCACTGAAACTGCCATGCACTGTAGTTAACTACTGTATTGTTCAGTTGATTAGTGAGTTATTATTTGTGAGTTAATTAACTAATTAATTCACTCCACTCTCACTAGTGTATCATTCAGTTAGACTAGATACAACTAGCTCAACTAAGTCTAACTGAGTTAAACTGAATACAACTCCATAACTACTCTTCCAACTATGTAATAACTCTGCCACTTGAGTTCTAATTGAGTGCTCCATGCATTAGCTCCAGTAAAACCTTGGGAATTGCGTAATTCCCTCAGTCCACTAATGTGCCACATTTGTGCACTGAAACAAAGTGCTTGAAGAGAATAAGTTGTTGTTTAGAGTCTGATTATTATTAAGAGCTAAATATTTGACATGCATCTATTTTTAGATCAGCGATCTATAAATAGACTTCGCCCAATATTCTAAAAATATAATTTCATCTATTTTTCCAACTTGATCAACCATCCACAAATAGCATCCTACAACTTCTGAAATATGATCATCATGTCTAAAAATAGACATAGTCTAAAAATAGACTTGCGTCAAAAATAACCTACGGGCCCACTTAGTGAAGGTGACTCCTTTCACTAAGCTCATCATCTTGTTGAATCTCAATAGTCTCCAGATTATAGGGAGCTCAATAAGCTCACTATTAAAGATAAACTTCCCATTCTTGTGATTGATAAATTATTGGATGAATTACATGGAGCAATTTATTTTACCAAGTTGGATCTTCGTTCAGGATATCATCAAATTAGAATGAAGACGGAAGATATTCCGAAAAAAACATTTCGAACTCATGAGGGTCATTGTGAATTTTTGGTCATGCCTTCTGGCCTTACCAATGCGCCTTCTACATTTCAAGGGTTGATGAATTCCATTTTCAAACCATTCCTTAGAAAATTTGTTCTAGTATGTTTTGATGATCTACTAATCTACAACATGTCTTGGAAGGATCATGTTCAACATGTTGACAGGGTGCTCAAACTATTGGAGGAGAAAAAATTATATGCAAAAACATCCAAATGTTTCTTTGGAGTACAAGAGGTGGAATATCTGGGTCATATTGTATCTCATGAGGGTGTTAAGGTAGACCCTAACAAAATTAAAGCCATTAAGGAATGGAAAGTCCCCACAACCATAAAGTAGTTGTGAGGATGTCTTGGGTTAAGAGGGTATTATCGCAAGTTTTTTAAGAATTATGGGTGAATAGAAACACCTATAACAACATTAGCGAAGAAAGATGCATTTTCATGGACTCCTGAAGAAACTAAGGCCTTTGAACATCTTATAGAGGAAATGTGCCTAGCACCGATATTAGTTATGTCAGACTTCACAAAAAACTTTATTGTGGAATGTGATGCCTCGAGAAATGGAATTGGTGTTGTTTTAGTGTAAGAAGGAAGACCCGTTTCTTTTGAAAGTAGTCCAATCAAAGTAAATTATTTACAGAAAGCTATTTATGAGAAGGAAATGTTGGAAATACTACATGCACTAAAGAAATGGCGACCATACCTAATGGGAAGACACTTCAAGGTAAAAACTGATCATGATAGTCTGAAACACTTTTTGGAACAAAGACTATCTTTAGAAGAGCAGCAAAAATGAGTCACAAAGATGTTGGGTTATGACTTTGAAATCATCTACAAAAAAGGGAAGATAAATTTTGTCACAGATGCACTCTCAAGAAAGAATGAAGAGGTGGAACCATTGCTTTGTTCCATTTCTATTTTCCCACCAAATTGGATAGTCGAAGCAAGGGATGAATGGAAGAAGGATGAAGAAGTGTGGACACTCATTCAAAAGTTGCAACAATATCCTAGTACATCTGATAC
The DNA here is from genome assembly GCA_034641835.2 of Pinus albicaulis. NCBI lineage: Eukaryota > Viridiplantae > Streptophyta > Pinopsida > Pinales > Pinaceae > Pinus > Pinus albicaulis. The sequence goes on from CM076582.1 coordinate 773,697,032, forward strand.
ATTTAGTTGGAAAAATGATTCCCTATGGTACAAATATCGCTTATATTTTTGTAATAATTCCCACCTAAAACAAAACATTATTTTGGAATTGTGCACTTCTCCTTTAGGAGGACACTCAGGATTTTTAGAAACTTACCACAAGGTGAAGAAAGATTTTTTTTGGGATGGCCTTAAATCTGATATTCAAAAGTTTGTGGCAGAATGTTTGGTTTTCCAGAAAAATAAAGTTGAGGAAATTAAGACTCCAGGTCTTCTACAACCTTTATCCATTCCAAGTCAACGTTGGGAGGATATTTCAATGGATTTTATCAAAGGTTTACCTAAGTCCAAAGGAAAGAGTGTCATCATGGTGGTAGTTGATAGAATTACCAAGTATGCACACTTTTTTGCATTACATCATCCATTTAAAGCAACTATAGCTGCTACTGCATTTATGGAAACAATTCAAAAACTACATGGAAACCCAAATATTATTGTAAGTGACAAAGATCCCATTTTTATTGGAAATTTTTGGACATAATTATTTTCTTGTTTGGGTACTCAACTAGCTCATATCTCTTCTTATCATCCACAATTCGATGGTCAAACTAAGATAGTGAATAAATGTTTGGAAGGATATCTTCGTTGTTTTGTATCTGACAAGCAAAGACAATGGGTCAAGTGATTACCTCTCGTTGAATGGTGGTATAACACTTCCTTCCATACTGCAGCAAAAATGACCCCATTTATGGAACTTTATGGAAATCATCCATTGTCCAACACATCATCTTTAAGAGAAAATTCTAAGGTTCAAGCAGTGGAATATCACATCGAACATCAACAATAATTTCTCCAACTCTTAAAGGATAACCTAAATTTGGCACAAAATGGAATGAAACAACAGGCATATCAAAATCACAGCGAGAGAAGTTTTGATGTAGGAGCCTCGGTATTTTTACGGCTACAACCATACAAACAAATGTCCATCAAGAAAGGTAAGAAGGATAATAAATTATCGCCAAAGTACTATGGTCCTTACAAGGTGTTGCTATATATTGGTACTATGGCATACAAATTGGAGCTTCCTTCTTCTTCGCAAGTGCATCCATTTTTCCATGTTTCATGCTTAAAGAAGGTTATAGGTGACAAACTTCCAGTTCAAACAATATTGCCAGAACTTGATTAGGAATGAAAGATCATATTGGAACCTGAAGAATTCAAGGAAACAAGAACTCGGCAGCTATGAAATTGATCAATTTCAAAGTATCTCATCAAGTGGAAGAACTTACCCACTGAAGTTTCTACATGGGAGGATGAGAATTTTATACGGAAGCATCCAGAGCTACTCAAGCATTAAAGACAACACTTTTTTTAAGGAGAGGGGCATGTTAGGTCCCTATATTACTAGTATAGTCCCTTATTTTTGTTATTGTAACCCCTTTATTGTTCTTGTTGTACCCCTGTAACCCCAATATTTTTATTATTGTGCCCTTACATTATTATTGTTAGGTCAGCTAGGATTATATCGTGATCCCATGGACTCCTATATATAGAATTAGGTTTTTTCATTTGTATCATCCAAGAATTGTTCATTTATATAATGTATTTGAGGTTTCCCCCTCGAAGTGGTTGATTTATAAGGCGTTTATCTCTCTTTTCCTCTATTCATGGAGTTGGTTTCATAACAGAGTGATAAGGTGGTCACACCTTGCCACTTCAAATTATTGCATCTGATTTATTTGCAAGTATGCTTCGAGAGAGAGGAAGGCCCAACAGAGGAGGTCATGGGAAAGGTTGACCTCCCCACCCTCTCTTGCATGTGCATGGGGATGAGCATTTCAACTATGTAATTCCTCACTGGTTCAGAATAACGGTTGCAGACGTCGAGGCTCGCGAGCTCGTTGTCTCTAGTGACCATTTATGGTGTCTGTGCAATGTCTTAGGGAGACAATACAAATACCAAGAAGACACCAATGTCTTATTAGAAGGAATCATTATTGACCTACAGTTCCACTTACACCATGTGAAATCAACATATCATAGAATTTCCCAACTTCGGGGCATGAAGCTTCACAGGTCAGACTTGCCATCGATAGATACAATTGATGATTCCTCACTCTCTCTCATGCATGTAGAAGCTACCCAAGCCTGCTATCATAGTCCCTCGCCACGTCCTTTCATGTCTCATGGCGACTCAAAACCAATATTTGTTGGTTCGATACCATCTTGTAGCAAAGGTGGTGGCCTCAGTAGTCATGTCTCGAGTCAAGGCAACCACGTTAGATCTCTTAAAAGGCACTCTAAGTTTCTAGCCTCGTCCTGTTAGCCCATCACCTCAGGGCTCCCTTTTCTAGATGATCCAAAATAGTATAAATTGTGCTTTTTGGTCCAGGAGAAGCCACCTAAATGGTAGTTGGAGCTAGTGGCTAGATAAGGTAGTGTGGGCCTATGTTTTTCTCTTTGTCTTGTGTCACCGGTCCACTATGTTGCATTGTTGGTCTTCTAAATTATTGGGCTTGACGGTCTACTATGATCCATTTTTTGTCTTAAATTGTTGGTTCCTAGTCATGGTCTTATACATTTTGATGGATTGTAATTTCATGGAGGTTACTTGGTTTCTCCATTGTGAGTAGACACCTCCTCACTTTTGCCTTCATCTTTTGGTTTCTTGTACTCGGCCCATGGCCAGTTGCTAGTGAGCTCTATTGCTCTGCTTAATGTAATTTTGGCCATGATCCAGGTGGATATTGGTGGTCACCCGCCTATTCCACTTGGGGCTCCACCATTGTCTATTTCAGTTTTTCAGTTTCGGCACAGTTTACTATTTTTAGCAGTTTTTTGGGTCCTAAACTTCTGGAGCCGTTTTGAGGCCCTAAACGACGTTTTTTGGGAAAACGGAGAGCAACATGGGTCCATGGACTAATGTTGCTTACTCCAAATTTGTAGTCCTCGGATAGATCTTTCTAACGAGGTATGGTACGCGTCAAACAGAGATCGTATGCCAAAGTTACGCCCTTGGGAAGTTGAAACACCAATTTACCCAAACGGGGCCCATAGTTTTGGCGCTTCATCTCCTAGGGTTAGGGTTTTGGCTGTTTAGGATTTCTTATTGTTTCTAAATGATAAATATGGACACCGAGCCTCATTTGAAAACACGGTTCGAGAGGGCACTCAGCACTTCACATCTCTTCTTGAGAGATAGCTACCGGCGCCTAACTGTTTGCCACACCTACGTACGCAAGCAAATTTAGGTTCTTTGATATTAATGAAATGAAGTGTTATTTCCGCTGCATCTCCGTATTTATGTTTATATGTTTATTTTGTTGCGTTCCTGCATAAATCCGGATCAGTGGTATCAGAGGGGTCTGCTTTTTCTCGATCCTTCTTTGCATGTCCCCAACGAGGTCGGGTTATAAGGAGCTAGGGCTTGATCTGGTGGAACCTTTGCAAGATCAGCCTCGCAAACCTCGACGGACGCCCATGGGGGACGAAAAGAAAGATGAGGGAGCAGGAGATCCTATCAAAATGTTGCTCGAGGAGGCCCTCGAAAAACAAAGGAACGCGATGATGGATAGCTTTGCTCAGATCCTTCAACGGCTGCCCACCGGCGGCGCATCTGCATCCAGTAGCCACTGCGGAGGCACGACTTTCGTTCTGAAGAAATGAGGGTACGACATTCCCATATTTGAGGGTCGAATAGACGCGGATGCCGTTGAATAGATAGTTGAATCTCATTGAAGGATATTTCTCGGTTCATGACTTTTCGAGGCCAGGAGAAGATTATTTTACTCCTCGAAGCTACCCCCCATGTTGGGCGGTGGAAACTACGTGAACAAGGACCGAGACGGAACCCTCTCGTTCTCGGCCGTGCAACTTCCAAATTCTTTCGAGGCAGGTCAAGGAACGGTACTATCTAGTGGGGAGCTATGAGGACAAGTACATACGGAATGGACTATATTTGTGACAACAAAGGGATCAAGATGTGCATGAGGGCGGCAAAGATTTGTTCCATACCTGGCGCAGGATTGAGCATCGAAGATTCGAGAGAAACATGCGGTGCTAAAGTATCGCAGTATGCTGATACATTGAGGAGGAAATGGGTTCGCACTTGCGATCTCTCCTCACTTGGTACGGCATACCGGTTTGCTACCAAGATTGAGCAGAAATTCAAACAGAAGAAGCGAGACTTTGGATCTGCGAATCAAAAGCAAGGGAAAAGTGCTTCCAAACCGCAGAACAAAGGACAGAGCCAAGGCATGGCAGCTAAAGACAACCCGTCAAAGCCACAAGAAAAGAACAACACCGCAAAGCCAAAGAAGGACACGGGAAAGTGGTGTGAGTTCCATAAGAGCTCCACTCACAACACGAGTGTCGGGCCAAGCAGTCGCTAGTGGCCGAGATGAGGGCTTCTGAGTCAGATGCATGCTCTGACTCCGAATCAGAACCTGAAAAGGGGAATGAAAAAGGGAAACAGATTAATGATGCGGAGCCCAACGCCACTGTTGCCACTACAAAGGTCCAGAAGGAGGAACCGGAAGATCCAGAGGAGGAGGAACGTCTCTTCCACTCCCAGATGTGGGTAAAGGGCTCCCCTGTACAGTTCATTGTCGACAATGGGAGGCAAAAGAACCTCATTTCAGCAGACGCCGTGAAGCGGTTGGGCTTGCCGACCACAGCTCACCCACATCCATACACCATCGGGTGGCTTCACCAAGGACGAGATCTCCGCGTCAGCCAGCAGTGCCGCCTTCCCTATAGCATCAGGCCCTTCACGGATGAGGTATTATGTGACGTTGCTCCTATTGATGTTTCTGATGTATTATTAGGACAACCATACTTGTGGAAGCGTCATGCTGTGTATGAGTCTCGACCTCGTGCTGTTATTATTACTTTGGGAAATAAGTTGTACGAGATACCAGAGGTACCACCTCCTACGACTATCTCTTTGGTTACGCAAAACAATGGGTAGCTCATTTTCCCAAACTAGGAAATTTGTTTTTCCACAGTGATGATCCGCCCCGGGGCAAGAAGAAAACATGGCCACAACCTCTAGACAGGGCTCCTCTGCACAACAACAACAAATGGATAAGGTTGTGGAGGAGTACGAGGACATATTCACCTCACCCAACGTGGGTTCCTGCAGCCCGTCGTAGGTCAAGCACCCGATCGATCCGACCCCGTGCGCCGCTACCCAATGGACCGATCTATCGAGCGCTCGTTCGGAGAATGATGAAATCAAGAGGCGCATCTCGAGAGCTATTGTAGAAAGGTCACATCGGACCAAGTTCATCGCCCGTGGGAGCCCGATCGTGTTGGTACGAGAAGAAGGATGGGACGTGGAGACTCAGTATTGACTATCGGGCACCGAACAAGATCATCGTCCGGAATAGGGTACCCAATCCCACGGATTGATGACCCTCGCTCGACCAACTCAAAGGTGAAAAATATTTCAGCAAGATCGACCCGAAGTCCCGGGTATCACTGTGTACCAATTGAACCCTCCGATGTGTGGAAGACTACCTTCAAAGCCAAGGAAGGCCTTTTTCGAATGGCTGGTCATGCCTTTCGGGTTGACGAATGCTCCCGCCACCTTCATGAGGATGATGGATGACATCTTGCGGCCATTCACCAACTCATTTGTAGTGGTGTACTTGGATGATATTCTGATCTTCACCGTGACTTGGGAAGAGCACCTTCACCACATCCGACAAGTCCTCCAAACACCGCTGCAACACAAGTTGTGTGCCAATTTGGAGAAGTGCACTTTTGGCATGACCCGGGTTCAATATCTCGGGATACATTATCGATGAAAGGGGGTGCATGTGGATCCAGCCAAGATCCAAGTCATTCGGGATTGGCCAGCCCCCAACCATTATAACGTAGCTTCAGTAGCTTTCGGGTCTTGCTAATTTCTATCGGAGGTTCGTGTTGGGATTCTCTCATATCACTTGGCCCTTGAGTCAAGTCACCAAGGGAGGAGCGAGAGAAAAAAAATTTTGGTCGTAACCTCAACGAAGGCGTTCACGGAGCTGAAAAACCGCCCGCATTTCGCGCCGGTGCTCACTTTACCGTGACTTGCAACAGCCCATTTGAGATCGAGACGGATGCCTCCGACTATGCTATTGGGGCAGTTCTTACTCAACAGGGACATCCAGTGGCATTTGCCACAGTGAGACATTGTCCGACACGGTTCGCAAGTACCCCACATATGACAAAGAAATGTACTCCATTGTGCAAGCTTGTCGACAATGGAAGCATTACATTTTGAGGGAAGGAAACAATCATCCACATGGACCACGTGCCCCTCGCAGCTCATACGGACACTAGAAGTTGCTGGGAATGATCGCCATCGAAGTGGTCTACATATCACGCAACGAGTTCATTTGAACATCAAGTATAAGAAGGGTAGCACCAATCATGTTGCAGATCGCCTCGCCCGACCACCGATCGTGGCGCTCACCACTCGTGCTCAAATCTTGTGGGCACGAGACTTCGATTGGCCGCTTCTCATGAGATTGACCCGAATTCGACCAAACTTACAAGGCACTCTCGGGGGGTACGCAAGTTCCAAATTTTTCACCTCCAAGATGCACTTTTATGTCACATGGGACACCTTTGTGTTCCTTCAAGCGAGCGTGCCAAGATGATATGGGAAGCACACTACGGTGCGAGTCGTCGGGCATTTCGAGGGTCGAGAAAACGATGAGCAATCTCGTGTAGTATTTCTATTGGCCGAACCTTCGAAAGGATGTCGAGAAGCACATCGATCTCGCATCTGCCAGTGCCATTGCCAAACCGAACATCAAGAAGCAAGGCCTATATACTCCCTCTACCTACCCCTAGTCGACCTTTGGGAATCTATCTCCATGGATTACATGTCGGGCTCGCCTTCTACTAGCAGGGAAATGATCGTGTTTTTGTGGTCGTCGACAAATTCTCGAAGATGGCCACTATGGCGGCCTCGCAAGAAGAATATCACAGCGCAAGCCACCTGCTAAACTCTTCTTTGAACGAGTGTGGGTGCACTTTGGGATCCCACAGTCTATCATATCGATCGGGATAGCAGGTTCCTCAAGACATTTTGGTCCAGACCTCCGGTCGATGTTGGATACCAAGCTCACCAAGTCCACGACTTTCCATCCCCAAACGAGATGGCCGTAGCAGTAGGTCGTCACCGTAATGATTGTACACATTCTCGCGCATGTACAATTCAAAGCATCCACGCACATGGGACGAGAGCCTCCCTTATGTACAACATAGTTATAATCGGGCTCTCCACAGCTCAATCGGCCATAGTCCCTTTCAGGTGGGCTTGGGATTCTGACCACTATGTCCCATTGACGTAGCCATGCCATTTGCACTGCCAGGCCAATTCAGCTCATGTCCAATCGCAAGTTGACAAAGCCATGTAGCTTCATCGAGCGCATTCAACACATCCGCCAACAATGTTCATGATATATTGGACGAGCCAATGCCAAGTACAAGCAACGCCATGATCAACACCGGGTGCCACACAACTTCCGGTGGGTGACAAAGTATGGCTACATTTGCAGGATGAGCGCCTCATCGACCCCACCCGCAAGCTTCGCTCGCTCGATATCGGGCCGTACACCATCACCAAGGCCGTAGGGAATAATGCATTCGAGCTCAGCATTCCACCATTCCTTGGTCTCGCACTCGATCTTCAATGTGGATCGCCTTCGTCCCTTACTTCCCACCTCTACCGGACACCTCGGACATTGCGGAACAACTCACACCAACCGAGTTAAATCCAGTCGCATGGAACAGCCACCACAGATTGCATCATGGACATGCAAATCAAGAACACTCGCCGCCAGAAGATCCAACTATATCGGGTTGTCAAAGCCGGCCAACTCCCGCACCAAGGAAAGTGGTTCACTGGGGGACCAAGTTCGCGTAAATTTCCTCATCTCATGGAGGAACTTAACGCAATGGGGACCATTGCTTCCTAAAGGGGGGAGGAATGATCCAGTGGGATATTGGTGGTCACCCGCCTATTCCACTTGGGGCTCCACCATTGTCTATTTCGATTTTTCGGTTTTCGACACGCTTACTATTTTTTAGCGGTTTTTTCGGGTCCTAAACTTCCGGAGCCGTTTTGAGGCCCTAAACGACGTTTTTTGGGAAAACGGAGAGCAACATGGGTCCAACATGGGTCCATGGACTGATGTTGCTCGTTCCAAATTTTTAGTCCTCGGATAGATCTTTCTAATGAGGTATGGTACGCGTCAAATGGAGATCGTATGCCAAAGTTACGCCCCTGGGAAGTTGAAACACCAATTTACCCAAACGGGGCCCATAGTTTTGGCGCTTCATCTCCTAGGGTTAGGGTTTTGGCTGTTTAGGATTTCCCATTGTTTCTAAATGATAAATAGGCCTTCGAGCCTCATTGTAACTCAGTTCAGAGGCCTGTAGCCGCCACATCTCTTCTCAGAGATAGCTACCAGCGCCCTAGCTAGTTTTATTTCCATTCTGTCTGTAAGCAAATTTCAGTTCTTTGATATTAATGAAATGAAGTGTTATTTCCGCTGCATCTCTGTATTTATGTTTATATGTTTATTCTGTTGCGTTCCTGCATAAATCTGGATCAGGCCACTTGCCACTAAGCTCTAATGCTATGATGAATGTAAGTTTTGTAAATTCATTGTAATAAAATCTCCCTTTACTTACCAAAAAAAACACTCAAACTTTACTTAAATTAAAAAAAACAAAAAAAAAAGACTTACCAGAAAAACAAATATAAAAATATAACCATTAAAATAAAAATAAATATAACATTATATATAATATATATTTCATTAAAAACTTAAATGAGTTCAACAATTTTAATGGAGTTGACAAAGAGACAAATATGGGTTTATTAAGCTTATTTTCTTTAGTTACCTTATTATCCATTTAATACCAAGTTTTCTAGTTTTCTTAATCATTCAATTTATTATCTATTTTTTTTTTTACATATAGTTAAATTTTTAAAAATATTTAAAATTATTACAAATAATTATACAATTTTACATTCTTTAATATCACATTTGTTTTTTTGTTTGTTAGGTAATGTGATTTTTGAAATGACACACTTAACATGTAGTTTGTTTAACAATAACCAAAGACATTTAAGTCATCAAAATTATTCGGGATCACATTCAACATGGGCTACATCAACCATTAGCATGACTGGAGTTTTTCTCACCAAGTAGATGACCTATTCACCACAAATTATCTTAATAGAGCACTCTATAACTAGCTATTCCATGCCTCATGGGAACATTCTTTAATATCACACTATATGTATTTAATTATTAAATTATATAAAAATAAATCATAGTAGTTTATTTTAGTTTTAAATTTAATAATGATAAATTTTCATCTTATTTATTAGAGGAGAATAATTTGGTATTTAAATAATACATCAAAAATAATAAACAAGACTAATTTGTTATTACACAGAAGTTTATTTAGGGGACATTTGTGCAACCAAAATTCTAAAAATTGACAGTTGTAACCCATATTTCCAAAATATTCTGTGAGATTTTGTCAAAATCTTGTAAGATTTTCCATTCGTTTCCAAGTGAAAACATCGTCTCCTTATAATGTGTAAAAGCATTAGCATATAAAAAATATGAAACATTATGTACTATGTTAATGATTAATTCAATGTTTTTTCATTGTACAAAGAGGTGTTTTCCAACCTAATCCAGTATAGTAAAGTTATTATGATGTAATGTAATGGAATACAAACAGATTAACTAAATCAAAATAAAATAATATTAATATGAACTAGAAATAATAGAATTATAACTATTTTAATATTTCTCTAGTAATTAGGTCAATTAATATTGATTATTATATATTATTACTACAAATAATAATTTTAATATAATATTATAATATCATAATTTTTAATTATGAACATAGTATTACTAATAAATTTCAATAAATTATTAATATAATATTAATGATAAAATAATATTAATATGAAATAAGAATAATAACATTATAACTGTGTATAAAATCTTTCGGTGAAAATCACATTCAAGAAGATTTTGTTGATGTGTTTCTAACCAGCAATAACTATTTTAATAAGATCCAGGTTAGTTAATTTTAATATATATTATTACCTTGAATAATAATTTTAGTATAATATTATACTTGTATAACATATAATATTATAATATCATAACTTTTAATTTCTTCTTTATTTTATAGAAATAAGATATATTAAAAAGATTCTAGTATATATAATTTTTAAAATATATATTATCATATTTTTAATATCATTAATATTATAGTCGTTAATAATATATTAACTATATAATATTAGATATCATTTTTTGGGATTCAACTTAGTTCATTAAGTCATTCATCTATGACCATTTCCATGAGAGGTAGTCTTAACTGACTAATTTCTCATGATTTTTTAATTGAATAGCCCACTTAGCGCTCATTGAATCGGGTGGTGCACTATGTAGAACCTAGTGACTTAGATTATTGACAAGAGGGCCATTATATAACCCATTATGACCTCGATATCTAAATATGTCACTTCCTCAAAAAATAAAAAAATAAATTTCACTAATGTTGGCCAAAACATTCGCTTGAATCTTCAATTATATATAGCTTGAATATTTAGATAATATATAAATTTATAATCTTATTTTTGGTAAGTTGTGCTAATATATTAATTTCGAAAACATAAAAGTACATAGTTTACAAGCAGGGTTAGTAAGTTGCGCTTAACCAATCCCTGCCTTTGTTAATTGTTTATGGGATGCTGCGGGGGAGGGGGCTGGCCCAGACAAAACTTGTGAGCAAGAATTACTTTGTGCGCAGTAGCGCTAATACATTTAGGAGCATAGGAGAAGGATATGACAGTAAATCCCTACGGGCACAGATGACAAGAAAAAAGGACTGAACAGCTACGCATACATTATTCATCCTCATCATCACTACGGTGGGGAGTCTCCTCAAAGATGGGACAGGAAAGGGCCTGCGCGACAACCGCTTCCACTTCAGCAGCAGTACGTTTGGGGAGATTTGAAGGAGCGCAGAGGATGGGGGAGTCTGGATCTACTCCTTCAGGAACCTTCGTCCAAACATCGTCGGAATCCATGATCCAAATATCTGTTTCTTCATCAGCCTGCGCAAGACTATTTGGGGGAGATGGAATGCTCTGCGGAGAGGGAGCTTTGGGGGTGGAGGTGGACCTCCTTGCACCACAACTTTCCCTTTGCACAGGACTCCTGGAGAATTCTACGCGTTGCTCGGGAACTGAATGATGGATAACTGGGGAGTTTGACAAGGAGCCTTCAATCCATTTGAGGCAATTGTTCTCGTCGCGATGATAGCGGCCTGGAAGAGCCCCTCGCTGCCCACCACAAATTGTGCATTGGTGTAGCCTGGGTGCCATTGCGCACTTAGGAGGGGTGGTGATAGATACACAATGGCAGGAGAAGCTGTAAAGGCTATATGTAAAATGAATCTTTAAAAAAAACCATATATATTAATTTGATGTAGTTTTATTATAAATGTTGTTATCGTGTCATGTAAAAGACATTATTAAATATAATATTGATATTAAAATAATAATATTAAATATCATATTAATATATTGTAATATTAACATTATTAAATTTAATAGCTTTGGATTAATACAATATTAAATTTAATATAATATTCAATTTGTTATATTATAATATATATTAATATATCATGAAATATAATTGACTCTAGATATATATGGAGGGAAGAACAAAGACATAGAGTGATACACCTGGAGAGATAAAGGGAGTCACAAGGAAGAGATGGACATGAAATGAAGGAGATGGGAGAGGAGGAATGAAGAGAGAGAGAGAGAAGAGAGGAGTGAGATAGGGAGAGAAGGGTAAGAGAGAGAGAGGGAGACACAAAGATGGAGGGGGGAAAGGAGAAGACATGGAAGGAGATAGTGACAAGGTTGGAGGGAAGAGAGATGGGGGGAGAGAGGGAAAGTACCAAAGAGAGGACTTCAGAGGAAGGGAAATAAAGATGGATTTGGAGGGGGAGAGAGGAAGTGAATAAGAAATAAAGAGAGAGGAAGAGAGAAAAGTGGAGAGAGAGAGAGAGAGGCAGTGACAAGGGAGATATGGAGAGAGTGTCTGTATGTTTTGGGGTAAGATAGAAAGATAAATAAAGAGATATGGAAGCAAGTGGGGGATAAGGAGAGAGGGAGGGAGATAGTGACTGAGTTGGAGGGCGAAGAGAGAGAGGGAGAGGGGGGGGATACAGAGGGAGGTGTGATAGAAAGGAGGAAATATGAAGGAAGAGAGAGAAGGAGAGGGTGGGGGAGAGAGAGGGAGTTAAGAAGAAAGACATAGAGAGAGAAAGGTGGAGAGAGAGAGAGAGAGTGATAAGGGAGATAGAGAGAGGGGGAGAGAGGAGAGTAGGAGGGAAGAGATATAGAATGGGGAGAGAGGGAAATAAGGATAAGAGAGAGGGAGAGGGAGATGAAGAGGGGGGGAGAGATAGATAGATATGGAGAAATAGCTTCTATTTTTTGGGGGTGATATGGAGAGACAAAGGAGAAGCATAGGGAGATAGAGCTATAGATTGGAGGTGAAGAGAGGGACAAAAAGATAGATAGAGATAGAGGGAGGGAGAGAGATATAGATATGAAGAGAGAGAGCATGTGTATTTGGGGGGTGTTTGTCAATTTAAGTGTCTTAAATTGACTACATAAATTATCGACAAGAGTTGGTAAACTTGTGAAGTGCAAGTGCATTATATGTGCTAGAAGCCTCTTTTAATTCAGTTTATTGGTGTGATGATTGAATTTGTAGAGATTTCTTCTAAGGATGTTTTTATTCTTATGTTCCTAATGAAATAAATTTAAATTACAACTAAGTTCTAAAAATCAACATGCTTTCTATTCTTCAAAAACTGAAGCAAACCTTCTTTATCTTATGAATAGATCTTAACTAATTTGTCAGTTTCTAAAAAATCTAACAGTCTAGTGTACAAAAATAAAATCAAATTCTACAAAAGGGAATTTATACATTTTTATGTTTTTGAAATGAAATGCTATGGAAATGAAACTTGTAAAGAAATTAAGAAATCACCATTACGCTGAAAAGAAATCACTCTTGAACTAAAAAAGAACTCACTCATATACTGAAAGGAAATCACTCAATCACTACTTCTTGTAAATAAATCACGCATGCTCATGAAAAGAACTCATTCAAAAACTGGAAAGAAATCACTCAATGCGTTCTGAAGTAAACCACACATGAACTTATGAAACTATTTTAAAATAAATCAATGTTGTTCTTGAAAGTAAAACTATGAATCACTCTGCAATTTGATAATTTGAAAAGGAATATTAATGAAACTATGATAAAGGAAAACTATGGAAACATCTACTTCAAATGGAAAAATGGAATTATAGAAACAAATACAGCAAATGACAAATTGGAATTCTAAAAATAATGACATCAAATGATAAAATGAAAACATGAAAACAACTACATTAAAAACATAAAATGTCGAACCTTCACATTTTGCAGAGGCCCTCCACAAACAGCTGGTTTGAATGCTTCACATGAACATTCAGCTATGCATCAAATCTTCAAGGCACGTCTTCATTAAAAAGGATGCAAAACAAAGGTTAACAATTCACTTTATGTTTCAGAAAATTCCCCTCCTCTCCTCTGCTTCAATGGAGTATTTATACAGGGGTTACAATGTAAATTAATGGAGATTCATATAATAAAAAATCAGAACTGAATGGACACTTAGTTTCCACCAATTTAATGAAGCACGGTCCATTCCAAACTCTGTTTTCTTGACGAGTCATTTATTGGCACATGGGTGTGCGGGTGAAAATGTGAAGCTAGGTTACACTTTTTGCCCTTTTTTGAGAAAAAAATTTCATTTTTTTCGGTTCTTCAACTTTCTGCAAACTATAACAATTTTTCTGTGTAGAATTTCATTTTGCGATAAAAATAAAAGTTGTGAAAAAATTTGTTAGCTTTCTATTACTTATTTTTTGAATTTTTTTTATGCAAATTTGATATGTCAACTTAGCGTTTCTTTGAGTGTGTGTTTCTTAACAATCAAAGGATTCATAAGAAGTCGTGGTATGATGCAATGTTGTATTCATTGAAAATTTGTGTTTTTGAGAAAACAAAATGTGTTACAACAATCTAGACAGAGTCTACTTTGGTTTCATCATATTTACAAATCCAATGGATGCGTATCATAATTACTAGAATTTTTTGAACTGGTCCAATACGAAAAACTGCGTATTTTGGATATGTTTCGCGACGCAAGAAATTTCTTAACATATAAGTTATAAACTAAAAATCTAAAAGCTACCCATTAGATACGACGGACCAATATAATGCCCCATAATTTTTTTCAATTTTTTTTACAATGTATTTTGGGAGATACAAAATTTTGATTTCACTGAATCACAATGACCCTCAGAAATTGTTTGCACCCATTTTATTAGAAAAATAATTAAAATTAGTAAATGTTTATGAAATTCCATAAAAGTTATATTTCCTGAAAGTAGATTCAATTCTGAAAATGCTTGTCTTGGTTTCGACAGTTAATTAACAACCTTTCATGGAGTTTAATCAGTCCAAAGTTGCAGAAACGTATTTAGAGCCTGGTTTTTGCGTAATGGTGATGCATTAGTTCGGTCGAACTTTGATTAACAGTTCGACCGAACTATGTTTTGCATCGACGGCTCGTTAAGTCTAACGACTTAATAGTTCAGCCGAACTTTTAATCAAAATTTCGGCCGAACTATTGTATAACTTTCCGTCGGCCAGAAATTTTTGCGGAGCCCCTACTAAAACACATTTCGCGGCAATATAAATTGCCGCGAAATTATTCACAATTTTCGCACATTTCGCACGCAATGTTTTCTCATGCAACTACAAAATAGGACTCCAAAGAACCTAAAATATCTCCAAACTAGTAATGCATTATGGAAAACGAGTTTTAAAATAACTTAATTTGGCTCGTGTTGAAAAAAACCCATGTTTTTTTCTGCGAGATTCTCTTTCGTTTACTCAAAAAACACGTTTGAAGTTGACAGGTCAAAGCTATTGTGATTTTCCCTTGATCTTTTCCTAGAGGTCCACATGCACGAGTTGGGTGGAATTTGACCAAAAAAAATCCATATTTGAGCTTCTAGAAACAATGTCCATGTGTCATGTTTCATTCTAGAGTGGTGCTACTACCTCAACCATGGATATAGCTGCGAAAACTTGCCTAACTATAGAAACTTGCACTGGGAAAACTATCATTAGTAAAACCATGCATAATTCTCTTTAATTTATTAAAAATAATAGAAATAATAATAATAAACCATGTAAACATCTATGCAGGAATTTTGTGCGTTTATGAAGAAATATGGTTAAAAATGATGACAATGGGTGAATGTAATGATGCAAAAATAGATGATTTCATCAACAAAATTATGACAAATTGAAGGCCCAATAGGGGTGAGATAGAAAGTCAAAGGAGAGATGGAGGGAGATATAAATATAGATGGAGGGGGGAGAAAGGAAGAAGAATTCTTGCACTAGATGCATTGATTTCAATGGAGATGATGATTTCTAATCCTATTTTATTTCTTGCACTAGATGCATTGATTCCAATGTAGATGATGATCTCTAATTCTATTTTATTTCTTGCACTAGATGCATTGATTTTCTGGGTATACATTGATTTCTAATACTATTTGATTAATGTCTCTAGATGCATTGATTTTAGTGTAGATGGTGTTTTATATTCTTATTTGATTACTTGCACTAGATGCATTCATTTCAATGTAGATGTTGATTTCTAATTATATTTTATTTCTTACACTAGATGCATGGATTTCGGTGTAGATGTTGATTTCTAGGCTTATTTGATTGTTTGCATTAGATGCATTGATTTAAGTATAGATGTTGTTTTCTAATACTATTTGATTGCTTGCATTAGATGGATTAGATGTTGTTAATCTTGAGGCTGTAAATTATTAAAAATAATTTTCAAGATTAGATGGAGGGGGAGAGAGGCAAGAATATTTCTTGCACTAGCTCCATTTATTTTAGTGTATATGGTGATTTCTAATCTATTTAATTATTTGCACTAGATGCATTGATACCATTGTAGATGTTGATTTGTACTTATATTTGATTCCTTGCACTAGATGTATTGATTTCAGTGTAGATGTTTATTTTTAATCCTATTTGATTTCTTGCACTAGATGCATCGATTTCAATGTAGATGTGCATTTCTAATCCTATTTGATTTTCTATACTAGATGCATTGAGTGTAGATGCTTTTTTCTAATCCTATTTGATTGCTTGCATTAGATGCATTAGATGTTAATCTCGAGGCTATATATTATTAAAAATATATATTTTTAAAGATATATTTAGTAATACCTAGAGGGACACTATTAAGAATTAATTAGTAGTCAAAAGTTGCGATACCTAGAATTGAAATAAAATAGATGTGCAGAATCAATTCTCCTGCAAAGTGTAAATTAATCCTTGACAATATTGTCTCCCTTCTTCATCGTCGACTAATTACTAATAGACAATTACACATATTCAAAATATAATCAAAATTACTAATAGATAATTACATACAACAATGTATTCAAAATATTTATAACAGAATAAGATATATTTATAAACATTCAAAACAAATCAAAATATTCTTGAAAGATATGTGTTAATTGTTTAGATGTAAATATTTTATAAATTTGGTCACTCATTAAAAAAAGTTCAAAAATACATTATTTCTTGAATTTACAAAATAGACTGTAGATACAAAAATTCATCAAAATATTCTTGAAGGAAATAAATTATTTCAAACATGAGCAAAAAAAAATTATTTAAATTGTAATATTGACACAATAAATTATTAAAACTACTTATCAAGATATATACCTAGAGGGACATTATTAAGAATTAATTAGTTGTGAATTTGTGATACCAAAAATTAAATGAATTAGATGTGTAGTATCAATCCTTGTGCAAACTATTGAAAAAAATCATCTCTCTTATTCATCAGCAACTAATTATCAATTGATAATTACATACACATATAAAAACATAACACAACAATTGTAACATTCAAAAACACTACCATCCAAATCCAAACACGTAAACACACAAACCACTCAAAACATCCAAACACATATGTACAAACCATTCAAGTCAAGCAACACAACATAGACTAAATTAAAGAAGAGAATGATATGGTCATTCCAAGTAAATAAAACATAATGTGAATTTTGGAGTTAATCTCAAACATATAAATAGTATTGATAATATAAAAAAGTGACATTGTTTCCCTCAACTGGAACCAGCTTAGATCCATCTAATATCATATCTATCACACGTCGAGAGGGATCAAATCCCTCGAGGTGAAAACCTTTCCTCAATTTCTACACTCCAAAAATAAGGTTTGCACCTAGAGGAATTTGATCCCTCTTGGCGCATGATAGATCTAGTATTAGATGGATTTAAGATGGTAATACAAAATTAATATTATATTTGAGCTAAGAGGCACTTTCTAGCCCAATATGCAAGAGATGATGTAAGATTATGTCATGTAAACATTTTGACTTGGTCAAATTACATATAAATTAAAAACAAAAGATAAAAAAATTACTAATTATAATTATTATTTATTAATAATCAAACCAACCTAGATCCATCTAATCTCTCAAGGTGATTTTGCACTAAAAAAAGAGGTATGCACCTTGAGAAATTTGATCCCTATGGGCACTTGATAGATCCACAGTTAAGATGGGTGTAGGTTGGTTATGCTCATAGGCATGTTTATTTTAGAATAAGGCTTTCAACATTTTAATTTTATTTTTGATAATTTTGAGGAGAAAATTCTAAAATATTTTTAATAGTATTCTCAAATCAAAGGTTGATATTTATCTCCAAAGGATTTATGTCTTTTTTTCTTAGCTTTCAACATTTTAATTTAAATTTTGATAATTTTGAGGAGAAAATTCTAAATTTGTTTAATAGTATTCCCAAATCAAAGGTTGATATTTATCTCCAAAGGATTTATGTATTTTTTTCCTAGCTTTCAACATTTTAATTTTAATTTTGATAATTTTTAGGAGAAAATTCTAAAATATTTTTAATAGCATTCCCAAATAAAAGGTTGATATGTATCTCCAAAGGATTTATGTTTTTTTTCCCTTTTAATTAAATTGATTAATGTAAAAAAACCATCATATGAACAAGTGTCATATGAAATGAGTTATGTTTTTGTGGGCATGTGGTATTGTGATGCAGGATCATTCTTCAAAGTTTATAAGACCTAAGAGTCTTATCACACATTTACTAAAGGGAGTGGGTTCCCCTAATTATTTTTTTATTTTCCTAAGTTTAGCTTGAGTTCTAAAGAGATTTAAATGTAATTTGATTAATGAAGAATATCTCATGAGTTGTAGAGATCTTAGGGATGAGTGAGTAACCCTAGGAGGAGTGATGATTTTAGGGATCTAGAGGTCTAATATAGGATTTTGGTTGAGTAAGGAATGGAATTGAGAGAAACTTTAGGAAATATTGAGATATTGTTGGATCTAAACTGAAATTGGTTCATGATTCCCTTTTTGTATATATTGGTAAGAATTTTGAAACATAAGGGGTTGACCCAGAGTTAATGGTTTGGGCCTTATGAGGTAGGAGTTAATAATATTATGATTATAGCTATTAGCATTTGTAAATACACTCTGTCATATTAATAAATAAAAACATAGTGTGCAGTGAGAGTGATGAAATGGGGTTTTGATATCTGTGTTATGTGAATAATTCTGTTTCGAAAGGTTTATTTCTATCTATTCAATGGTGAATTGGAATTCATTTTTGATTGAGTCATTGGCAGAGTATAAAATGCATTATATTGTGAATATGTGTAGTCAGGAAATTGCTTGATGTTGAGAAATATTGGTGAAATCTCTGAAGTCATCTTTGTGGAATCAGTGTTTAAATGTTTTCTTTGGTGTGTTTATTCATGATGTCTATCTACGTGAATTTGTGGTAGCTTGGATGTGAATTGGTGTGGAGCCATAGAGTATAATTCCATGGAAGAATTTATAGCCGCATAAGTTCATTGATGAGTTATTGCAGACAGTAGCATGCAATATTGTTGTTTGCAGAAGGCCACAACTGTGATTTTCCCTAAATTCCAAAAGGGTTCGAAACAAAAGCTTGAATATTAGATGGATAGATGAGATCATATCATAGATCTGAATCGAAAGCAGTGGTTGGTTAAGATCCCATCACAGAAATGAAGTGAAGGGTGAATGGATGGTGGAGATCAAATCACAAGATTACAGCGAGAGAATGGACAGTCTAGATTAAATCGCAATCCCAATGGAATATTGCTATCGGCGATTTTTATCTTTACATGTTAATACATTGCAAGGTAAGTGTTTTAAGTTGTGATGCGATAAGGATGGGAGGTGGTGATGCGATGCGATAAATATCGCACATCGAATGTGATAAGGTATAGCAACAATCGCAGGAATTGAAAATTATCAAATTTACGAAGTTGCGAGGAGGTAAGTTTGTAAAGTTGCGATATTGCAATGTGGTTGACCTGCTAAGTGCGATAGCGCGGAAATTCATGTTGATGTGATTTGCGAAAGAGTAGAATTGCGATGTGATAAAGCTACCTTGGTTAATGTGAAAGGATGCTGCAAATTTGATATGTAGGTGGAGAAAGGTAAGTTGAAGTGCTAAGGTTAACACGCTTATAATAAATATTTAAAATGTTGGGTGTGGAGCTTGATTATCTTGTTTATTTTGTATCACAGCATTGGACCCATGTACTTTAATGAGGGTGGAAATGCTGCCCGAAATTAAACTTTTCCTGGGGGGTCCACGGGGGGCGGCTGTGACTTTATGGAGCCCCCCCCCCTAGTGGGGGGTTTCGGGGGCAACGCCCCTGAAGCTAAAAACATATGTAAAATTTCCTTGTAAAAGTATAGTAATTTCTAGTCAATCTGGGCCGTTCAATAGGTGGATGATATGACGGTAGAAGTTATGTTTAGTTTAGGGTTTTTTTCCCTAGAAGGCAACCCCTCGCTTGTATGAGGGTATTGTATTGCGGTTGTGGATTGTATGTGTATTCCCAAAGCGAGAAATAGATAGGGAGACTGTCATATTACAGCGGATCTACTGTAGTTTGTGTCTCTTCATTTTGCTAGATAATAGAAAGGAAGGATTGGTTGTTCGGGGTGGATGTAGCCCAAACTGGGTGAACCACGTATATCTATGTCTCTTTGGTTTTATGTGTTTTTTTTGCTTGTGTTTTCTGCATATTTTATGTGTTTCATTGCTCTATAATATATAATTTTCTAACAACTGGTATCAGAGCCGAATGTCTATTTGGCTAATAAAATCGCAAGAAAGAAGGGTTCCTAGTTCGAGTGGGAGCAATGGCGAAAGATGGTAAGTTTAGGGTCGAGAAATTTAATGGCCAAAACTTCCTTTTGTGGAAGATGCAGATGGAAGATTATCTGTATCAGAATTATCTGTGCCTACCATTAAGCAGAAAAACAAAGAATTCGACGGCTATGATAGACGCAGAATGGGAGATTCTCGATAGAAAAACACTCGTAATAGTACGGTTGTGCCTTGCGGCATCGATAGCCTTCAATATTTCGAAGGAAACAACAACAGAGGGTTCGATTAAGGAATTGGCGAAATTATATGAAAAACCCTCGGCCTCAAACAAGGTATTTCTCATGAAACGTTTATTTAATATGAAGATGTCGGAAGGTGGATCTGTTGCAGACCATTTAAATGATTTTAATACAGTTACTAGTCAGTTAAGTTTTGTAGGGGTAAACTTTGATGATGAAGTTAGGGCTCTTTTATTTCTAATCTCATTGCCAGAAAGTTGGAATGGTTTAGTTATGGACATTAGTAACTCTGTCTCTGGATCTAGTACTTTAAATTTTGATGATGTTGTCGATGCTATCCTTAGCAAGGAAATGTGAAGGAAAAGCTCCAGTGAGACATCAGGTAATGCTTTGAGTGCAGAGTCTAGGGGAAGAAAAATGGAAAGAGGAAATAGCTTAGGATATCGCAGTAAATCAAGGAAAGGCATATCCAAGTCTAGATCGGGGATACTGTGCTGGAAATGCGGAAAGAAAGGAAATCTGAAGAAAGACTGTAGATCTCGGAAGGGAAAATAAGGAGACGCACAACAAGAAAACAATCATGAAGCAAATGTGATAGGTGATGTGTTACAAGATGCTTTGATTATTTCTTTCGAAAATGTTACTGATTCCTGGGTAGTAGATTCAGGGGCCTCATTCCATGCCACACCTGATAAGAAATATTTTCATGACTATTTTCACGGAGATTTTGGACGAGTCTGTTTGGGTGATGATAAACCCTATAAAATTGTTGGAATGGGTAAAGTTATTGTTAAAAAATAGAATGCAAACCAATGGATATTAAAGGAGGTAAGACATGTTCCAGATCTGAAGAAAAATATGATTTCAACAAGGCAGTTAGGTGGTGAATGTTGTGTGAAAATTTTCATAGAAAAACTTGGAAGGTCACCAAAGGAGCCCTGGTAATAGCAAAAGGTGAAAAGGTTGGTGCATTGTATTTATGCAATGATATTTCAAACTCTGTTAATGCTTTAACTTCCAAAGGATTAGATGCAGCATTATGGTATCATAGGCTCAGACACATGAGTGAGAAGGAGATGAAGATTCTTCACTCAAGAAATTTGTTGTTAGGTTTGAAGAATGTTGATTTGGATTTCTGTGAGAATTGCATTTATGGAAAACAAAAGAGAGTCAGATTTTTCAGAGTTGGGAAAGAAAAGAAGAGTGAAAAATTAGAGCTTGTGCATACAGATGTATGGGGACCTGCTCAGGTATCATCTCTTGATGGCTCTCATTATTATGTTACTTTTATTGATGATGCAACTAGAAAAACTTGGATTTATTGTATTCAGAATAAATCTGATGTATTTGATACTTTCAAGAAATGGAAAGCTTTGGTTGAGATTGAGACTGGAAAGAAGTTGAAGTGTCTCAGACCAGATAATAGAGGTGAATATTGCAGCAAAGAGTTTGATAGGTATTTTTCGTAGCATGGAATTCGTAGAGAGAAGACAGTTACAAGAACACCACAAGAAAATGGTGTGTCAGAAAGGATGAACAGAACAATCATGGAGCGTGCAAGGTGCATGAGATTACATGCAGGATTTCCTTTACAATTTTGGATAGATGTTGTAGATATTGTTTTTTATCTAATAAACAGAGGGCCTTCAAGTTCCTTGGATGGTGGTATTCCAGAGCAAGCATGGACAGGTAAAAAGGCAAACTACTCTTTTTTAAAGCCTTTTCGTTGTGAGGCCTTTGTCCATATTAATAAAGAAAACAGAACAAAGCTTGAGGCAAAATCAAATAAATTTACCCTTATTGGATATGGTGTTAATGATTTTGGTTATCGCTTATATGATTATGAAAAGCACAAAATCATTAGGAGAAGAGATGTAATATTCAATGAAAAGGTATTGTATAAGAATCATTTGCAGGAAAAGAAACAGGAAAAAGAAAACAACTAATACACAGTTCTTGATGAGATCACAGAAAAGGTAAAGGACCCTGAAAATAATAATAATCAAGAGCCACAAGAACAAAAACCACCACAACAGCAACAGGCACCTCAAACACCTGAAAGTGGTGTTCGAAGATCTACCAGTATAAGTAGACCCCCTGAAAGATACTATCCTTCATTATATTATTTATTGTTGACTGATTCTGGTGAACCTGAATGTTATGAAGAAGCAATGCAAGTTGAAAGAAGGAAGAAGTGGGAGCTAGCCATGGAAGAAGATATGGACTCCTTAATGTATAACCAGACTTGGGACTTAGTCAGGTTGCCTACAGGTAAAACTACATTGCAGAATAAATGGGTTTACAGGCTGAAGGAAGAAGATGGAGGAAAACAGAGGTACAAAGCTAGACTTGTGGTGAAGGGGTTTGCACAGAAGAAAGGTATTGATTTTGATGAAATATTTTCTCCTATTGTTAATATGACTTCAATCATAACTATTTTAAGTCTTGTAGTAGTGGAAGATTTACATCTTGAACAATTAGATGTAAAGAAAACATTTCTCCATGGATATTTGGAGGAAGAGATCTATATGGAGCAACCAGAAGGATATGAGGTCAAAGGGAAAGAAAAATTAGTATGGAGATTAAAGAAGATCTTGTATGGCTTAAAACAGGCTCCAAGGCAATGGTATATAAAATTTGACAGGTTTATGTCTAAACAAGGTTATACTAGATGTCACTTTGGTCATTGTGTTTATATGAAAAATAAAAATGATGGAAACTATATTTGTAATATTCCTACTTAGCCTAAGCTAAGAGGAATATTCATTTTTGTTTTACTTTCTGTTGCATGAATAAATGAATAAAGGAGGACATGTAAAACTCCTGAAAAGACTGAATAAATCAATGCCCATGTGAACAAAGATAAATCAGGGCCATGTAAATAAATCACTTGTAGGTGTGAAAGGGGTTTGAGCTATGAGACTGAGTCAACCTTGACCAAATCTACAGTGTTGTCTAGGTTCAATGTATCTCATGAAGGGAAAACGCAGTTCTAGAAGGAGGCCCCTCATGTGAAAGGAGCTAACTCATCAAGGTGGTTTAGGGTTTGCAAAGGCTTTAATATTATAAAAGGAAGGGGAGGGCATCAAGAGAAGGTTGTTGATTGATTATATTTCTAAGTATCTTGTATGCTTAGAAAAATACTATTCTCTATTGTCTAGTAGAGAATTGTGCTGCTTAGCACTTGGAGTTCCTATGCAGGGATTTCACCTCTTCCTTTGAGGATTCTTAGGGGAGTATTTGCTGATTTGATCCACTATCAAGCTTTGGGCCAAGCTCTACTTCCAATTTTAGTGTAGATACAGTGAGGATTTTCTTGCTCTTGTAAGCTGCAGCAAGTGGGATTCTAGATCTGCAGAGATCTAGCTTGTATTGGAGCCTCTTCTCATGGAGTGTGTCTTTTAACCTCCTCGAAGAGTGCACCCACTTTTTTGTGCTTCGTATTTGTATCTTGGAAGCTGGCCATCTATGTTATTCAAGCTACAGCACAGTTTTCATTGAGGAACTACGTTATTTCCATTAGAGGTTCTACAAAGTGTTTTGACCCCATTTTTTATGAAAGATCTCTCGTGCTGGGCTTTGCCTTCCACTTTGGTGATCCATGGATTAGATTGCTAATCAATGTTCTGTTTAAATATGATCTATAGTAATTTAAAATCATCTTTATAAATTTCTGCAGCATTTTACATATCTATAACTTAAAACTCAGATCTACTCTTGTTTATGCATGATTTTTTCAAAACCCTAAGGGGATCTTGTAAATAAGACTATCTAGTTTCCAGATCTGAAATAGATCTGATATTTTGTCCACAGATCTGTCCTAGATCTAAGTTGTAATATTCAGCTACTGTAGCTCTTCAAAATAACATCGTTAAGCCATTTTGGCAGTTTATATATGTGTTGCAGCCTTCTTTTCTCAAGATTTCTTGCTCTATTGTCTCATGAATTCTACTGTATATTGAAAGAGATTCATTTTAATTCCGATTTGTTGTTGTATACTTATAAGTTAGTCATATTTGATGGCCTCCTACTCATACTATCCAAGACTGCATTATTTCTGAAGCAGTTTGTTGTGCATAGCTACAACACCTCTTGTAGGGTGTTTTTTAGCTAGATAGGTGGTGGGAGATCTGTTTACCACACCTAGTTTCATTTATTTTTGCTCCCCTTTTGGATCTAGACTATAGATCTATTGATATAAGGGATCCAATGGCTGTAAACTCATTTCTGTACATAAATCTCCCAGGAGTGTGTTATTTCAGCAGGATTGTTGTGTTATTCCAGATTTGGAATATTACAGCGGTATTAGAGCTCCTTTCTTGATACAGTTTGTGATTTACTTGTATCATCACAACCATGTTGCATTCAGAATAAGATGAACCTCTTACTGAGAGGGAGAAGAGGTATCAAAACAGAAGTCACAAGAAGTATGATTATACTACTGAAGATCAAGACAAGGGTAAAGCCCCTGAGACTGCAAGTGACAAAGAAGGAGAAGAGTTTTCAAGAACTCTTTTGGTGGCCATGTGTTGTACTGTACAACAACCCTCCCTTTTTTCCAGAATTTTAGAATAAAATTCATTTAGAAATAGGGTCCCTTTTTCTTTCTTTTAATATAGGAATAAAAGACTTAGAAATAAAGATTCATTGCTTTGAAAGACTCATTACATATCTTTGTTACCAAGTGTGTACAAAAAAAATACAACATTCAAAACTTCTGATCCGATCAAGTATAAAAGACTTTATCATATAAAACAAGTCAATTATAAAAAGTCTCATAAACAGTAAATCGCAATCGGAAATCAGAGAAATCTTTAAGAGAAGTTTTATATACATGTTCAAAAATCTCTGATGCGATTAGTTCAATCGCAAATCGCCAATCACAAAGGATTTAAGTTATTCATTCACATATCTCTGATGCAATGCGATCAATCACAATCGCGTGATCGGGGCACTTTTAATAAATTCTTTTTGGTCAATCGAAAAATCCCCGATGCGATGCGCTTTATTATAAAACACTTTTCAAAAAGAAATAAACATTTGTTTCGCTTAAATGAGAAGAATCCCTATATGGTAGACCCCACCACCATCTAATCGGAAATCGGAGAAATTTGTATTGTGATATCTATGTACCATTTGAATACTTCCGATGCGATTGATATTTAATACACTGCATTCATCACATTGGAAGAATTCAAAATAGGTAATTTTATAATATTTCACAAGCGCCAAATATCCAATTGTACGTTCGACATTGAATAAATAATCAAATGAATATTGGTTTATGATTCTGTTTTTAATACATGAGTGTGACCCAAAAAGAACATTTAAGTGTTATACAGAATCAATAAATAATGAATCGCGAGTTCATAATTGTTCTTTTCACTTGCTTGGTTCTCACAACTAATAGCTTATTTCCTTGCAGAATCAAAGAACACTAAATCCTTTCATTTTCAGACCAAAGGAAACAAGACCAGATATCAAAATGTCAAAGAGAACAAGGAGAATGAAGGCTGCTGGTGCCACTAAGTTTGTTGAGATTCCTACAGTCTCAAAGGAAAATCCAGCAAAGCTGAAACTAGTTACGGATACATCATGTCAAGGGCTAGGAAAAATGACATGGGAAGGAGTTTATAATCTGCTTGAGAGTGAAAACCCTAAATTCACAATAGCAAAGGTATCAGTTCCGGATGAAGATAACTCAGATTCCGACTCTGAGATTACTGAAAGAACACTTGCGAATTCATTCCTACATAGAATTGCAGCCAGAGCAAACATCATTCCTTATTATGATGTGATTCGATGGGTCATCGATAGTGTAGAAATTAAGAGCAGAATGTTTATTTCAGCTTCTGGAGCATCTTTTGGATCATTCAAAGCAGAATACCTTAAAGCAATGTATCATCTCCCTGATTCGCAGAAGGTCTATAACAAAGAATTTGTCAAAGAGTTTGCTGACAGTAATAAATTTCAATCTGAACCTATCAAAGAATGGAGAAAAAATCCTGAAAAGCACAAAAATGAATCATCTGGTATGTATTCAGTAGATTCTCTTTCACCCCCATACTGCTATGTTGCTGCCATGATGTGTAGATTATTTGGCAATAACAATTCTGCTAGGTTTTCTATACAAATGGTTCCTTTAATCCTAGCTGTTGTCAATTCCGAAATTATGGACTGGGCTATTATTCTTTCTGATATGATAGCTAATACGATACTCGAATACAGACAAGATGAAACCGCTAGAAATACCACTCCCTTTTTCTTTTGTGCTTATATTTTAGATGCCCTTTGTTTCAATTCTGAGTTTCCCTTGTTAGGATGGAAATGGACTTCTAAAGATCCTACTCCGATTCATATATACCATAAACTCCTTTGGAAAGTTCATTTCAAAGATCATGTTTATAGGATATGTCATGGTTTCCTTATCCCAGTCTTTCAAACCATTTTCAATCGCTTCCCTCCTAGATTCTCCGACAAAGCTAAAACTGAATTATCCTCAATAGGAGATTGGTTTGGAGAAGAAAAATTCACGTATGTCAGGATTTTCAGGAGTATTGTGGAACCCCATGTTCTTCCTCTTTTTGTTCCAGATAAACTTCTAGCCCAGGAAATCTCCTATCAATTGACAGTTGAAGGGATGTTCAGATCTCTGAGCAACAATAAGAAAAGAATGTGGTCTTCTTTTCCATTCAATTGTGGAAATTTTACTTTGAATGACTTCAAACATGCAGAAAAGGAAGTCGTCAAGATAAAGCACTTAAAGTTCGCAACAATCCCAGGGAAACAGTATGATCCACAAAAGATAGCTTTTAATGTTACTTCTTCATTTTCGATTGCTCGATTCGAGCATGAACCGGATGAATTTGATGATTTGTTTGTTTCATTAGAGAAATTTTCTCAAGTTTATAATTTGGCCAAGTCCAAATTCAAGAAAGAAGAAATGAATAAATTTATGCTATTTAGAAGTCAAAGATTGTTTAAAGTTCCGCTAGACCAATTGAGAGTTCCTATACAAGGGTCAGAAACAGAGGATACATCTGGCAAAACAGTAGGAGAAACATCTACCAGTAAGGTCACTACACAATCAGCTACTGACCAGCCCATTGCATAGATACAAAAGGAAGTAATAAGAAATGATCTTGTTATACATACTGAAAAGGTGAGCACTGATGGAAAATCCGATGTAAATACTAATCAGCAGTCCACAGCTCAAACAGAGAAAGAATGCACAAGTACTGATACTAATGTGGATAATAAAAAAGAAAGATCGGGTAGAAAAACCAATGAACAGGAAACAAATACAGAGAAATCGGATACACAACTTGGAGGAAACAAAACTACTGAGAAAATAGTAGACTCTGTTGATCCTAATGTTTCCTCACAATTGTTGAAACAATATAATCAATTTTCTCATCAATTAGGACTGCAAGATAATCCTAAAGAGAAAAATCCAGAAGATCAGGATGTTGAAATCATTCCTGAACATCCTACGGGGCAAATTATATTGAAGATTGAGGAAATTCCTCCCCTGGATATATTCTATAGTCCTAAACATAAAGCTGTTGTAAAAAAACAAAGAAAGAGAAGAAAAACCGATCAAGACATGTTTTCTACTTCACAGGAGGAGTTCATGAATATTGTTTACAAGAATGCTGAAGTGAATCCATCTGAGGATCTCACTAAGTTGTCCCAATATGCAGGAGCATACAGTGCTGCAACGATAGATAAAGCTGCGGAGGTTTCTCAGTTAATGACCCAAAAAGATATCCATATAGCTTTACTTGAAGAACAAGCTAATGAAAATCAACAGAAGATTGCTCAATTGGAACAGCAATTACAAGATCAAGAGCTCAGATCTAAAGAGCTAGAAGAAAAACTTGCCACAGAAAAGAAGAAAGTTGATGAACAGGCTTTAAGAAAACAGCAACAGTTGAATCAAGAAATTTCCAAACTACAAAATTTGTTGCAAAATGAGAAGAATACGAAGATTGTGCAAGAAAAATAATTTCAAGCAGCTTTAGATAAGTTCAAGGATTTCCCTAAATTAAGTGAATTCAAATCCGAGGCTCTTGAAGTCAATAAACTGTTGTCTCAGCAGTTAAATGAATTTTGTACAAAATGAACACAAGCAGAACCATTTTGTGATATCACATCATCCTTGATCTAGGACATGATTACTCTCAAGCAAGAAATTGATGTAGCTGATGAAAAGATTTCTGAATTTCTTACTTGGAAAGATACAGAGAAAGGACGAGAAGCTAATCTTCCTAGGATAGAAGAAAGACATAAAGATATCATGTTTACAGAGTGGGAACATCAGTTAATGAAAGCCGAGAGAGCTATATCAAGAGCTAGAGGCATGATGGGTAATATAATGCAATTTATCAATGACATCTTGTATGCAATTAATCTCATTTCAGATTGTGTTCCAGGCAATTTGCCTAAAGTTAAAGAAACCGATTGTAGATGGAAAGAAGAAATAATGAATAAAAGTCAACAGATCAACAAGCTTCAAACAATATCTTGGGACAATATGTGGACTTATCTAATTAAGCCACACAATCAACAAGTAGCTATTAAATTCCTATCAAATGCTGTTGATTGTTTGATTCCAGAATTCTCTGATGCCACATACGATGGACAGTTACATTCCAAGATGAGTCATCCATCGGAGGTCCAGGAAATGCTGAAAATTTGCAACTTGGTTACATTGAACGAGAAGCAAAAGCAATGAATCAGTTCCCCAAAAGATAGCATTTCTGTTTTTAATTTGATAGATTGTAGCAGTAGTAGTAGGATTCTGTTTTCATGTAATGTCATATTTAAACCCCTCTCATGCATTAGAGAAGAGGTCCTGAGTTGTAATATTTTTGACTTGGAGATTACATTTCTGTACTCCACTGGCTCTTATATTTTATAAAGGATCACATCTGGTGATTTTATGCGGAATTATCTTTAAAGAGTTGCATTTCTGTACCTTGGATTTGATTTTGCATTGGAATTACTGGATCGGAGTATCAGATTTCATTTGAAACTTTCAAGATGGATAAGGTATTTTTATCTATTCACTGTTAATTTCTTGTGTTATATGATATTCTCTTTTAAATTTGCTATCATTTATGTATATTTCGTTTTTTACAATATTTATTTATATATCATTTTTTATTATATTAGAAATATTCATCTTTCAAAAATATATGTAAACTGATATACAATGATGAATACAATATGCTAATATAACTCTGTTTAAATTCTTAAACAGAGTTATCTTTATTTGTTGCTGCACATTTCAATTAAACTTTAATACATTTTTATGGTTATTGTTAAATTGGAATAATTTTAAGTTGTATTCACATATGATACCCGGGTTGATTTTATAATTTCTTTATCAGTATTTAGATTAAATTAGATAGTTTTATTTTAGTCATTTAATCCCATTTTCACTCATCCAAATTAACCCATTAGTTATAAGGAAACTGGTCCTTTCAATCCAGTCGGAGCCACCATACCAAATGGATAAGGAGTTGTCCTAAGGTCCCGACCGGGTGGTTTTCCCCAATGTTTGAAGCAGAGATTTTCTAGGCTTAAACACCATGCAAGATCTTGCCAAAGAGATCAAAGAGATGAGGATGGATAGAATGAGGGAATCTCCTGGGATATTTCATCCGGGGGAAAGCTCTGACATATCTCATCATTGGACTGATCAACCAGTGAACTAGCCACAAGCTCCACAAGCTTCACAACGCTCCACTATGCCTACCTTCTTGGTTGTGGATAATGAAGGGCCACAAGAGCAAGCTTCCCTTGAATATTACTTTGTGGAGTATGATTCTCAGAGTCAGAGATTCAAGGATCACTTGAGTTTCCAATATTTTTGTCACCTCAAGGATAGAAGAAGACCACGGCAGCAGTATAGAGATGGTGGGTTCTTTCATAATCAAGATAGACACCACTCTATGGGCAGATTTTTTTTGCCCAAATTTAATGGATCATCCTCCAGTTCTACCAAGGCATGGGTAGAAAAGCTAGATATTTACTTTCAGTTGAATAAAGTCCTTAAGACTGAAGCCATCAAGATTGCAGTGCTGCACTTTGAAGGTGAAGCACACAATTGGTGGTTCCATGGGTTGTCTACATTGGGACACATCAATGTGACTACCTATTCTAAGTTTAATAGAATACTAGTGGAGAGGTTCGACAGGAAGGATCCTGAAGCACCCTTGATAAGCCTTGCAAAGCTGAAGCAATCAGGAGATGCATAGACTTATATCTCTAAGTTTCTGAGATTATTAGTCATGGTCCCTGATCTATATGTAGCCAGGAGGGTCTACATGTTCATCAATGGCCTGGAGGAACCTTTGCATGGGTTGGTTAAGTCTACCAAGCCCATCACTTTGCATGAGGCCATTGAGAGGGATAGAGACCTCCAAGATGCCTTGTCAAAAGCGAAGACAACTTTACAGAGCAAGGCCCCTCACTTTTCTAAGGGGAAGGAAAGAAAATTTGCTCCTCCCAAGGAGAGCTCTTTAAAGAAACCTCTTGACATTGAACTCAGGAGGGAGTTGAGGAAGAAAAGGTTGTGTTTCACCTGTCAAGAGTCATGGGCATTGGGACATAGATGTGCTGCAGGGAAAGCACACTGCATAGAATTTTTCTCAGATTTTGAGGAGGAAGATGGGGATGATGAACCTAGGAGGGGTCACAGCACTGATGATGATCATGAGGAAGATCAAACACTATCCAGAGGTGGGAAGGGAGCCTTTTCTCTAATGAGTGGTACTCTTGCATATTTGAGAGGAGTGCCTAAGTACTTGACTCTAAGAGTACAAGGTTCAGTCATGAATCAGAGAGTATCTATCCTGATTGACAGTGGGGAAACCCATAACTTTATTGATGCTCATCTTGTGCAAAGGAGAGAAATCGCTACTGATACTGTAATATTCCCAAATTGGGTCAGCTAGCAAGACATGACTGGAAAACAAATTTTCCAGTAATGGCTGCTACAGGATTTGAAACCAGGACCTAGATCCTTTAGATAAATGCATCTAAGACCTGAATCCAAGAGGAGGCTCCAAAAAAATCCTTCTAGAGTGGTTAAACAGATCTCCCACTACTATATGTCCTTAGAAAATGCCCGATGAGGGACTACAATAAAGGTAAGCACATGTAATGGAATGACAGTGTTATCCCTATAGCTGTGAGCACATGAAGAAATGCATAGCCAAAAAATATGTTATATAGCAGCAAAAGTATACAATGTGTGGAGGAATCAATCACTCCAGCTAGGCAATGGATGCCTCAATAGAGCATATACAAGAGAATGGAAAATACTGCTACATGAAAGAGAGTCATGGCTAAAATAACATAGTTTATAGAAGACACTGCATAATACAAAATGATAATATGATGGTATGACAATATCAACTCAAATAAATGAGGGGGAGTAAGATATCAACCCCTGAAAACACTAATACAACAATTATACACAATCCTTAGAAGGATTGGATGCAATACATATAGAAATGGAAAATCTACAGAAATGCTGAAGTTGCTAGGCAGCAGCTACAACTCAGAAATAGAACTGGATGGAGAATACTGAAGATGCTACAAAAAATGACAAGATCTCCTCCAATGGATCTCTAGAATGAAAGGCTAATCCTCTCATCTAAGATCTTACCCTCCAAAGATATCTGCAAAGCCCCACTGCAAATGCTCCACTAAAATAATGCAGTCACTCGATGGAATTGTGTTGTAGGGCTAGGGAATGAGTTGGCCTTGATGCCAAAGTCTAAAATCAGCTTTGGAATACCTCCAATCTGATCTCCCAAAGGGAAGAGAGACTCCTCCTCTGAAAAATAGCTGATGGAGGTGGTGTAGTGAACCCTCACTGCAACACCCAGCAACACAGTATTATTTTGTTGCAGAAATAATGATGTCTTGCTGGATGATGCTTGGCCTCAAGCCTAGATGTGAGACAATAATTCCAATCCCTCAAGAGGCCTCTCAAGAAGGAGAAGGAATCCTAAACAGGAATTCCCTCGACAACTCTTGCTAAACAACAAATAATGAACAATTGTCTAAATAGACAATGAGATGAATAATACAAGCATGTGAAACAATGGTTGCCTTGCCCTCTTTTAAACTATTGAAATCTCTTTCTCCATGGGCCCCATCCATTAGGGTTTCCTCCACCAAATATCCTCTTCGTCATTCACACTGCGTTGGCTTCCTAAGTATGCCACTCCTCCTATGGCAACACTGTTGACTTGGTCAAACTTGACCTTGTCCATTTGAAAATAACCTCGTTCACACATGAGGGTCTAAGATACAGCACCAATGGTGATCCCCTTTCATAATATGAGGGATTTTATTGAAAATATCACTATGCATGGGCCTCTTTACCCATTTATTCTCCTCCTAGGTGAAATAAGAAAAAATTAATGTTCCAATTTTCTACATTAAAATTTTGGAACATTACAGTCCTCCCCTCTCAAAGATTGCTTTTCCTCAAGCAAGTGCAATGATAGAATGAATTCTTTTCTCCTCCTCTCCCTGTAGCATCCCTGTATGATGATATCCTCCAAGGAAAGTGATGCTATCTCATCAGTCAAGCCTCCACATTGCCCCTCCTCAGCATGCAAGTTAGCTATCAAGCCATCATCATGTAAAGGTGAAATACTCAAGAGGATAGAAAAGTGATGTCTAGAGGTCCCTTTGAAGAATGAGATCTGAAATAAAATGGAAACTATATTTCCCATATGGATCCTCCATCTCCAAGCTATGAGGCATCCAAAATGAGCCACATTCCAACTAGGCAACTCCTGAAAGCTGTCATCCACCTTTGGCTCCAGCAAAGTAGGTGGGATGAAAATTTGCACATGGTGGACTATGTAGCCTGCCCCATGCTATCCATATCTCCACTTATGATAAGTGTAGAGTTTTGGTTGTCCATGGGCTGTAAGAAGTTTTCCCTCGAATGGAAAAATTAGGACTAGACCTCCAAAGATCCCTCCCCCAACGCTGCAAATCAAGCTGGCCCAAGTATCTCCATATATGATGAGTTGGAAGTCATCATCATATGGCATCTCCTCCATCATATGGTTCACCCCATAAAGAGAAAAATGTGATATCAAGGTGACCATATCATATCCCATGTTCCCCTTAGAACATGTAGTGAAAAAAGTGTGAGGAGTTTCTCCCTCAAAGGACACATCCACACAATGTGCCTCTCTCCCAAGCATGCTCCTCATAAGAAAAAAAACTGTAGAGCCACAGGGATCAAAAATGAGAATCATACTTGCTGCCATATGCAACAAATTAGAAGGAAAACGGTCCCTCAAGTGCAACCAGTGCAGCTTGACCCTCAACTGCAATAGAGACTGATGAAATAAGTGGCTTCTCAACCACTTTCCTGCTTCTCCAATCTCCTCATAACTATGGAGGAAGTGAATAATGTAATGAGTATGTCCTCCATAATATCTCTCTTCCCCAAGTCCTCCTAGGGAATGCCCATCAATGATGCTTATGGCCTCAACTAGACCATGAAGCTCTAAAGAAATAATGCTCCTCCTTGGAGCAACATCTTGCACATGTATGGTTAAGGGACATACATCATATAAATAATCATGTTAACAACAATGAATACCCTTACCATATTTTCTTCTCATACCAATGGAGTGGCTCATAAGTGAGTCTCCTCTCATCCTCAAAGAGAAAAGAGGTGGTTGTGCTATCTCTGGCAAAGAGCTATGTCTCTCCCTCATCTCCATCTGGTCCATGCATCTACTCATATGCTGATATATCTCCTCCTCAAAGCCCATCCAAAAATACCCCTCCATGATGGTGTGGTATGCTCTCATAGAACAAGTGGGGCTGAAAATAAAACTCTCATAAGCTGTTTGTAGCAACTTATCCTTGAGCTTGGAAGCTCTAGGAAAGAAGATCCTACCATGATAAAAGATGACCCCATCTTTGATTGAGTATCCCTCCTCATGCAACTGGCCATCCAAGATCATGCAAGTAAAAATATCCTTGGAATAGTCCACCAACAGCTAGGAGTTCCAATAGGAATCTATCTTCCATAGTGACAGTGCTGATGATCTCTCATGAAGAGCATCTATCATATGGTCATCCTTCTCTCTAACATCTCCTATGCCAAAGATGCAAGTTGGAAGGCTTCTATTTTTTCCCTGCTGCTTCTACCACAACGCAGAATCTGAAATGGAAGTGGGTGATGCTGATGTTGAGAGAATTATCTCTCTCTCCTTGAGCCTAACCCAGACTCCCAGTGCTGTATAAAGCTCTATCCAAGTCTCCAACCTCCTGAAATCAATGATTGGTGCCCCAAAATGTTAAGCATCAATCCTCCTCTACTAATCCAATGGTCTCCCCGGCAAAATGTCTCCCTGCAATGAGACATCATCATCAAGAGATGACTGAACAGATGAATGAAATAACCCTCCATGCTTCCACTATGCAATCCAATCACCTCCTTAGGTGCATAAACCTCCATATATGAGTAGGGATGTGTACTCCTCATCTCATGATGTTGGGTCTTCTCCCTTCCTCCTCCTTGTGTCTTCATGGTTTCACACCTCCTCAACAATGGCACAGATAGGACTTGATTTGTGCCTTGATCTCCACATATGAGATCCTGGGAACTTCCTTGCAAAGATGCAAGCATCCCTCTCCTTGGAGCAAAAGCTCCTCCTTACTCTGCATGAGGTTCTAGATAAACTCCAGATCTAACAACGTTTTTTCCCTCAAGCTCTGCCATATGAGTGGGAAACTCTCCAATGATTGGATCCCTTTTTGAAAAAGAGATCTCCATGTTCCTTTACTCAAAGGTGTGAGATGGAAACCTTTCTTCCGGCAAAGTATGGTACAAGTTTTCATGCAAGGGTTTCACTTGAGTTTTCTGGTTTACCTCCACCATGGGTGTCTCATGAATATTTTCATCAAATATTTTCACTAATTCCTTAGTGAAATTTGATAAGATGCAATGTTTACATTCCTCAAAGAAAAAGATTCAAAAACCCACCAAGAAAAAGCCTTACCTCTCAAATGCAGCTCTGCAAGTTTGATGGCTTCATCCTCTCAAATTTGGTGCTGCTGCAGGAAGGCATATAACTCCTCCACCCAAGCTTTGGCTGAACATACTGGTGAACCCTCAAAGGTTGATAGATGAAATCTATCCTGCTACTTTTTTCCATTCACCTTCATCTTGCAAAACTCTGAAAAACTGAAATGATCTCTGAATTTCTGAGTTTGAAACTCATACTCCTTCAAGAAATCACTAAGGGTTTCCATCCTAGCAACCTCTTCTCCTCTTTCCATCTCTCTTCCTGCAGTACTGGGCATGTGACTGCGATGTACAAGATGGTGTGTAGCTGCTTGCTCACACTCCTTATGTGCAAATCTAGAGTTTTCCTTGGGTACAAATCCTCTTAGAGATCCTTCAAATATCTCCCTTTGGATCTCCTCAAACTCTTCATGGATCATATGTACATATTTAGGAAGAAGCTTGGTAAGCTTATCCCCTTTTTCTTTTTCTTCTCCAAAATATGGAGTCTTTCTTCTACTTATTTCTTTGTCTCCTTGATGAGAATAGGAAGTGCAGGGTTCTTCCTCTTCTTTCTGCTTATCCTCCTTGGGTAGGTTCTTCATGGATCTGAAATATGATGATATAAATCCCATACTCTTCAATGTTCTGATCTTCTTGGGCTTAGACTCACAGGCTGAGCCAAGAAAGTAGCTCTGATACCACTGTAATATTCCCAAATTGGGACAGCTAGCAAGGCATGACTAGAAAACGCATTTTGCAGTAATGGCTACTATAGGATTTGAAACCAGGACCTTGATCCCTTAGATCAATGCATATAAGACCTGAATCTAAGAGGAGGCTCCAAATAAACCTTTCTAGAGTGGTTAAACAGATCTCCCACCACTAGATGTCCTTAGAAAATGCCCGATGAGGGACTGCAACAAAGGTAAGCACATGTAATGGAATGACAGTGTTATCCCTATAGCTATGAGAAAATGAATAAATGCATAGAAAAAAAATATGTTATATAGCAGAAAAAGTATACAATGTGTGGAGGAATCAATCAGTCCAGCTAGGCAATGGATGCCTCAATAGAGCATATACAAGAGAATGGAAAACACTGCTACATGAAAGAGAGACTTGGCTAAAATAATGCAGTTTATAGAAGACACTGCATAATAAAAAAATGAGAATATGATCATATGACAATATCAGCTCAAATAAATGAGGGAGAGCAAGCTCTCATCCCCTGAAAATACTAATACAACAATTATACACAATCCTTAGAAGGATTGGCTGCAATACATATACAAATGGAAAATCTGTAGAAATGCCGAAGTTACTAGGCAGCAGCTACAACTCAGAAATAGAACTGGATGGATAAGATTGAAGATGCTGCAACAAATGACAAGATCTCCTCCAATGGATCTCTAGAATGAAAGGCTGATCCTCTCATCTAAGATCTTACCCTCCAACGATATTTGCAAAGCCCCACTGCAAATGCTCCACTAAAATAACGTAGTCACTGGATGGAACTGCATTGTAGGGCTAGGGAATGAGTTGGCCTTGATGCCAAGTCTGCAATTAGCTCTGGAATACCTCCAATCTGATCTCCCAAAGGGAATAGAGACTCCTCCTCTGAAAAATAGCTGATGGAGGTGGTGTAGTGAACCCTCACTACAACACCCAGCAACACAGTATTATTCTGCTGCAGAAATAATGCTGTCTTGATGGAGGATGCTTGGCCTCAAGTCTAGATGTGAGAAAATCATTCCAATCCCTCAAGAGGCCTCTCAAGAAGGAGAAGGAATCCTAAATAGGAATTCCCCCAGCAAATCTTGCTAAACAACAAAGAACGCACAATTTTCTAAATAGACAATGAGATGAATAATACAAGCATGTGAAACAATGGTTGCCTTGCCCTCATTTTTAAATTAGTGAAAGCTCTTTCTCCATGGGCCCCATCCATTAGGTTTTCCTGCACCAAATATCCTCTTCCTCATTCACACTGCACTAGCTTCCTAAGTAAGCCACTCCTCCTTTGGCAGCGTTGTTGACTTGGTCAAACTTGACCTTGTCCATTTTCAAATAACCCTGTTCACACATGAGGGTGTGAAATCCAGCTCCAATGGTGATCCCCTTTAAGAATATGAGGTATTTTATTGAAAATATCACTATGCATGGGCCTCCTTACCCATTTATTCTCCTCCTAGGTGAAACAAGCAAAAATTAATGTTCCAATTTTCTACATGAAAATTTTGGAACATTACAGATACCTTTGAGGGATTTTCTATTTTGGTCCCAGGAGATAGGACCATGCAATGCATGCAATATGTTCCCTCACTCTCTGTCACTATGGGATCCTACACTCTAGTGGATCACTTCTTTGCAGTTGACATACCAGACATCAACATCATTTTGGGTGTCCAATGGTTGATTACCTTGGGGAAGGTTACCACTGATTGGAAAGCTTTCCAGATGGAGTGGGTGGACTTGAAGAGTGTGAAACCACAAATGATTCAAGGCATGCACACTTATCCTTCACCTAGTACTTCCACACAAATAATAGAGATGGATTTGCGCAGTGGAAGCAGGGATCTCACAGTCCCTTCTCTCATGTTCATGAGGATGCTGCAAGGGACATTCTTGTCGAGTGGCAAGGCACCTGGAATTCCATCAGATTCAGATCTTGTGGGGAAAGCCTCACAAAGTGCTACTCCAAATCTATATCTAGGAAGGATTGGAGCAATGAGAGACCAAGTTACAGTGCTGGAGGGCTTGGGACAGCCCAAGAATGAGGGGGATCTTCTTCCTGTATCACTATCACCCTCTCACTTTTCTGAATCAGCGCTGTGGGAGGAGAAGAATGGGAGGATCAGCCTTCCAACAAACAAATTTTACATGAGAAATGTCAAAAAGGAGATCAACAACATGACAAGTGCTTCCATTGATGTATCAGCAGTGTTGTCATTTTTTAGTAGTGTGGATCTTTATTGGAAATCTCAACTACTTGTAGAGTATTCCAAAGATCTCCACACAAGTATGATACTAGATAGCATGCATCAAGAAGAGGGCTACTTAGTCCAAGTAGGATTCATCTATTATTATGGTAAGGTCTTCTTGGCTAGAGCTTCCAAGCTCAAGCAGAAGATCCTACAAGGAGCACATGAGGAATTCTTCCTCATCCATATGCAGTCAATGAAGATCTATACCCTGATCATGAGGATTTTTGATTGGGAAGGCATGATTTAGGAATTACATCAACACTTTCAAGAGTGTAGTAGCTATGGAGGAATGGGGCAGCCAATGGACTCTTTTCAAGAGTCATCTCAGCCAGCTCTTCCTTTGCTTGAGAGGAGGGGAATGCTCATGCACAACTCCATGTGTATGAAGGACTATGATGGTAAAGGATCTGATCATGCCAAGCAAGTTGTATTTTATGATTTATTACACTCCTTTGCCATGTTTTTGTAGGATCTGACTCCTAATGGGAGTGAGAGATCGTGTGGATCTCATGGGTTTTGGTGGGCCAATGGAGATGCTGAACTCGGCCACTCCCTTATTGTGCAAAGGGAGGTCCCTTCTCATGATGGGTGTTTTCCAAAGGCACCAAACTTACCTATCATATTTAGCCATGTTAAGGTGACTCATGCAGCAATTTTGTGGTGGTAATACCACTTACCACACCTTGATCTCATGCAGGGAGGTGATGCACTGCGCTGGCATCACATGTGGGATTTTGACCCACCTCCTCAAGTTCAAATTTCAGTTTTCATATATGTAGTCTTGCTTCCATACTTGGATGATATAGTTGTATTGTTTATGGGGTTGTATGGATTGAGGATGGGCAGTGTGTATGTACCACATGGTTTGGAACTTCTACCTGTACTTCATGATACATGTTTTAGATGTAGCATTGCTTCAACCATGTTTATTTTTGTTGAGTTTTTCACTCCTGGTTGGATGGAATATGCACATATTATGTTGAACTTGGAGGAACAATTCATGATGTATTGGCTTGATGAGCACTTGGATTATGCTGAGGACTTGATCCTTTATGATGACATCAATGGAGGAGGAGAAGTACTATAGCTCTTACCCTATCAGTTGCTTGAGGACAAGCAACAATTTGGAGGGGAGGACTGTAATATTCCTACTTAGCCTAAGCTAAGAGGAATATTCATTTTTGTTTTACTTTCTATTGCATGAATAAATGAATAAAGGAGGACATGTAAAACTCCTGAAAAGACTGAATAAATCAATGCCCATGTGAACAAAGATAAATTAGGGCCATGTAAATAAATCACTTGCAGGTGTGAAATGGGTTTGAGCTATGAGACTGGGTCAACCTTGACCAAATCTACAGTGTTGTCTAGGTTCAATGTATCTCATGAAGGGACAACGCAGTTCTAGAAGGAGGCACCTCATGTGAAAGGAGCTAACTCATAAAGATGGTTTAGGTTTTGCAAAGGCTTTCATCTTATAAAAGGAAGGGGAGGGCAACAAGAGAAGGTTGTTGATTGATTATATTTTTGAGTATCTTGTCTACTTCGATAAATACTATTCTCTGCTGTTTAGTAGAAAAATGTTCTTCTTAGCACTTGGAGTTCCTATGCAGGGATTTCACCTCTTCCTTTGAGGATTATTGGGGGAGAATTTTCTGATTTGATCCATTATCAGGCTTTGGGCCAAGCTCTACTTCCAATTTCAGCACAGATCTAGTGAGGGTTTGCTTGCTCTTGTAAGCTACAAGAAGTGGGATTCTAGATCTGCAGAGATCTAGCTTGTATTGGAGCCTCTTCTCATGGAGTGTGTCTTTTAACCTCCTGGAAGAGTGCATCCACTATTTTGTGCTTCAGATCTGTATCTTGGTAGATGGGCATCTATGTTATTCAAGCTATAACACAATTTTCATTTAGGAACTGCGTTATTTCCATTAGAGCTTCTGTAGGGTGTTTTGACCCCATTTTTTATGAGAGATCTCTAGTGCTGGGCTTTGCCTTCCACTTTGGTGATCCATGAATTAGCTTGCTGATCCATGTTCTATTTAGATATGATCTATTGTAATGTAAAATCATCTTCAGAAATTCTTGCAGCATTTTACATATCTATAACTTAAAACTCAGATATACTTTTGTTTATGCATGATTTTGTCAAAACCCCAAGGGGTTCTTTTAAATAAGAATATCTAGTTTCCAGATCTGAAATAGATTTGATGTTTTGTCCACAGATCTGTCCTAGATCCGAGTTGTAATATTTAGCTGCTGCAGCTCTTCAAAATAACGCTGCTAAGCCATTTTGGCATTTTATATATGTGTTGCAGCCTTCCTTTCTGAAGATTTCTTGCTCTATTGTCTCATGCATTCTACTGTATATTGAAAGAGCTTCATTGTAATTCTTATTTTCTATTGTATAATTATAATCTAATCATATTTGATGTCCTCCTGCTCATACTGTCCAAGACTACGTTATTTCTGAAGTAGTTTGTTGTGCATAGTTGCAGCCCCTCTTGTAGGGTGTTTTTTAGCTAGACTAGGTGGTGGGAGATCTATTTACCACACCTAGTTTGATTTTTTTTTTATCCCCTTTTGGATATAGACTCCAGATCTGCTAATCTAAGGGATCCAAGGGCTGTAAACTCATTTATGTACATCAATCTCCCAGGAGTGCGTTATTTCAACGGGCTTGTTGTGCTATTCCGGATTTGGAATATTACAATATTATATTGTTATTGTATGTAGGTGACATGCTTTTTTTAGGTTCTAACATGAAGGAAATAAATGTGCTCAAAAGAAAATTGGAAAATTCATTTGCAATGAAGGATTTGGGAGCTGCAAAACAAAT
The DNA here is from genome assembly GCA_034641835.2 of Pinus albicaulis. Classification (NCBI taxonomy): domain Eukaryota; kingdom Viridiplantae; phylum Streptophyta; class Pinopsida; order Pinales; family Pinaceae; genus Pinus; species Pinus albicaulis. The sequence goes on from CM076582.1 coordinate 773,738,578, forward strand.
CCTTGGTATGAGAATAAGTAGAGACAGGAAAAATCGCAAATTAACAATGTCTTGGAATGAGTACATACAAAAGGTGTTGAAAAAATTTAATATGCAGAATGAAAAACCGGTTAGTACACCTTTTTCTAGCCATTTCAAACTTAGTAAGGAGATGTGCCCCAAGAACCAAGAAGAAATCGACTATATGTCTAAATTTCCATATGCATCAGCAGTTGGAAGCTTAATGTATGCAATGGTCTGCACAAGGCCTAATATTTCACATGTAGTGGGAGTTTTAAACAGCTACATGAACAATCCAGGAAAAGAACATTGGATGGCAGTGAAATGGATTCTCATATATTTGAAAGGTACCACAAATCAAGCATTATGCTTTGGTCATTCAAACATTGCTCTGCAGGGATATGTTGATGCAGATATGGAAGGTGACAGAGATAACAGGAGGAGCACTACAGGATATGTATTTACTGTAGGTGGAATAGTTGTTAGTTGGGTTTCAAAAATCCAAAGTGTTGTTGCACTTTCAACAACAGAAGCAGAGTATTTTGTTGCTACAGAGGCTAGTAAGGAAATGATTTGGTTACAAAGGTTTATGGATGAATTGGGTAAGAAGCATAATATGGGAACGTTATACAGTGATAGCCAAATTTCCATTCATCTTGCAAAGAACTCAGCATTTCATTCCAGGACTAAACACATATAGCTCAAGTACCATTTCATACGGTCAGTATTGGAAGATGGATAACTGAAGCTGGAAAAGATACACACTAGCCAAAATCCTGCAGATATGCTAACAAAATTTGTAACCAAGGAGAAACTGAGAATGTGCTCAGTTTCAATTGGTCTTCAAGGATGACGATGAAGATGAGAAACAACCAGGTCCAAAGAGGAGTCATTGTCCAGCAAATGAAGCAGCCATGGAGTTGCTACTATCAATCTCCAAGTGGGATATTGTTGGATGTGAAGCCTGATTATCTTTTTTATTTTGTATCACAGCATTGGACCCGAAATTAAATTCTACCTGGGGTGTCCAGGGGGGGCGGCTGTGACTTTATGGAGCCCCCCCTGGCGGGGGGTTTCAATGGTAGTGCCCCCAAAGCTAAAAACATATGTAGAATTGCCTTGTAAAAATATAGTAATTTCTAGTCAATCTGGGTCGTTCATTAGGCAGATGATCTAACGGTAGAAGTTATGTTTAGTTTAGGGTTTTTTCCCCTGGAAGGAAACCCCTCGCTTGTATGAGGGTATTGTATTGTGGCTGTGGATTGTATGTGTATTCTCAAAGCGAAAAACAGATAGGGAGACTGTGAGAGAATAAAGGATATTACAGCGGATCTGTTGTAGGTTGTGTCTCTTCATTTTGCTGGATAATAGAAAGGAAGGATTGGCTGTTTGGGGTGGACATAGCCCAAACTGGGTGAAACACATATATCTGTGTCTCTCTGGTTTTATGTGTTTTCCGCATATTTTATGTGTTTCATTGCTCTATAATATATAATTTTCTAACATAAAAGATAAAGGTTGTATTTAAGGGAGATTCAACAAATTCAGAACATATACTCTAGAAGGAGTATAAGCTCAGGTTAAGGTGGGGTTAGTAGTTAGCCCTGAATCATTTTTTATATCAGAGAGAGACCAGTGCTCTTTGGGGTTTTTTATTCAAAGATTGAATTTTATTGTCAGTATGTGTAGAATTTGCATTGGTAATAGATCCAGATACAGGGGGTTAAGAATTGGTTATTGGGAGATTAGAACACAAAAGATTTTATGCAGAGAAGAATCCTGAAATGTTGCAGGCAATGAAGACTCCAGCCATTTCATTCAAGACAAATTACGGAAAGATGTTTGAGGAAGATAATACCAGGGAAGGATCTTGTAAGTTTTAAAATCTTTAATGATATATGTATGTGAATATAAGTAGCAACAAGAAATTGCATTCAGATAGTTGTGCCAAAGGACAAGGGACCAAGTGAAGAAATTGCAACAAGAGATGTTGTAAGGAAATGAATAGAACATGGATGTTCTCATAAGGAAAAGGAAATTAGTTGGAAGAAGAACTAAATTGCAGACAGTGAAAAGTAAAGCAACATGTTTATTTTCCAAGCCAATGAAAGCTTAAGGAGATAAGATTGTTGGAATATCTCTCAAGTATGAGTTATATTTTAATATTTGGTATAATTTAAATTAGTTTCATAGTGAAGAGAATGATAGCAACCAACACACAGTAGCAGACTGTGTAAAGGGAAGCGAAGTTGTGTTAGTGGAAAATTCAACAAAGGAGATTGTTTTAGAAAAGAAGATAATAACAAAGTTCTCAAAACAGAGAGAGGGGAAAGTGAGAATTGGTTACAAAATTCTGACAGCGTTGGAATCTGAGGAGTAGGAGTGCTCAAAAGAGGTTTTGTTGCAGAAACCCAAGGAAATATACCAAGATGATAACTTGGTGTAGGTGACAGGTAAAAACTTGTTACAAAGAAATGAGAGAGGATTATTGTAAGCTCACAGTGGGCAAAAGGAGACCACATATAGAAGTCGAGATGAATATTAAGGGTCATGAGAGAAGCCACAACAGAAGAAAGAAATATGCCAAGGAAAATGGCAAGGGAAAGAAGATGAGTCATGAAGTACTTGATAAAGACATTCATGAATTGAAAGCAAGTATTGATGCAATAATAATGTTTCTTGAAGACTGTGAAAGGGGCCAAAGGTATGGTTGGACTATGAAAATAAAGAAGATAAAATGTGAGTTGGTGCGAAAACAGATAAAGAGGAGAATGTACATCAGATTAATAGAAGAACTCAGAGCAACTAAGTTAAAGGTGAAAGATAGCTATTTTAGACCTGAGTAAGAAGTTTACCTTGTTGAGGAAGGAATTATTGATGATTTTCTGAACTGTTGGACAATTTCAGATCAGCTGAGAGATGTGATGATGGGGACATCAAAGGAAGAGGAACTTTGTATTTTTGAAACTAATGTTTTGTGTATGTATGCAGGTGATGAACAACATTTAGAAGATGTATTTATGCAGGTTGATGAATACATGGAGTTGTTAGAAGAGATGGTTGTAATAGAATAGTTCTTAATTGAACATGTGTTCAAAGACACCAAAGATGGACAATTGTTGAAGACTACTATGGAAGCTGAAAATGATGAATCTAGTAAGACTTGTCAAAACAATGGCAGACATTCTGAAGACAAAAGGAAATTGCAGATTGCAAAAGAAGAAGTAGAAAAGAAGTATGAAGATAGCCTTATGATAGGATCAAACAAGAGTATATGTATAGTGCAAACACTTGAGGTAATGGGATTATCTCTTCAAATTTATTCAAAAATTATGAACTTGTATTGATAGTTGATGGGAAAAAAATTTCCTTGAAAGGATATAATGGAGCATCAATGGAAAGGGATCTTAATAAAGATTTCATTGTGGAAGATGGTAGAATAGAAATTTATAAGGATAATTTAGTCCAAGGAGGTACAACTATTCCAGTAAAGGCTATGAAGAAGAAAGGGAAAGAGGACAATCGAGAACTTAAGAATAGGTTGGCAGAGGCTAATGCACAATAGAAAATTGAAGACAATGTTATTTGTACAAATTGCAAAAGGAGTAAACGTGAATGTAATTAGAAAAATGGAAAGAGACAAGAAATCTCAGAGGATGAAGGCAAGGATGCTTTCGTGAACTATGCATTTGCAGTGAGCAGCAAAGGGGTTCAATGGAATGTGATATTCATAGTGTTAACAGTAATTTTTACTTTTGTAAAAGCGACTTTACAGTGGAGTGGAAAAGCTGTTGTATATTGTGATTTGTTTCCTGTACAGAAACAAAGAGATCTTTATCTTCTAAAATTAGAGATTGGTAGATTTTTATTGAAAATAAATAGGAATGGAAAAAGCAACTTAGTGGCTTACAGATTTGTAAGGAAGAAAAGAGAAGAACAAAGAACATAATTCAGAAATTAGACAAAATTCAAAACAAAGTAAATAAAAATAAGACTTTTCCAAGACAAGGAAATATGAAGGAGGATATGACATGTTGGACATGTCATATGCACATCAAGGGGATGAAAAATCAGAGAAACTTGGAGTAGAGTTAATGAGGAAAAAGATGGAAAATGTAATATGTTTTATGATTTTGAATTATTAGCTGTTGAATGTGTTTTTCAAGATGAAATACAAACTTCTCTTGGAGATATATTTTTTTATGCAAATATGAGGGAGTATGCAAGTTCTGGAGATGCAAAAAATCAGTTTTCCATATGGAAACAAGAAGATAGGAGAAAGAAACTAGTTGATTCAGAAGTTTGGAATGGAGGAAAGAGAGTTGATATAACCCTTACACAAGACATTGCAGAAGAGAAAGAAGATTGAAAAGGATGTGAAATTATAGTCCATGAACAAATTTTGTTTTTGATCCAAAGAATATTTGAATATAAAGAGTTTATCTTGAGTTTTCAAATGAAAAATTGGGTGAACAGTTCAACTAAATTTAATGTGAATATGGAGACAATTGAAAAAGGTTCAATAAATTAATTTTTTTTTTGATGGACAATATATAGTGGGAAGGTCATATGTTCTTGTTTCCAACGAGGAACAATATTATTTTGAAATAGAGAATATTCCACTCAAGATATTGGATAAGTGGATGATGAAAACAACAAAGGTGATAGGTATGGGAATTTTTCAAAGTCAACAAGTCAAGAAGAGATGGAAGGATATGCAGGATAGTATAAAGAAAATGGTTTTGAAACAAAAGACGATGCTGGTGATAGGGTCAAAAAACAAAATATATGGTTAGGTACAAGACAATGGAACTAGTGGAGAAGACATGAAGATGATGTTAAATATCGTTGAGATGATGACAAGACATCAACACACGGAGGGACAACAATTTATGTTTCTTGAAGAGATACTTATGTTGAATATCCGTATCAAAACACTATGCAGTAGAGATGCTCATGACAGCAGAGCAAAATGACATCCATAATATAGGGTTTGGCATCCAGGAGAAGGAGAGAATGCAGCAAATACACCTGCAATTGGAAGAGGTCAGACAACTAGTTAGAAGATGAAGTCTAATGAAGTTTACAACAAAGGAAGTTGGAAGAATCATGAACAGGAGTCCATGAATTATTTCAACCTGGGGAGTCTGATGCAGGAGCATTCTTCAAAGTTTATAATACCTAAGATTATTATCACACATTTACTAAAGGGAATGGGTTCCCTTAATTATTTTGTTTATTTTCCTAAGTTTAGTTTGAGTTATAAAGAGATTTAAATGTAATTTGATTAATGAAGAATATCTCGTGAGTTGTAGAGATCTTAGGGATGAGTGAGTAATCATAGGAAGAGTGAGGAGTTTATGGATCTAGAGGTCGAATATAAGATTTTGGTTGAGTAAAGAATGGAATTGAGAGAAGCTTTAGGAAATATTGAGAGATTGTTGGATCTAAACTTAAATTGGTTCATGATTCCTTTTTTGTATATATTGGTAAGAATTTTGAAACATAAGGGGTTTTCCCGTAGTTAATAGTTTGGGCCTTATGGGGTAGGAGTTAATAATATTACAAGTATAGCTGTTAGCCTTTGTAAATATTCTCTATCATATTAATAATAATAAAAAACACAGTGTGCAGTGAGAGTGATGAAATCGGGTTTTGATATCTGTGTTATGTGAAAAATTATGTTTCGAAAGGTTTATTTCTATCTATTCAATGGAGAATTGTAATTCATTTTTGATTGAGTCATTGACAGAGTATAAAATGCATTAAATTGTGAATCTGTGTAGTCAGGAAATTGCTTGATTTTGAGCGAAATTGGTGAAATATCTTAATTTCATCTTTGTGGAATCGGTGTTTGAATTATTTCCTTCGTGTGTTTATTCATGACGTCTATCTATGTGAATGTGTGGTAGCTTGGATGTGAATTAGTGTGGAGCCATAGAGTACAATGCCATGGAATAATTTCCAGTCGCATAAGTTCATTGATGAGTTATTGCAGAGAGTAGCATGGAGTATTATGGTTTGTAGAAGGCCGCAACTATGATTTTCCCTAAATTCCAGAGGGTTCAGAATGAAATCCTGAAGACTGGATGGATGGACGAGATCATATTGTAGATTTGAAGTGAAAGCAGTGGATGGTTAAGATCCCATTGCAAAAATGAAGTGAAAGGTGAATTTATGGTGGAGATCACATCACAGGATTACAACGAGATAATGGACAATCTAGTTTAAATCGCAATCCCAATGGAATATCGCTATCGGCCATTTTTATCCTTACATATTAATACATCGCAAGGTAAGTGGTTTAAGTTGCGATGCGATAAGGATGGGAGGTGGAAATGCGATGCGAAAAATATCGCACATAGAATGCGACAAGGTATAGCAGTGATCACAGGAATTGAAAATTATCAAAGTTGTAAAGTTGCGAGGAGGTAAGTTTGTAAATTTGTGATATTACAATGCGGTTGAGCTATGAAGTGCAATAGGGCGGAATGTCATGGTGATGTGATTTGTGAAAGAGTAGAGTTGTGATGTGATAAAGCTACCTCGTTTAATGTGAAAGGACGCATGCATAAGTGATATGTAGGCGAATAAAGGTAAGTTGAAGTGCTAAGGTTAAAGAGCTTATAATAAAGGTTGTGTTGAAGGGATCTTGAACAAATTCAGAACATATACTCTAGAAGGAGTATAATCCTGGGTTAATATGGGGTTATTAGTTAGCCTTGCATCATATTGATAATCAATGGTATTGGTCCATGGTATTGTAAAAAAGTTTATTTACATATTAGGAATCTCCAAGTTAAAGTGGGGGTGAATTTCCATGGTTAAGAATATTGTTAGATGTTTTTTTAAATGAATGTATTTTTAACTTATATAGCGCCCTAGATTCATCTTAACTTTGGCTCTATGAAGGTGGGATTAAATCTCTCAAGGTGGTAAACTCCATTTTTAATGTAAAATTTGAGGAAAGTTTGCACATCTAGAAATTTGATCCCTCTTAACACTTCGTAGATCCATATTTAAGATGGATCTCGGCTCATTTAATTATTAATAATAATTAATAATTAATAATTACAATTATCATTTTTTTTAAATTTAAATTTTATTTTTATGTAATTTGATTGAGCCAAAATGTTTATATAACATAACAGAACCTTACAACATCTCCATATTGTGCTATAGATTTTTTCTTAACCAACTTAGATCCATCTTAACTTTCCATCTATCAAGTGTTGAGAGAGATCAAATCTCTTTTCACTATCAAAGAGGTTTGCATCTCATTATATTTTATCACTATGGACACTTGGTAGGTCGGAAGTTAAGATGGATTTAGGCTAGTTTATTTTCCGGTCGGAAGTAAAGATGGATTTAGGCTAGTTTAATTCCCCCCTATAAATATTCAATATTCCACATGGCATACTCAATATTCCACATGAATACCATGGGTTCTCATAAACTTGGAGCTAAAAAACCACTCATTTTTTTAAATATTAAATTAATAATTTATTTGTATTTTATATTTTATTTTGACCAAGTTAAAATGTTTACAAGAAATTACATTAAATTACAATATTTCTCCATACTCGATTGGAGAGTGCCTCTAGGCACAATTAATAACCAACCTAGATCCATCTTTACTTTGGATCTACCAAGTGAGGAGAGGGTTTAAATCTCTTGAGATAAAAATATCTTTTAGATTGAAAAGGGATTTGATCATGTAGATATGGAGTTAATATGGATCTAGGTTGGTTTAATTCCCCCATTCAAATAGGATATATTCCACATGAATACCACGGTACATCATTTACAATCAATAATTGTTAATTTGTGAATTTGTCCTTGAGAATATTTTAATTTATTTTTTCTTCCAGGTTTGAATTCAATTTTTCTTTACAACATTTATAAGTAAATAATGTTTTTGTTATTTTAATTATTGTGAGGCTTAACCTTTTATACAATTCTTTTATATGATTATGATGATGATGAGTAATTTCCAGCAAAACCAATATTGTTTATCAGACCTTAAGAAAATAAGAGATTAATTTAGACTCTTTAATATTTTATTTCTATGATAAAAAAGAAGAGACAAAAGCATCTCAAAGGTAATATACTCTTTTGTACAAGGTGTCTTTGGAATTGAACTACGCCCAATTACACTTCAAATGTCATGATAATATCCAATGGTCGAGTCAAGACTGGGTATCCTTATGCAACCCTCACTTGAGATGGAGGTGGGGCTATTGGCCAAGATTAGAAGAAATTTTGGCGAACTTCTTGGCTTCCATATTGTAAATCTTCTTCTTATACATCATATATCTAAAGATAGTCATTCTTTCAATGGGGAAAAGGATAAATTCAATCAAGAGGATAGGGTAGGGAGTATTTCCTTCAATCTTGATGTTGTAGGTTACAAATTTCTTTTGGATTAGTTGGATCTTCCTCCACAATTCTCTAGATATACTACAAACCCCAAACCTCTCATCCATATAATATAACATGGGTGATGAGAGTCTCACTGATGAACTTTACAATTGTTTTCAAGCTCAACATAAACTGGGCCAACCTCCTATTATCCTTTTCTTAATGCTATAATTTTTTATTGTTTAACTTGTATTTTTGAACATATAAATAAATTTTACTCCTTGAAAATTATAAGCATTGAAAGTGTGAAAACTACATAGTTCAAACATACAGTTAAAAAAAAATCCTATTGAATTTGGGGGAAATTTGACTTAAATATATTTAAGAAAACAAAAATATAAAATAATTATATTACAAGTTAGGCATTTTTTAACTTTTCTGTTGAAAGCAAACATATATTTAACCCCAAAAAAAGAAGATGCAAGCTATGAGTTATTACTCTTAGAGATGTTTCTATTTTGGAATAGGAATTCTAGAATTTTAATTGAATTATAAAAAAATATTAGGTGAGTTTTAGTATACACAAATAAAATATTGAGATTTATACCCATAGTACTTATGCATTTTTTTTCATTTTAATTAAATTGATTAATTAAAAAAAATGTGATATTAACATATGTCTTATTAAATGAGTTGTGATTTTTTGTGCATATGGTCTTCACAAACCATGGTATTGGTCCATAGTATTGTAAAAGAGCATATTTAAAAATTAAGAATTTTTTTATGGTAAAATGGAGTTGAATATCGTTTTATATGTTTTTTAAATGTATATATATTTTTTTATATATATTAATTTTTTAATAAATAGCACAACTCCGAGGACCTAAACAAAGTCTTCTAACTAACCAAATGTATCCATTAATTAAACGCAATAAGAAAGAAAATAGTTTATTTCTATCTCAACATTTATTTGATGATAACATACAAGTAAAATTCATTTTCAACATATTAAACAAGTAAGGAATTTCATTGCATAAATTTACATAAGTAATCAACAATCGAAGAATACATGTATCAATAGCTTGGTTAAGATGATCCTGATTCTATTGAGACTCTCCTACTGGGCTACTCGACTAGATTTACCTCCTAGCCAACTAGGAATGATTTCCTAGCCTAGGGAACCTCCACAGGCTCCCTAGCCCTCCGAGCCCAAGTCCAACTAGTTGTAGTGTGTCCAAGTTAGAATCAACACCCTCCAATAGATCTAAGTTTCATTCCTCTCATTTTCTCTCCATCTCCACCTTCCACATTTCTCCTCCAAAATAAATTTCTCGAATTCCAAACAAAGACTAAGGATCTCCCCCTATCCTCTCATCCTCCTTCCCTATTATGTCTCTTCCTCTCATCCACCTCAACTACTTACCATTAATTCCATGACTACCACCTCATCCTTTTAATTTATTAACCTTGAATTTCTTACCATATCTTATCCAAAATTAGATATGAATATAGATATTTTATTCAAAAATAATTGGGAGAAGATCATACGTTATCCAAATGTAGAATTGAGAAGACATATTGGGTATACAAAATCTAGATATTTGATTTAGAAATAAACAAGAAAAGACCATACATTATCTAAAATTTGATTTGAGAAGATATATTGGGTATACAAAATCTAGATATTTGATTTAGAAATAAATGAGAGAAGACCATACCTATTCTAAAAGTATATTTTAGAAGACATATTAGAAATGAAATAACAAATAATAAAATTCAAATCCGTAAAAATAAAATAAAATTACAAATTCACAAGTGTAGATATTACTAAAAAATTATAAGTCATTATTTACATATTAATTAGACACTAATCAAAATTTTTCTTATAAGATCAAGTGGGAAATTACATACACCCCTCCTTTAGAAAAATTTGTCCCAAAGTTAGAGTGAAAATGACACAATGAGTTTGAAATAAGTTTGAAAATAAGGCATAACAAAATAGAGAGAGATGTAGTAGTCAAATTAAGTCAAGAAATGATACCACCTCCCATCAAGGGTCTCCAATATAACTTATAACCTCCTATCCCTCCTAACCTACTTTTTCCCTCATCCTATCTGTCCTCTGCTGCAATATACTATGACATCAACTACACTGATCTAACCACTGATAAAACCAATGTGGTGGAAACGTTGACTATATCGACCTAACTTCCCCAGTAGGAAACTGGAAATCGTCATCATGCATCTAGGGGAGCGTGTCCATCACTGCCCTCCCACGATTCCGGGCTTGGAGGTTACAGGGTGGGAAATTCCTCCACCCCTCCTTAAAACTAGGGTTAACACCCTAATATGGAACACACTATAAAGTTGGTTGGATACTTGTCATCGAATAATCCAGACAGGTAGTCTTGTCACCTGTATCATTTACACTTTACCCATGTCATAATATTGCATATCAAATAGATACAAAACGTAATAGAATAATGTACATCATACCATTCCTCATCAAATATGTCAAAATTTCCCATCAGAAGCATAGATCTTTGTTAGCATATAGTTCTTTCCAATCTGCAGGTTAGTTCTCATTCATGCATATACATAACAACAAAAACATATATAGATAAGTGATCTTAATCCTCATGTTATTAAGTCCAACATCTATGTCTCAATTTTGCACCCATAAAAACATACTGGAAATAAATCTTACATTAGATAAATCACAATTTTGATAAGTCAATAATTAGATAAATCATATCCCCTTAAGTCATACATCAAACGACAATAACTCTGAGAAGTCATACACTAGATAAATCATAACCCAGTAAGTCATACGTCTGGTAAATCATGATCAAATGAGTCATACATCAAATAAGTCATACATCAAATATTTTAATAAAAAATACCTAATATATCCAATGATTTATATAAGTAGTTTCATTTGTCCAACTAAAATGCAACAATATTATAGAGTGTTTAAAAAATAACATGGAACTACAAATATATTCTTAGCATAGGTAGATATATAAGTCAAAATGGGCATCACAGATGCTTGAAAAGTGAGGGGTAGTCACGACGTATAGTCTCTACATCCTCCCAGGTAACAGAGCCTGGGTTATACTTGTCCAACTGGACCTTGACCTAGTCCACCATGTGGCGTTTGAGATGATGAACCCTACGGTCCAATATACGTAATGGTTTGACCATTACGGTTCCCACGTCCGAGACCTGAAATCCCCTCCATTCTACTTTGTGACATTCATAAAAAACATAATGTCGTAAAATAGATACATGATTAACATCATGATTTTTATGCAAATAGGGTGGCAGCACAAAACGATATAAAAATGGTCCAATATTCTCCTTGATTCTAAAAGGTCCTATAAACCGAGGTGACAACTTTTTCCCTTTCTTAAACCGTATGTTTCTTTTTTTGGTTCGAATACGAATAAAAAATTGGTCTCCTACCCCATAACTACGATCAGTCCAGCTATGTGCATCGGCATAACTCTTATGTCTATCTTGTGCTTCCTTTAACCTTTCCCAAATCTATCTTACCTGTTCCTCCAATTCTTGTACCAACTCCGGCCCAAGTATTACTCAGTCCTCTAACTTTTCCCAACTCAATGGAATCCTTCATGGCCTCCCATATAGAGCTTGATAAGGAGGCATCCCAATGGAACTAGGGTAGTTATTATTATAGGAAAACTCTACCAGTGGTAAGTAACTTTCCCGCTGAGTCTAATTATCCATGACGTACATTTTGAGCATGTATTCCATAACCTAGTTTACTCTTTTAGTCTGCCCATCTGTTTTTGGATGATATGCAGTGCTTATCTTCAACTGAGTCCCCAATTTTGACTGCAAACTTGTCCAAAACCTAGATGTGAAGTGATAGTCTCTATCAGAAATGATCTTTTTGGGTAACCTGTGTAGTCGAATAACTTCACTTATAAAAACTCATGCCACATAAATATCATCATAATTATCTCTCACTGGGATGAAATGGTCACTTTTGGTTAATTTATCAACTACAACCAATATAACATTGTACCTCTATGAAGTGGTTGTAAGAGTCCTGCTGGATGATGATGATCAACATTCACTCGTTGACATTCAAGACATTTGGCAACAAAATGGACTATGTCGTGCTTCATGCCTGCCCAAAATAAGAGTTTCTTCATGTCAACATACATCTTCTTCACTCCAAGATGTGCACAATAGAGTGCTCTATGTGACTCTTCAAGGATGGTTCTTCTTATACTCCCTTCCTTAGGGATGTACATTCTTCCTTGAAATCTCAATAGTCCATCTAGTTCAAGGACATAACCCTCAAACTTTGGTTCTATCTGCTTCCCACTCTGGAGTGTTGATATAACCTTCAGATATCAACTATATTCAAAGATTTTTTTCAACACACATCCCCTCAAATTAACCCTCAAGGGTACTGAAGAGGCGGTTGTGGCATGCTGCTTAGTGCATCAACCACCACATTCTCTTTTCCCTTAATGTATGAGATCCAAAAATCATACTCACTCATGAATTCACTCCACTGCCTCTTCTTATCATTCAAATCTCTCTGAGTGAAGAGGTACTTCAAGCTCTGATGATCAGTTCTTAACTCAAAGCTTCTCCCAACGAGGTAATGTCTCTAGAGTTTTAAATATAACATCACTACTGCTAATTATAAATCATGGGTAGCATACAATTCTTCATTTTTCTTCAACTTTCTAGATGTGTAAGTTATTACTTTTCCTTCTTGCATAAAAACTGCTCCCAATCCTTTCTTTGAAGCATCTGTGTAGATAATGAATTCCTTTTCCATGTCAGGCACTCAAAGGATCAGTGCACTAGTTAGTAACCCTTTTATTTTGGTGAATGTAATGTCACATTCATATGTCCATTCATACCTAACCCCTTTTCGCTGTAATGTGGTGATGGGTTTTGAAATATTTGAAAACCCTTCCATAAATCTACAATAATAACCTACTAGCCCCATGAAGCTATGCACCTCACGAGCATTTTTTGGCATTGGCCAATCCATTATGGCCTTTACTTTTTCTGGGTCAAATGAAATCCCTTCTCCTAAAATGATTTGCCCAAGATAATGAATTTTCTTTTGAAAGAAGGAACATTTTGACAATTTTCCATACAATTCATTTTCCCTTAAGCAGGTTAGCACAACCCTTAAGTGCTCTTCATGCCCATTTTCATTCTTGGAATACACCAGAATATCATCCAGAAATACTTGCACAAATTGGTCCAAATATTTATTGAACACATCATTCATGAGACTCATGAATATTTTTGGTGCATTATTTAAACCAAATGGTACAACTATGAACTCGTAGTGCCAAAACCGAGTCTGAAATGCAGTTTTTGGGATATCACCTTCCTTAATCCTCAATTGGTGGTACCCAAATCATAGATTGAACTTTGAGAAAACGGTTTCTCCCTTCATTTGGTCAAATAGGTCATCTATTCTACGTATCGAGTACCTATTCTTTATTGTGGTTCAATTCAAGTCCCTATAATCTATGCATAGCCTTAAGGAACCATCCTTCTTCTTAACGAAAATCATAGGTGCTCCCCAAGGTGAAATACTAGGTCTAATAAATCCTAACCCTAAAATATCTTTTAACTACATCTACAACTCACAAAGTTCTAGGGCTGTCATCCTATAGGGTGTCTTGGAGATTGGTTCTGCACCAGGTTTTAAGTTCACTGTGAAATCAATCTCCCTCACAGGTGGTAATCCGGGAAATTCCCTACGGAAAACATCCTTGAATTCTGACAAAACTGGGTACTGATCTAGGGAGGATCCTTTTTGGTCACTTACAACCTCAACCACATATAGTTTACAACATTGTCGGAAACAATATTTTACCTTCATTGTAGAGATGAATCGTAGGGACACTCCTCTCTTAATACCACAAATCACAATTGACCTACCTTCATCATCTAGACAAATCAGCTTCTTCTTGAAATAATCTACCAAAGCTCGATGAGATTCTAGCCAGTCCATTCTTATGAGTACATCGTATGTCCCCAATGTTGTGACGTATGCCTTCAACTTAGTTGTACACACCCCTAGGTTCACTTGACATTGATCAACATTAGGTCCTACCACCTGTTTTATCCCATAAGCAATTTCGACTTGTTTAAAGTCATCATGCTCATAGGCTTCCAACCCAAATTTTTCTAATGCAAGTGGTGAAATGAAACGATCTCTAGCACCAGAATCAAACATAATTTTAACTTTTACATTATTTATCATACCCGATGTTTCTACCATGGCATATTGGTGTTCAACTTGTTGGTTATCAACTGCTGCATAGATTCAATGGTGGCTGCTTACTTCCCCCATTGGTGCTTTTCCTTCTCTACAGTTTTTACCGATTTGTAACTCAGGAAAATCACATTACTAATGAGGTCCCCCAAATCCCCAACAAGTGGTGTGAGGTAGACTTAGGACATAATGTTGTGGAGTTATTTAGAAATATCTCCTTCCCCTGAGACCACTACCCTTGTTCGTGGATCCTCGTGTTTGACTGTGATTTGCATGAGTCCTTGAAGTTGTCAGTGAAGATGTCCTAGAAACCATTGAAATCCCAACTATCAGTGCTCTAGGTACAACCCTGTTTCCATATGGCAGCGGCCTCAGGCTTCCTCCCCTGGAGAAGGTATGAGGGGACTTCTCCATAAACCTTGGTTGGTGTGAAAAAATGGTTTTGTTTCCACCTTTTACGTCTAAATGTTCTTCAACATAACGAGCATGTTTAATAGCTTTTTCCACTGAGGATGGTCTCCACATCTCCACAATTTCCCTAATCTTAGGGTTCAATCCATAAATGAAACGATCTGCTTAGCATTGATCAATGTCCAAGTAGGAGACAAACTTGACCAATTCTATGAATCTAATATCATATTCCTCTACTGTGTGTTTTCCTTATACCAAAGCATGGAAGGCTCTTGCCTATTGTTCTTCATAATATGGTGGTAGGTACTTTTTCCTGAATCTCTCCTCAAACAACTCCCAGGTAATTGTGTCAGGAGTGAGGTGGAGTTGACTCTCTAAGTTACCCCACCATTTAAGGGCACTATCTCTAAGTTGGAATATCACTATTTTAGCTTTTGAATTGGAAGTATAATCCCTTAGTGCAAAGCACCTTCTCATTCCCTCTAACCAGTTTTCTGCTCGTTCACTAGCATGCCCTCCAGCAAATTTTGGGAGCTTAATATTTTGGAACTCCCTAGTAATGTCCTCGATTAGAGGTCCTTTATCTGAGTCTATTGATCCCTCGAGATTTCCTAACCATGATGGAGGGTGCTCTACTTCCACCTCAGTTGTTTGGCGCCCTCTTAAAGTCTCATTAATTGCTTCTAGGGATTGCAATATGAGAGCTAGCTCTGGCGATGGAAATGGGTTATTTATAGGGGGTCCTTGTGATGATCCTCCTCGACCTCGATTTCCCCACGTCTTCACCATTTTGAAACATTCAAATATCTATATCATATGAGACTTATTAATGCGACTTAAGATTTGTTCGTCCCTAGTCGACTCACACACAAATATAAATGAGAGGTATAAGTTTTTATTTTACTACGCTTGTAAACAATCATTACTAATATCGATCACATCCCGAAGGATCTCCTCTCATGTGTGAGCTCCTACAAATTTTCTCTTAATACTAGCTAGGCTACTATTGCAATGCACCTGTCATTCATGCTCTAATTCTTTATTAACACTAAATTACTTTCTTTAATTACCATAATGAATGAATTGGCTTAATATACTCAATCATTAGTTCACTCTTGGTGGATTTCAAAATACTAATCTTGAATGAAATTTGGAACCATTCTTGTGTATTCACACAATGAACCATTAATCCAATTTGAAGTAGTAGTTTAAATATAAAAAATAGTTTTTAGTAACTCCAATTAAGTCTCAATTAAAAAATTACAACCATCTTGAACACATGGTTAAGTTTTCATTGATTACAATTTCAATAATTCTGCTATATGAAGTTTTTCCCACAAGTTGCACATAACTTCTTTTTTTATATGAGACTTTCACATCACATGAGACATTGAGTAGTCCATATTTCAATATATATTGCATATAACATTAACAATGTCTTATCATTTAATATTTAATATTAGCATTTATTGCCCATTTTATACATTTTCTTACTAACTTTAGCTTTATATATATATACACACACACGTGTTCATTGCTTTATTATCATCTTCTTAGTACTTTTGTGACTACTACATTTTTTTATTTTATTTTTATTGAAATATATTCATATTTATTATTCAGATATATATACTCAGATAACTAGCCTTCCATATCTAGTCCATTACATTATTAATTCTGTTTATCTATTTATATATTAATTCTAATATAATACTTTATATTCATAAATAAATTGATACTCCTTTTTAATATAATACTTTATATTTATATATAAATTGATATTATTGTATTTTCCATAAATTCTTCCAAGTAACTATTTAACTATAGTAAGAAAAATAAGAAATTTCTCGATAGTTACTTGTGAAGAAATAGTTAATTTATTTAATTTCAAATTCCATTAAATCTAACCAGTGTGAAAGGTATTACAAACCGTAATAATAATTTACCAAATTCACAAGCAACTGGAGCTCCTTTTCTTACATCATAAACTTAAATATTATTGTTTTCTTCTAAATGTTCTAGACATAACAATTCCTTGGGTAGTGTTCAATTAATTTGATCTAGTCGTCATGAAAATACCGACGTCATGCATATACATCCTACTGAGGACGACACCTGCTCATCCTCGTTGAATTCAAACTAATGAGTGAAAAATCTAAATTGTTTGCCATCGATTTGGTTGGTTTTCATGTAAGAATATTAATATAATGTAAAATAATGTTACTTATATCCTCCCTTTCTGAGTTCCAAATTTGATGGAACATCTACTACAAAGTACTATGTTTTGTTTTCTTTGAATTGTGATAAAAGTTGAGGCTTTGTGTAGTATAGTTTGTTAATGGCGAAATGGATAACTACCCAAAGTGTTTTTTAAGTTAGTAATTGATTTTGTTAGTTTTCATTAATTTCACACAAATTTTTTGTTAGAAACGGATTTTATAATTTAAAGTTTTAATTTTATATTTAATAAACAACTTTTTTTTCAACTACTAAGAAATTTCGTGTCGCTATTTTGACCAGTAAAAATTTTAGAGATCTTATTTTGTTTCATATCGAAGCAAGGTCTAGGCAAATTTAGATAAAATTTGTTTTTTTTTTTCTTACTTTTCATTGAGAGTTCACTATCGCAAACTAATGCTAGCATTAGTTTGCTGGTATTAAATTCTAACATTCTACCATTAGTTTGTTGTACTCCGATAAACTTTGATGTTTTGCCTCCCTTTGCCACCACTTTTGTCTGCATCCCCCCATGCCACCAGTTAGCTTGCATGCCACCAAGCAAGCATGCCACCAGTTATGCCTGCATGAAATAGGTGTCGATATTTCGGAACAAGATAAAGAATGGTTGGTGGGTTGCTTATTGTTCATGGCCAATGGAGCTTCAGACTTGTATGCAGAGAGATGGAGCTTCAGAATATGCCATGCTTATTCTTTAGGGCAGCAGCTATGCACTTATTCTTCAGGGTAGTATCGATGGATCTTAGTGGCTGATTTGTTTATGCCATGTTTATTTTTCAAGGCAGCAGCTATGCACTTATTCTTCAGGGTAGCATCGATGGATCTTAGTGGCTGATTTGTTTGTTGGGTTAAAGGACTTGCATCAACAAACTTCAAACAACATAAACATATATCAGATTCAAAATATCATATATCAGATTCAAAAGAAGTAAGTGATTTTTATTTTGCTTGAAAATATCCAAAGGATGATTGACTGCAATTTGGGATGGCCTTCTATTATTATTGTTGCATTTTTATACCTCATTAACCGGTGAAGCATACATGAATTGAACTGCCTTATGAACTGGTGGAAGCATTCATTAACCAGTGAAGCATACAGGAGTGTTTGTTTTTAAAGAAAAACAAGTTTCGTAGCTAATGGTGTTTTTTTAAAAGAAATAACATAATATTTGTATTATTCATAAAATGTTTAATGGTCACAAAACGACAAACCACGAAGAAGTTGTAGTCGAAATTCAAAGGGTGGAAGAAAAACTAACCCGGAAGAAGTTGTAGTTGAAATTCAAAGGGTGTAAGCAAAACTGTGTGTGAGACTAACTGAGAATACTCGGCACCGTATGGGCAGTGGGTCATGCTCCCATGCGGGAACTCAACCCTTGTCGGATATCAAATACCATCAGTTTCAGTTGCAGAATATAAATATGTGTAGATATTAGATAAAAAAATAAGCTATAGCTCAGACAATACAAAGAAGTTCTTTTATATGTATATATATTGTGCGGCCATGCAAAAACAAAAATAAATAAATTATACAGATAATCCTGAATATCAATCACAGTTTCACAGATAATCCTGAATATCAATCACAGTTTCACAAATAATAATGCCAGTCCACGACCACCACAAAAACAAAAATAAATAAATTATATAGATAATCCTGAATATCAATCACAGTTTCACAAATAATAATGCCAGTCCATGACCACAGAAACACCAAAACAAGGTCGTTCTACCAGGAAATACTTGTACTTTATGAATATAAATCCTTGAGGAACCCTAAGACGATTCAACATGAAATTGTAAGTCGTTGCAACAATTCAAAAGAGAATTTTATAATTTTCCATTCTAGATGACAAAACCCTTGTTCAAGCAACTTAAATGTTCAACCGTCAACAAGGCCAGATTTAAGAACCGAGATTTCACCTGGAAGAGTTAACAGATGGAGTTGTTGAGCGTTCGACAGGAAGTAATAGTTTTTTAACCTAAACAGAAAAGTTATGGACTCGACTTACCTAGAAATGGGATTAATGCTCTGGAAAATTTTGCAGAAGCGCCCAAAGACATAGACGTCAAGTTGGGCAATAGGTTGAGCTTGGGCACTTTGGTGGTCGTCCCAAGAGCGGAGCAATGGCAACGACCTCGCCACTGTCATGCCCGTTCCGGTGGTTTTCTATGTTCCAACAGAATCTGAGTCTACCCACTCTGTGGTACGTTGAGTGAAGAGGAAAAATTATTCTCAATACACTATCTTTTGCAATGTTGCTAACAGGTGTTGTTGATTAACTTGAGAAGCTGGTTAGCTTGTAAGTCACTGTTATCAGTGTGTCTCCAATTTTTTTGTGTTATGCAAAAAAAAATGGAATGCCAAATGATATTGTGCAGCTTCACTAGCAATATTAAGTTGCTTGGTCGCAGAGCTGATAAGCTTGCATCGGTAATAGACACATGCCGTGATGTCTCGTTGATAAGCTTTCACGTGTAATACATGTCGTCATCACACTGATAAGCTTTCATGTGTAATACATGCCAGGATGTCTATACTTTTTTATTATTTAAAAAGTTGGATGTGAGACCATCTATCTGCTATCAGCTCCCTCACATTAATCGGGTTCAAGTAGCACTAAAACTCGGCCAAATGCCAATGGAGTCTGGTCTCTGGTATCGCTGCCATGGAACAGCTCTGGAATGGCTGCCACAGAGCGGGTTCAAGTAGCGCTAAAACTTGGCAAAATGCCAATCAAGGCTAGTCTCTGGTGTCGCTACCACGGAGCGGCTTTAAAATAGCTGCCACGGAGCGGCACTTCTTCGGCAGGGACTTGTTGCTCAACAACTATACTTGTTTTCTTTTCTTTTCTCACAAATCACCAATCTTATTCTTTTCAATTTGAAATTGGTTTTTTTATTTTTTTTATTTTACAAATAACCAATCCAAATCCAATTTTCAGTTTGAAACCCATTCTATTTTTTTGAAACAGTGATATACTCTCTTTTTTTTTTAATTTAATTGTTATTATATTATTAAAAGTTCTTTTATTTTTTAAATTGAAAAACCAAATCTTGGTGACTTCTCATTTATAATTTAGCCATAGAAAGACTGTAACTCACGACGTTTTTTTTTGTTTTTTTAAATGTAACTTCATTTTTCAAATTAGACGTTTAATACATAATAAATGAAATCGATATCCAGCAATTTAACACTCCTGGCTCACAATTCCCTTTGCAAGCTCTTACAACACAAGTGATCATCTATATTATAATCAATGGTTTAAATTTCACCAGGTCAAGTCAAATAAGTGCAAGAAGACTACAACACAAGTGCGCATCTATATCAAAATAAATGATCTAAATTTCACTAGGTGGAGTCAAATAAGTGTAGGAAGACTAATTCAACCTGTTGCTTTCAGTTTGATTAAGTTCACGGGAGTTCAAATAAAATTAAGATCATCGGAGTTAAAATAACATTGAATGCTCACGAATAATTTTTTCTATATATTTATTCAACTTAAAAAGTTTTTTTTTATAATTATTATTATTATTTCACGGGGATTATAATTATACAAGGGGCCCATTACAAGTCATACCCAGATTCCAACTTCCTTCCATGTGATAGAAAGAGCACGTACTAGACAAGTGTCACGAAACACTATGCTTGAGACTCATGTCACTATTTATTATCACCAGCAATTGCACCGGGGGTGCAAGGGAACGTAGGAAGGAGGAGACATGAACCACAAAGACGTTTAGGGGGTTACAAAACCATGGATCTCACCAACGGGGGACTTAAAAGCTATTCTAGATTCAGTGATCAATGTATTAATATGTTATTTTGGTCATGACAACTATATCATGTTGGCAATAAACATTAGTGTAGAGACATAACATTATCTTATACAGCACAGAACTCACAATACAATATACGTTAGATATAAACACAACATTTATTCTATACACTGGAAATTGTGACAAGGAAGAAAAACAGCCCGAAAGAATGAGTTTCTGTAATCTCTTGACACAAATATATATGTTCAAAAGAACCCCATGTTTTCCAGAACATATCACTACTTCACATCAAAGTGAAACTCTGATATGATCAGAGCATATAAATATAATTTATCATTAGAAAACATTAATAATGTACGCTCTGAACATTATTACCGTGATATTGCTTCACTCAGAATACCAAATTGCCATCGAGTAAAGATATTTCATGCCCTTAACATCCCCAAAAATGTAACTAGTAGACTGACAAACTTTTGAGCAGCACCTGTTGTGTATATATGTCTCCAACAGATAAATATTGATATTGCTTCACTGGGACTACCACATTGCCATCCAGTTAGGACATCTCATGCCCAACATTCCCAAAAATTTATTTACAAGTCTGACAAAATTTTGAGCAGCACCTATGTATCTAAAATAGAGATCTCTTAATGGTTTAGCCTGTTCATTGTACTATAGTTAAGCATGTGTAATGATGAGGAGCCATGATCAGGAAAAAGCACCCGACAAAATTTGTACTGAGAAGCATGGTGGAATTGAGAATTTTGTTAAAAAATATATTGTCAACTAGTACTCAGATGCATAATCATCAGATGTATAATAACTGGAATATTCAAGTTCATACATGTAGTCCTCATACGAATATTCACCAGCCTGAAGTACACCCAATTCACAATGAGGTTACAAGCTATCATAAGAATATGATAGTCATTAAAGGTGAATGTAGAGACTTTAAAAGATGTTAAACCAACCGTGTCAATTATGCCACCTTCTGCAAAGTCAGCCTCTTCATTAGCCTGCAAAATAGATAGAATACAAATGAATTGTCTATGGTTCTAAAAGATCAACATGCAAAAAGAAAGAAATCACTATCCATGAAATTGTATACCGAGCATGCAACAAGAAAAATTCAAACATAATATAATTTCACATTCAAACATAATATAACCAAACCTGTCAGATTTCTTCAAGGTATTTAGCCATGGCAATCTCATATTCCATCTTTAATGTATGAGCCTTCTTAAAGTAAGGTTTTTTATCCTATCATCGAAACCATTGAAATGATTAGAGAATCCCATCAAACCACATCAAAAACAGGAAATAAAATGATACCTATGAATCCTTAAACGCCATAAAAAAAAACTAAAACTCCATCTCCATTCAGTTGAAAGTAAATTTTGAATTTGTTTCAGTCAGGAGAATTAGTATAACTGCGGTCTTTCATAGAGAAGACTTGGAATCAGGTCAATGGGACTGCCACTATACTCCTAAGCCTAGCCCAACTGGCCAGAAAACCTGGAATTAAGTCAATGGGACTGGCCACAAACCTAACTAGACAGATAAACTAAGCTTGAACCCAAGTGAGGACTTTATTCAGTTGAAGATTATTATTCAAAATCCACACAATGATAAAGACTTTATATGTGAAAGTTATTCAAGACAGTGTTTTAGTCAATTTCTATATTATGATCACCAATAAAAGAAACCAATCCTTTCCATCAAAGGCCTTAAATTTTGGACATGATTCAGGTGTTGAATGTCATAAATTGGTTTTGTGTAATATAAATATGTATTCACAATCTACTTTAAAAGAGCACTAAAAGGGAACTAAACAACACGAAAACACGAAACCAAAATCCAACCATTAAAAATAAAATTAGGCAACATTCCTTCCAAACTGTACCCTTACCTCTTCTGTCATTGACTTCCACTTATCAGCTCCTTGTCTATTGACCTGCACGAAACAGTTCATAATTCAATTCCTACAGATTCACTTCACATGCAAAACATATGTAATGGCCAACAAGACCAGGTTTACATTAGCTTCTCTGTATATAAATAACATATCACACAACAAATAAGATAACTTATAAATATGGTTTTGGAATCTAGCATACCCCTTTGGCATCAACATTATCCTCTCTGTATTTTTTTCTGAACTCCTCCCTGTCATGACAGATTTTGCAAGCAAGCAAACATGGCTTTTGTTTAAAGAGTCAAAAATAATACTTTGCAAGCAAGCAAACATGCATTTTATCTAAAGAGTAAAAAATAATAGAGCTCATTGATACATCTAGGTATCCATGCTTCTATGCATGCACACACATAATGCCTTCACGTTGCAGGAACATTTTTCCCAAATGAGGTACGCTGGGTTCGGAATCAAGGACCTCTAACACTGCAACTACGTATAAATTTCAGTAAATATTTTTGACAGTTGATAAAGCCTTCAAGCAAGGTATCTTAGATAAAAACAAAGAAAGCTGTATGTGGCTTTTTGGGCTAATTTGGATCCTTCGGCTTCTTGGCACATTTTGGAGCCTTTTGAATCTCCACCGCTTCTGTTCTCTGTTGCTTCCTACTTTTGCTTCAAAAGAACAAAATTATCAAAGTTGTTAACAGCACTGAACTCAGAAAACGTTTATTGACCCAGATCATTATGGTACCCATTGTAGGTCTAAGGGAAGCTAAAATAAATAGGAGATAGTCAAGGATCATAGAATATACAATTGTGGATGCCCCCTCACAGCAGAATCAATTGTATGGTGACACTCTGCAAACATTGATAGAAAAAGCATCAGTGCTCACATTGAACATTAACATAAACTGTTACCATCCAGAGGAAAAACCTAAAGGCCCATCAACAACAATTCACGATATCAGCATAAATAAAATCATTAAAATCAACACGGCATGAATAACACACCAGAACCAAATTAGCTCCCTAACATTCAGAAAACTATTGCTATGAAAGCATGAAATACTACCGTCCAAAAGAGAAACCTAAAACCCATTAGTACCAGATTGAAATTCTCATGAAAAACAGAGAGCTGTCAAAACCTAGTTACCAAATTATATAAATTTGCAATGCGGACTAAATTCATACGATAAAACACCAAAGATCCTTCATACCTAGAACAGAGACTAGCACCCAGATCGAAGTATTAGCATAAAATGCTAAAAAACAGAGGACCAACTGAAATACTCATGAATTTCCAGATTATAATTAGGGGCACCCAGAAAGCTATTGAAATGAGATTGCATTTACAAGCAACAATCCCCATTGATCTCAAAGCCACTCGATTCCCAAAACAACAGCAGATAAAGAACAACAATGTGAACATACCCAAAGAAGATTTGATCCTAGCACCAAGCTTGCAATCATGGACATCTGCAACTCCAGCAAGAACAGAGAAACCACACTTCTCACTGCACATGGGAACATTTTTCCACTAACTTATAAACAAAACTAGACTGCAATCTAGACCTAATTTAAATACACTGGTAACAGAAATCAAATTTATAAAACACGGGTTCAGTCTAGTTAGCATGTAATAAAGCCACTGCCATCAACACCTCGTTTGAATTTTTAAGGATCCACTCCAACCCTTTTCCTGGTTCTGGGATTTGACATTACTGATGTCAAAACCCCTTTAACCCAAAAGGAATAATCCCTTAATCCAGGACCAAAACCAAAATCTGCAAAAACCCTTGAAGACTTGTATGCTCTCTTCAAATTGAAAAGGAGATCTGAGAAATGTATTGATAGAATCAAGAAGGAGATCGTGGAAATAAATAAGGAGGAGAACGCAGAACTTCTACCGCGAAATTTAAAATCTTCCCGGGAAAAACAAATGTACCCTGTGACATAAATACGCTCGAAACAGTGCCAGCGTTGCTTGCCTCCAAGATCGAGCGCACACTCAAGCCAAACGGCGTCGCAGTGATGCTGGTCTCCCCGCGACGTCCGAACATGGGAAAGCCCTCCAACCTTATGCATTCTCTGAGCCCTGTGGTTTCCCTCTTCAAATGCTCTGATGTCATTCATGTGAACACGTCCTGGTCGCCTAATTCCCAAAAAATCACCATGACTGCTCTGCGTAAGAGGCCTTCTAAGCCACTGGGATTGATTAACGAGCATCCGCGCTCTGACCAGAACAGAAGATTAACTAAACTGGCGGAGCAGGACCATCCAAGCTCTAAGCAGAACAGACACTTAACTAAACTAGCGGAGCAGGACCATCGTGGCAAAAGCTAATTGGTTCCATGCACATAGCTAAACGAGTTCTCATTGGCTGGGGTGAACAGTGTTTGCTCACCCCAAGCCCGCAATGGAAAACGCCTCCAGCGTAATTAATTTTTTTATATGAATTTCGTTTTACTCAACAATTTAGTAGATGTTGGAAGTTAATGTGCACATGTGAAGACCAGGGAGAACTATAATTTCTACATTAGAGAATGCTCAGGCAATTGGAAGTTAATGCACACAAGTGAAGACTGGGGAGAACTGTAATTTCTACATTAGAGAATGCTCAAGCAAGGCCGACTATAAGAGGGGCTCCACAGGACAAGCTATGGATTAGTGAGATATTCTACCAGAGGCTATACTTATGGTTTTCTTTTGCAGATTTGATTCATTATTAAATTTATTACAATGTACAAGCTATTCCATGCTCGAATCTTTTGAGTTAGGCTTTGGACTAACAGTAATAATTTTATGGTCAAGTGTTGGTAGAAATTTTAGAGTGCTCATGGAAATTTAGGCAAGCTTGTTGGCGCCAAGATAGAGATAGACCCAACTTTCACAGTTCAGCCTAGGCAAAGTTGTTTTCACTCTTCAGCTTTGTCGCCGCTCATCTCAATTACTAAGATCAGTGAATATTTCTATTTGGTGAATTTTGGTGGAAGTTTCAGACTCAAGATTAGCAATTGGCTCTCTTTCTGAAGGGAAAGGTACGAGCACTTCTCCTTCTACTTAATATATATGTGATCTTTTTGGATGGGACTCACCAATTATTTTCTTTTGAACCTTTTATGCTCAAATTTGAGCTCTATCATAGAAATTTCGCTAGAGCAGTTGGTGCAAATCCAAATCCAACATGGTGCAAGTTGCTCGCGCAGTTCTCGACTATTTATTGTTGGTGTAGATTTTGATGATCAACCTCATTTTATATTGATTAGGCTTCATAGATTTGAAAAATCCAACCGCACAAATAAGATCAAATTTCATTGAATCAAGTGCTTGGAACTTCAAAAACTAGATCCAGCTTGTAAGAAAGGTATTTTTTTATATTCGCGGGATGAATGACAGAGATAAAAATTTGAAACAAACAAACAAAAGCAGACATAATTTGTCAAGCTTCCACCATTGTTATTATTCTAAACAACCAAATTATTTGGATTACGAATTGGGTTTTTTTTTAATATAGAGATATATCGTTATCATCAACGATGAAAGCAACTATTGTGCCACAATTTTGTTCATTGGCTATGCTTTATGTGGGGTATCTCGACCCACGGGTCATTGAAAACCAGCTTGTTGAATTCTTTATTCTTGTGGGAACGGTGACCTCAGTTTGAGTCTGTCGAGATAGCCTGACCAAGCATTCCCTTGGCTTTAATATTTCATTTTTTTTTTATACCCTACAGATGCTACTCGGGCCATTGAAGCTTTGAACTACAAGCTAATGAATGGGAGACCCATTCATATCATGTGGTGTCACCGAAACCTTATAGAACACAGGAGTGAAGTAATAAACGTATTTATTAAGAATATGCATAAGTCTATTGGGAATGGAAATATTCATGAAAACTTTGTGTAATTTGAGAACATCGTGTAATGTAAAGTAGAAACCCAGGTTGGGAAATCAAAGGGGTCTAGTTTGGGACTTGTGCTCAAAGGATTGGAAACATAAAAAGAGCTCAAAACATAATTTCGTTCAAGATACTCAGAATCAGAAAAAAAAAAGTCTCAGATTGACTTTAACTTGACCAAGAAACAAAACAAAAAAAAGAGCTCGAAATGCTAAAAGGATATAGTAGAAAACCCATGCACTGTCTACAAAAGTAAACTAAGTGTTTTGGTGGGTTTAGGGTCCAAATTTTGAACTTGGGCTTTGATACCATATGTGAGGACCTAAACCAAGTCTTCTAACTAACCAAGTTTATCTTTTAATTAAACAAAATAAGAAGGAAAATAGTTTATATCTAGCTTAACATTTATTTGATGATAACATACAAGTAAAATTCATTTGGGACATATTAAACAAGTAATAAATTTCATTGCGGAAATTTACATAAGTAATCAACAATCAAAGAATACATGTATCAATATCTTGGTTAAGATGCTCATGATTTTGTTGAAACGCTTATGCTGGGCTACCCGACTGGATGTACCTCCAAGCCAACTAGGAACGACTTCCTAGATCATGGAACCTCCATAGGCTCCCTAGCCCTCTGAGCCCAAGTCCAACCAGTTGTAGTGTCTCAAAGTTAGAATCAACACCTTCGAGTAGATATAAGTTTGATTCCTCTCATTTTCTCTCCATCTCTCCTTTCCAGATCTCTCCTCCAAAATAAATTTCTCCAATGCCAAACAAAGACCAAGGATCTCCCCCTATCCTCTCATCCTCCTTCCCTTTTATGTCTCTTCCTCCCATCCACCTCAACTACTTACCATTAATTCCATGACTACCACCTCATCTTTTTAATTTATTAACCTTGACTTTCTTACCATATCTTATCCAAAAGTAGATATGAATATAGATATTTTATTCAAAAATAATTGGGAGAAGATCATACATTATTTAAATGTAGATTTGAGAAGACATATTAGGTATACAAAATCTAGATATTTGATTTAGAAATAAATGACAGAAGATCATACATTATCTAAAAGTTAATTTCAGAAGACATATTGGGTATACAAAATCTAGATATTTGATTTAGAAATAAATAAGAGAAAAGTGATTTGAGAAGACATATTAGAAATGAAATAACAATAATAAAATTCATATTAATAAAAATTAAATTAAAAATTCACAAATGTAGATATTACTCAAAAATTATAAGTGATTATTTACAGATTAATCAAAATTTTCCTTATAGGATCAAGTGGGATATTACAACAACCATATAAATTAAATGTTTGGTAAATGTCTATAGGCATTAATCCATATCAATCATCAGAACACTTACTTCATGGTATATCTCTGTTAGGTCCCTATACTACTAGTGTAGTCCCTTATTATGTTAGTGTAGCCCCCCTTATTGCTATTGTTGCACCCCTGTAAACCTCATATTGTTATTATTGTGCTCTTACATTATTATTGTTAGGTCAGCTAGGATTATATTATGACCCCGTGAACTCCTATATATAGAAAGGAGGTTTTGTCATTTGTATCATCGAAGAATTTTTCATTTATGTAATGTATTGGAGGTTGGCCCCTCGAAGTGGCTGATTTCTAAGGTGTTGATCTCTCTTTTGTTATGTTTTTGGAGCTAGTTTCATAACAATCTCACTTTGTTAAAAATTTAACAAAAACCATAAAAGTTGATTAAATTATTATTATTATTATTATAAAAAGAATTAAATTATAATTTAACCATGGAAATGTACTCTCAATTTCCTAAGAGTTTTTTCATCTAAATAGGTTTTGTTACAATACACAAAGATTACCATGGCTTATTAATACAAAATGCCCAAAAAATCACAACTCACTTCATATGACACTTGTTAGTATGTCATATTTTTTAATTAATCAATTTAATTAAAATAGAAAAAAGAACATAAGTTTTGATTAATGTTTATTACTATGAATATTGTAGTTTATTCTAGGAAAGTTAAATTTCTACCACCCACTTAATAATTATTGATAATTAAATATAAAATTTGGAAATGATAATTTAAATGAAGTAATAAATTAGTTGTTTTTTTATGATGTTTTTAATTTTAACAAAGTAAAATATATCACTTAAGTGCATATTTAAGTGCATTTTATGCTGTTAGAAAAATTCCAAATTGACACATCAAATAGAAAATTTAATTGCTTATTTGCATAATTTTTTTCATTTACATGTTAAAGCATTGAAGAAAACATAACTAATTGTCATGTTGTTTTGGTTCATTTTTTATGCAAATACTTGTTTAAATTATGGTGGGTCGTTTATTTACTTGAGTATGAGTTATTTTGAACAATACAAAAATCAATGCACCAATATTTAAAAATCATGGCATAAGTATTGCAACTACATCGTGAAATTATGGCAAAAAATATGTGAGACAATTATCCAAATGGCACAAAGCTACAATAAGACCTTCAAAATTATGGTGCAATGAAATGTTTATATTTATTTTTGGAAGTAAAGCATCATTGGTCATTGTTAAAATAATAGTGGTCAATAGGAAAAACAATTGCTATGTCAAGGACTAATAATAATAATAAGTATTTTGATACTTTTCATGGATTAATGTCTTTCAAAATTTATTAGTCATTTGATTTATAGGACCAATATGCTATAGTAGTAGTCTATTTGTTATAAGTTGTTTTGAAGGCTTTTTGGCTTGTTTAAAAGTAGGCAAATATTTATTGAAATAGCAAGTTTGAGTAGTAGATTTGAAGATTTTTTTACTAGTTAAAAATAGGCAAAAATTTATTGTTATGTTGTGAACTCTCCACAATCCAAATAGCTAAAAAAATTTCAAAATGCTAAATCCCTATATATAATCAAAACTAATTTTAAACAACAAATATCAAAATTCAACCTAAATACATTTTTTTTAATTTAATAACACTAAATAGTTCAACTCTACCTTATATTTTTACAACTTCCAAAATAAATGACGTGAAAGATGTCAACTAAATTGACACCATGTTTTCCAACAAGTCATCTTTATCTGATGGCAAGTTGTCATTTGAATAGAGACTACAGTTATCTGCACAGAAACGACTACACTTAAAACGAAAAAGCATAAAGCAAGCTGTATTTACACGGAATCAACCAGGACCAGACGGATCCCATTCCAATAATAGCACCGCCTTAGCCAGCCCACTGCCCCATATATATATATATATATAATAACCCTCAACCCAACTTTATTTATTCACTGACCAGGCATTCCAAATTTATCATCTGCAAATCCGGGTAAGTATACTTGACCTAATCACTTTCCTGGTGGCTAAGATCAGTGAGCTACACCATTTTGTCTGTGTTCTCATCTTATTCACTTTCAAAGTATTTATTGCATGCAGGCTACTTGGGTTATTATTTCAAATTTTAGCTTTCATGAATCTATTTTCTTTATAATTGTTGTGTTTAGTGATTCTTTTTATCAAATGTATATGGTTTAGTTTAGAATTAGAGTACAAAATTTCTAACACCAAACCTCTCCAATTGATTATTGGACCACAACTTCTGAGCTTAACGTATTTATTGCATGGAAGCTACTTGAATTATTATTTCAAATTTTAGTTTTCATGAATATATTTTCTTTATAATTGTTGTGTTTAGTAATTTTTTTATCAAAGGTATATAATTTAGTTTAAAATTGGATCACAAAATTTATAACGCCAAATCTCACCACCTAATTATTAGAACACAACCTCTAAACTTACTTCTCAATAGCTTATTGCCTTTGGAAATAGTCGGAACAGTTGAACAACGCCGTTGAGATGGGACTTATTCTTATTTCTGAATAGCTTATTGCGTTTGGGAATAGTCCGAATAGTTGAAGCACAACCCTAAGATGGGACTTATTTCTGAATGGCTTATTGTGTTTGGGTATAGTCTACGTTTATTGTGATTTAGGGGTGAAGATGTATGGTCCACCAAGTGCTCAGGAAATGACTTACCATGAACATATTCAGAAGCGCCATGAGGAGAAAGGCTGTTTGTATGCCTGGTTTGTAAATCATATCCTTTTCACCATTACTTTTCATATTATTTTCGTTATACATTGAAGGGCATGTATATTTGATATATATGTTGTCGAAATTGGATTATATTGCAGTCTGTTCACCATGTGCTACTGCTTTTGCTGCTACGAGACCTGCGAGTGCTGCTGCGACATACTCTGTTGTTGCTGCCCTTAGATTGCCGGGAAGAGAAATGGGATCATCGAAATTCATATAACCAAAAAAATAAATACCGCTGGGATATTGCCTCGAATGGCATAAAATAAGTTTGGTACAGATGATCTGTCATATTTTCTTTTCTGATCCGAGGTTTTTGTTATACAATAAGTTTGGTGATCTGTCATATTTTCCGTTCTGATCCGAGGTTTTTGTTATACAATAAGTTTGGTACAGATGATCTGTCCTATTTTCTGATCTGATTCGAGGTTTTATTCAATTTTTTTTTGGTGTTATTAATAAATTTATGATAAGTGGAATTTTTTTTAATGATGTTTTAATTTGAAAATAAAAATAAAAATAAATTAGTTAAATCAATTGTTTTGTGTAGAGTTTAGTTCCTATCAAGTTATTGTTTTAAATCTTATTGAAAGTGGTTGAGAATAGCAACTATATTTGAAAATTAAACTTTGAGAGTTAATTACCTAATAGAAAAGGGTGTCCAAGTTCAAATCTGTTAATGACATCTCACTTTGTAGATAGATCATTCATCCATGTAATATTAAGACTTAATGTTGATCCCTACTTAATCTCAACTTAGTTAAAAAAAATAAATCATTTAATCTGTGAATCTAAAAATTTATGTCTATGTTGGGATAGCCTTGTTGTACAAAAGCTTCTTGTTTCTGTTTTCTATTACGAAATTGAAGTCGGGAAGGCTTGCAACATTTTTTGAACCTTCTTACGAAATGTCATTTCCATTTTCATATTCAGTGTTTTATTTTCTCAACCATGTAAATCTAGATCATCTTTTTTATTTTATGATGGCATGTCTACTTTACTAAACCCTCATACTCCACTTTCTTGTGCATATAAAATGCACCTCCAATTTTGAACTCAAATAATCTCAGCAGTCTGGTCAACTCACAATATTTATCAACCTGCAATTTCAAAAATATCTTTGCATTCCTTAATATCTCAATCTGAGAATTGAGATATTAAATTAACACTATCTTATGGTTATAACCTTACTCAATCCAGATTTCAACTTTGTTATAGGCGGAAGCCCTATTTTTCCATTGGCCTATGGTTAGGAGCCATTAAAACTTCATTTTCATTTAAAACCCATCTCAATTATGTCATGTTAATATTCGAATATCACAACCAAACCATTATATAAGTCTCGCCCATAATTCAAGTTTTATAATTTAAAACCAATGGTCAATAAACCCTATTTGAACCCCACTTTATTAATATTGTGTTAGAAGTGAATAACCCAACGTTCAAACCTTTATGAACAATATCCGAGTCTCAGCCTTAATATAATAAAACGCAATTAACTTCAACCACGAACTCTTAAGCAACGACCAATTTCTTCCGGACCCACACAACCAACCTTTAATAACCAACCATTAATTCAATGAACGCGACATTTTATTATACATTACATCCTACGGGCTCCACGCCTCCACTACTTATTAAATAAACAAATTCCAATGTAAAGCACTGGCCATACCTCAATTAACACCCGGGCAACTCTCCTGTGCGAATGTCATTGATCTTCGACGTCGCTCGATCAAACGAGATTCACATTTCTTTTCCACTGGGCTTTAACACACAAAAAAAGTGTGAAATAGGCTATTTTTCAATATAGCTCAAGCCACGTGTCACCAAAAGAACGATATCGCATTTATTTTGGGAATATAGCTTACCACTTTTAAACTTTGCGAATATCATTGGGTTTGGGTTTGAAACCCGCCTTTACTGTTCAAAGCTCGCGGTTCCACTCCTTACCCTCAGGGTTCCGTCTTAACTCTTTAATGTCTTACTACAAATAAACTCTTCACTTGTTATTCTTCCTTTGCACGGCTATACCAATTCAACTCGGGTTTCGGCTTTCCTTCTATGGCATCGATCCTTCCGTGATCGATACAGCCAAGGTATCGATTTTCACAATTCCCTTCATGGTTTCAAACAGAAACTCCCACCGTATTATATGGGCAACCTTTATATTTCTTCTCGCAATGAATCAACACATTGACATTAACTCTTTAACACAAGGTTTTATCACACATTCCTCATACGCTCTCATCACTGAATATACAGACAGACTTCTAAAACAAATTACAGAGTCTCACTCATACCTAGCTCACGGACATTCAAAGCATTCTAACACAGAAATAAATCAATTGATGCACATGTAATATTGAAACAATTCTTTTATAATATATACATGAGTTTACTTACAAAAACCTCATGTTCATGCCAGATCTTCAATCCGATGACCTTCTACTCTCCCTACTCTGCCTCTCCGGCTCTCTAGCTCTATGCAGCACTATGCAGGTCTATGCCGGTCTCCTACTAATGCCCTTGAGACTTATTTTTATACAAAAACTACTAATGAATCGATTCAGATTCTTTGATGACTCAACAAAACTCTTGGAATCCCTCCAAGTCCTAAATTTAGCCTAATTCCTAGATAAATTGAAACTGACTATTCGCATTCCTAGCTAACCGACTTCCCCTCATGTTCTCCAATGAATTGGGAACATTTACAATTTCTCACTAAATTTATTTAAAAACCACTCAAATATTAACAATTACATAATAAAGCAAAACATGAGACCCTCCTATGTCTATTTACATACAAAGTATTGTCTTGAGCCTAATGCCCCTGCATCATTTTATCAAGATTCTACGTATTAAAATTTCCTCCAGTTTCTGGTTTTTGTGGTGATTCATATCCAATCTTTTATTTTTCGAACAACATAGTTCTATATCACCTGTTTTATTTTCTCATCGCATTCTATATAATTGAAGTCCCGCTACTTTATGGTCTCAGTGGTATTGAACACTTTTTTCTAGTTATTCCACATTAATTTTTTATACACTTCAAACTAGAATATATATGACAAGCAAGAAATGTGTCAAGGACAATACGGACAATGACAGATAAATGTTCACAATTTCATTAGCTAGTCGTCTTTAATATTCGGTAATATTACAATTTAGAATTTTAGTTTTTTTGTTTTCCACACTACAGAAATCAGTTTCCTTTTCAACTCTAGAGCTGCCTTGAGGTTTTTGGGATGATAGTTACTAAATTCTAATTCGAATTATCTTATTCTATAAATAAAAAAATTGACAAAAATTTCACATTATATATTTTTCAAATATTTAACAATATTAATTTTTTATATTTTTTTAAACTTAAATGAACAAGCATTATATTCAAAACTTTAATGACAATATAAAAGATATCTAAGTTAAAAAATTTCAGTTATTTTTTTTTAATATAGGAGTTACTAATTTGCAACCAATTTTCTATTTTATAATTCTTTTTAAGGTAAGAATTATCTTTTTTTCTAATGCAATTTGTCATTTATAAAAATTTCTAATATAGAAATTACTATTTTTTAATTTTTTCCTATAAAAATTATGGTCTTTTTTACTTCTTCTTTTTTCCAATAAGAATTACTAATTTGCTAAATCTTATAAGAAATTTTATAAAGGCTATCTGATAGTAGCATTAGCTTTGCCATTCTCTACATTATTTCAATTTTCCAAACTTCCCTACATTACATCCACCAAGGCTTGTTAGGTCCAAACTTGTATTCTTCCAATACATCAAATAAGAAAAATTGTAATAAAAAAAAATTAGCTTTGTCAAATAGATTCCTATTCAACAATTGAAAGTACGTTAAATGACCTATTCAACAGTTGAAGGTAGGTTAAATGACCTATTCAACAATAGAATGTAAGTTAAATGACCTATCTCCACCAGAGTTGCTTAAGTCTAAACTTGTATTCTTCCAATGCATAAACCAAGTAGAATTGGAATCAAAAAATTATCTCTCAAATAGATAATAGATGCCAAGGGGATTTCCATTCAACAATTGAAGAATAAGTTCTTAGATTATTTTTTTTTTTACAAGAACAGTTATGAGTTTATATTAGAAAGTGGCCAAGTGCCATCCAAGATTACAAAATGTCGGGCCTAGCCCTTAGTCTTTCTGCCTTGGTCTGATCGTAGTTCCCAAGTTTTAGGAATCCACTATTTTTACACTTGACAAGAAAGTCTATCTTTGTTATTTTTCCTAGTTTATATAAACACACAAACTGTTGTAAAATGAGTCGAAAAAACATTGCAGCTTTAAGGGATAGAGTCCCACTCCTCAGTTTCATCTATCAGAAGGGAGCCTTCTGAAAGCAATACCGCCTTGTTGGCTTCCGAATCTGCCTCTTTATTGTTTTCTCTCAAAACATGGAGGAAGCTTGCAGTTCGAAAAGCTTTCGCCATGTTTCGAATTCTTAAAATCACTCTAGCCAGTCTAAGATCTGTAGGAGAGGAGTCCTCCACTATAACTTTGATGATAGACTGAGAATCTCCTATAACACTTAAATCTGAAATACCGTTGGCCTTTGCTTGTTTAAGCCCCTGCAGAAGTGCCAAGGATTCAGCTTGGATGTTGGTTGAATGCCCGAGACCCCAAGCATACTTAATCACTATTATGCCCTCCTTGTTCTTTATAATTCCTCCTGCCCCAGCCAAACCAGGATTGTCTTTCGAAGCCCCATCGAAAAATAAGCAGCGTCTGGCTTGTCTGGTGAGCAAGTCTGAAAGTTCTTGCTTGTTTCCTCTGAATTTCCACTCTTTTATGCTCTTTTGCTGCCTTGTTTCGCCAGAGAAGTGAAGACCCAATGAGGCACCCCAATCTAGATCCTTTTGATTTAAGTTGACTTCCGATAACTGTTCACCCAAATTTTCTTTCCAAAGGTTTTTTACTCTGATGGTAATGAGCTGAGGGTTTAATTTTTCATCCCTAAAAACTCTTCTATTTCTCTCAAGCCAGATTTGCCAGCATATGAATTTTGGCAAGGAGAACCATGCTGCTTTAAATCTTTCGTTTTTTGGAAGAGTTCCTGGATAACAGTTGTGCCAATTAGCAAATAAGTCTGAGATATAGACAGGAAGATTGAACTCTGTTTTCCAATAATTCAGAAGGATCTGCCAAATTGCTCTAGAAAATTTACATTCTAGGATGATGTGATGGGCACTCTCTTCAGTTTCGCAGCATAGGTGGCATCTGGATGGGCCTTGAAAGCATTTTTTCTTCAGTTTG
Source organism: Pinus albicaulis (assembly GCA_034641835.2). Taxonomy (NCBI): domain Eukaryota; kingdom Viridiplantae; phylum Streptophyta; class Pinopsida; order Pinales; family Pinaceae; genus Pinus; species Pinus albicaulis. Next base: position 773,774,847 of record CM076582.1, read on the forward strand.
TCATCTTTTAAGATTGCTCTATGGCAAAGCAACCAGCAAAAGATGTCAACCTTTGGCAGAGATTTGTGATGCCACAGCACCTTCCATATAGCTGTATCAGGGGCAACATGAGGGTGTTCTTGCAGGCAGTTATATCCCTGCGCTACTGTGTAAATACCTGGGCCGGATCCCCAACCCCGAGCATCATGTTTACCTGTGCGTAGGGGCGATTTACCATGTAATAGAGATAAAAGAAGATGACAGGCCTACGCAAGCTCTGGAGGCACGGGAGGTAGGTGCCAGCGCTGCCAGGTTCTGTCAGACCACTGTGAAATGTCCCACAGTGTTTTAAACCCAGCGCGATCCATCCACTGTCTCAGCGCTTGCAGTGAGTTATTCGATGCTAAGGGTGGTTGCATCATTATACTATCATCCCAGATCTTAATTCTTTTACCATTGCCCGGTATCCAGAATGCTTTGTCTTTGATAAGAACCACTGCTTTGTGGCAACGTTTAACTAAGTGCGTTCCTGTTATGGGAAGAGTATTATCCAGAGATCCTTTTCTATTTCCCATGAAATATTTTTTCCAGAGGGCTCTTTGCGCCCAGCCTGGGTGAGGAGCGATGATTCGCCAGAAGAGCTTGACCCCCATGGCGATATTTTGAGAGAAGAAAACTTTGATGTTGAGGCCTCCTTCCATCAAAGGCATACAAATTTTCTCCCAACTGATCAACGGGATTTTCCTATCATTGAGTTTGCCACCTTTCCAGAAAAAATTGCGGATGTAGGCTTCCATTTTCTTTATGATGCCAGAGGGTGCTAGGAGCACAGAAAATTGGAAAATGGGGAGACTGCTTAATACTGATTTGATTAAAACAAGTTTTCCTGCAAGGTTTAACCAAGAAAAACCCCAGGCTTGAAATTTTGTCTTGAATTTTTCCAAAAGAGGGGCCCAATCTCTGCTATAAACCAGATTACGAAAAATGGGAAGACCTAAGTATATAAATGAGGACCAACTGAGGGTGGCAGCGAAGCCCAGAATTCTGGAGATGACAGAGAGAGTGTGGGCATAAATGTTCCAGCAGTAAGCTTTACATTTGCCTTTGTTTAGACTGCTTCCTGTAGCATCACTGAAATCATCTAGAACCTCCTTAAACCTTATGGCAGATCGAGCTGTGGCAGCCCCCAACAGAAGGGTATCATCTGCGAAAAGAGTGTGATTTACATTTTTCACACCTCTGGCTATATTAAGCCCCAAAATCTCCTGATCTTCCAATTTCTGATCTAGGAAGAGGCTTAGGGCAGAGACTTGAAGAACGAAAAGCAGCGGAGAGAGGGGGCAGCCTTGCCTGAGCCCTCTTGATGCCTTGAAGAAGCCAGCTGCACTCCCATTCACCAAGGGGGCAATCCATGGGTCAGCAATACTAGCTCGAATCCAGTTTACAAAACCCAGTCCAAAGCCAAACTTTTTCAAAACTTCCCAAAGGAAACTTTGCCTGACACGATCGAAGGCATTTGCCAGGTCTAATTTAATTACCATACCCTTCTCTTTGCGAAGTTGGCTCGAATGGATCGCCTCTTGCACCAGGATGTAGTTATCGACAATCTGTCTCCCCTTAACAAATCCTCCTTGATTCTCAGGTATGATCATTGGAAGGATACATGTTAGCCTGTTTGCAATTACCTTTGTGATTAATTTGTACCCAATATTGCAGAGAGAGATTGGGCGGAACCGATTGAATTCTTTTTCACCCTTTTCCTTGGGAATAAGGGCAAGAAAGGCAGAATTAGTGCTGCCCCCAATTTTTTGGAAATTTTGTGATTTCATGATCATCTTAAAGAGATCTTTCTCCACAATCTTCCAGCAAGTTTGGAGGAATCTGGCCGTGAAGCCATCCGGGCCTGGGGCTTTGTCTGGCTCCATACTGGCTAGAGCTTCTTTTATTTCTTGGATGGAAATCTTCTTTTCTAGCTACTGATTGATAAGCGGTGAGATCCTTGGGGGTATCACCTCCAGAAATTTGGATTTTGGATCAGTCTCACCCTCTTCTTTATACAAGTTTTTGAAGTGATTGTAGGCTGCATTCTTTATGCTCTCAAAGTCTTTATGGATCAGATTGCCTTCTTTGATTTCTGCTATAGAATTAAAGCTTTTCCTTGCTTGAGCTTGTTTATGGAAGAAGGCAGAATTTCTATCTCCCTCTTTAAGCCATAAACTCCTAGATTTTTCCCTCCAATGCTCTTCCTCTGATAGGCAGGCTTTGTGATAGATTTGTTGAAGCTCCTCCTCCTTATCTAAAACTTCCTTAGTAATTTCTACATCCTCACTTTGGGTTTGATGCTACTTAAGATTATCTTGGGCCTGCTTTCTTTCGTTTGCAGGAGTGGGAAGACCTTTGGCCCAAGTTTTTAGGGCAGCTTTCAATCTTCTAAGTTTTTCTTCCCAAATGAAGAAGGGAGAACCCTTCACTGGAAAATTCCAGCTGTCTTGAACCAAATTCAAAAACTCAGGCTCTTTAACCCAAAGAGCATTGAACCTGAATGGAATGGGACCAAGATCCTTGTGGCCTGTCATCTCTAACAAAATGGGCTTATGATCTGAGACACTACATGGTAGGATGTGCAATATGGATTCTAAACCAAGCAAAAGAAAAGAGCTCTGTACCAAGCATCTATCAAGTCTAGCAGCAATATGACCAGGGCCTATTCTCTTATTGGTCCAGGTGTACTTACCGTTATCTGGAGGGGTATCGAGTAGATCCCAGTCCTGCATGAGATCTTCCACCCACTCCCTTGCTGGGTCCCTTACGGTTGTGCCTCCTCGCTTTTCATCCGTGCATAGAGTGAGATTTAGATCCCCTGCAATGATGATGTTTCCCAGGTTCTCAGTCTCCGCCAGCTGTCTGATGGAATCCCAGCACTCCCTTTTCTCCCCTATGTTATTAGGTACGTAGACATTGAACAGGCAGATAGTCTCCCTTGAATCTACAGAGTGTAGCTTCAAGAATAGCCAATGGCTATTGTGAGCCTCTGTGACCAGGCTGTATTTGAGGGGGTTCCAGAGAGAGCCCAAACCCCCGGAGGCTCCCCTTGATGATACTGCTAGTCCGCTACTTCCCTTCCAGAACTTTTTGCTGATTTGAAGGAACTCATTGTCCTCCATTTTGGTCTCCTGGATCAGAAGGATGTCCGGGGTTTCTCTTCTAATGAGACTTCTCACTGCTTCTTCTTTTACTTTACTCCCCATTCCTCTGCAGTTCCAGGAGATGGTCTTCATCATTTGTTTCTTTGGTGGGGGGCTCCCCTGGAGCCAGGAGCTTGATTTTTAACCGTCTTCGAGTTCTTGCCAAGGAGCTTTTCTAGTGTAGGCTGACTACCCTGCAGCTTGTCTTTGTAGGTTTCTTGATCTCTCTTTTCTCTTGCAGATTTCCGGCCCCTTGCAGATCTTCTAACTGATGTCTGCGTATCTCCGATTTCTCCATCTTCCTCAGACTCCTCTGAATCACGTTCCTCCTCAGAGGCTTCTGTCTGCTTTTCCTTATCCCTTGCCATGATACTCTCTTCGGGTCTTGTTCCTGCTGAGTTCGATTTTTCTGCTGATTTGGCAGTTCTCTCCTCTTCCCTGGGAATTTATTTCGCAAAGCTTAGGACCTCGAACTTATTTTCTTCACTTTTTGACGAGGATCCATTTTGGGCAGCGGCAGGTTGAGATCCTTGTGCCCCGGATTTCTTGTGATTTATCTTTGATCTCTTAACTTGGTTCCATCCTTCCTCCTTTCCTTTTTCTGCTTCATCTATGTTCGGGCCTCCTCTAGCAAAGTGGCCGTAGATGTGGCATTTGCGACATTTGAATGGGAGCTGCTCGTAATCCAGCACTTGAAGATGCGTCCAGCTACCCACCTTTATTTTGATGGCCTCAGGGAGACCCACCTCTAAGTCTACCTCGACGCAGATCCGGGCGCAATCATATTGATCATTGTTGTTGGCTCTGTCTATGAACTTGCCCAGTGTGTTGCCAATGTGTTTAAGGGAGTCCCAGTTCCAACAGTGAACTGGTAGGTTAGGGAGCCGGACCCAAACAGGAACTGCCGATGGAACATCCACAGCTGGATCAAAGTCTGGAGTCCATTTATTTAGATATAGGCCCTGAGGTCCCATGAAATAGGGCCCATTCCTGAAGATCAGGTCTTTATCCTCCTTAGTATTGAATTCAAACAGGAAGTAGCCTCTTCCAAGAAAATATGAAGTGACTTTGTTCTTGATCAGCGGGATCCAATTCCTTGCAACCCAGTTTTCAGTTGATTTAGGAGAGGGCCAAAGACCCGCGAATTGACCGACCAGGGCGCGATCTGCTAGAGACAAGGCAACCTGGATCGGCCCCTCCGGGGGTAGGGATACCTCCGGCACATCATCGAGATTTTCAACAAACTTAGAGACGTCAGGTTTCTTCTTCTTAGGTAATGAAGCAATCAAGGAAGAGAAGGCGGCTGAGGCATCCAGAGGAGGAGACAGAGGGGGCCCTTGAGGCGATCCTTGGGTCTCCATAGTCAGCAGAAAAGATCAGAGACTCACCCGACCTGCTTCAGACAAGAGGCGAGGCATCTCCGAGACCGAGAAGCAGAGAAAAGCAGGGTGCAGATCAGAGGGACAACTGAGGATATGTGCAGTAGATCAGTAAGAGGGCGCTGCTCTGGATGGGCAGAAACGAGATCTGGAGGTAGATCCGTTCAGATCCAGTCAGGATCGAGGCTCCTGGGGCCGAGAGGGCCGTAGCAATCAGCAAGGGAGGCCGTGGGGGCGGCGCTCTAGCTCGGCCTGTGCAGGCAACGCAACAGCAAAAAAATCAATGATGAGAGGATAAGTTCTTAGATTATTGAGATAACCATAAGTCTTAATTTTTTAACAAAATAGATAATAAAAAAATCCATCAATACTTTTTAATTTACATACATATAACACAATCTTTTGAAAAAAATGTATTTAAACAATTTATATGGAAATTTTTTATGTATTTAGTTAACCCATCTATATCTGTATATTCAAACTTCTTGACTAAGTAGATGACCTTATAAATTTTTTATGGTCATTGATCAGTGGGCACATGGATATTCAAATGCCATTGACCTTTCCAAATTACCTCTACCAAATGGATGTCGTGATGATTCCTTTAGGCTATTGTACCTATATGTGTCCATGTTGAGGCACGAAGCACAATGAATGTGTTGGAGACGATGTCAGTTGGATCTACAGATTAAGGAGCCGATCCAATAGCACCAATAGTTGCAGTCTAACACTACTAATAATATCCAGCAAACTAGAAAGCCACCAGCCAAAGCCAATCGACCAGGTTTATAGGCCCATTGCGGTTGCATAGCCCATTCTAGATCCAACTCCTTCTATAGCAGCATTCCCTTCAGGTCCAGATGCAGTTTAAGCGACCAACAATATACCCACCAGGAGCAGAAGATTTGACAGGAGTATAGCACTGAACCAAATTGGAATTCTTCGAATTAATCATCGTATCAAACCGAATTGGCGAATGAACCGAATTTGCCAATTTATGCATTTTTTTTCGCCAGTACAACCAAACTTGGTAACTATGGTTGGGATCAAGTTAGCTAGAGTAATCACTTAAATGAAGCCAATCCAATAATAGTTCATAAGGCTCCAAACCAATACAAGCCTATTCATAGGCATGAAGTGATTACAACAATATCTATCAAGACATTATAGCTCATCATGTCACTAAGAAGATTTAAATTTGGGTGGAGAAGATGACAACCATACCCAACCACTTGAGATAAACTCATTTGACTAGTTTAAAATTTTAGATTATCGTTAAAAATTTAACTTTATTTTATTAAAAATTTCTAAAAAAATATTTTGAAATTTAAATCAAATGTTTAACTTCCCTACTATGTACTTCCAAAATATTCCCTTAATATTGTATAAGACTTCTGAATTCTATAAGGAACGCAATGTACAAGATATGATATAGAGCAAGTTGATCACACAATTGAAGACAAATTCATATACACTTTTATCAAGGTGCAACATAGCTTATTATGAACCATTCCGAACCCTTGTCGAAACTTACTTCACTATCCCTTCAGATAAACGTTCTTTTGACTCAATTTACACCATATCTCTCAATCTAATTGTATGTTCTCGATCTAATTGTATGTTCACCTTTTGGTGGCTACCCAACCATTTTGTGGATCTCTTCATTTCCTCTCCTCTTCCGTGATTCTACTTGGTCTTTTCAACTCCTATCATACTGAACTTCCTGGCCTATCTTCCTATTTGATTTTTGTTTTCTTTCTAGTGAAAATTCAATAACTCTAGGGATAGTCTCCTATTTTTCCATCTTTGTGGTGCTTACACTCGTGCCTTTCTACATTTTATCTTCCACACTATGTACCTTCTAAACAATTTTCCCTCCTAGCATACTGAACTTCCTGGCCTGTAGTCTTATTTTCCTATATAATTTGTATTTTGTTTTCAGAAAATTCAGTAACTATAGAGATAATCTCTTCTTTTTCTATCTTTATATGGCTTACACTCATGCCTCTTTTATATTTATCTTCTACATTATATATCATCTAAACAATGCCATTCTTTAAGTAAAAAATATTTTATATTAATTTAAACTAAACTAAACTAAAATCAACTTTAGTAAATTATAAAAACTAAAAATCTAACCTCAACTAAAATCAACCTTACTAAATTATAAAAACTAAAAATCTAACCCATGCCTTATTTTATTTCACCACACTTGTTACATAGCAAAGTCTGGTTAATAAGAAATCTTACTTTTAAATATAAGATCAAAACTAAAAATATAACCTCACTCCCTAACTTTATCTTCACCGCACTTGTTACATGGTAAAGTCTTGTTAATAAAAAATCTTAAGACAACCCATATTTCCTTCTAAATATAATATAAAAAATCAATACATGTTATCATGGGATATCACAACAACTCAATTTGGACATTAATGAATAAGATCTCAATTTCTCAATTGTATTTGGTTATCAATATATCTTAGTACTTAGTAATCTAAAAATCAATTGGATTTTTTAAATGGTCTTCATATAATAAAATATAATATATTATAATAATGGGTTTCATATAATATAACGTATGATATATAGACATTGTTACATAGTATGTATTTTAAAGTTGATATCAATGCTTTTTTTATTATTTGTATTAATGCCATATAAAATATGTTTTGTTAAATTTTTATTTTTATTTTTATTTTTTTTTAATTTTTAATTTATTTATTTATTTATTTATTTTCAGTCGAGAAAAATGTTAATTTTTCATTAATAGAAAGATGATTATAACAGAAAAATTCTGAATTTTTCCACCATAAACCAGTATCTAGATATGTCATCTTCCATAATTACACATATAAAAACGATAATTACTTACAGTTGTAGATCAGACAATCCCCAAAATGAAACTGTTTCTGTGCTTACAGAAAAACAAAAACTGCAAAAATAATTTTTCCTTTCTGAAAAAGGACCTTCTTCATTCTAAATCTATCCTCTTGAAATCAAATGTAAAATGTCCAAACTATTGGAACAGATGGTTATAGAACAATGTGACCTTCATTGATCATTTTTCCCTGTTGAAAAGCAGAATAGAAAATCTTACCAGCCTCAGCAGTGACTCCTTTTTTTTTGAAAGGGTGTCTGCCATACCATTTTGTTTCTAATATACATGGTTGAACATGATCTTTTGGAAAGACTGAGACAGTAACCAGATGAGACAGTAACCGGATTCACCTTATGCATGTGCTCAGGATGAAGGGATTGAAAAGGGTGGATCCCTAAGTTTCACAGAAGAGTGTCCCCCAAAGTGCGATGAGTTCTGCCTAAATGTTGGTACCAACTCTACCTTCCCATCAGAAATGATTATGAATTGTGTCCGGATTGGAAACCAGATAAACTCCACACACACTTTTTTTTTTGAAAATAGACGCCATCAAAAAATCCAACCGAACTTTCCTTCCAAATATGGGAGAATTTAATATTCTTATAATTTTTCACTGCCAATCTCCCCCGAAGAAATTTGTTGTCCACATTTTTTTTTTTTTGAAAACAAACACCATCAAAAAATCCAACCAAAGATTCCTTCCAAATATGGGAAATTTAATATTCCTATTTAGAATTTTTCCCCTGATTAGCTCCCAATCTCCTACGAAGAAAATTGTTGTCCTAAAAATCATATTCCCAATATCTTGCATTTTCCACTCAAAAACATTTTTATTTTTGCTTCTCCATATTCCTAGAAAATGTAGAAATGTAAAACTGCATATTTTTTGTTTCTTGATTGTTGAACCAAATAGAGAGACAAATCTCAAACAAGGACTGACTCCAGTAATCCTTGATCTTGATGATATCCAAGACCCCATCCCATACTGCAATTGCAAAATGGAACAGTAAGAAAAGATGGTGAGTGTCCTCCGAAGATGACCAGCAATGAGAGCATATGTTAGGTCTCTAAAAGCCCCCGTGAATAAATTACCTCGCTCCTGTGAATTAACTTGTGCCAGGTAAGGAATATTTTGTTGTGAAGGACCAACCACTTGAAACATTTAATTTTTATAGGTATATTTCAAAATAATATAGTATAAAACCACAAAAATTGGTTATATTGTGCTAGAATGTAGCAAAAAAAATAGAGGTGAAATTTAGATTTATGTTTTTAAAACTGTTTTTTTACTGTATATATGGATTCAACACCCTAAAAAATATCTAGGACACTTTGATTGTGCAAAGTTATGTATCAAACTTCTGTTTTCAATATATTCCTATAAGACTTTTGAGAAATTAGACCGAAAAATTGCACGAGAAAAACTTTCAAAAAATCACACTAAAAACAAATCCACAACAATTTGTCTCTTTTTTTTTGTGTATGCCCACCCAACACATTTTTTCCTCTAAGTGAGAGAGAAAAACCCTCGAATGCTTTAAACCATAAATATAGTCCGTCCATTCTTGCTTCCAAATACCTGTCAGCCCCAAAGAGTCAGTTGTTCGTCATGTACACGATCCCAACAGGCTGATGTGATCGGTTCCACCTGTTATATGCCGGAAATTTTGATCTGAGCTAAGGGGCTTAGTAATGGGACTGAGAGAGAGTGAATTCCATCCAAACCCTTGATAGCATCTAGTCCCACCTGTATAAGTTTTTCGCCGCTGATCTAGATGAAATCTGAGATACACACCATTACAATAATCAAATAAAGTTACATATATACATGAGGTATAGTCTCAAGATAGGGAAGCTATCTTGAATGCACAATAAGTTGGTTGAGGAAATATCTCAACCTCACACCAAATTAGGGACCTAGTTTTAGCTAACCTATGGAATAGGAATAGACTTTATACATAGAGATAATCACAACTGAAGACAAGTAGGAATTAAAAATTCCAACACTCTCCCTTAATGACTACTTGTCTCAACATCCATCTGCAAATTCTAGTTGTGGTCAAACATAAGAAAATGATATGTCGACATTCATATAAAGGAGCAACCATCCACCAGAATGCATGGGTACCAACTACTGCAACCACTAGTCTCGTACGATATCCTTCACATACATGGTTATGTCAACTATTATCACTACATACATGTACCTGTATCTATAGATCCCCCTCCAACGTGGGTTTTATCGGATGACCCGTATCCATGTTAAAAAACCTTCATCAATAAACTCTCACCGGCAGTAGATCTATCTTAGATCTCTTCAGAAAACTTTTACCAGATCCCTTCATCGGTGAGCTTTCACCGAATCTCTTCATCGGCGACCTTTCACCGGATTTCTTCATCGGCGACCTTGCACCAGATTTCTTTATCAGTGGGAAAACACTGGCACGAACCTATTTCCAGTCCACTTCACTGTTACACGTGGTTTCTGGCTGACCACAAACCGACACTACAAAATGGTTTATCGCTGACCAAGAACCTGTAGTTACAAAGTGGTTTTGAGATTATCACGAACTTTACGGGGATACACATGCCTTACAAGGCTTACAACACAACTCCAACTCTTGGAGTTATCAGGTACATACTTTACAAAGACCACTATAAAAAACATCTTAGACTTGCTTACAATTTAAAATGTGTGACTCATAATACAACATGTTATTGAGTCTATTCCAAGAAACTCATAAGAAACTCACACAAACCCGATTGATGTCCATCATAATAATTTTTGATACTTCATTACCTCCTCTTTTCGTTTCTCACATCTTGGGCATCTTTGTCTTTGTTAATTGAAACTTGGAACTTCACATTTCACCTATCATTTGTTAAAGTAGCCAATTCTAACAAAATAACTTCATATTGAGATGGCTAATCTCAATATGTATATTGATTTTGATTCCAAAATACTTTCACCATAAAAATATTATTTACCTAAGCGTGTAAAAACAACCGTGCTACACGCTGCGGTTGCACCAATGAGGCAGCACCAGTGAGGAAAAAGCGCACAACCTTCAATGAGGTTGATCCAAAACACAGGAAACTGAAAGCGTCCCAACAACTTTGCATGCTTCTGCACCTCTTCTGATGCCTACAGAAGACCCAATAATCTATCGGCGTCTTACCACAACCTCCTCCAGTCTTCACCAAGGAGAAATTTAAAACAATCGTGTAAAGAAATCTTCATTTTAACCTTTGAAGAGAAAAATTTGTTCGAAGACATTTGCCGAAGGTTCTAGAATTTACAGTGATAAGAATAAATACTATAAATTCCCCGTGGAAAAAGGAGTTATTTACAAGAAATTCACAAAAAAAAACTTGGGCGAAAACAAAATGCAGGCAAGTTCAAGAAAAAAAAAATGCCAGAAACGCTCTAAAGAAATGTTTCACAGTATAATTTCTAGGCTTGGCCTTCACTGAAAAATCTAAGCTCTCTCTGCCACAGTGTTTATCACAGTCACCGTGCCTCACGACTTTGCAATGCTTCTCCAGAAATTTGATGCAGTAGGCTTGATCCTGCTATCCATGCACACACAACAATCTTGTCGCTACACATAACACAATATTCACTGCTCACGGGAATTCTCCAAGTGATGCAGCAGCCATAGATGGCGCCACGTTGCTGATAAATAGGCTTAGGGAGATCCACGAATAGCAAATCTTCGAACGCTACACCAACACAAGTTCTGAAGGCCACTCAATGTTGCAGATCCAAAACACAACACCAACACATTGCACCAAACATAGATAATACGAACTGTAGATGCAACACGCTTGCTCCTCTGAGATTGCAGTGTTAGTTTGATATCTTCCAGAATTTCATTCTTCATAAAATCTCACCCACAAAAAAATTTAGTCTCTGCACCAATGTCTCAGGCTTCGGGCTCTACAGCAAACAAGTTACCAGAGGTTCGATCATAGCCACCAACTCTAGCAGTTAATTCCATGGGACCAATCCTTGTGGAGAGAATTTCTTCTTTCTACATTGATCGAACTACTCGAAGTTCACCACCATGCAGATCCAATCAGATTCAGGCTCGATCTTCTCTGCGACAGGCTGGATGGACAAACAAAATTTAATAAAACTAATACAAATATAGTCATTTATTTTCCTATGCCCAAGAAGGGCCAAAGGCCCTTACGAGCTTTGATACCAAGATGAAATCTAAGATACACACCATTACATTAATCAAATAAAGTTACATATATATATATGAGGTATAGTCTCAAGATAGGGAAGCTATCTTAGACACACAATAAGTTGGTCGAGGAAATATCTCTACCTCACACCAAACTAGGGACTTAGTTTTAGTTAACCTATGAAATAGGAACAGACTCTATACATAGACAGAATCACAACTGAAGATAAGTAGGAATTACATATTCCAACAGATCTTCCACCTCATACCCACTAAAATTCAATGGGTATTTTTCAACATATTGTGCCAAATAGTGGATGCCTTCTTATTCTCCAATGCTCCTTCTCTGATCCAAAGAGCAGCCTCTTGTCATAGATATTTTCCTTTAATGACGTTTTTCCAGGATCCACAACCTAAAAGGGCTCTAAACATATTTTGTGACCAATGAGTGATTAAACGTTCAATATTCATAATGCCCCAACCGCCACTTTGAAAAAGCCGAGCGATGGCGGTATGTCATGCCAGGTGAAATTTCTTCCCTAAATTGTTGTCCGCCCAAAGAAAACGAGCCATAATCATGTCAATTTTATGAATGATTACCTTAGGAAGGATGTAAAGGTGCGTCCAGTATACCACCATGTTATGTAAAATAGATTTAATAAGAATGAGTCTTCCACCAAGAAAGAGCCACTTAAATTTCCAAACTGCAAGCTTTTTCTCAAATTTTTGAACCAACGACTCTCAATCCTTGTTCTCGTAAATAGTTGGTTTTAGTGAATAACCCAGATACTTAAGCCCATGATCAATCTCAGTCATAGAAACACCAAAAAGTTGATATATTTCCAGATTAATCTCATGGTCTCTGGAAATCATCAATCAAAATGGATTTACCTTTGTTCATATGTAGACCAGTAGCCTCAGCAAAAATCGTTAATATCTCATAAAAATGCCTCCATTCTTCAATGTAATTTTTTCCTCCCAATAAAAAATCATTTATGAACATAGTATGGGAGATATAGATAGAAGTCGTGGCATTAATCTCTATAATTGATCCTCAATTTTTAGCCTCAGATATTTTCCAGCTGAGGTCGTTTATAATAAGAATAAATAGAAGTGGAGATAAGGCACATCCCTTGCGCAGTACTCTAGAAGACTTGAAGAATGTAGTGGAAAGCCCGTTGAGGAGAAAACAGATGAGAGAGAAACCTCAATAATCATTCACCGACCCATAAACCAGGAGAATCATTCATCAATCCAAAAACCTCAAGGAAGGGCCTTCCAAAATTGCACCTAAACCGACTTCAACCATACTAGCTTGATTGAGTCCTCACCAGCAAAAGTAAATGAGTAAACTAGCAAAATCCTACCCATATAAAATGGAATATTCTTCATAGTCGTTAAAACCAAGAAGTCAGTTAATATTCATTTTAATTATATAGGATAAATCTAATTTTTTATTGATTTAGGTATGAAAGAATAAATATCATAAATTTTCAATAAAATAAACATCCATTTTAAATTTAAACCAACCATCATATTCCAAATTCCATTTGTTGCCTAATTAACTCTGGGATGAAGTTCTAATTACATGACTTAAATCCCCAAACCATTCCATTTGTTGCCTAATTAACTCTAGGATGAAAGTTCTAATTACATGACTTAAATCCCCAAACCAAACATGCACAACCTTTCTATTACAAATGATTTCAACTGAAAAGAGTATAACTCTATCATAGAGGTTAATACTATTGCTAACAACATAACCCTGCTATCAACATGAATTCCCACAGCAATAACATAACTTACTAGATAAGATAGAATAATCATACAACAACATAACTTTGTTCTCTATGAAATAGTAATCAAACCCATAGGGATTAATTTGATTTCATGGGGCATTTTATTACACTTTGAATTCATATTCTCATCCACTTAAATGGGCATATGTATCTTATTCATCTTTTTCATATTTATCAAGACTTTGCATTAAGGTTTATTTTCTTCATTGCTCATTATGTATTTGTGAATGGTTGCTTATTATGTTGGAAATAGGGCATGTCCTCGTATTCTATCCAATATAAGGGTTGCATGTATAAGTAAATGGAATGTTGGTCTGGTAATGAGTACACATGAGTAATCACTAATATATATATATAGAAGTTGTGGCGTTAATCTCTGTAATTGATCCTCAATTTTTAGCCTCAGATATTTTCCAACTGAGGTCGTTTATAATAAGAATAAATAGAAGTGGTGATAAGGCGCATCCCTTGCGCAGTCCTCTAGAAGACTTGAAGAATGTAGTGGAAAGCCCGTTGAGGAGAAAACAGATGAGAGAGAAACCTCAATAATCATTCATCGACCCATAAGCCAGGAGAATCATTCATCAATCCAAAAACCTCAAGGAAAGGCCTTCCAAAATTGCACCTAAACTGACTTCGGCCATACTAGCTTGATTGAGTCCTCACCAGCAAAAGTAAACGAGTAAACTAACAAAATCCTGCCCATATAAAATGGAATATTCTTCACAGTCGTTAAAACCAAGAATTCAGTTAATATTCATTTTAATTATATAGGATAAATATAATTTTTTATTGATTTAGGTATGAAAGAATAAATATCATAAATTTTCAATTAAATAAACATCAATTTTAAATTTAAACCAACCATCATATTCCAAATTCCATTTGTTGCCTAATTAACTCTGGGATGAAGTTCTAATTACATGACTTAAATCCCCAAACCATTCCATTTGTTGCCTAATTAACTCTAGGATGAAAGTTCTAATTACATGAATTAAATCCCCAAACCAAACATGCACAACCTTTCTATTACAAATGATTTCAACTGCAAAGAGTATAACGCTATCATAGAGGTTAATACTATTGCTAACAACATAACCCTGCTATCAACATGAATTCCCACAACAATAACATAACTTACTAGATAAGATAGAATAATCATACAACAACATAACTTTGTTCTCTATGAAATAGTAATCAAACCCATAGGGATTAATTTTATTTCATGGGGCTTTGTATTACACTTTGAATTCATATTCTCATCCACTTAAATGGGCATATGTATCTTATTCACCTTTTTCATATTTATCAAGACTTTTGCATTAAGATATATTTTCTTCATTGCTCATTATGTATTTGTGAATGGTTGCTTATTATGTTGGAAATAGGAATGTCTCATTTCTTTATCAATATAAGGGTTGCATGTATAAGTAAATGGAATGTTAGTCTGGTAATGAGTACACATGAGTAATCACTAATATATATATATATATATATATATATATATATATATATATATATATATATATATATATATATATATATATATATATATATATATATATATATATATATACTTACAAAATAGTTCTCTACACATTGATATTCTTGATATCAAGTCTGGAATTTATGGTTGCATATAAAAAACCTATTATCTTTTGTTTCTAAAAAGATCAACAAGTTTCTTAGTATTTTTCAAAACTCCTAACATTATAAAACTTATAATCTACCTCCTACAAAACAACCAAAAAAAGGGGCTAACATAGAGGACAATTAGAAAGAGGGATTGGATTTCATTGATTCAATCTCTACCCCATTTGCAACCTCGTAAATCCCAACTGAGCCAAAAAATACCACAAGGGATTCCTTGGAGAGACAATGTTCTTCGAAGTGTAGCTTGCAGAGAATCTAAAAAAAAAGGACTTGTTCAAAAGAACTTGCAACACTGCGGATATCATGAAGGTATTGAGACCAATATTGGAGACCTACACTTTTTGAATTTTCAAATTTATGAAAAAATTGGAATCCCCAATATATGTAATCTAAAAACACATTTCTTTCTTTCCAATTCCAATAGGCACCACAGAGTCGCAAATTCAACTTGGTTATTTGAGCTCCTAAGTTGTTCTCTCTTCTAAATCATGCTACTAAGCTCAACTCATACCGATGGTAAATGAAGTGAGAGTGACGAAAATAAAGGATGACCCCCACACCATAGTGAGGGGGGTGTCCTTGACTGATGCCATCAAAATACCCCCAAGGGCTTTCATAATCCCACACCAACATAATCAAATTCTTGTGTTTGAGTGGCTTCATGTCAAATTTAATTTCGCTAGCTAGTGTTTCCACCTTAGTTACACACACTTATGAAGGTGTGAAATTATTTTAAAACAAAATGAGATTTATAGCTCTCCTGCTATTAATAAGCATGGGAAGTTTTCAAATGAGATCACTTTCTTCTCGGTCCACCAGGCATGGAAGACATGATAGAGTGATGAACCTTCCCAATACACCTTTGGCTTCAAAGAGTTCCCAAACTCGTAAATACCAACTGAATTGAACAAGAGCACAAGGGCTTCCTTGGGGAGATTGTCTGCTTACAAGTTTAGATTGTGAAGAATGTGACAAAATAGGACTTGCTCAAAAGATACCACAACATTGTGAATATCATGAAGCAAGGTATTGAGACCAATATTTGAGACCTGTTTCTTTGAATTTTCCAATTTATGAAACTTTTGGAGTCCCCGAATACCTTTAATCTAAAAACACCATTTTTCTTGGCAATTCCAATAGGCACCAGAAAGATGCAAATTCAAATTTATTATTTGATCCCCAACTCAATTCATAGTGATAGTAAATGAAGTGAGATTTACTAAAATAAAGGATGACCCCCACACCATAGTAAGGGGGGTGTACCTGATTGGAAATATCAAAACACCCCCAAGGGGTGTCATTATGCAACACTAGAATAATCAAATTCATGGGTTTGAGTGGCTTTAGGTCAAATTTAATTTCGCTAGCCAGTTTTTCCATCTTAGCTACACACATTTATGAACGTGTGAATTATTTTGAAACAAAATGAGATTTCTAGCTCTCCATATGCATGATATTAGTAAGCATGGCAAGATGTCAAATGAGATCACTTGCTTGTTGGCCCACTAGGCATGGAAGGCATGATATAGGGATAAAATTTACTAATACACCTTCAACTTAAAACAGTTTCATAGGATCTCATGAACCTTAGAAAAATATTTTCATTTTCACACAAGATTCTTCCTATTCCTTACACAATGGACATTGGTTTGGATGACCCACCTATGCCTCATCAAATTATCCTAGGTGAGTAATTTTTAATTAAGGGTCATCCAAGCAGTAATTTTAGTTTTCAGGGGGGCATTAAATCCCATATTAATTTCCACTACCACCATTTTTGTTCATTGAAATAATCTTCAAACCAAGCTCTATACCTAATATTTCCAATGAAACTTCCTATGTGTGGATTTATAGTCTATCACAACATATTTGTAATGTTGTCCCTAATATACAAATGGTTTTCAACCAGTAGTGTGAAATTATTTTACCATTCCACTACCAGTGGCTCTGCCAAACCCAATGAAGAAACAAACACTACAAGGAAAATACCCTCTAATGGTGGTTATAATGGAGATTTTTAGTGTTATAAAATTGCCCAAAATTGTCAAAAAAACATTTGATACAACATCCGTTTTCGGTAACGGAGGTTTTGGTGGAGATTCTAACGAAATTTCAACACAACTAAAACAAACTTGGTGGCCGAAGGTTATTACGAATGTTTTTCTCATAGGTGCGCTAATTAAGTGTCAATGCACCAGTGTGTTTTACAATGAATGCACCGGTACTGTAAACTTGCCAAGAACTAGGATAGAAAACAAATTTAGGATGCCCCGGGACGTTTAGAAACGTCCTAGTGCATGTTAGCCAGACAGTCGCCCTAGGGCGGTCGAAGGTGCATGCACCAGGCTGTTAAGGTCTAAAACAGTATCGGACGCATTGTAGGTGATACAACGCATTGGGCCGTTGTAATTGGTATTGGTATTTATGTGGTTCCCATAGGTCATATCAATGCGTTGGTGTGTAGTATTATAAAAATGCATCAACGCGTAATATCACACAAACACATTAAGTGTTATAATTGGTATTGGTATTTGTGTGATGCCCATAGGTCGTAGAAACACATCGATGAGTAGTCTCACATAAACGCATCGGTGTGTAGTATCGCACAAACACACCAAGCATTCTAATTGGTATTGGTATTTTTGCGGTGCCCATATGTCGTAGAAATGCACCAATGTGCATTAGCATACAAACACACTGGTGCACAGTAACTAACACACACTGGTGTTCATTTTTAATTTTTAGAAAAATCGACCTGTGACAGTGAAATTATTGCAATTTTTTAAAATTCATTATTCATCAAAATTCGACACATATCTTACAACAGTATTCATATCAATTAAATTTTTATTAGTGCATTTGAATGTGATGTTTGGATTAATTTGTTATATCATAACATAATTATTGTGGTTTTTTAAAATTTTTTATTCATCAAAAGTAGACACATATCTTATAACAATATTCATATCAATTAAATTTTTATTAGTGCATTTGAATGTGATGTTTGGATTAATTTGTTATATCATATCATCAGATTTCACATCTCTTCATTATA
The DNA here is from genome assembly GCA_034641835.2 of Pinus albicaulis. NCBI lineage: Eukaryota > Viridiplantae > Streptophyta > Pinopsida > Pinales > Pinaceae > Pinus > Pinus albicaulis. The sequence continues at coordinate 773,792,971 of CM076582.1, forward strand.
ATATTTCATCATCCATATATTTAATCCATGGTATTACATTTCACAACGATAATGGAGAACACAATAGAATAATATATATATATATATAAGACACTCTTTGTTATACAAAATGGGAGATTTATTGGTATCCCTTTGTCTTTCAATTGGGACACTATGTCCATTACATTAAACAAAATGTCTCATTTCCCAGACAAATATTTCAAAAAATACAACGCCTTGATTTGATATCCAAACATAATGATCATCATTCTTCGCTTGAACTGTTGTCATTACTCGAGCTACTTCCATGACATGGGTTATTTTGAGGAATGTTTTGTTCACGGTGTTGAATGTTTTCTTTTTCTTCACCTTCCATCTACAAACATAAAAATAAACTGTAGTGAGTGTATATACATTGGTGAGAATAATGAAGATTGTAATATTAAATAATATAAATCAATGTAAATAAAAAATAAATGACGTACCATAGCAAGAATTGACTCATGAACTATACATGTTGTTTCAAAACCAAATTTCATGTCATCTTTCAACATTTCATTTGTTGGCACAGTTCCATACTTTGTTTCCTACAAGTTTTATACCCCATAACAAATCATATATTTAATATAAAAGTTTTTTTTGTTCTAATAATTATATACGGAGCTAAGTAAAACAAGATCGATAGATGCTTATAAATTCCACAATTAATTTTTGATATGCCAACATATACTAACAACCCATATTTAACCCAATGTCAATCAATTTGCCATATTAATGTTTTATTTTATATTTGTATGAATTCCATATGAAATATGTTTTGTTAAAGTTTCTTTTTTCTTTTTTCAGTCGAAAAAAGGGTCAATTTTTCATTAATAAAAAGATGATTATAACATAAAAAATCTGAATGTTTCCGCCATAGACCAATATCTAGATATGTCATCTGCCATAATTACACATATAAAAATTCTAGTTACTTATAGTTGTAGATCATACAATCCCAAAAATGAAATTGTTTTTGTGCTTACAAAAAAATAAAAACTGTAAAAACACTTTTTCCTTTATGAAAAAAGGACCTTCTTTCTCTCTAAATGTATCCTTTTGAAATCAATTGTAAAATTTCCAAACTATTGGAACAGATTTTTATAGAACAATGTGACCTTCATTCATCATTTTTCCCTATTGAAAATCAGAATAGAAAATCTTACCAGCCTAAGCAATGACACATTTTTTTGAAAGGGTGTCTACCATACCATTTTTCTCTCGATATACATGGTTGAAGATGGTCTTTTAGAAAGACTAATAAGTAACCAAATACACCTCATGCATGTGTTCAAGATGAAGGCATTGAAAAGGATGGATCCCTGAGCCCAATTGATAACACTCTTCGAGTCCCCAAATACTTTGATGTGTTCCATGCCCAGACACTTTGAACAGAAGAGTGTCCCCCAAAGAAAGATCAATTATGCTCTATTGTTGGTGCCAACTCCAACTTCCCACCACAAATGATGAATTTTGTTCGGATTGGAAACTAGATAAACTCCACACCCACATTCTTTTTTTTGAAAGCAAACCCCATCAAAAAATCCAACTGAATATTCCTTCCAAATATTAGAGAATTTAATATTCCTATTTCGAATTTTTCCTCTGACTAGCCCAATCTCACTAAAGAAATTTTTTGTCCTAAAAATCATATTCCTGAATTTTTTCATTCACTCCTCAAAAAAAAAATTATTATTGCTTCTCCATATTCTCCAAAAAAATGTAAAAAATTAAAGCTACATATTTTTTTTTAGTGTTGAACCAAGTAGAGGGACAAATCTCAATCAAGGACTGACTCCAATAATCCTTAATCTTGATGATATCCAAGATCCCATCCCATATTGTAATTGCAAAATGGCACTGTAAGAAAATATGGTGAGCGTCCTCCGAAGATGAACATCAATGAGAGCATATGTCAAGTCTCTGAAAGCCCCTCTGAATAAGTTACCTGGCCCCTATGAATTAACTTGTCCTAGGTAAGGACGACTTTGTTGTGAAGGACCAACCAATTGAAAAATTTAAGTTTCATGGGTATATTCCAAAGCAACATTTTATGAAACCACATAAATCGGTTATCCTGAGCATTTTTAGGGAATTTATAGTAAATATCTTTTACAATAATTGGAGTTGTCTTTAGTGCAAATTTTTGGAGTTTCTGGTGTTTGAATACAATGAAAACAATTGAGGTTAAATATTGATCTTTGTTATTTAAAATGGTCTTTTTAATGTATATATATTGATTCAGCAACCTAAAAAACCCCTAGGGCACTTCCATTGTGCAAGGTTATCCATCAAAATTCTGTTTTCAATGAATTCCTGTGAGATTTTAGAGAAATTAGACCAAAAAAATCCACCAAAAAAACCTTCAAATAATCACACTACAAACAACTCGACAACAATTTGTCCCTTTTGCGTGTGCCCACCCAACACATTTTGTCCTCTAAGTCAGAGAGAAAAACCCCCGACTTCTTTAGACCATAAATATAGCCCATCCATTCTTTCTTCCAAATACACGATAGCCCCAAGGAGTCAGTTGTTTGTCATGTGAATGATCCCAACAGGCTGATGTGATATGTTTCCACTGCTAGATGTGTGAATTTTCGATCTAAGCTAAGTGGCTTAGAAATGGGACAGAGAGAGAGTGAATTCCATCTAAACCCATGATAGCATCTAGTCCCACCTATATTAGCTTTTCGTCACCGATCACCCACCTCATACCCACGAGAAGCCAATGGATGTTTTTCATCATATTGCACCAAATAGTGGATGCCTTCTTATTCTCCAATGCTCCTCCGATCCAAAGAGTAGCCTCCTTCTGTCAAAGATATTTTCCTTTAATGATGTTTTTCTAGGATCCACAACTGAAAAGGGCTCTCCAAAGATATTTTATGCCCAATGAGAGATTGAAGCATTCGATATTCCAAATTCCCCAACCACCACTTTGAAAAGGCCGAGTGATGGTAGTGAGTCGTCCTAGGTGAAATTTATTCCGTAAATTGTTGTCCACCCAAAGAAAACGAGCCATAATCATGTCAATTTTATGAATGATTACCTTAGGAAGGATGTAAATGCGCATCCATTATACCACCATGTTATGTAAAACAAATTTAATAAGAATAAGTCTTCCCCCAAGAAAGAGCCACTTAAATTGCTAAACTGCCAGCTTTTTCTCAAATTTTTGAACCAATGACTCTCAATCCTTGTTCTCGTAACTAGTTGGTTTTAGTGAATAGCCTAGATACTTAAACCCATGATCAATCTCGGTCATAGAAATACCAAAAATTTGATATATTTCCATATTAATTTCATGGTCTATGGAATCATTAATCAAAATGGATTTACCTTTTTTCATATGTAGACTAGTAGCCTCACCAAAAATCGTTAATATCTCATAAAAATTTCTCCATTCTTCAATGTAATTTTTTCCACCCAATAACGAATCATCTACAAACATAGTATGGGAGATATTGATAGAATTCATGACATTAATCCATGTGATTGATCCTCAATTTTTGGCCTCATATATTTTCTAGGTGAGGTCGTTCATAATAAGAATAAATAAAAGTGGTGATAAGGGGTATCCCTGGCGCAGTCCTCTAGAATACTTGAAGAATGTATTGGGAAGCCAGTTGATGATAACCGCATAATTTTCACTCTCCACATGGGCCATGATCTAGTTCACATTCCAAAAATTTATGCCAATCTTGAACAGAGCCAAATGCAAATATTCCCAGTCAATGCAGTTGAAAGCATTTTGTAACTAAATATTCATAAGGCTTCCTTTTTTTTATAAGCCTTGATTGAATGTAAATATTCCTTCATAATGGAAATTTCATCCTATATCAGCCTATTGTCTAGGAAGCCAAACTGCTCCGAAGAGATGTTGATGGAGAAAGTGGGTTTGAGTCCGTTAAGAATAATTTTGGAGATCAACTTGTAGATTGAATTTCATAAACAGACAGGCTTGTAGTTCGAAAAGGTAGACTGATGATATTTTATAAGAATCAGAGCTAGAAAGGTAGTGTTAATAGCCCCTGAAATGAAACCTTTAATCATGGATTCCTCCATTGTCTCCAAAATCTCAGACCACATCAGTTGTTTGAAATGTATGTATAGTTCCACTCCCCATGTGTTAAGATCCCCTCAATATCCTCCATAGTGATCGGTCTCCCCAGGAGGTGGTTGTCAGTCTCAAAGAACATCTTCAGCAACTGGATCAATAACACCCTTTGTCCCTCAAAATAACAATACCAATTTTTGTAATGTACTAAAGCAGTTTCTGGTAGCTAATTCCAAATCAGACTGGGAGTTAACAAAATTACCTTCTTCATACCTCAAGTTCAAAATGTCATTATTCTTCCTCCTGTAACTGGCATGCCTTTCCAAATGCGTTCTTATTCCTCCTGTAAATGGCATGCCTTTTAAAAAACTTGGTGTTTTTATCGTCTGCAGCCACCAAAGTTATCTTGCTTTTCAAATGCCACTCCTATTCTCTAGAAAGGAGAATTTTCCTTTTTCGAGCTTCCAATTCCAATAATTGATTCTTGTATTTAACTGATAAATATTTTGGATCTTGTGTGTCTAGAAATTGTGACTGTAAATCTTCAATGTCTCTTAGCTCCTTTGATAGTTCTCTCTTCTTATACCCTACCCACATGGGGATGACCTGCTTCAATGATCTCAATTTATGTCCCAGACAGTCCAGTGTTGAAATATGACAACTAATCTTGTAATTAATGGAATTTACCGGACAGTCAGTTTTATAACGAAGAGGAATTTATGTAACGAAGTGGCCCATGTTAAATTGGGATGGCCTGAGAGGTTTGTAACTAAAGGAGAATCATTCTTGATTAATAAAGTTTCCAATCCCTTGCCTCGTGGAGGTTTCCTTGACACTCTTTCAAGGTTTTACAACATAAATTCGTGTATTTATTTTGTTTCTGTTTATTTCAGTTTTCCATTTAGTTATATATATTCATGATAGATTGGATGTTTCTGTGGTGTAGATTTTTAGATATAAAATTTGGAATCTCCACAGTCTTATATATATTCATTTCTTTCTCTTTTAATATGTTCCCGAGAATGATAAGTGGTATCATAGCACATAAGATAGATACATCTGTTGAATAGATTTGCATTCGCTTGTTTAAAGTGTTGTGATCCTGCACACTACTAGTCGTCAAAGATCAAGGGCCTACTTCCAGAGAAATCGACACCATTCGAATTTGCTAGAAAGCCAAGTAACACGGCATAGGTTTCTTCTGATTGAGAAAATGTGTGAAGACAAATCATCATAATTTTGTGTTGAGCAACTGTGAGTGACGATGCCAATCGTGAGCAGAGAAGAAGAAATCAGACGAACCAGATAGAGGGTTTGATGTCGAGCTATTGTGCAGAACAATCCCACCGTGCAGATAAAAGTCATAACTGTCAGTTGGGAGCCTTCCGCCAGACATGCAGATAGGTTGAGGGCATAACCGAAATAAATTCCATTAGAGCATCGAACCTGCCTAAGACGCAACCCTGTGAAATAACCTAAAAAGAAAAGGAAGTCGTTGTTGAGCCAAAGGAGCGATTTGATCAACTGGTGATGTTGTGTCAGAGGAGCGAGCTAATTTGATCAAAGACTTGAGCCACCATTTTGTTGAAAACAAAAAAATGAGTCCAAGTAAATTATTATCTTTTAACAACATGCTTGCAGGTATTCTATTGAGGTTGGAATTGGGTCTGAAGCTCTGTGAAAACAAATTATGGAAATTTGTTATTTTGGGCAATCTCAGAGTTATTCTAAATCTTTGCTTAAGAAATCAGAATTGTTGAAAAGGATTTAGAAAACAGAATTATTTGAAGAGGAAATTGAAAAAGGTTTCTCGAAATTTGAATATGGTTTTTTAAAGTCAAACTGGAAAATTATTGAGCAATTTCATAAATTTTTTATTTAAATTTGCAAGTATTAGTTTTATAAGAAACTGATTAGAATTTTGCAAATAGAAGGAAACCCTATTTTTGAAACCAAAAAAACCATAATAGAAAGAAATGGAAAAAATGTCGAATGCAAAGTTCGAGGTGGAGAAATTCACCAGGAAGAACAATTTTGCATTGTGGCAACTAAAAGTTAGGGACTTGCTGGTGCAACAAGGGTTGCACAAATCATTAGATGAGGTGAAGAAAAAACCTGCAAGCATGACAGATTCAAACTGGGAGGACTTGGATGCTCAAGCTCTCAGTACCATTAGGTAATGCATAGTAGATGAAGTTCTCTTTAATATTGTTGAAGAGAGTACAATTGCAGGTTTGTGGGAAAAAATGGAAACTTTGTATATGACCAAATCATTGACCAATAGAATTTATTTGAAAATACAATTGTACAGTCTTCGGATGAAGAAGGGTACAAAAGTTGCAGAACATTTAAATGTTTCTAATATAATTATTTGCTAATTTTTAAATATGGAAGTTAAAATTTAAAAAGCAGACAAGCCTATAACATTGTTTTGTTCTATATATGAGTCATGGGATCACTTTGTAATTCAATCAGTTTGAGCACTGTTGATCCTTTGAAATTTGAATCAGTTGTGCGAGCTCTATTATCTGAAGAAGTACAAAGGAAATCTAGAATTAAAACATCTGCACCAGAAGCCATGGTAGCCAGAGGCCGATAAAAGGAAAGAGGGGAGAAAGGAAGAAGTTCTTCTAGACCAAAATCAAAGGGCGGAAAGAAGTGTAAAGCCAAGTGTTGGTACTGCAAAAAAATTGGTGATATGATTTATTAAAAAGGTATTATTGACGTATATGTCAGTAGCTTATGTTATTTCTTGCAATAGATCGATAAGATTTCGAATAACATAAACAACATAAGAAAATGAAAACACATTCAAACACATCAACACAATAAAAATTTAATAACAGAGTTCTCCAGACTTCCTGGATACATCTCCGGGTCCTTAGCTTCCAGTGCTAACCGCTTTATTTTCTCTTCAAAATTATTTTAAAAGTATGAACTTAAAAACATAATCTCAAATGAGAAAATGGACCTACCATTGCAACAAGATCTAAATTTTGGAAAAAACAAGTATAAAATTGCCTATATTTCGCCATTGTGACCTCCAGACCCCCTAGAGAAATTCAAAACCACCTCTGCCTTTTTGAAAAACCGCCTTCCCTGCAAAAAATTTCCTCAGATTGCACGTTGGTAGTTTACACTGGTTCAACCCTGTACAACGTTGAAAAGAGGTTTCGGTGGCTTGTATTACAAGCTCCACCGCTTGGCATCATGGCTGGCGAACTTTATTGAAAGCATTGTTATATAATGGTTTTTGGAGGGTCGGCGATTCGAAACATCTACCAGACCCTTCCATCGTATATCCTGTTTGTTGCATTAATATATATGGAAGCATATATATATGGAATGCGGTGCTTTAAATATATGATAAGGTTTCGGCAGTTGTGGGGTTGGCCCCCACCATCCAACCCTTTTTAGCAGACAACCCCATTCCATATTAAATACAAATATTTTACATTAAATGTCAAATGATGTGTTGGCTCATATGGTGAGCAGACTCTGGCAAAAATGTTGGCATTCTGGGAGGTCTGGGGTTTGATCCTCCCTGATTCCCAAAATTTTGGAAATGAGACCATATTGGGAAAAATCTGGGCTGCCACGTGTCAGCCCTGGATTGGCCCATTCCAACTAATTAAAATTTGACACGTCATTGATCTGTTGACATCACCTTGGACATGTGGTGTATTCCCGAAATGACATGTGTCCTTCTGACATCATCCTAACCGTTGATTTTGACTTTTGTCATTTTGCCCTAATTTGTCATAAACTTTGACTGGCTACAAATTCTTCATATGAACTCAGTTTTACACACTGTTTGCACCATTGGAATCCTGTCAACAAGCACTTAAACTTGATCCTATTTTCATCTAAATTTGAAGACTTTGATTTGGAGGAAAAACTGAATCCATTTTAGATCACTCCTCCCCAATAGAAGCTTTTGGACCACCAAAAGTTTGTTTTAGCTATAGAGTAAGTGAGGATATTTTTCCTTCACTTTTCCAATCTCTATCCATCATGCTTTACTTAGATTTGTATCTTTAATCACAACTCTAAGATACTCAACATCTCCTCGTCACGAAGTCCTTATCCTCCTGTCGAGAATTTTGTCGTCCTACAACTCGTTGAGATACTCTGGTGAAAAATATTCGATGGAAGGTACCTAACATTGCTCTTATGGATCTTCAACCATTTAAGGCTCATACAATCACAATTTTTCAACATTTACGATGGAATAGATCTGCATATAAGCTATTAAATCTACACGGAAAGCATTCTCACCAATTTTTTCAAGAATTTTGAAAAGACCATATCTAATTTGTTTCAAATTTTTACCTTCTCCTCGAAGTCTTTCTTTGTTTATGTACAACTAGACTTGATCACCAACTTGAAAACCATGCTCAACTCGATGCTTGTTATGCCTTGCTTTATACTTTTCTTAGCTCTTTTCCAGCTGTTCCTATACTTCCTTGTGAATTTCCTGGATTTGTTCAATGAACTTGGTTGCTTTTTCCACATCGTTGTGTCCATCAACTACTATGTCTTTACCAAAGACAAAATCCAAGGGAGACTTTGGTACAAAACCAAAACAATTCTCAAACAATGATCTTTGAGTAGAAGAATGCTTCGCATGGTTGTAAGCATGTTGCACATAACACAAATGCTCATCCCAAAGCTTAGGTTGCTTGCTGCAATAACCTCGAAGAAACTATACCACTATCCTATTTACCACTTCTGTCTGGCCATTGTTTTTCGAATGAAATGATGTGCTCTTCTTTAGCTTTGTGTCCATGAGTTCCCATAAACTTGACCAAAATTTCCCGACAAATTGAGAATCTCGATCAGATATAATAGAGGTGGGTAACCCAAAATGAACCCATACATTTTGAAAGAACAAATTTGCAGTTTGTTCAGATGTGACTTGTTTAGTACATGGTGTCAAAATACACATCTTAATAAATCTATCCACAACTATATACAAATAATCATGACCTTTTCTAGACATTGGCAATCCCCCACCAAAATCCATGGATAAACTTTCCCAGGGACGAGAAGGAATTGGAAGTGGATTTTACAAGCCTAATTTTCTGTTACTTGGCTTGCTTATAGCACACATATTACATCCTTTAATACATCTTGAAATTGTTTCATTCATTCATGGCCAATAGCAGAATATTTTTAATTGTGCAATTGTTTTACTTACGCCAAAGTGACCTGAAATTAGAGAAGTATGTGCTTCTCGAATCACATTAACTCTTTCAATTTGTGGAATGTATAATTTTCCCAAATGATATAAGAGTTTGTCCTTTATGAAATAATACAATTCTTCTACCTGCTTTCCATGACTTAAAGTTGCATATACATCCTTAAAATTTGTGTCTTGAGCATATTGTTCAATATAGCTTTCATGAATTACTAGATTATGCTTAAGAATTGTGGATGCATTTATGATTGGTCTTGATAACATGTCTACAACCTTATTATGTATGCCTTTCTTATATCTGATTACAAGACGAAATTGTTGTAAGAAACCTATCCAACAATAGTGTCTTGACTGTTGAAATTTAGTTTGTGAGTGTAAATATTGTAGTGGTTGATGATCTGTATGTATGATTGTTTCTTTTCCCATTATGTAATGTTTCCACTTTTTAACACTCTGTACTAATGCATATAATTCCTCATCGTATGTAGGATATTTAACTACTGCTAATGTGAATGTCTCAAAATGAAAGCATATAGGCTTTTTGTGCCACATAACCACTGCCCCCATGGCATATTCACTTGCATCTATCTTGATCTCAAATGGTTGTTGAAGATCTGGAAGTGCTAGTACTAGAGTTGTATTGATACTTTCTTTTAATGTCTCAAAGGCTTTATGTTGTTTTCCTCCCCACTGAAACACATGTTTCACACTTGTCAAAGCATGTAGAAGAGTTGTAATCAAAGAAAAGTTAGCAATAAACTTTATCTAGTATTGTTTTTCCTTAAGAAACTTCTAACTTGTGTAGAAATATTGGGCTTAGGCCAATTTACAATGACTTTGACCTTAGAGGGAACTATCTTCAATTCACCACCCCCCTACAATATAATCCAAGAAATTTAAAGATGTCCTGCCAAATTCACATTTTGACAGTTTTACATAGATATTTTCTCTTTTTAACACATCTAAAACCTACTTTACATGCTTTATATGTTCATCCCATGTCTTACTAAAAGCAATAATATCATCTAAGTAGACTATTAAAAAATCATCAATGAATGGCCTAAAAACATCATTCATGACACGCATGAATGTAGCTGGAGCATTGGTCAAGCTGAAAGGCATAACCATCCATTCATAGAGTCCTTGCTTTGTTTTGAAAACAGTCTTCCATAAATCTTGTTTTGAAACCCTGATCTGATGGTAGCCGCTTCACAAGTCTAACTTACTGAAGTAAACTGCTTCTTTCATCTGATTTAATAAATCGTCAATGTGAGGAAGAGGATAATGATTTTTTATTTTTATTTTATTTAATGCTCGTAAATCAATGCACATTCTCCATGAGCCATCTTTCTTACGTGCCAACACAATAGGCGATCCGCATGATGAAGTGCTTGGTCGAATAAACCCTTTATCGAACAATTCTTGTACTTGCTTCTTTATTTCTGCATTCTCTAGAGCTAATAACATGTACATTCCAATGTTAGGAAGAGGAGAATCTAGATGCAAATAAATCTCATGTTCTATCTATTGCTTGGGAGGAAGCCCTTTAGGCTCTTGAAATAGAATATCATAATCAGAAACAACTTTAACCAAATCTGCTTTATGTTTAGGATTATAGCCTTGAAAAGCATCAGATTTATCAAGATCCTTTGTTTTTACAATCATAAGTCAAAATTGTTTATTTGAATTTATAATTCTTTTCATCTATCCTAAATTTATGAGAGAGTAGTTATCTTTGAGTTTATGAGCTCTTAATACATATTCGATTCCATATTTAGTGAGTTGATACTTATTTTCCCTTCGATAGAAGACAACATCTCTATCATATAAGTATGGAATCCCTAGTACAATTCCACATATATCCAATCGGACTATATCTAATTCAACGTAATCTACAAACTCCGATCCAATTGTAAAATGAAGTTTGCATTGTTTTGCAACCTGTAGTTTAGTTTTATCACAGACCCAACCCAATGGGTATGGATTTTTATGAGGTTTTGTTTCAATACCCAATTTCTTTACAATTGATCCAATAATCAAATTAACTTGAGAGCCACTATCGAACAAAGTATTATTTTTAGTATGCTTGGAAATGACTCTAATATGAAATAGCTCATTTCTTTTCATCTCATCATTTTCATTATCAACAAAATGCGAAGAAGTACTTATAGATGCTTGAGAGATTTCACCTTTTATACATGTAGCTGTAATTGTTGTTTCGTCTCCTAAATCTAACCCCAAGTCATTTTGCATAGTAACAACATTTTTTCGCTCTTTATTCCCAAATTTCTTAGGCTTCAATTCTGGATGCAATGCCCAATAGTGTGCCTCATCATGTCCTTATTTCTTACAATGAGTGCATGTAGGATTTTATTTCTTCACAGTGTTCGATTTCCTTTCCTTTCATATTTGTTTCTTATTTTCTTTATTCTTGATTTCAGTAGATTTAGCTGACTTTCCAACATCATGAGATACTTTTTTACCCCTAGCTTCTAGATGATTTTCTCGAACTGATACATCATCTAAGCTATTCGAATTAAACATCAGTATGGTATGCCTCAAATAACTATGTAAGCCACCTATGTATTTCAATAATGTTTCGGGTGAGTCCAATGATATGCCTAGTGTCAAATCTCTTTTACAAAATTCCTGAGTGTAACTTTTCATACTTTGACCCTTTAACAGACGCAATGTTTGCCAACTCATCATAGCTTGATGCATATAATCCAAAAGATAATTTTTTTTTTAATAGCAGAAACAGATTCATTCCATTTCAAAAAGATTTTACCATGTTTTTGAAGATCTGCTTGTGTCTTACCTTCCCACCCAATAAGTGTGGTTCCTCCAAGATAAAGGATAGCAAGTTGGATCTTCTTTCTTTATGAAACAACTTTTTGTACCCTATAATAAACTTCAATTTTTATTATCCAATTATCAATATTTTCAGCGTTAAGCTTGCCATCATAAATTGGCAAATCAAATTTTACATCTAATTTGATCAAAGATGATTTCTTCTTCTTCTTTTTAGAAGAACTAGATTTATGAGAAGAATACGATGATGACGACGATGGTGATGATGGAGGATATGGTGGAGGTAATGGAAGAGGCTTTTACCCCGATTATTTATTTGGTTTATGTGATGAATTTCCTTCACCTTTTCCCTTTTTAAACTCATTATACATTTCTTCTACCATCGCACGTATTGTCATGAATTTGTCCAAGAATTGAGCTTTTGATCCGAATATGTGTTCTTTCATCGTCTTCTTTTGTGAAAATACCCTTCCAATCATTGGATTTTCTTCAACAAGTTCTCCTTCTCCTCATTTTAACTTTGACCTAGTAAGCATTGAAATCTTCACATGACATTGTCAAACCTTTAAAAATTAACCTGTAGCTCTGATACCACTTGATATGATTTATTAAAAAGTTATTATTGATGTCTATGTGAGAATATTATGTTATTTAGTGAAATATATTGATAATATTGCGAATAACATTAAAAAAAAATAAGAAAATGAAAACACATTCAAACACATCAACACAAGAAAAATTTAATAACAGAGTTCACCAGACTTCCTAGCTACGTCTCCGGGTCCTTAGCTTCCAGTGTTGGCCACTTTATTTTGTCTTCAAAATGATTTTATAGGTATGATCTAAAAAATAGAAGCTCAAATGATAAAATGGACCTCACCATTGTGACGGGATCAAAATTTCAGAAAAAACGAGTATAAACTTGCCTATATTCTGCCATTGTGACCTCTAGACCCCCTGGAGAAATTCAAAACAACCTCTGCCTTTTTGAAAAACCACCTTCCCTGCACAAAAATTCCTCACATTTTGTGCTGGTGGTTTCCACTAGTTCATCTCTGCAAAATGTTGAAAAGAGGTTTTAGTGGCTTGTATTACAAGCTCCACCACTTGGCATCATGGTTGGTGGACTTTATTGAAAGCATTGTTATATAATGGTTTTTGGAGGGTCGGCGGTTCGAAACCTCTGCCCGACCCTTCCGTTGTATATCCCGTCAATTTCATTAATATATATGGCAACATTTATATATGGAATGCAGTGCTTTAAATATATGATAAGGTTCTGGCGGTCGTGGGGTTGACCCCAACCATCCGACCCTTTTCCGGTGGACAATCCCATTCCGAAATAAATACAAATATTTTACATTAAATTTCAAATGATGTGTTGGCTCATCCGATGAGAGGAATCCAGCAAAAACGTTGGCATTTCGGGGTTTAGGGGTTAGATCGTCCCTGATCCCAAATTTTTTTGAAATGAGGCCATATTGGGCAAAATTTGGGCTACCACGTTTCAGCCCCAAATCAGCCCACTCCAACCAATCAAACTCCTACATGTCATTGATCTGCTAACATCACCCTTGACATGAGGTGTATTCCCAGGATGACACGTGTCCTACTGACATCATCCCGACCGTTGACTTTGACTTTTGTCATTTTTGCCTAATTTGTCATAAACTTTGACTGGCCACAACATCTTCATACAAACTTGGTTTTACGCGCCGTTCACATTGTTGGAATCCTATCGACGAGCAATTCAACTTGATCCTATTTTCATCTGCATTTGAAGACTTTTATTTGGAGGAAAAACTGAATCAATTTTGGATCAATTGGACACCTCAAGAAATATTGTTGGAAACGGAAGGAGTTAGAAAACCAGAATAAGGAAGGAAATCATGTTGATTCAGGTATGATTGATGAAATTTTAACTGCTGAAGATCTACCTATTTTTAATGTCTCTCAAGATGTTGAAAATTGGTTGTTAGAATCTGGTGCTTCTAATCACATGAGTCTACACAGAAGTTGGTTTACTTCATATAAAGTTGTAAATGCTAGTTCTATGTTTATGGGAAAAAATGCATCTTGTCATACTGTTGGGATGAGAAATGTAAAAATTAAAATGTATGATGATACAGTTAAAATATTATGTGATGTTAGGTATGTACCTGAATTAAAGAAAAATTGATTCCTTTGGGAGTTTTGGATTTGAATGGTTATAAATTTATAGGTCAAAATGGAGTGTTGAAGGTCTCAAAAGGAGCCTTGGTTGTTATGAAGGAAGAAAAGGTCGGAGATATTTAAAAACTCAAAGGAAGCACTCAAGTTAGTGAAGCAGTGATTGTATAAGAAAAAATAGAAGAGTTTCTCGTCTATGGCATCAGCGGTTGGGTCACATGAGCGAGAAATGTCTTCAAGTACTGATGAACCAAAATTTTCTTCCTAATTTGAAATCCTTGAAGTTGGATTTTTGTAGAAATTGTGTGTATGGAAAAAAAATGTAAACAAAGGTTCTAAACTAGAAATCATAATGGTAAAAAAATTTTAAACTACATTCATTCTGATCTTTGGGGACCATCTCCTATTGTGTCTTATGGAGGTGCATTATATTTCTTAACATTTATTGATCATTTCTCCCGGAAATTTTGGGTCTATATGTTGAAAAAGAAATCTGATGTATTTAATGTTTTAAACAATTTAAAGCTATGGTGGAAAAGAAAACATGCAAATCAATTAAATATTTAAGAACTGACCATGGCAGTGAATATCCTTTTTTAGAATTTGAACAATTCTATAAGGATTAAGGGATTGTGTAGTTTTATGTAGATCTTCTATGCTTGATGAAACTTTACTTTCTCTTCAATATTAGACAACGATCACATAAACAATAAAGTAAGATGTCGATAGAACATACTAGTAGATCGACATAAGACAAGCCAGAAATATATAAGTGTGTTGGTGCATTACGGCAGTCAACAGGATACTTCAACCATCAAAGTCTCAATATGGTCAGCCAACCAGCAATGTCACACAACCCTCTTAGACAGCCAAACAGTCAACTCAAGAGTCAACCCAAAAGTCAACGTTGTCAGTCAATGGTCAACACAAATAGCAGCAATAGGTAGGTCAACACTAAAAAGTCAAAGTCAACATTTTTCCTCAGAAGGAAATCAAGATTTTGGGAGAATTTTGAGTCAATTTGACATTGCGTTGACCAAAGTCGATGCTGTTCAAAGTTTGCTGTAGAAACCCTAGACCAAAAAAGAGAAAAGTGTTGCTACCAGATTTCTCGTGTGTGGAGAGAGAAGAGACTCCAAGTGATCGAACTAATTAGATGAGGAGAGAGAATGTGTGAGGATGAGATGAGTGAAATGTCCTCCAACGTTGACCTTATTTATATCCATCATTGGGGGGGTGTGACACATCTGCTGAGGTACAAAACCTTAAGGCTGACCTCCACATATTTTGAATAGATTAAAAATAAATTCAAAATGAATGTTCTTCTCATCAGATCAAGATGTTCTTTAGATCGATCTTGCACCTCTCTGAAAGAGGAACCCAATAAAAATATTAGTATCTTCATCTGAGCATCACAAAATGGAGTTTGGACCTATTTGTCCAAAATCAACACTCCCTCTCAACTAGGGAGAACTCCATCCATTTGTGCAATCCAAATAGTGTGCCTCATCCTGTCGTAACTTGCTTTGTTGGCTTCTTTATTTCAAAACAGAAGTGGCTCAGTCACAAAGACATCATTCCTAGCTCGCAAATTCAGCCCAAAGTTCTGAAACCTCTATAGGGCTCACAAAGAGTCTAATACCAACCCAAAGTTGGTTTATCTAACCCAAAGTTAGTAGGAGGTCCGAAACCTCACTAGACTTGATCCCAGATCAAGTGGTTGGACCATGCCATCCTAGATAGAGAGTACGACAATATCTGATGCATCCATAAGTCTTTGCTACTAGTCTCTAGCTTTTCCCACTTCACTGGCCAAATGAGAGGTACTTCTCATGAGCCCTAAACTCAAAGGGTAGGATGCATACGGGGCACAGATAATGAGAGGTGAACCAACTCAATCATCACAACGATCGGGGAGAAGCACACCAACAAGGTTTTGCAAGCCTATCCTTCTGGTTTCTTATAGCTCTGAGAAGCTAACCCTAAAACCCCAAGAGCTCCTAGAGTTCATCGTCCAACAGGACCCTCATAATAGGGTCATTCCACGATACCAAGATTCTCACGGAAGGTTAGGAACTTGACCTTCCCCATGGTCTTTGTGAGAATATCCGCAACCTGCTCATCAGTTCATGTATGATCGAGCCTTACAGCGCCTCATTGTACCATATCCCAGATAAATTGGTAACAGCCATCAACATGCTTGGATTGATCTTGGAACACGGGATTCTATGAAAAATGAATCCCCCTCTGGTTATCACAAAGGATAATGGTGGCATCTAGCACATGCTCGAACAACTGACTGAAGAGCTTTCGCAACCAAGTGACTTCACAACAGGCCACACATGTTACAATGTATTCGACCTCAGCAGTGCTCAAGGCTATCGACTTTAGTTTCCTTCCCAAAGAAGATCTACGTGAGAAGAAGCATCCAGATGTGCTTTTGTGATCCACCACACTGCCAGCCCAATCAGCATCAATATATCCATGGAGTGTCATACTTCCAGCAGTGTATCTCAGCCCATGTTCTATCGTGCCACAGAGATATCTCAATATTTTCTTGGCACCAACCCAGTGAATGTTATGATAAACAATGTGTTGACTCAAAGTGTTCACTACACAACATATGTCCTGATGGGTGTTCACTAAGAACATCAGGGCCCCTACAAGTTGATGATACTCAGTAGGATTTGCTGACATGGACCCGCAGTGCTTCCACTCAACTTCTTAAATTTGAGCTCCATTGATGTCAATATGGACTTACAGTCCACCATACCAAATCTTTCCAGAAGCTTCATAATGCATTTTCCTTGAGAAAAGAAAATCTCATTAGGTGCCTGCCAGACCTCCAGGCCTAGGAAGTAGTGCATTAGTCCTAGGTCCTTCATCTCAAACTCAGCAGCAAGCTCCCTCTTGCACTTATGAATGAGAGGGTCAGCACCTGTCAGGAAGAGGTCATCCACATATAGCACCAGAATGAGAGGCTTCTCTCTATCGACCTTGAAGTAAAGGTTCAGATCAGCATTACTGCAAGTGAAGCCCATCTTCATCAGGTAGCTATCTATCCTTTCATGCCAAGCTCTGGGTGCTTGCTTCAACCCATAGAGGGATTTATTCAACCTGCAGACATGGGTGTGACGAACCTGAACTTTGAACCCCAGAGGTTGCTCTACATACACCTCTTCCTTTATTTCACCATGCAGAAATGCGGTCTTCACATCCACCTGATGAAGACTCCATCATTTCGTAGCAGCAATGGCTATGATAGATCGAATGGTGGTATATTGGGCCACAGTTGTAGATATGTCATCATAGTCTATGCCTTCCTTTTGAGAGAATCCACGGGCAATGAATATTGCCTTGAACTTTTTAGCACTTCCATCATATCCATGCTTGATCTTGTAGAGCCATTTCGAGGTGGCAACTGCTTTATCCTCCAGTCTTGGAACCACATCCCAGACATCATTCTTCATTATGGAATCATACTCTTCGCGCATAGCATCCTTCCAGACTTGATGCTTTACGTCTTCCTCAAAATATCTAGGCTCATACTTTACAATAGTACTCATGGCCACTAGATACCCGTGGTATCTACTTGGCTTCTTGCTTTCACGAAATATCCCCCTTGGGGCCATATGTCCCTTGGCATCCTCGAGAGTGTCCTTGAGCCATGATGGTCTCTTCCCCAGTGAAGGAGGTGGAACAATCGGGTCCATCGGTCCTTCAGCATCAGGCATCGTTTCATCCTTTGGTTCTTCTTGATTTCTAGGCCTTGCTCCATGATCTTCCTCAGATCTTGGAAGATTGACTACTTTCCTCAAGGAAGCATCTTTGTCAAAGGTGACATAGTGGCATATCTCCACATCCCTTTGACCAGGCACATAGACTCTATAGGCCTTCGAAGCTTTGTTGTAGCCCACAAACATTCCCTTATTCCCAGAAGCATCCAACTTGGTTCTCTTCTCTTTCGACACATGAAAATAAATAGAGCATCCAAAAACTCTAAAATGTGGGACGTCGGGTTTCTTACCAAAGAAAACCTATTTGGGAGTTTTGGAGTTCAGTGTGGAATGCAGGCATTGGTTTTGTATGTACACAACAGTGTTTGCAGCTTCTCCCCATAGAAACTTCGGTAGACCCTGGTCATATAGCATGGCATGGGAATCTTCCACAATGGTCCTGTTCTTTTGTTCAACAATGCCACTCTGCTCAGAAGTATAGACAGTTTTGGTCTCCCTCTTGATGCCAGCTTCTCTACAAAATTTCTTGAACTCATTCGTCTCATATTCAGTGCCATTATCGTTCCTCAAAATCTTGATCTTATTCCCTATTAGATTTTCCACCAAGGCTTTGAAGGTACAAAACCACATGAAAGCCTCATCCTTATTTTTCAATAAGAATATCCAGGTTTTGCGAGAGTAGTCATCTATCAACTTCATATAATAAGAACATCCTCCCAAGGATTTCACAGGCAGCATAATAGATAGATCATAATGTACTAATTTCAAGACATCAAATGTCTTTGTGACACTTGAGGGGAAAGGTCCCCTTGTATTATTTCCTTTAGCACAACCCTGAAATACATCTTCATGATTATTTGAGAACTCGGGCATCCCCATCACTACCTTCCTTGAATTGGGAAGTGCCTTGTAGTGAAGGTGTCCAAACCTCCGGTGCCATAGTTCAGTTTGTTGGATAGTATCACATGTCATCGCTCCAAGTCGACTTCCTCCAACCTGGTAGAGTGTATCAACTATAAACCCAATCGTGATAGCTTCCTTGAAGCTCTTCTTCCACATGCGCACTTTTCCATCAGTGAATTCCACATTGAAGCCTTTGTCTTCCATGGCCGATATAGACACAATTTTCTTCTTCAAATTAGGTACATAGCGTACATCCTGCAAGAAGAGGACTTGACCTTAAGACAAGTGGAGGGTCACAGTCTCTGCCCCTTTCACGGGATAGGTGGCATTATCTCCAAGGACAATTTCTAGATTAGTATCCTTATCAACTATATCAGAGAGTGCTTCCTTGAACCCAGTGATGTGCCTTGAGGCACCACTATCTATCAACCAGGCATCCATAGTGTCGGGTGGAGATGCAACAGAAAGGGCAGATACAAGAATGAATTCATTTCTTTTATCAACAAAATTTGAGTCCTCATACCTAGAATTTCTTAACCTTTTGAAAGGTTTACCATTTCCGCCGGAGGGAGCCTTCCTCTTTCCCTTGAACCTGTTTTTCCTTTGATTTCCATTCCTCCGGTTGTTTTTGTTTTCATCACCATTGGGAGAATCCTTCTAGAAAGGGCATTCTATAGCATAGTGACCTGGCCTATGACAAGTGTAACACTTGCCCTTCTTTCCTTGGGCCCCTGCTCTTCCTTTTTTCTTTGTACCACCAAATTTATTCTTTCTAGAATAGGTAGCATTTCCTTCATTTTCATATTCCTTCATTCTTGTCTCTTCTTGAACGCATCTCAATAGTACTTCGTTAAAGTCAGGTATCACATTATTATTGAGAATGGTAGTGTTGAACACATGCCATTCAGATAAGAGCCCTCCAAATGTGGTGAGAACCATCTCTCGATTAGCTATTGTCTCCCATATATCCATCATATTGTTCCTAATCTCAGTCAGCTTCAGAAAGTATGATTGAATAGACTCATCCCTACCTTTCTTCAGATTCTTCAATTGATTCTTGAAAAATAGGACTTGATTCGCATTGTTGGCCTTGAACATGTGGACCAACTTATCATACATCTCTTTTGATGAGCCCAACTCAAATATGTAGGCAACCAGACTCTTGTGAATTGAGTCCCTGATCATCAACTTTGCTTTGATCTCCCCCATATTATAGTTTGTTTTGGCGGAAACAGTTGCAGTGGATGGAGGCTCTTGGATTTTACGCTACACATCGTCCATGACATCTTGGTCTTCCAACATAATATCCAATTTCATCTTCCAAGCATGGAAGTCATCCTTCCAATTCAATTTGTCATCAGCCTTAAAGCCATTGTAGTTTGAGGAACACATCCTCTTCTCCGGTGATTGCTACAAATTAGGGCTTAGTCTTCACCTTAGCTCCGATACCATGTAAGTTTATGTATATGTTCTATGCTTGATGCAATTTTACTTTCTCTTCAATATTAGACAACAATCACATAAACAATAAAGTAAAATGCTAATAGAACATACCAGTAGATCGACAGAAGACAAGCCAAATAATATATAAGTGTGTTGGTGCGTTACGATGGTGAACAGGATGCTTCAACCAAAAAAGTCTCAATATGGTTAGCAAACCAGCAATGTCACATAACCCTCTCAGATAGCCAAACATTCAACTCAAGAGTCAACCCAAAAGTCAACGTTGTCAGTCAACAGTCAACGCAAGTAGCAGCAGCAGCTAGGTCAACACCGAAAAGTCAAAGTCAACATTTTTCCTCCGAAATAGTGCCAGAAAATGCGGATTAGGGAAATCAATATTTTGGGAGAGTTTCAAGTCGATTTGACCTTGTGTTCACCAAAATCGATGTTGGTTAAAGTTTGTTGCAGAAACCCTAAACCGAAAAATAGAAAAGTGCTGCTACAAGATTTCCCACGTGTGGAGAGAGAAGAGACTCCAATTGATCGAACCAATCATATGAGGAGATAGAATATGTGAGGATGAGATGAGTGACATTTCCTCCAACGTTGACCTTATTTATATCCATCATTGAGGGTGTGTGACACATCTGTTGGGGCACAAAACCTTAAGGCCAACCTGCACATATTTTGGATAGTTTAAAAATAAATTCAAAATAAATGTTCTGCTCATCCGATCAAGATGATATTTAGATCTATCTTGCACCTCTTCGAAAGAGGAACCCAATAAAAATATTGGTATCTTCATCTGAGCATCACAACATGGAGTTTGTACCTAGTTGTCCAAAATCAACAGATTGTTATACATAAAATTGTTGTTTATACTCCTCAGCAAAATGGTGTTGTTGAATGTATGAATCAAACTCTAATGGAAAGAGCCAGAAGCATGATCAACAATGCTAACCTACAAAATGAGTTGTGGGTAGAAACATTATCTATTGTTCGTTATTTAGTTAACAAATAACCTTCTGTTGCCATAAATTTCAAAATTACTGAAGAATTTTCGTCGGGTCAGTCTTGTGATTATTCATTCTTGAATATCTTTGGTTGTGGTGCCTATGTTCTTATTCCTAGGAATCAACGTTCAAATTTAGATCCAAAATCGAAATTTTATGTCTTTGATGGGTATGATTATGCATTGAAAGGATACAAGTTGTGGGATCCCTCTTCACGGAAAATAGTCATTAGTAGAGATGTAACATTTGATGAATCTTCTCTTTTAAAATCAGATTTTGAAAAAGTTGAACAGGAAAAAGTATCATCAAATCAGCAAATTCAATTGGAGACTAATTTTTTTCCAAAAATTCGAGAGGAAGGAAATAATTTTGATGAAAAAGGTGAAGAAGCAAAGGAAACTAGAGAAATTCCATAACCAATTCAACAACCAGTCACTCTAAGAAAGTCTACAAGGGAAAGAAGGACACCCAAAAGGTATGAAGATTATGCTTCATCTTTTGCGTTGATTACTAAAGATGGGGAACCTTCTTGTTATTAGGAAGCAGTGGATGGTGAAAATAGCAAGAAATGGAAAAAGGTTATGGAAGAATAAATGGATTCCTTAGCCAATAACAATACCTAGGATCTTGTAGAACTTCCTAAAGGGAGAAGTTTTATTGGGTGCAAATGGGCCTTAAAGTTGAAGAGAAAAGTTGGTGGAAGTATTGATAGGTATAAGGTGAGGCTAGTTGAAAAAGGGTATTCTCAGGTTGAAGGTATTTATTTTCATGAAAATTTTCACCAATTGTTGAAATTGTTTCTATTCGTACTGTGTTAGCACTAACTACATTACCTGACCTTCAGTTAGAACAGTTATATGTTAAAACAACCTTTCTTCATGGCAATTTGGATGAAGAGATATATATGGATTGGCCGGAAGGTTTTGTACAAGTTCATAGTAGAAGATTAGTTTGCAAGCTCGGGAAAGCATTGTATGGCCTAAGGCAGTCGCCCAGGAAATGATACAAGAATTTTGACTCCATCATGGTGAGCCAGAATTTTATCAGAAGTGAGTATGATCATTGTGTATACTTCAAACTTTTCAATGGCATATTCATTATCTTGGTGTTGTATGTTGATGATATGCTTATTGCAAGAAAAAGTATGGAATAAATCAATAGGTTAAGGGCTCAACTCTCTAGGAAATTTGATATCAAGGATCTTGGAGCAGTAAAAGATATCTTTGGCATGGAGATACAAAAAGACAGGAAGAATGGTAAGCTTTGGTTATCACAACAGAATTATGTGGAGAAAGTAATTGAAAAGTTTGGTATGAACAATGTGAAACATGTTAATGTTCCATTACCTTCCCAGTTTAAGCTTTCTTCGGATTTAATTCTTAGAACTAATAAAGAAAAGAAGAATATGTATTGTGTACCATATGAAAATTTTCTAGGAAAATTTATGTATGCGATGGTATCTACAAGACCTGACATTTCACATTTAGTTAGAGTTGTCAGCAAGTTCATGGAAAATCCAGGGGAAGAATTGGTGAGTAATGAAATGGGTGCTTCGGTATTTGAGAGGCACAAGTAACCATTGCATCAGCTTTGATGGTCGTGAAGGTTCAGTCTGCGGATATGTGGATGTTGATTATGCAGGTGATTTGGAAAAAAGGAGGTCTACTATAGGTTATGTTTTTACTCTTGCAGGTGGAGCAATCAGCTGGATGTCAAAGCTTCAAGAGACAGTTGTTTTTTCCACTACTAAAGTATATTATATAGCTGCTTCAGATGCCTGTAAAGAGGCAACCTGGTTAAAAGGTTTGCTTGATGAGATTGGAAGGACATAGGAGAAATTTAATGTGTTCTGTGACTTAGAGTGCTATTCATTTGGATACAAATCCAGCCTATCACAGCAAGACTGAGCACATTGATGTAAGGTATCACTTTGTGAGACATGTAATCAATGGCGGAAAAGTAGTTCTCAAGAAGGTCCGTACACGAGAAAATCATGCAACCATATTCATGAAGCCAGTTACAATAGAGAAGCTAAGATGGTGTCTTCCTTCTCTTGGCTTGTAGAAGAGATGATAAATTAGCATGGGAAAGGGATTAGGAAAATTGTTGTCAAGGTGGAGTTTGTAGAAATATGACAACTAATCTTGTAATTAATGGAATTTACCAGATAATCGGTTTTATAACCAAGAGGTAGTTATGTAACGAAGTGGCTCATGTTATATTGGGATGGCCTGAGAGGCTTCTAGCTGAAGGAGAGTCATTCTTGATTAATAAAGTTTCCAATCACTTGCCCCGTGGAGGTTTCCTTGACACCTTGTCACAATTTTATGACGTAAATTCCTGTATTTATTTTGCGTGTGTTTATTTTAGTTTTCCATTCAATTATATATATCCATTTCTTTCTCCTTTAATTTGTTCCTGATAATTATATCCAACGCCACCTTATCTGGATTTCCAATATAAGAAGCCCAAAATTTGTGAACTAGGTCAATAAAAGAGCTATCCTTCAGTCAAGCCTGATTGAATTTAAAAGGAAAATCCTTAGATGGATTCAACCCACCCCATGACAGAATAATAAGGTAATGATAAGAAGTAATATGGGGAAGAATATTTTAATGGATCCCAGTCATACAACTGACCAATGGGGTATCCACCAAGAATCAATCGAGTCGTTTGGAGATGTCGACATCACCGGTTCGGCCATTACGTTAGGTCACAGAAATAAGACTTGGACAGATATCTTGCATGTTATGCGATTCAGTGATATTGTAGAAATAAGAATCCAGAGGACCTACTAAAGAATTTATGCCCCAAACCTCATTTGAACCTAAGGAGAACCTCAAATCACCAACCAAAATCACTGATCCAATTTTAAGTATCCCCTAATTAATGATTCGATCCTAGAAGGATTTTCGACTATTATATGGAGCATAACAGTTGATGATCTAAACCCTAGTCCGAGAACCCAAAAAATATCCAGAGAGGATAATACTTGCACAAGTGAGATAGGCATTCATTTTAATATCTGACAGATTCCATAAGATAGGCAGTCAGACCACCATAAAGGCCAGATGCACTCAATGCACAAAAATACTATCCAGGACATATATTCAGTAAATAAAGACATGCAGAATCCCTTGAGACCACAATATCTTGTCATAAGAGGACTGGAGGATGAAATTTTTGAATGAGCTCCTTCAAGGAGCGAGTTTTGTGGGCTAATAACAAGCCCCATATATTAAGAGAGACAATGTTCATAGGGGACCCTTATCAGTGGGCTTATCCCCTCTAAGGGCCCGAAAATTAGAACAATCAACAATATTCAAGTTATCCAATACGTGTTTGGGGATCCCCCGATACAGATACGAATAGTCTAATGTCTCCTCTAGATCCTTAAGCTGGCCCAAGGAGATTTGTGAAACATAAGTGATATTTTTGTACTTCAGTGATTTTTTCTTCTTGTGTGTGACATTAGGATGGGTAGGTGAGAGGGTGGGGGCATCATCGGGATAAAAAAAAATCATTCTCAGTGGATAAAGGTTCCATAATAATCGATTATGTTAGAGATAGGTCAATAAATTCTCGATCCGGGTATAAGGGGGTTTGCTCATAAACTTTGTTTGGGGCATTCCATATAATATGAGGTCCAAGACAGTTAGTAGGGTTTGAATTCACCTACCCCAACCCCTCGTCCAGACACATAAGACCTATTCTCAATAAGAAGAATAATAAAAATACAGGTATAAATTTCTATCCAAGATCATGCAGAGCATTGGCTTGCTGGTCAGCATCGACACCCAAGCAATTCCCGAAAATAGGACTGTGTGTCCTCAGGCACCCCGAATAATCAACATGAGATAAAAAAATATTATCCTGAGATGGAGGGATCTTAGAATTACCTGGATCTTGGAGCGACCCAATTAGGCTCGAGTAAGTGTGTTGAATATTTGACTCGACCCAAGAGTGTGCCCCATAACCGCATGTGCAGAGGTGCATCCAAAACCCCGAGTGCCTTGTGGACAAGAACCCAACAGATGACCACTATAGTGGCAGATTAAAAAATGAAATGGAAAACCCCAGTAGTATATGTGCAGGTTGAAAGATTGTAACCCCCGTCGCAACTCCAACTCGGCTAATAGACCACCATGAAATTCCACTTCTATCAATACCCAACCCATCCTTTTGTCCAGCTGGCTGAAATGACTTTCATCCCAAAAGTAAAATTTCCCAATAGAATTAGCAATGTCTGCAATGACACGCTCGTTCCATAATGTAAGAGGTAGTTCGGGAAACTTTTCCCAAACAATTTTCCTGTAGGGCACCTCCTTAAAAGGATTGAAACCGGTGTGCCACCGTTGAAGGTGCAATGCCTCTGCCTTCAAGCCAAGGAGTGGCCACGATCTGTTTTGTGTCTTCCGAGCTAAGGAAGAAAAAACACCATGATTGGCACCATCCACCCAGATGTGTCTGAATATTGTTCCGTATTGGCACCACCAAAACAAATAAATTGTGAGAGTGTACCATCCAATGCCAGGATCAAACAACCACTAGGTCATTAATCACTATGAAATTTTAATTCCAACTCCCCCAGGAAACCAGACCGACATGCAGAGGCAGACCACGAAACAAAAATGAGTCAAGGGTTCATCATTGAGAAGAAAACAGATGATAGATAAACCTCAATAATCATTCACCGATCCATAAACCACAAGAATCATTCATCAATCCAGAAACTCAAGGGGAGGCCTTCCAAAATTGTACCTAAATTGACTTCGGCCATACTAGCTTGATTGAGTCCTCACCAGCAAAATTAAACCAGTAAACTAACAAAATCCTGCACATATAAAATGGAATATACTTCACAGTCATTAAAACCAAGAAGTCGGTTAATATTCATTTTAATTATATATGATGTATAAATCATAATTTTTATCGATTTAGGTATGAAAAGAATAAATATCATAAATTTTCAATAAAATATATAATAATGTAAACATTCATATTTTAAATTTAAGAAAAAAATCATATTCCAAATTCCATTTTTTATCTAATTAATTAATGCTAGGACGAAAGTTTTAGTAAGATGACTTAAATCCCCAAACTATACATGCACAAGCAAATTATTTCAACTTCAAAAAGTATTACTCTATCATAGAGGTTAATACTATTACTAACAACATAACCCTACTATCAACATGAATACCCACAACAATAACATAACTCTACGAGATAGAGTAGAATAATCTTACAACAACATAACTTTATTCTCTATGAATTAGTAATCAAACCTATAGGGATTAATTTGATTTTATGGGTTTTTTTATCACATTTTAAATTCATATTCTCATCCACTTAAATTGGCATATGTATCTTATTCACCCTTTTCATATTTATTAAGACTTGGCATTAAGGTTTATTTTCTTCATTGCTCATTATATATTTGTGAATGGTTGTTTATTATGTTGAAAATGAGAGTATTTCGTGGTGTTCTATCCAAATTAGGGGTTGTGTGTATAAGTAAATGGAATGTTGGTCTGGTAAAGAGTACATATGAATAATCACTTATATATATCTATCTATATATATGTAAAGAAAAAGTGTATATATACTTATAAAATAGTTTTCCACCCATTGATATTCTCGATATAAAGTCTCGAATTTATGATTGCTTACAAAAAACCTATTATCTTATGTTTCTAAAGAGATCAACAAGTTTCTCAGTATTTTTCAAAACTCCTAACATTATACAACTTATAATTTACCTCCTACAAAACAAACAAAAAAAGGGGGCAAACATAGAGGACAATTAGAAAGAGAGGTTGGGTTTCATTGATTCAATCTCTACCCCATTTGCAAACTCCTAATCCAAACTGAACCAAATAAGAGCATAAGGGATTCCTTGGAGAGACAATCTTCTTCCAAGTTTAGCTTGCAGAGAATGTGAAAAAAAGGACTTGTTCAAAAGACCTCACAAAACTGTGAATATCATGAAGGTATTGAGACCAATATTGGAGACCTATGCTTTTTGAATTTTCCAATTTATGAAAAATTCGGAATCCCCCAATAATGTAATCTGTAAACACCTTTTTTTCTTTCCAATTCCAATAGCCAACATAGATTTTCAAATTCAACTTAATTATTTGAGCTCATAAGTTGTTCTCTCTTCTAAATCATGCTACTAAACTCAACTCATAGCGATGGTAAATAAAGTGAGAGTGACTAAAATAAGGGATGACCCCCACACCACTATGAGGGGGGTGTCCCTGACTGATGCCATCAAAATACCCCCAAGGGGTGTCATAATCCAACACCAGCATAATCATATTCTTGTGTTTGAGTGGCTTCATGTTCAATTTAATTTCACTAGCCAGTGTTTCCACCTTAGTTACACACACTTATGAAGGTGTGAAATTATTTTAAAACAAAATGATATTTATAGCTCTCCATATGCATGATATTAATAAGCATGGAAAGTTGTCAAATGAGATCACTTTCTTGTTAGTCCACCAGGCATGGACGACATGATAGAGGGATGAACCTTCCAAAAACATGTTTGGGTTAAAAGAGTTCCCAAACTCATAAATACCAAGTTAATTGAACAAGAGAACAAGGGCTTCCTTGGGGAGACTGTATGCTTCCAAGTTGAGCTTGTGAAGAATGTGACAAAAAAGGACTTGTTCAAAAGATACCACAACATTGTGAATATCATGAAGCAAGGTATTGAGACCTGTGCTTTTTGACTTTCCCAATTTATGAAACTTTTGGAATCCCCCAATACCTTTAATCTAAAAACACATTTTTTTCTTGCCAATTCCAATAGGCACCACAAATATGAAAATTCAACTTTATTGTTTGATCCCAACTAAATTCATAGTGATAGTAAATGAAGTGAGATTTACTAAAATAAAGGATGACCCCCACACCATAGTAAGGGGGGTATACCTGACTGGAACTATCAAAACGCCCCCAAGGGGTGTCATAATCTAACACTAGCATAATAAAATTCATGGGTTTGAGTGTATTTAGGTGCAATTTAATTTCACTAGCCAGTGTTTCCATCTTAGCTACACACATTTACGAAGGTGTGAAATTATTTTGAAACAAAATGAGATGTCTAGCTCTCCATATGCAAGATAGTAATAAGTGTGGCAATCTATCGAATGTGATCACTTTCTTGTTGGTCCACTAGGCATGGAAGGCATGATAGAGGGATCAACTTGCTTAATACACCTTCAACTTAAAATAGTTCCATAGGATCTCACAAACCTTAGAAAAATATTTTCATTTCATAAATAAATGCACACAAGATTCTTCCTATTCCTTACACAGTGGACATTGGTTTGGATGACCCACCTGCATCTCATCAAATTATCCTAGGTGAGTAATTTGTAATTAAGGGCCATCCAAGTAGTAATTTTAGTTTTCATCGGGACATTAACTCCCCATATTACTTTCCACTACCACCATTTTTTTCCATTGAAATAATCTTCAAACCAAGCTCTATACCCAATATTTCTAGTGAAAAGTACTATGTGTGGATTTATATTCTATCACAACATATATGGAATGTTTTCCCTAATATACAAATGGTTTTCAACCAGCAACATGAAATTTTTTTCCCATTCCACTACCAGTGGCCCTGCCAAACCCAATGATGCAAAAAGCACCCAACCAAGTCTACCTCTAGCTTGGGGATCCTAGGCCTTCACATTTGTGAGGATTGTGATATTGGAGTGACCCTGAGAAACCCACAAAGGGGAGGATAAAATATAATAATTCCCAGCTCCATACCATGTATCTTGGCCCATTCTAATTAGGTACCCATCCCCAACACACGAACTAACCACTTTTCTACCAATGGAGCCACTCTTACTAGTGTCTTCCACACATTTTATCCCTTGGCCAATTTTTTGAGGGTCCTAAACTAGTCTGTGAAGTATTTGGTTGGGAAATATGTTTCCTACAATACTTTTAAACACAGATATTTTTCCAAGGAGAGCCGCCAATTGTTTTTACCTGTCAAAGCCTTAGTGAAGAGATGGATATTATTTGTTAATTTTAGATAACCATGGTATGTTCTATGCTTAATGTAATTTACTTAAATCTTTCTTGTAGGCCCAATTCAAATTAGCAATCACATAAACATGAAAGTAAATGTTGATAGAACATAATAATAGATCAATAAAAGAAAAGCCAAAATAATATATCATAATTTGTAATTCTTCTTGTCCAGCAAATGTAGAAAGAAATGTTTGTTACAACAGTCAACAAAATGCCCTAGCCAGCAAAGAATTTTGTTGGCAAAACCAACTCTTCCAGCCACTAAGAGGTTTATTCAAACATATAAAATATCATCCTCATTTAAGTGTCACACACATCTCCAAAGGCAGCTCCCAAAACAGTCAACGCAAGTCATCAAAACTAGTCAATGGTGGTCAATGTTGCGGTCAAAGGGCTGTGGTGAAAGTCAATGTCCTTCCTTGATTTATTTTCCCTCCAATGCAGCCTCCAAAAATCATAATTTCTTCATTCAAATCAAAGTCAAAGCTTGAGGGTTGACCCAAAGTCAATGTTGGTCAACGTTGTCCATAAAACCCTAAAAACAGTCCGAAATTTCTCTAGCTTCATATTCACACATGGGAGAGAGAGAAGCCTTTTCCAAGCTATGCGAACCAATCAGATGATGAGGAATGTGTGGTGATTATATGATGATGAAATTAGCATCATCTCTCTCCAATTTATATTCATAAATGAGGGTGTGTGACACATCTTTTGGGGCTTGTGAGCCTACATTACAATTCTGGTTGACCTTGACAATTTGCACATGTGTGGAAAATAAAATCAAAACATAAGTTCTGCTCATCCAAGCAATATGATCTTTAGATCAATCTTGCACCTCTCTGAAAGAGGAATCCAACAAAATTATCATCATCATCATCATATGAGCAATGCAACATGGAGTTTGGACCTAGTTTCCAAATAACGTTATTTAAACTCATACTTTGAGCTCGTTTGGAGCAGCAAGATGATTCTAGCTAACCAATGCCATTCCATTTTTGTTCAAGTCCCCTACCCATAGGAAATTAAAATTGTATTTCCTAATCATCAAAATAATGTCTTTGAGCACGAAAATGATGTAGTTCAAATATGTTGGAATATTCTCTAAAAAAGACTTCACCATCATCAATCGTCCTCCCCTAGAGAGAAATATTTTTTCACAACATAAAAATATTTTCCCTACCTTCTTAACCATCCACAACCAGCCCACAACCCATTATTTATTTGTCTTGATAAATAATCCAAGATATTTCAATCTGATGTCCAAACTTTTGACAAAATAGGGGGGGGGAATCCTTTAAACAAGCTAGAGTGTCGTCTGATGGTTATATGATGGTTATATTGATGTATTTGGGATAGGGAAACTCTCCTCTCAATATCTTCAAATTTGGAATGTAATTGATTGTAATTAATATTGTTGGGAATTATGTGTTATATGTATATATTTGATTTATTCATATTTATCATGTCGTATTGGATAACTAGGTTCATAATAAATGGTTTCAAATTAGACTATTATTGTATTACCACCTTCAAGTAGTACCCTTCAATTTGAAAACTATAAATGTTTTAGGGAAATCCAAATTGAGTATCATTTGATTTTATGGAAGTAGGATATGTTTGAATTACCACCTTCAAGTAGTACCCTTCAGTTTGAAAACTATAAATCTTTTAAGGACATTCAAATTGAGTGTCACTTGACTTTATGGAAGTAGGATATATGTGAACATGATTAACCATAACTGTAAAAAGAGTAACATATAGATATAGTAGGTAAAATCCATAAAATTGTGGACAAAGTCTAATCATAAATAAAGGAGGAAAAAATTTATGTAATCGTAAATTTTACATAACTTTTCATTTTGAAATTCAAATTAATTAATTTATGAGTTGTAAAGAGAAGGGAATCCTTAGTAAATTTCATCAAAATTGCATTAAAATGTATAGGCCGAAACAATATCTATGAAGTTTATGATTCCTATCCAATCATAAAATATCATTAAACATAGTACGATTAGAACAATTAATATTAAATATTTCAAAAAATTCCATATAACCTATTACATCTAATCGAATAGCATCTAATTGACTATACGTTAATATTTAGGTAATTTAGGAAGTATCCCAAGTGTTTTGGCTATACAGGTTTTTCATTTAAGAAGAAACTAAGAATAACAAGGTTTAAAATGTTTCCAAGTCCACTTTGGAAATTCAATATACAATTAAACTAGTTACATTGGGAAGAAGATATTTCAAGGTATTGTAGGATGAGTTTTCACCTAAATTAAAGAAGGAAACACAAATGTATAAAAGGTATAAGATTTACATATAATTCCAAAATTCCATGTGAACTTAAATTTTGAATAAATTTGTTCAAAATGTCCAATTTACGTGATTTAAAAGAAATTTAGGAGAAGAAATAGATGAACATATCCATGTTAATTTAAGAAAGAATTATACAAGCATAATAGATATGATGGATTTGGATATTAAGGGTCATAGAAAAACCTTATTTTATTAATAAATAAATCTTCATAGGAGAGATATACAGTTTTAGTATTAAGAAACATATATTTTATTTCAAGATTACCCTTTTATCATATTAGAAGAAATGAATTTATGTTTATTGAAAGAATGAATCTAAAGACACACAAAAAAATATGTTAGAACATCTTGATAGATGAAAAAACAACAAAAATCAAAATAGCGAAGTATTGAAAGATCTTCAAAATGAACTATAAGAGAAGAAACTAAGTTAAATGAAGGAAAATTAGATGACAAATATTTAAAATTACTTATGGCAATGAATTAAGATTGAACATAGATAAACAAATTGATGAATAATATTCTTATTATGGGACTTCATCTTACATGTATTAAATAGTCCTAACCCCAAAATACATAGTCACATGGTATTTTATGTATGTAAGTACTATAATTTCATAACTATCATTAATATCAATGTGAAACAAGAATTTAATTATGCATGGGATTTTGGGACATCGAGAAGTAATTAGGTCAAGCCATATGCCCTATTTCAAGGTCTAATCTTAGTAAATGTAGAAAGAGTAAGGAATTTATTTCTTATAAGTGTCAAATGTAATAATTATCTAAATGAATTATAATAAGACTCCTTATATTTAAAAGTTATATTCGATCATGAAAAGGATTCATAAGGAAGTCCCTAGACTTCATGTTGTGTCCTTCTTCTAGGTCCTAAGGGACCTCGATTGAAAATATGATGTTATCACAAGTGAAGCACCTAAGATAAATATTAGGGTAATTATAAAAATAGAGCTCTATAGGTTCAAGTTGTCCCCTAAGCTCATTTTTCCTTTATTGATCTAGAGTATCTCACAATCAATAGATGTTATGGTTCTCCCAACAACATGCAACATCAAGCAAGAGGATGACACGTGAAGGGACTTGTTCACCATCTGCACACATCTTAGACTTAATTTTTTGTTATAATTTCGAGTCCCTTGACATAACTTATCAGGACTAAAGTGGGATAATGGTGTAGCTTGTGGTTGATCTATGTGACATGTTATAGTGGTGGTTTTATCTAACCTTGCATTCTTTCCTGGTATTATAACCCTTACAATAGACCCCAAAAACTTTCACCCTGTACATTTAAAATTTTGAGCTCCCCCATTTTTTTGTTAGTTTTCATGGTCATTATTGTTGCAATATTTAGCCAAATTCTTTAAATGACCTAATTATCACCAAATTTATTCCATGAATGAATCGTTGTCATGACAAGAAGCCTCATAACAACACTAAGGCTATTCCAAAAATGGAAATAACATTAATAGAAGTTGCAAGACATATTGAAACTAAAGTTCTTGGAAATATTGATTCATATATCCTTCGACTTTTGTGGAAAACATGTCTAGTGGGAGCTATTCCAAGTGGAAATCACATAGCTCTAAAGGAAGTTATTGTATTCCATGACTTAACACCACCACAATATGGATATCTCAATGGAATAACATTTATAGATATATTTTTTGCATCAGATCCAAAGTTTCCCTTGGCATTGTAACGATAATTAGTATAGGAAGTGGTCTGGTTCTTGGGAGAGTATGAAAATTTGGGTATACCTAAGTATTTTTGGGAACTTGATACACCTATTGAACAAATTTGATGATGTTAAGCACATATAAAATGGAAGTTTTTTCTAGTTCTATAAATCCTACACTTAATGGCACCTTGACACATCTCCAAAGATGTGTTTTCACTAGAAGTTGGGAGGAGGTGACTTGGATTTCAATTGGGTCATCTACAATTTTGATGAGATGTCATTAAACTGACTCTTTAGATAATAAAATGGTTTAAGGCCATAAAAAATATAATAATTCTGCATAATTGAATTTTTTGGGGAAGATTGTGTAAAATTTAGAGATTATATGTGTTGTGTTTTATTCTCTTGTGTTTCCTTAAAATGATTTGTTCCTCAATGAATGATTCCTTTCACAACAACAATGATGTGGGAAATATATTTGTCTTTGCCACCCAAAATAATGATCATGCCTCCACCTTTTATGGGGTTTTCAATTGTTGCAAATCTCATCAAGAGAAATAGCCTAATTCATGAAATTACTCTGGGCTAGAGGAAATTCATAGAGAACATGGTTATGGATATGAGAACTTTTCTATTAGAAAAGAATAGTTGCAAGAAGAAGAGGACCTTGAGGGTATCCTACAAATATATTTGAATGATATTAATAAATACCAACTTGAGAACTTGTTTTTGAGTAATCTGGATACAATATACAAGTGCAATAAAAAATATAGTAGTATGTGGGTATATAGAGGATGTCATGTCACTCTGAAAATAGTTTTGAAATATGGTCAATGCCATGGAAACAAAGATATCCTATCTAATATCATAGATAATGAAACTATGTCATGTTTTAGTAATTTGGATGATGAAACTTAAAAGGATCAGTCCTTTGAATATTTGCAAAAATTAGAGAAGTATGCATTAGCAGATATGGTTTTTGTATTGAGAGGGGTGTGCCTCTTTTATCAATGGTGATGCAATGTGGTGCCTACTAATTTTTTTATATGAATGTAGCACATGCATGTGCTATAGAAGAGGAGGCATTGAGAAATTCTAATAAGGATTACATTCCTACAAACTCTTTGGTTGCATCACCTGTTGAGCATAATCTTGAGACAAGCTCATCATTCACTCCTCAAGTTGTTTCCACCAATATGCCTATTTTACAATGTTATTTCAGTCCATCACCTCCTGTGCTTCAAAACCATTTGGAATAAAATGCTTCAAAAACCATTTGTTAATGACGTGCCTACAATTTATAGTGATATTATTTTCCTTGTCACGCAACATAGTTCAAAATGCTTGCAAACATCACAGTACATCAAGGTCAAACATTTTAAAATATATACAATCTGAAACAGTTTTTCCTCATTGCATAATAGTAGATTCAAAATTTAGATGTAGCATATAGATGGGTGGGTTTTAATCCTTTTACCACCTTTAAGGATCTTTAGCTCGTACTACCATACGTGAACCTTGATAAGACTTGGGACCACATGTGTCTAATATTACAACTGAAGATTGTATTTTAAGTACAAGCAACCTTTTTTGAAAGAAAAAATGTATGAAGCAACTCAAAAAAAATATTGGGAGGAAGGGCAGAAGTTATTGGAAGAGGCAAAAGGATTTGCAACGTCATAGGGCATTGTAACATATGGGCATAGTCAACAGAAAGTATGTGTTGTGGCTCATCACAATGGAATAATGCAGTCCACATCCTCAACTATTTAGTGTAGCGTTATGGCACAACGCAATGGACTAGTGTAGTCTAGTTTCCCAACAAGTTAGTCTAACGCCAAAGTGAACATGGAAGGGTATGGTATTGACTGAGGCACTTTGAATTCACCATGCGATGCACCAAATTAGTATAATAAAGCATATTTATAAAGCTTGAACACTTCGCTAAAACACAACTTGTCGTTCAATGACAGAATGGCTTCCATTATGCGTTGTAACTTCTTTCAATAGCACCCATCCTCTAAATAATTCTAGCACATATCACTTGGTGAGGGAGGCACAACGTAAATTAATAGTAATTATCATCATTAAGTGATAAATCATATAATTAAAAAAAAATCACATGGACAAGGTCAATCTTCCATTCTTTCTTTCTCCATTAGATATTTGGTTTATTTCTAAAATTTTGGTGCATGCATAGCATGTGTGACTTACCTTATGCCAAAAATCCTAGATACATCCGCTAGACCTAAATCTCTTCCGACCCAGATATAGAATCCTACCAACAACTTTGTGACTCTAGATGTTTGATTCTTTATGATACACAGACTTAGAATTCTGAGAACTTCATGGAACTTTGCCATGATTTTACTTGAAGCTTGGTGTTATTGATAATACCACCTCCTATCAAAATGAAACCACCATTCATGAAATAAAACTCCAACACTACATATATCCATAATAGAAACAATGGACTTATCAACATGCCTTCTCTCAATCACTGAAGCAAGCTAAGCCATGGGTAACACTATTATGCAACTGAAATACAACAACAACGTATCCCACTCCAAAAATGCATCGCACACGATACTATCAAATCCATTGATAAATATTGCATTGCAACATCATTAATCCTTTACTAGGAAATCCATTCAACAATGGTCAAGATCCATAACATCCATCACATAACAAACAATGGAAATCAAACACAACAATAAATTAATTGTACATATCAAGCATTCTTACAAGACCGTGTAAGTAACTATATAACTCAGGAACATACCAGACACCACAGGGATCTACAATTCCCTCACATCCATGAGAATCATTAACATAAACATCTCATTATATATTACTAGGAATAACACATTCCTCCATTAACAATACATAATAGGTTAGCATAATGTATTATGGCAATGAATTTCTCAATATTATATATATATAAACTAAAATTTATGAAATCATAGCTAGTCATGAGTGATATGAGAAGTGGGCAAGTTGGATTCAAGCATTAAATAAGATTTAGGTAAGGTAGGTGAGAAATAAAGTTTCCCTCCAAGACAAGGATCTATAAGGTTTTCCAAACTTTAGTTGTGTTAATTAATTAATAATTAGTATTATATGCTTAATCATAATTCCATCCATTTTTGGTCCTTCCACATTGGTGTTACAATCACAATCATAATTACAATAAGAAAGGGTAGAAAAAGGGAATGTTACAAACCCCGCCCCTCCAAAGTAACACCATCCTTGGTGTTATGAAAAGTAGAGGATGCCAACCGAAAGAAAAGCTCTATATTTTCAATTCATTATCCCAAAAACATTTCCCATGTATTAAATCTGCATGTCTAGCCATGTCATTCACTCTATTCAAGGCTCCTTTGAGGAATGAATTCATCTCAGTGCTTTGTGGGACATGCCCAATGTATGCTTGATCCCACTCAGTATGCACATAACCTTTTTTTAATCTAGTTTGATTTCCAAGATTATACATTCTCTTCTCTACTTCATCAGTCCCTTGAGTGCTTTGTTTCCTCTTCTGTGCAGTCACATACCTTCCAAGTTCAGGAATCCTCTTCTCTACTTCATTAGTTCCTAGAGTGATCCATACCTTGGAAATGCTTCCTTGCACTAGAAGAGTCTTCACAACCAAAGAATCCCTCTACCATGATTTAATAACACAACAAATTTTTCATAGCATAACTCATGGTCATTAATGCACATCATAGGGTTCCAATTTCACCACAATGGCCTTGTTCTTGAAATATTTAGTTCCATTATTTAGTTGTAATGCACTCTAGTATTATTAAACTGATATTGTTTTCTTTGTATTCATCCTCATATATTTTAAATGGAAAATTTAACAGTTCTCCTACATCAAAAGCACATGATTCTTATGAGATCAATCATAAAAAATTTAAAGAAATTTAAAACACACTTTTTTCAGCACATTCTTTATAAGTTTAACCATAAAATTTTAAATCAATTCAAACCACAACTTCAATAGAGAAATTCTTCAAACTGGTAATTGATATTTATCTCTATACTTAATATTTTCTTCCTTTGGCTCACAAGCACTGAGTGATTTTATAGAAAAATCAAATACTCAGTGTTTCATATATCCACAATCATTAGCAAACTTCGTCTTTAAATGCATCTCACTAAGTAATTTCACCCCCTATGGAAGCACCAAGTGGAAGATATATTTCTCCATGCAGTCTTTTCATATAGGTACATCCTCAATTCCAACTCACTGAGTAGTTTCACCACCAAGGGAAGCACTTGGTGGTAGATATATTGTGCCACAATATTTTCATATGGGTCCCAATAAGCCCCCCCTCTCACTGACCTACCAGTGAGGGTGGGAAATCTACCATCAATGTAGTCATCTATGGATAGGAATATTATTTATCACCACATTATCATCAATGACATCTTCAATATCATCACACCTCCAATGTCTTCACATCTCCATTATCATCATAGTTTTCATAATACCTGCCACCAATGCAAGGTGTTATTGTTTGGAAAGTATTTAAGTGTTAAGCTTGCACTTATTGGTGGTTATAGCTTATTTGTAAGCACTAAGTGGTTCCTCATTCCGAGATTGAACTCAATGGTGCATTTTCTTCATGATTTGACCAAGGAATCTAGTTAGATGTTAGTATACTCGCTTATACAATGTTTAACATTTCATTGTCATAAGCATAATATAAACATGAGCACAAAAAATTTCATAAGCACATGAACATGATGATAGTTAATAGAAAGAGTATATATGTGGAATCTTACTCGATGGATCCCTTACATGAAATCAGAGTTTTATTGGATAACCTCATCATGTTATCCAAAACTTGTCATTCACATAGTCATCATATTTTAAGAACATTAAGTAATCATACTTCCACTATGGTGATTCTCAACAAATGGAATTATATGCATTCACTTCATCAGTTAACATATTCATGAAATAGAACATACATATGCCAAATAGTATTAAGGTTAGGAAAAAAATTCTTCTTTCCATTTTCATAGTTGTCATGTCATTGTATATTTTATTCATGTGAACCTAGCGAGTTCCACCTATCCAAGTTGTTATCTTCTTCTACCCTCTACTACCATTTATCTTATGCACATGGTTTAATCAGGGTCTTGACTTCTAGGTGGATTTTACTTAGCTCCGCTATGAGATTGTTTTCCTTTCCTTTCCCACACCCAACAAACCAATCAAGACCAAACCACAAAAGGAAAGAAGAAAAAATGAAAAATAGAGAAATATGTTAGAAAATTATAAATTACAGAAAAATGGAACACATAAAGTATTGCGGAAACACAAACACAGAAAACACATAAAACAAGAGAGACACAAATATACGTGGTTCACCCAATTTGGGCTATGTCCATAGAAGAACAACCATAACTTCCTTTTATATTATCCAACAAAATGAAGAGATACAACCTACAGTAGATCCACTATAATTTATGTTTCTATCTCACACATCCTCCTCCTCTCTCTCTCTCTCTCTCTCTAAGAATGATAATGCACAACCACAGTAAAATTCCCTCCTATAAACTGATGGTCGCCTTCTAGGTCAAAAAACCTTAAATTAAGATAA
Source organism: Pinus albicaulis (assembly GCA_034641835.2). NCBI lineage: Eukaryota > Viridiplantae > Streptophyta > Pinopsida > Pinales > Pinaceae > Pinus > Pinus albicaulis. Next base: position 773,832,022 of record CM076582.1, read on the forward strand.
CTTTTACCGCCATATCATCTGCCTAATGAACAAACCAAATTGACTAGAAATTATAATATTTTATGAGGCAATGTTTCATTTATTTTTAGCTTCGGGGGTGCTTCCCCCAAACCTTCGCCAAGGCAGGGCTCCAAACATGAATACGCCCTCCTGGACCCCCCAGAGAGAAATAGTGGGGGGGGGGAGGGGGGGGGGGGGGAAGCCCTCCCACACCCCCCTGTTGTGGATTCGGATCCAAACGCAGCTGAAAAAAGACCTATGAAGCAAGAAGATAATCAGGCTCCACATCCAACAATCTCCAACTTGGAGACTGATTATATCAACTACATCGTTGCTTCACTTGTTGGAAAATGCTTCAATTTTAGACCTGGTTGTTTCTCATCTTCATCATCATTATTGAAGGCCAATTGAAACTCAGCAGAATATTATTTTCTCCTTGGTTATAACTTTTGTTAACATATCTGCAGGATTTTGGCTAGTGTGTATCTTTTCCAGCTTCAACTACCCCTCTTCCAACACCGACCACATGAAATGATACTTGAATTGTATATGTTTAGTCTTTGAATGAAATGTTGAGTTCTTTTCAATATGGATGGCACTCTATTTGTCACTGTATAACTTGCAGATCTCCTACTTCTTACCCAATTCATCTAGAAACCTTGGCAACCAAATCATTTATTACTAGACTCTGTAGTAGTAACATATTCTTCTTCCATCGTTGAAAATGATACAACCCTTTTCATTTTTAAACCCAACTAATAGTTTCTCCACCTACAATAAACACATAACCTATGGTTCTCCTCCTATGATCTATATCACCTACCATATCTACATCAACATATCCCTGTAGAGAAATGTTTGAACCACCAAAACATAATTCTTGATTTGTGGTACCTCTCAATTACTTGAGAATCCATTTCACTACCATCCAATGTTCTTTTCCTGGATTATTCATGTAACTTCTTACAACTCCCATTCCTTGTGCAATATCAGGCATTGTGCTGACCATTGCCTACATAAGCTTCCAACTACTGATGCATATGGAAATTTAGATATATAATCCATCGCTTCTTGAGTCTTGGGACACATCTCCATACTTAGCACTTGGGATAAGAGCCTACTTGGATTCCAACGCTAGATCTGAAGAAGAAGATGTCCCCGTCCTTCAGCCCTGGCAGATCACAATCCTTCCACGATCTCCGTGGACGAACACCTGCACACAGAAGAGACGAACAGATACATGCATAGGAACCAGCATACGTAACTAAATATCTGTCAGAAAAGATATTACTCGCATTAACATGATTGCAAAAGGAGTGGAACCATAATCATAGTCATCTATTAAAGTGATAAACGAATAGAAGTTACAACCGAGTTCTGACGTCGCAGCCTCCTTCGTACGGGTCTCCGGTTGTCCACGTCTCGTAAAGCTCGCCAAGGAAAGGGAAACCTCTCCAGAGTCTCGTAACAATGGTCTCCTCGCTTGAATGGGCCTTAAGGGAAAGAAGGGATTCTTTACAGCACAAAGGCACTTGGGAATAGGGAGATGCAAAGCTTCAGCACTTCAAGACTAGCTTGCCATGGATCCGAGCAAGCTTTTATAGATGGGGAAGGAGGGAGTTGGGATCCCTATTATTATGGGATTGGCCCTATCAACAAGGAAGGTTCCATAGAAGGTGGCAAAACTACTTCCCTTCCATAGAACTTCCGTAGCCAAACCTCCCAACTCAAGATAGGCAGTGGTTGTGAGTTTGTTTTAACTCAACTTCCGCCATCCATATATAAAAAACAGTCCCTAAAATGGGTGGCGCGATTGCTGCTCTATGACAGAGCGCCAAGTGGCGCGACCTCTTTACAGGATTTCCCTGAGTGGCGCGAGTACTGAACTGTCTACCCGCGCCAATGCAAAAAGAGCTGTTTTTCATGGATTTTGCAAGGAGATGTCTCAAGGGGAAATGAAGCTCATACTCAGAGGGATGCAATGATGATGTTTTCAGTGCATGACAGTGTTCACAGGTCACATTATGGGTCCTCCATTGTGTGGGACGGGGAATGGTAAGGACGGTGACACATTACTGTGTAACAGATGCCCCCTAAAGCATGAGGCCCGAGAGAGAGAGGGGTGAAATGCTTTACGAGAACATGTCCAACTGAAGGCCCGCCGTCGGAAAACCTGCACAGACAGATACAACTGATATCTCAAGTACATGATGTATATATATATGGTATGGACGCAGCCATCCGAACAGAGTATGCTATAATCCGGATCCAGGGTATGGGCGCAGCCATCCAACTAAGATCAAACAAATAGACTCAAGTATGGTCGCAGCCATCCAATCATTGAGTCATGTACATAATGACAATAATCCACAATCGCAGCCTGGATTACAACAGACACAATCCAGGGTCTTGCGCTCCATCTCGACCCAAACAAGTACAAGTTCTAGCATGCGAATGTGTGAGCTGATGTCGAACATGTAAGAACATCGTCTGATTACCAGCCAATGATGAAAGCTGTTAACAGACGCGAGAGAAACCACCAATAATGACGATGGTCCTCAAGGTACTACAGGTACAATCTACGGCGTGTGAATAAATGAGCTGACGTCGAACACCCGCAGAATCATCCGATCGGAGGCCAATAATGGAAACCTCTCGTCGAATGCGACGAACCTGCCATTAAGGCATGCAGGCTCCAAGGTACCATCAGGAGTCTCTAGACCAACTTCCTGGATAATGAGTTGAAGTCGACAGGAAGTGACCTTGATCGAAGGTGGGCCATAATGATTCCCACATCATCGACACGAGACAGAGGAACATAATGTTTTGTTGTGAATCAGGATCATATGAGAAACAGAGGAAGGTTGATATTGGCAGAGGCCAACTTCTCTTGAACATATAAACGGCACGACAATGGACTTGGCAGTATTTGACATCAACAGATCAAAGGTCATGGCGACGAGGCAGTGAACATATGAGAGGTCAAAAGAGATTACCCAAACCCATGGAAGCAAAGTGAAGCAACGAGATGAGATGTCCCCAACCCGACACGAATGCAGACAAGTGCCATGTTCAAGAGCGACATACTGCCGACGATAACGACGATGGTTCCATTTTTCCCCCACCATTTCTGGCGAGTACCCCAATTATTTTTGATAACAAGCTTGAAGGGGATAGCATATGCTTGTGATGTAAGTCCGCCCTTCGGGCGAATCCATCCTAGTGCATTTAACGAGTCCTAGGAAGGAGAAACTCGGAGAACGTCATTTCGACGGAATCCAATGTCATCAGGGTTTAACGAGTCTGACAAAGGAAGAACTCGGCGTCTTTTCATGTTTAGAGAGTTTGAAAAGACAGCTGAAAAGAAAACTCCACAGGTCCCTTTTCGTAAATAGTTTCCCAGATCCGAAAAGGTAGAAAACAATACCCGGGAAAACCTCCTAGTCGCGATAGGCTAGGGTATTCCTTTTTCGTAATCAATCCATCCCGGCCCGAAAAAGGGTTAAACTTATACCGGGTGAATGTCGATTCGTGTCCATTTTAACGAGATCGAAACGACAAGGGCCTCGGCAATCTTTTCATATTTAGAGAGTCAGAAAAGAGCTGAAAGATGACTCCAGAGTGACTTTTTCGTGTATTTACCGAGTCCGAAAAAGTATAAAATACAACTCGTTTCCACCTTCTAAGTCGCACAAAACCTGTCACTGCACATACCCAACAAGCGTAAAATCCATTTTCGACATAATACATGCAAATATTTGACAAGAAATAACTTTAAAAACTCATTTTAACGTCGAAAAGTTATAAATATGTCCAATGGTAAAAAATGAAATTACTTTTTACTATTTACCTTGTGGAGAGTAGCAATGGTCCATTTGGAGCAGAATCTTCTGACGGCGATTGCGACCGATCCAGGCAACCATTCAGCGTCTCGTCTGTGACAGGTAAGAGGCGCTCCTTTTCTCTTTCTTTCCATATATTTTTTAATGATTTCCCTTAAAAAACCAGCTCTGTAAGGGCACTCTTGAATTTTTAGGGCCGGCCCAAGTGGCGCGGGTATCGGGCACGGACCCGCGCCACTGAGCTCTTTTCATCAAAGGGCCCGCGCCACATGGCGCGACTGTCAGCAAAACAGTCGCGCCAGCGGCGCGACCCAAATTTCCGCCTAAAACCCCTATTTATGCCAAATTTTTTGAATTTTTGAGCTTACAGAAGATCTAATTAAGGGCTTTGAACCATGTGAATGCAGATAAACAGTCAGAATGGTGATTGAATGGAAGGAACGGGAACACGGAGATGAGGACGAAGAGGCCATGCAAAATGAGAATTGCATGAATGCTCTAAGGGACCGTGGCTTAAAGAAATTCTTCCTCACGCCATGCTTACGAGCTCAGCCTGAGCTCCTCCAATATTTGATCAACCTCTGGGATGAAAATGACCAGGTATTCAGAATACGAGACCAGGTGTTGGAATTTGAGGTCACCGACATTTACTTTGTTACCGGATTATCCCACAGGGGTCCAATCCCTGTACTGACTGGGAGCAGACCATCAGGGGAGAAGATGGAAGAAGTAATGGCGCGGGTGTGCCGTGGGGCACAAACAGGAACAGGGAGTAAGAAGGTGTACATCTCGACCATCCTCGACCTAGCACTGAGAGTCGTACTCCACACCATTACGCGGGCTTCTGGATCGCAGGCACCGCACGAGGCTTCAAAGGCTCAACTCTTACTGGCCTCAGAATGCATGGGTCCCCGACTGTATGACTGGGCAACAGCTGTCACCATTAACATGAAAAGGCAGCTCACAAAGTGCAAAAAGGGCAAACTGAAGCAGTTTGGGTATGGTTCCATCTTGGTGTCGTTCATTCTGGAACGCATACCAACCTTCTAGGGCCAAGAGGCCCCTGTGGCGAGTCCAGTACCACGAGAGCCGAGAATGGCTCGCTGGGCAGCACTGATGCCCAGATCTGGAGGCGGGCAACAGATGTCCTGGAAGCCCGAGTTCTTCGGATGGATACGGCGCCAACTGATCGTTGTGGAAGATTGGCCCTATGCGGGAACTGACTTTACAGGGGACCCGGATCTCCCGCTACCAGAAGGAGACCACTGGGACGAAGAGCCGGGTAAGACCTCATATTTTTGATTTTATGTTTATATGATTTTTTGTTAATACACAGTTGTCTTAACACAATTATACATGCATGCAGATGTAGGACCTGAGAGACCAGCCGGGATGTCTCCTATCTTCCGGAGGACACAGCTCGCCCCTGAAATCCAGGGGGAAGGTGCCGGAGGAGGGGCACTGGTTCAGAACCTTGAGGGGATCGTTCATGGGATCCCAGACTATGCCCGACTGTCAGATGTACCACTGGAGTACCAGCGCCATACGGTTGGAGTCCCAAATCGGCTCCACCGAATCCTGAGGCGGCTAGTGCGTGCAGTAACGTGCTATCATGAGCACCATGCTGATTAGTCTCTAGGATTTAGCCACACCTATTTTTGAGAGACTCAGTGTCTCCGGATGTATTAAGACACTTATGTATATTTTTTGAGTTTTATGTGACACACTTCTATGTAAACATTTCGATATCTATATATGCATATCTATTTCCGGATGAGTCTTCTTTACATGTGATGATGATTTATAAATTGCGCAAATGTCTATCTAACACCAAATTTGCTACTGTATCTGCTAATGCATTCAAATGTCTGGGTATATGATGATATGTAATATATCCAAAATTCCTTTCCAGTAATCGAATACGCAAATACAATCGTAAAATGGACGGGTTTCTTACCGAATAGTGCCCGTTCAGCTGCAACACTACAAGCTGTGAATCTAGGTACACGAGTAATTCACGGATACCAAGGTTTACTGCCTCGGTTAATAATTCCAACACGGCGCTATATTCCGCGATATTGTTCGTGGTACGTCCTAAACAAACACCTTGCAGGTCGATCAACTCACCAGCAGGATCGTAGATTACCCAGGCTGCAGAAGACATATTCTTGGTACTGCGGGAGGCACCGTCCGCGAAACCAACAAATGGATGAGTAGACATCTGCACAACCAGGAAGACCCGATCAGCAGAAAGATGTTTACAAAGCACACCACACCATGCACACAAATGACAATCACACACCTATGTACACACACCACACCAAGAAATCATTTCAGGCGTAGTACTTCTTGAGGTACAGCCCATTTCTGGGCTGCGCCAATGGAACTCCTTCGTAGTCTATAAGTTCGTAGGCCCCATTTTTCAAAACAAGTTTTACTATGTAGGGACCGTGCCACATGGGCTGGAGTTTACCGGCACCAAGCTTATCATGTGCCTGATCATACAAGAGGACTAGGTCTCCTTCAATGAAAGAACGGGGAGAAACAGATTGATCAAAATGAGATTTGACCCTCTTCTTTTGTGCTTCAATGATCAAAGCAGCTAGACGACGGGTTTCATCCAATCGTTCGAGATACAGAAGACGCTCTTCCTCAGGAGAAGTATCCGGTAAGAGCTCCACAGCTAACTTAAGCGAAGGAATTTCGCATTCAACCGGCAAAGTAGCTTCCAGACCGTACACCAGTTGGAATGGTGTGAATTCGGTTGCACTTTTAGCAGATGTTCGGTACGCCCAGAGAGCTGAGAACAGTTGGAGATGCCAACTGGATTTATGAATCCCAACTGTTCGTTGAAGCATGGTGACCAAACCCTTGTTCACTGCTTCAACCTGACCGTTCGCTTGAGGGTAGTATGGCGTTGAGCTGTCGTGACGCAGGCCCAACGCAGCTGTCAGCTCCGCCATCATGTAATCACGGAAATGAGTACCGTTATCAGTGACGATAGCTTGAGGGACCCCGAATCGTGCAATAACATGGTTGAATAAAAAAGAAGCAGCCGTTCTTCCGTCAGCAGCAAGTGTAGGCATCGCCTCGGCCCACTTAGTGAAGTAGTCGACGGCGACGATGATATACGCATGCCCCCCGGCCGAGTGAGGGTTACACGTCATAAAAACTACGCCCCATTTCGCGAAAGGGCCGACGGTAATAACGGGATGCAAAGGCAACGGCGGCGCGCGCATCTTGCGCTGAAAAATCTGGCACGGATGGCATTTTCGGACTGCAGTGATGCAATCCTTGAATATAGACGGCCAGAAGTAACCTGCCCTTAGAATCTTTTGGGCAGTGGCATATCCGGACATGTGTCCACCACAGGCGCCACTGTGGCAGTCATTCAAGACTTTCTCAGCCTCGTCCAAGGTAAGGCATCGTCGCTGCACCGAATCTACTCCAATACGATATAGGGTATCTCCCACTATGCGGTAGGGTTGGGACTGGTGCCGAATCCGACGGCGTGCAGCTTTATCCAACTCAGACCAGAATGTCGCGGTCTGAAGATACACTATGATGTCCCCATACCAAGGATCACGAGTATCGATAAGAAACAACATTTCGTCCGGAATATGATCTTCAGAGTGTTCAGGAAGAGAGTCTGTAGGGAGCGAACAAATCAAATCCGCGAAGACCAGTGATTTAGTTGACTTGGCAGTGGTGAACTCCAAATCAAACTCCTGCAGGATGACAATCCATTTGGAGTACTTGCCCCCCAGCAATTGTCTGGAAAGAATATATGTCATGGGGTTGCAGCCTGAAACCACTGTGATCGTGCGCAAAAGGATGTAATGGCGGAAGCGCTGTACAGCGTGTACGGCTGCTAAGGCCAACTTCTCAACATGTGCGTAACGCGTTTCCGGGTCGAGAAGGTTCCGAGAGAGGTAATAAACAACATGTTCATCACCGTTCTCATCATCCTACACCAAGACCATGGCGATGGTGCTTAATGTGGCGGCTAGATACAACGTAAAGTCGCGGTGGTAGTCCGGAGGACGAAGCAACGGAGCATTGACTAACAATGTCTTCAGCTTCTCAAAGGATTCTTGAGCGATTTCGTCCCAATGAAAGGGAACATTCTGCTTTAACAAACGAGTGAATCCTTTGGCCACCTTGGCGTAATTCGGGATGAAGCGCCTAAGAAAATTCGCTTTCCCTTGCAGACTCTGCAACTGATAAAGGGAGGAGGGTGACGAGAGATTTATAATGGCCTCAACCTTCAGAGGGTCGAGGCGAATTCCGTCTTTCGAGACTATAAAGCCTAAAAGACGGCCAGAGTCGACGCAGAAGACGCACTTATGAGGATTCAGCCTAATATTGTAGCGTCTGCAGCGAAGAAATATCTGGCGAAGATGTTCCGGATGATCCTCTCGCTTACCCGAATGGGCAGGCAAGTCGTCCAGATAAGGCTGGACAATATGGCGAATATCATGAAAATCATATGACATAGCACGTTGAAACGTGGCGCCAGCGTTCTTTAAGCCGAACGGGAGTTTTTTATATGCAAAAGTGCCCCACGGACAGATGAATGTGGTCTTATGTTGATCCTCAGGTGCAATGTTAATCTGGTTGTAACCTGAGAAACCATCCATTAAGGAATAGATCTCACTCCCGGCGCAATCGTCGATAATCCGATCGATAAACGAAGTGGGATAATTATCCTTAGGACAGGCGCGATTGATATCGCGATAATCTACACAGACTCGAATGGTACCCTGCTTTTTATCGACAGGGACGATATTGGACACCCATTCTGTAAGGGGAATAGGATAAATAAACCCCGCGTTCAGAAGTTTTTCAACCTCTGCCTTGATAGCGGCGGCTTTCCGAGGATGCATGGGACGCAAGCGTTGGCGCACGGGTTTCGCACCCGGATAGGTTGGAATCTCGTGCACGAAAATACTAGGATCAATTCCCGGCATTTCCTCGTAGGACCATGCAAAAACATCTCTGAACTCTTTGAAAAGTTCCGTATAGACCTGGATCTCTTCGGGAGAACAGGTCACACCCACATGAATGTTCTCAACAATCCCTGGTTTGACAGAGATGTTGATAGGAACCGTTTGAGTAATGTTACTCAGATTGCCTTCCGAAAAGACCTCATGCGTCAAGATCGGTGTTTGAAGAGGAGGGGAAGGAACCCGAGTAGCATAGCGCTCGAGACAATCCGTCATTGCCCCCAAGCTAGGCATAAACGAGGAACGATGATGCCCATCGCCCCAAGGTAGCTCCTCCAGAGACATAGTTTCAATTATAGCCTCATCTGAGGGAAAAGTCTCTCTAAGAGGATCAGGCGAATCAGCCTGAGCAAGCCAGGGGGATTGTGAGTAGACGTCAAGAGCCATGCTCATCGGAGCATGCTGAGGAGGTGGAGGGTCCGATGCAGCAACAATCTCACAGTAGCTGATCTCTACCGGCGTTAAAGGCATGGACTCTCCAAACTCATATACCTGCTCAGGTGTAGGAATCAGCCAGGGGTCATCAGTCCTGGACAACATGTTGACTTGAGCGGTATTCGGTGGCGACGCAGGGAAAATACCCATGAGGACCGGGTCTTTGAAAAGACCAGGTCCTATGCTGTCTGGTGGATTCGGAATTTGATCCACATACGGCACGTTGTTCTCGGAGCTCGAGGTAAAAAATGACAACTGGTCTACTGTAACAATCTTGCCCTCGTGAGGGAACTTGATGAATCGAAAGACAGTAGATGGCACGCAGAGCATGGCATGGGTCCAGCTGCGGCCAAGAAGTATGTTGTAGTTGAGTTTAGCGTCAACTACTTCTACTTCCACGTTGACGGTTTTTCCCCGTAATGTAATCGCCAGACTCTCGAGAACTCCCAGGGGTTTAGATTCCCGGCCATCAAATGCCTCAAGGGCATTGGGAGATGACGATAAAGTTGGAGAGCCGATGGCTCTCCAACAAGCGGAGGACATAACACAAGTAGATGCACCCTCATCTACAACGGCTCTGTGAACGTCCAGGCCGTTAATCCTGACTTGAATAATCAAAGCGATTTGATGTGGAAGCCGGGGAGTAAAATTCTCCAGATCAAAGGTGAGAAGGCTCGAATCGGCGGGATCAATACCACCGATGGCAGACAGCAAAGCCTTCCGTTGTGAAGGACAACTTTGAAGAACCTCAAGTGCAGACATGGCACATGGCGCCTGGGCCAAATCCTCAACAATACCGTAATGTTGGGCGGCACGGGCGTTTGGATTATAAGAGGATCTCCGAAGAACACCCTTGGGAGGTGGCTTCACAACGGGTTCGAGAGTCGGCTTCTCAATTTCCAATGAACCAGAAGCAGATACGGGAGGCGGTCCATCCGCCACTGCCTTCCCGGGCGCCTGCTGCTGATTATTGTAATCCTTGGACCTCGTAGCGATAGTGATAGGTGCATTAGTCTTCATCATGAAAACTTGAGACCCAAACGGTGCAGATGATGAACCTTGTTCGACCATCTGGGTCTGCTGAGATGGAAATGGCTCCTTTAAAACAGCCGGAGTACCCTTTGAGCCTTTAAGAAGTTGACTGACTTCAGATCGTCTTGGACAATCTTTAGTGTAATGGTCTCCTTCACAGATGAGGCAAGGAAATTTTGGCTTACGTTGTGAGCCATCCTCAGATCGAGACTTAGATTCCGGTTTTGGGGCATCAGATCTTGATTTTCCTTTGCCCTTCTTCTTCCCCCTGGAGGATTTGTCTGCAGGATTGGCCTGGACGACATTTACCTCCGCGGTTTTACCAGAATCGGATGAGGCGGGATTGGCAGAGGGATTATTGGAAGAATTAGCCTTCTGCCTCCCATTCGAAGACTTCTTCGAATTTTGAGAAACGGAACCAATGACACCATCCACGGAAGGGGTGGGTTGGGTCTTTTTGGCTCCGGGCCGTGGTGCATCAGGCAGGATGTCATAAAGCGTGCCAGACTGTGAATAAACAAGATCCAAGTACTGGGCACGTGCGATAGCTTGTTCCTCCGTCACACACGCTCCCATTGCGATATCCTGAGCGATTTTGTTCACAAAGGAGGTGGTGAACCAGTGAGTCAAAATCTGATCAGGTATGTGAAACTTGATCAGCCGACGACGGCGCCGCCACTCATGGATGTGATCCGAGATGTGAGTGGCCGAGTCCTGCTTCAGGGAAGACAGGAGGTGCGTCCCAGTCTCATACCGGACTGGTAACTGGAAATGCGTGAGAAAAGCCATAGCTAACGAGTTGAAATCCTGAAAAATACCACGGGATAGCTCTATGTACCACTTAGCAGCAGCTCCTGTTAACGTACGCTGGAAAAGACGCAAACGAACCGAATCGTCCGTCCAAGAGTTAGACGAGCACCAGAGGTGATACGTCATCACATGCGCCTGGGGGTCTTCTCCAGATTTGCCCTCAAACTTGGGACAGTCTCCTGGTATCTTGGTCGGAACCGGGGCCAATATGGATTATGAGCAATCGGATCATTGGTCAACTTCGAAACGTCCGGTAGATCCAAGGTAGCCAGGAACGGCAATGGAGGGTTAATTCCCATGCCAGTCCCAGAATAAGGTCCGGTACCCATGCTCCACGATGGTTGTGAATATCCCCGCCCCCATGGGTTCTGTCCCGTAGGATTCTGACCGTGAGGGGCATAATTCGTATAGCCAGACTGATTTGGTTGCTGGTAACCATTGTGTGGGGCCTGATAACCAGGGTTCGGGCCCTGATTAGGCGTCTGCCCCGTCTAAGCAGCGTTTGGATTTGGCTGCTGAGCATAGTTAGAACCGGGTGGAGGAGGATGATACTGAGAGCCTCCAGAGTGGTTATAGTTCGGTTGAGATTGACCATGAGAATAATAACCACTCTGAGGATGAGTAGACTGCTGATAAGTGGAACCCTGCGGAGCCTGGTACGTAGGGCGCAGCTGTTGATTTGGCTGCGGCATTGAGTGAGCAGGCTGGTGAGCAGAGTGAACGGAATGAGGGGGCTGGCCTGAATGAACAGGTTGACCCGAATGAGGGGGCGCTCCTGAATGAACAGGTTGGCCCGAATGAGGGGGTGGCGCTGGTTGCGCAGGCTGACCCGGTTGTAAGTGAGCCCCAGGTTGCACCGAATAAGCCGGTTGGCCTGGAGGCGGGACACCAGGTTGTACCGAATGACCCGGTTGGCCCGGTGGTGGAACAGGACCAGGTGCTTGCTGGAAACCAGTTTGACCCGAAGCAGAACCATAAAGTGGTCCTTGCTGATATGCAACGTTAGAGACAACAGGATACTGCGGTTGCATCGGTAAGGAAGGCTGGATTTGCCCCCCAGGTCCATAGGTCGGTCCCTGTTGATACCCCGGCTGAGGCTGAGCCGGTTGACCAGCAGGGTTATAATATGGTCCTTGCGGATTATAGAATGGCCCTTGCTGGCCCGCAGAGTAGCCTTGATTGGGCTGTCCCTGTGGGTCGTACTGATAGCCAGGTTGGCCTGCAGGCTGACCTTGGAAAGGTTGTGCCTGCAAGTTCTGAGCCTGGTTGTACGGTAAACCTTGAACATAAAGATAGGCCTCAGGAGCAGGGAGACGCAAAATATCCCCATGCTCGTCAAGCTGACCCGGAAAACCATACACGGGAGTGCCGTCTTGTGCATAGTGCGAAAAGAAAGACCGATAAGGATCTTGGGGGAGTTGTCCAGCTCCGGCGTTCGGCTGCTGTAAAAACAACCGATACTCCTCCGGAGAGATATTCTCCGGTATGGCAGTAGCTAGATAAATGTCCTCTGGAGTTGGCCCGGATCTAGAAGCAGATGCTGAGGCAACAGCAGAAGAGGCAGCCACACAAACAGTGGGTCGCACGGGAACAGAAGTGACGGGCGTCGAAGGAGACACCCCGGGTGTAGTGGCGGCTGGCCTCGAAGAAGGAGATGATATTCCCATAGAGGCAGCAGCTGAAATAATCTGACCCAGAGATCTGTATCCCTGTGGCAAAGAAGGACCAGCTGACGATGTGGTAGCCAGCTCAGACTCGTCTCCCTCAAACAATCTACGAGGGATGCGCTGTTAGTCATCAGACCCGGGAATTTCCTCACCAGAATCACTCATGGTTGATCCTGCCGTTAAATCACGCAGAAGACGGCGAGGACTAGGAGGAAAAACAACAGCAATAAACGGTGAACCCGATGTAAGAGAAAGGAAATCAGCTCCTAATCTCAATTCAGACACAGGGTCCAAAAAGGGCCAGTGGAACTCAACTGGCTCTCCAAAGGGTTGCTCGGCGAGGACCGGTCCCCCGTCAGGGAACTCGGAAACAACAGGCTGCTGTGGTTCAACAGAAGGCTCGGAAGCTTCTGAAGAATCGTCCGTGTAAGGACTACCAATAGACGAAACCGAGGGTTCCGCCACCGTGACAAAAGACTAGAAGAAGAGAGCACACACACACACGGGCTGAAAATGAATTAAGACACACGATCAAACAGTCACAAGTAATCTCTAAACGGGTGTGTTATCGTGGGAGATTGATTTTACCGCATTGGAAAATAAACAAATTCTACCGTTTCATGTTTTAAGAGTCGAGAAACGATAAAAAGATGACTCTATCTCTTTCAGAGTTGATACAAGCGTGAAAGGACAAGCGCTTGACGGTATTTTCAAGTTTTGGGAGTCAGAAAAGACCAAATGACTGCTCAGGAAAAACTAGGCACAAAGGGTGTACCAAATATCCGTGAACTGCAATATACACCTTGGTTTCAAAAATGAAACAGAAATCGACCAAGGACTTTCCGTACGTGCAGGTAGTCTCCCCGAATGCTGTGTTCGGTGTATCACGGGTATAGGGCGGCAGACTCGGCTTCCCGTGGATAAAGGATTGAAAACCTATAGGGGTCTCCCTTTATATACGCGACGGTACGGGGAGCGCAAGTCCGTACTAGCGCTGTCTAAAGCCAATAGGCGAACGACAACTGCTAGGTTTAACGACGCCGGAACACGTCTCTAGCCTAGACCTTCTAAATATGTTGCGTTAAGTTCCAATGTTGCCTTATGTTAATTGAATGAATTTTACAGTTGATCTTCAATTAAGTTTCAATTTCCAAGCCTTATCGTATGTAGTGTCTCCTAAATGCAAGCTATATGCCACGATGCAACATTTCGTTCGATGAAAACTAGTTAAATGAGAGTTGAGAGCTTTATACAAACGAAATGAACGGAATACAAACAAGAATGTCTCTAATGCAACTAATGCAATTGCACACTTTTCATTCAAACACTAATCACTAGTAATACGGAAAAGATGACAATTTGCACTAATTAAAAAACAAAAGAGACTATATATTTTTTTTGATTTTCAATGTTTAATGGCTAATGTGCACTGAAAACAAAAGGAACAATTGGAGAAATGATAACTAAGAGAGCGAAGCAAGCAACATTCACTCAACAAAGCAAGCAACCAAATCTCTAAATCGACCCAAAGTCTCTCAAATCGAAGAAAGACTCGAAACACCCAATGGACCGTGTGATCTGGGTCCAAAGCAAGGGCAAACGAATTCTGAATGAAAGAATGAACAATCACTCAAAAGACGCAACAAAACAATCAAAGACTGCTAAGAGGGCGTGGAGAATCAAACAACAAGCTGACAGGACAATCAAGACACCAAAACTCCCAAGGAGGGCTCGATTCACTATGCCACTAGATGCCCTAGGGCTCAAATCGTGAAACCGATAGACAGAGGCAAACAACCAAAGGATAGCGGTGAATTCAAGTCAAACAAGACTCCAATACACTCAAACAATCAGGAAATCAAGAAGAAAAGTACTGGTCAAGCTCAGAAAGCCAAAAATTGAAGAAACTCAAAAAAGTCACAAGGGTGGCGCGACTGTGGCCTTGAAACTAGCGCCAGAGGCCGAGTGGCGCGAGACAGACAAATGCAACACGCGCCAAGTGGCGCGACTGTCAGGTAAAAACCCGCGCCAGTCGAGTTCTTCAATGAAAATTAAAAAACAAGCTAATCTGAAAAGAGACCAACACAAGCTAAGCAAACCAAGAGGCTAAAATAATGAAAGAATCCAACCCAGAAGGTTCATCAAGCAAGGAGAAACAATCAAAGCGAACCAATCATGAACGGGACAAGGAAAACCGGACGCTCCCCAGCGGAGTCGCCAATTTGTTGAGGAGGTAAATCCCCTCTGCGGACAGAGGCGATCCCTACTAGCCCAGCAGGGGTCTAGCAACAAACAAACAATGCTATGACGCAAGCTCCTAGTTACGAAATGAAATACTTGGGATAAGAGCCTACCTGGATTCCAACGCTAGATCTGAAGAAGAAGATGCCCCCGTCCTTCAGCCCTGGCAGATCACAATCCTTCCACGATCTCCGTGGACGAACACCTGCACACAGAAGAGACGAACAAATACATGCATAGGAACCAGCATACGTAACTAAATATCGGTCACAAAAGATATTACTCGCTCAAATGGCTAATCAAAGGAGTACTAAATGGTTTTTCATTTTGCATATTAAACAATTTGAACACCTTTTGTATGTACTCACTCTAAGACAGTTCATTAATTTTTTATTTTCCTTGTCTCTAGTTATTCTCATACCAAGGATTTGTTTTGAAAAACCCAAATGCTTCATTCCAAATGAATTTTCCAATTTTATTTTGAGCACATTTATTTCCTGCATGTTAGACCCTGCAACAAGCATGTCATCTACATATAATAGAAATATAATATAGTTGTCATCATTTTTCTTTTTAAGATAAACACATTGGTTAGAGTGACATCTAGTATAACCCTATTCATACATAAACCTGTCAAATTTTAGATACCACTTCCTTGGAGCCTTTTTTATGCCATACAAGCTCTTCTTCGACTTGTACGCTAATTTCTCCTTCCCTTTGACCTGATATCATTGTGGTTGCTGCATATAGATCTCTTCCTCCAAATCCACGTGGAGAAAGGTTATATTTACATCTGACTGCCCAAGATGCAAATATTTTAGTGCTACTAGAATTAAAATAGTTCTAATTGAACTCATTTTAACAACAATAGAAAATATTTCATCACATTATATACCTTTCTTTTGTGCAAACCCCTTCACAAAAATTTTAGCCTTGTACCTCTATTTACCGCCATCTTCTTCCTTCAACCTGTATACCTATTTATTCAGCAATTTTTTTTTACTTGTAGGCGACCTTACTAAGTCCCAAGTCTAGTTATGTACGAAGGGGTCCATCTCTTCTCTCATGGCTAGCTCCCACTTCTTCCTGGTTTCTACCTTCATTGCTTCTTCATAACATTCTAGTTCACTAGAATCAGTCAACAATACATAATATAATGAAGGACAATATTGTTCATAGGGTCTACTTGTCCTGGTATATCTTCTAACACCACTTTCAGGTGTTTGAGGTCCTTGTTGTTGTTGTGGTAGTTTTTTTTGTGATGGTTGTTGATCATTATGATTTTCATGCACTGTGTATTCTATGTTTTCTTTTTCCTGTTTCTTTTAGTGCATATGATCCTTATACAAGACCTTTTCATTGAATGTGACATCTCTGCTCCCAATGGTTTTTTTATTTTCATAATCATATAAGTGATAACCAAAATCATTAATTTATAAGGTAATTATTCATAAATTTTTAGCTTTTGGGGGGGGGGGTTGGGGGCTCCAAACAGGCAGCACCACCCCCCACCCCGGGACACCTAGGAAGCAATAGTGGGGGGAAATCACCCCCACACCCCCTAATCGTGGATTAGGATCCAAACACGGCTAAAACAAGACCTTTGAATCAGGGAGATAATCAGACTCCACATCCAACAAAATACCATAATAGAAAAAAAAAAGAAAAAAAAAAGGAGCATGGCCATGCTCAAAGTCAACAAACAAAAGGAACAAAAAAATTGTAGCCAACAACATAGACATGCAAAACATTCCCTATATACATCATTCATTCATTCTCAACAAACTCAATCCCTTTATTTCTAGTGTTAAGTGGGTTCATCACCAACACATGCATAAAATTTTAGTCAGAGTCCTTCTCGAAGTTTATAACAACCTCAAAATTTCAACATCCCTCTAAATAGTCAGTGAAGGGAATTTTTTTTATTTTAAAGAGCTTGAGGGGATGATCCCTTATCTCTTTATGCATTATACATTATTGGTTAAAGTGCCTAGAGTTTGCATGAGTTTTTCTTCTTCTTTCGTTGTAATTTAGCGCAAGTTTTCTTCATATTTTGCTCTCCATGGTTTGGTTTTATTTTTTTCTCTTCAATCTTATCATTAAAGGAGATTCTAGCCTAAAATTGGTCTCCTAAGGAAAAATATAAAAATAATAGTTAAAATAATAAAACAAGAGTTATGAAGTTTGGAGGGAAAAAAAGAAAACTACGTTTTCTAATTGTATTTTTGGATTATCTCCTTATATGGTTATTCAAATTTCAAGTGTAGACAATCGTTGGATGTAGAATTAAATTCCACATCCAATGAATACCCAGTATGCATACTTTTGAGAAGACTCACATTGATAAAAAAAAAATGAATATACATTTAAAAATTGTGTTGAACACGCTTTTTTAATGTATATTCAACTTTTAACAATGTGGGTCTTCTCAAAAGTATGCATCGTGGATACTCGTTGAATGTAAAATTTAATTATGCATCCAATGATTGTCTATATTTGAAATTTGAGTAAACCTATAAGGAGATAAGCCAAAAATGCAATTAAAAATATTAGTTTTTCTTCCTTTTCCTCTAAAATATTTACATGTACTTCTTTTTAAATTTAAAGGACTTGGATTAGTTTACATATTATGACATGAAAATTTCATGGGCACTTTTAGGTTGAAATTTCCTATAAGGGATGTTCATTTCTAGGCTTGTCATCATGATTGTCCATTATGTCCTCAGAGATTGATGTCTGTTGCAACAACTCTTGCATGTACGACAAGCATTGTAGCACCATTTTTTTCAACCTTGTCTATTCCTTTTGCTTTCAAATGATTCTTTCATTCTTTTCCTTGCAACTCTTAAACTCAACTTTCAAGCTACTAAAGATTTTTGTCCCATTATGGGAAATTTCTCCTTCTTTCTCTTGATGGAATTGGTCTATGCTATGTTGTAACATAATTTTTTCCGTCTTTTTATTTCTTGTCACAATTTGGTCTTCTTAGGTTGAACCTAGGTGCTCTAATACCACTTTGTAACACTCCCTACCACCCCTTGGACTAATCTATATTTTGGAATGTGTTATTTTCAATTAACCCAACCTCCAAGGTCTCACTATGAAGATGGGGTTGCAAATATCCTCTTTTCCCATTCTTGTTAAAACCAAAAATGAATATTTCCATAATGTTCATCTCACTGACAGATTTTCGGCAATATGATCTTATCTCAATCTGACTCCCAGATCAAAATTTATGCTCATTCAAAGTTTGGCCCAATTAACTCATACTACATTAACAAGATACTGCCACGTGACACCCACATGTGTCCCACATGGCTATGCCACATCACCTTGAATAACACCAAAACACCTGCAACACCTATGTGGTGCCCATGTAGTTATAGCCATATACATTCATGGTGTTTGTTGCCTCATCCTAATTTATGGCTCCCAACGAGTCCAACCCCTTCATGTAATTCAATGGTTTTACGTTATATGAAAATTAAAATTTTTGGTCCAAGTGTGATTCTCGGTTATATGACATTCTACATCTTCATTTCCTCGAGATGGATATATTTCCATCATGCCACTGCCATGTCCTCATCGGGCCCAAAATTCCATAGCGTGATAAAGGCATTATGTTAAACTTGGCATGCGAACAATGTGAATTTTCCAGTCATCAAACATTAAGGTTACCATCTACCACCTTCCATCAATCGTGCTATCATGCCAACATTTGTAAAATTCTCATCATCAATCCTCCATGCACCTATCATGCCCACATTATAAATGAAGCACTTCCAAAACCTCTCCATGGATTTGATCTTTGTGGTGACATGCCATCTTGATAGGTAGTACCACATGGGACTCCCAGGCCACGTGGCACCAAAAAATCATTCTCGAATGTAAGGAAAAATCGATTGAATCAAAATTATGAAATTCCCATTGTTCTGTGTGTCACTGCCTCTTAGGTTCCACATCAACATAATACCCACATCACTCGTTCATGTCAGCAAGCTTACCAATTCATTTTTCTCGTCGTTTCATGTCGATATTCATAAGTTCTAACTCTAAAACATGGTGTGACAGTGAGAGGCATGATGACTAGGCTTCCACATATATAATGACCCACCTCCACATATGCAGTGACTCACCTTCGGGTGTAATATTCCTTCCATGGGAGCATCCAAATTGGAAACATCAAAAGGCTTGAACACATCGCTAAAACAAAACTTTCCATTCAATGATGTAAAGGTTTTTGTCATGCCTCATGCCTTTTTTCAACAGCATCCAACCTCTAAAGAGGGCTAGTAGATATCACTTAGTGAGAGTGGTGTGGCACGAATTTTTGATAATTACTGTCATTAGGTGATAAACCATATAATTATTGGAAAATAACATGGATTAAGGTCAATATTCCATGCTATATTTCTCCGCTAGATATCTGGTTCATTTCTAATTCAATGCATTCCTGAAAATGCATGTGTGACTCATCAGATGCGATATAGACTTAGAATTTTGGGAACTTCATGGGACTTTACCATTAATCTAATTGAAACCTCGTGTTATTTAGAACACCAAATCCTACTAGAATGAAACTTTCATTTAGGAAATAACACTCCAATGTCACATATAGCCATAATACAAATATTGGACTTATCAACATGCTTACTATCAAGCACCAAAGAAAGCTAATCCACGGTTGAAACTACTCTACAACTCAAATACAACAATAACATATCCTACCCATAGAATGGGTCTGGCAAAATACTATTAGATCCACTAATAAATCAAACATTGCAACATCATGAATTCTTTACTAGGAAACACATTCAACAATTGTCAAGATCCATAAGATCCATCACATGACAAATGATGTAAAACAAACACAAAAATAGCTTAATTGTGCACATTAAGTATTCTTATAAGACCATGTAAGTAACTCGATAACTCAAGAAAAAACCAACTACCACATGGATCTACAAGTCCCTCACAACAATGAGAATAATTCATAAAACCATCTCATTAGAGAAAACTAGGAATAACACATTCCTCCATTAACAATACATAATAGGTTAGCATTGTTACACCATTTTTTGGTCATGTAACATGTTACTATTAGATGGACTAAAGTACACCATGTAAGACCAATTTTACCATAGTAAAATTGCTTTCACTATGAAAAATAACTTAGTAATCCATAATTTATTAAGTTGTTTCTGGTCTAAATAGGAAACCCCATGAGGAATAATTGAATAAATCCTTATTTGTTTGATTTTCATCAAGGGATAATTAATTAAACCAATGTTTAATTAATATTCCTGGTCATATTTAACCCGCAACATGAAATTTTTTTTAGATAAATCACTATTTATCTTATTATTTTCTAGGAATAATTATTTAAAACATTATTTAAATGATATTCCTTGTTAAATTTGACTAAATCATTTATAAATAATTGAATAAATCAATATTTATTTAATTATTACTCAACCACATTCTTAAAATAATAAATAAATCATTTCTTTATTTATTATTTACAAATAAAGGGATCTGACCAAATTCAAATTCTTTTTTCCCTCCAACAAAAATAATAAAATATTCCATAAAAGTTGGATCTAGATTTGGTTAATAGTATTTTAATTATGCACCAATATCTAGACTGACTCAATATTTTCTTATAAATAGAAGGGTTTTCCCATTCATTCACTACCTTTTTTTTCCTAGAGATCACTCTTGATCTATACTTTTGGTCTGACTTTGATCCTCCCATCATTGTCATTGAGAAACTGCGACCTGTACTTTTTGCGAGATTTTTTCTATGATTTTTCTGGGTTTGTCTAGGCCACTGTTCAGGGTTATCTAACCTCCCTCTCCACCTGTCTTGGATGTATACTTGCTTAGTTTTACTCATCGAAGTAGGAACCAAGCCCCTTAGGGCTTCAATACGCTTCCACCTTTTTAGGAGGAGTTTAGTTGAAGCAAGTCTTCTTAGATTTCAATTTTTTTAGCCATTTTTCAGGTCTGGACCTGTACTTTCAAATCCATTTAAGATCGGTTATTCATCCATCCAAAACACCTCTTTTCAGTTTTTTTTGGTCCTCTTTTAGGGTCCCCTCCATTTCCCTTCATTTTATAGCCTTTCGCCCCTTTTTGCAGCATTTTTCCCTCTGGTTTTTTGTTGTTTTCTGCGCCTATTTCCAGCAGATCTGAACTTTAGATCCCTGTCCCTCCCGACTATAGATCCATTGGCTATTTTGTGTGTTTTGACTAGCTTTTTCCCACCCATAGACTATTTGTTGAGAAGCCCTCCTCCTTGGGTTTAAATGGATGCATCTTTAGTTGTTTATCTTACTATCACATTCAATTTCCTTTATTGTCATTTTCAAATTTATTTACAGCTATACAACATGTTATTTATTTTTTCTCTACACACGTCTGGGCTTAATTAAAATTAACACAATTTCACATACATAGACACCCTAAGTGAAGAGCACCTGGTTTACACTGTCAGGACAAGACTAAAATATTGTAATCAATTGATCCTACACCTCCCTGCCCTTTTTTCAACATTGTAATCAATTGATCCTGCACCTCCCTACCCTTGTTTTGACATTATAATCAGTTGATCTTGCACCTCCTTGCCCTTGTTTGTCTCTCTTCCTTCTATGATCCATGTATGTTTCCCATCATTGTTCCCCCAAGGTGTTTATCTCGAAGACTCCAAGGCCTTCATCCTCAGTTTCCATTGGGAAGAATTACTCCTCCACGTAGGGTTCGAGTTCATCCTCCATCAAGTCCCCATTATGACTCTACTCCTACTTCATCGGGTTCCCCTTCTGGTTCTATTCATATCTCTCCTCCACCTTTCACCTTCACCATGCCTGGTTCAAGACCTAATGCTGGTGGCAGCCCCAGCCCTAATGCTACGAATTCTACTAGTGGTGCCGCAATAGGAACTATCCCGAATTCTCCCTTACTCCCTTATATGGCAGGCCTCAGTCTTCCCGATTTTAGCTAGTTGATTAATGACCCCATACACCATGATCCTGGTTGGCCTACTATGCCAACCAAGCTCCCTTCATACATCCTCAAGTTTGAAGGAATTGCTGGAGAGCATCCTACCGACCATGTATGTTCTTTCCACATGTGGTATTCATCTAACTCCATCACCAATGACTATGTCTGTCTTCGGTTATTCTAGTGTATGCTTACTGGAGAAGCTTCCAAGTGGTATGTCAACCAGGCCTCCTCTTCTCATATTACTTTTGTGACCCTTGCCAAGGATTTTCTATCTTACTTCCAGCTTCCCCTTCGCTATGACACCGGTACCGAACTCTTGACATATTTCCGTCAACCTTCTACTACCTGCCTATCTGACCATGTTCAAGAATGGCAGAGAAGAAAGAGCCTATGTCGAGCCCCTACCTTCGAAGATCGTGTCTACATGGACTAGTTTCTCAAATCCATTTTTCCTGCTATTGGAAAATATATTGCATCTCAGTTCCCTCAGACCGAGGAAGTTGCCTTCCAGATTACATTGAAATGTGACCTGATCTACGCACAATCTGGTTATTTTTATATCATCTTACCTGATCTCCCTAAACCCGGTGGTGCCAACACACCGGGGGCATCCCATGCCACTGACAGTATCGTTGGATCCCTTTCACATCCGTACACTCTTCCTCCCATGGGTTATTGTAAATTTTTGTTGATGTTCTATGCTTGATGTAACTTTACTTTTTACTACATCAATCACATAACAATCAAGTAAAATGTTGATAGAACATACCAGTGGATCTATAGAAGACAAACCAGAACGGAAAAATGTGGTGGTGCATTACGGTGGTCAATATGATGCTTCAACCAGAAAAGTCTCCTTGGTTAGCCACCCTAGCATATTTCACAACAACACTCAAAACAACCACATGGTCAACTCAAATTCAACCCTAGAAAATTCAGTGCTACCCATAAAAATCAATGCAGAACTACAACAGCACTAGCAGCAACAGCAACAACAATAGTAGCAACAGCTGCAGCACCAACAACAACGACATCAACAGTAGCAGCAATAAGTAAAAGTCAACACAGAAAGGTCTACGGTCAACCTTTGACCTCGTTTCTTATGCCAAAATGTATGGCCTTCCAAAATCAAAGTCTCCACCAAAATTCAGCTCCTTTGGACCATGCGTTGACCAAATTCACACTAGTCAAATTTGCGTGGAAACCCTAGCTGCAAAATATTTCTCTTCATCCTTATTTCGCACGTGTGAACCAAAAGCTACCTCCAAGGAGATCGAACCAATCAAAAGAGGAGAGATGATGTGTGAGGATCGGTATGAAATGTCGTCCAACGTTGACTCTATTTATATCAATCACTGAGGCGTGTGACACATTTGTTGGGGGTGTAAAACATTAAGGCTGACCTGCACACATTTTGAAAGTATTAAAAATAAATTCAAAATAAATGTTCTACTCATCAGATCAAGATGATCTTTAGATCGATCTTGCACTTCAAAAGAGGAACCCAATAAAAATATTAGCGTCTTCATCTGAGCATCACAACATGGATTTTGGACGTAGTTGTCCAATTTTAACACTCCCTCTCAACTAGGGATAACTCCATCCACCTGTGCAATCAAACATCGTGCATCATCCCGCCGCAACTTGCTTTACTGGCCTCTTTATTTCAGAACAGAAGTGGTCCAGTCACAAAGACATCATTCTCAGCTAACAGATTCATCTCAGAGGTCTGAAACCTCAATAGGACTCTCAAAGAGTCTCATACTAACCTGGAGCTGGATTATCTGACCTGAAGTCAATATGAGGTCTGAAACCTCACTTGGACTCAAGAGAGTCATATATACTAACCCGAAGTTAGTTTCACTGACCTGAAGTCAGTTGAGGTCTGAAACCTCACATGCACTCAAAGAGTTTCATACCAACTCGAAGTTGGTTTATCTCACTCGAAGTCAGTAGGAGGTCCGAAACCTCACTAGACTTGATCCCAGATCAAGTGGTTGGACACGTGTCATCCTAGATAGAGAGTACGGAAATCTCTGATGCATCCATCATTCTTTGCTACCAGTCTCTAGCTTTTCCCACCTCATTGGCCAAATGAGAGGTACTTCCCATGAGTACGAAACTCAAATCGGTAGGATGCATACTTCACAATAGGCCATACATGTTACAATGTATTTGGCCTCAGCAGTGCTCAAGGCTACCGACTTCAGTTTCCTGCCCAAAGCAGATCTACGTCTGAAGTAGCATCCAGATGTGCTCTTGCGATCCACCACACTGCCAGTCCAATCGGCATCAGTATATCCATGGAGTGTCATACTCCCAATAGTGTATCTCATCCCATGGTCTATCGTGCCTCAGATATATCTCAATATTTTCTTGGCACCAACCCAGTTAATGTTATGATCAACCATGTGTTGACTCAAAGTATTCACTCCACAACATACATCTGGACGACTGTTCACTAAGAACATCAAGGCCTCTACGAGTTGACGATACTCAGTAGGATTTGATAACATGGGCCTAGCAGCGCTGCCATTCAACTTCTTAATGTTGAGCTCTGTCGGTGTCAAGATGGACTTATAGTCCACCATACTAAATATTTCCAGAAGCTTCACAATGTATTTTCCTTGAGAAAGAAAAATATCGCTAGGTCTTTGCCAGACCTCCACGCCTAGGAAGTAGTGCATCAATCCTAGGTCTTTCATCTCAAACTCAGCAGCGAGCTTCCTCTTGCACTGATGAATGAGAGGGTCAACACCTGTTAGGAAGAGGTCATCCACATACAGCACCAGAATGAGAGGCTTCTCTCTATCAACCTTGAAGTAAAGGTTTGGATCAACATTACTACGAGTGAAGCCCAGCTTCATCAGGTAGTTATCTATCCTCTTGTACCAAGCTCTGGGTGCTTCCTTCAACCCATAGAGGGCTTTCTTCAAATTGTAGACATGGGTGTCCTGGTCCTAGACTTCGAACCCTAGAGGTTGCTCCACATAAACCTCTTCCTTTATCGCACCATGCCGAAATGTGATCTTCACATCCATCTGATGAAGACTCCATCCTTGTGTAGTAGCAAGGGCTCTGATAGATCGCATGGTGGTCACATGTAAAAATATGTCATCATAGTCTATGCCTTCTTTTTGAGAGAAGCCACGGGAAACAAATCTTGCCTTGAACTTTTCAACACTTTCATCAGATCCATGCTTGATCTTGTAGAGCCATTTTGAGGTGAAAACTACTTTGTCCTCCGGTCTAGGAACCACATCCTAGACATCATTCTTCATTATGGACTCATACTCTTCGTGCATAGCATCCTTCCATACTTGATGCTTTATGGCTTCCTCAAAAGGATCCAGGCTCGGATTGTACAATAGTACTCATGGCTACTAGATACCCTTGGTATCTACTTGGCTTCTTTCTTTCACAGAATGTCCCCCTTGGGGCCATATGTCCCTTAGCATCCTTGAGAGTGTCCTTGAGCCATAATGGTCTCTTTCCCATTGAAGGAGGTGGATCAGTCGGGTCCATTGGTCCTTCAACATCAAGCATCATCTCATCCTTCAGTTCCTCTTAATTTCCAGGTCTTGCTTCATGATATTCTTCATATATCAGAAGATTGACTACTTTTCTTAGGGAAGCATCTTCATCAAAGGTGACATCGTGTCATATCTCGACTTCCCTTTGACTAGGCACTTAGAATCTATATGCCTTCGAAGTTTCATTGTAGCCCACAAACATTGTGGTCTCCCTCTTGATGCTAGCTCCTCTGCAAAAGTTCTTGAACTCGTTCGTCTCATATTCAGTGCCATTATCGGTCTGTCAGATAGCATCTCATGTCATTTCTCCCAATGGACTTCCTCCAACTTGGTAGAGTATATCAATTCTAGACCCAAATGTGATAACTTCCTTGAATCCCTTCTTTCACATGTGTACCTTTCCATCACTGAATTCCATATTGAAACCTTTGTCTTCCATGGTCGATATAGACATAAGGTTCTTCAAATTAGGTACATAGAGTACATCCTGCAAGGAGAGGACTTAACCTTGAGATAAGTGGAGGGTCACAGTCCCTGTCCCTTTCATGGGGTATGTGGCATTATCTCCAAGGATAATTTCCAAATTAGTATCCTTCTTAACCATATCAGAGAGTGCTTCCTTGAACCCAGTGATGTGCCTTGAGGCACCACTATCTATCAACCAGACATCCATAGTGTCGGGTGGAGATGAAGTAGAGAGGGCAGATACAAGAATGAATTCATGTCTTTTATCAACAACATTTGATTCCTCATACCTGGAGTTTCTTGACCTTTTGAAAGGTTGATCATTTCCGCCAGAGGGAGCCTTCCTCTTTCCCTGGAACTTGTTGTTCCTTTGATTGTAATCCCTCTGGTTGTTTTTGTTGTTATCATCATTAGGAGAATCCTTCTTGAAAGGGCATTCTCTAGCATAGTGACCTGGCCTATGACAAGTGTAACACTTGCGCTTCTTTCCTTGTGCCCCTACTCTTCCTTTGTTCTTTGGACCACCAAAGTTCTTCTTTCTAGAATGACTAGCATAGGCAGCATTCCCTTCATTCTCATACTCCTTCATTCTTGTCTCTTCTTGAACGCATCTCGACAGTACCTCGTCAAAGTCAAGTATCACATTATTATTGAGAATGGTAGTGTTGAACACATGCCATTCGGATAGGAGCCCTTCAAGTGTGGTGAATACCAGCTCTCAATCAGCTATTGTCTCCCCAATAGCCAAAAAATTGTTCTTGATCTCGGTCAGCTTCAAAAATTATGATTGGACAGACTCATCCTTGCCTTTCTTCATATTCTTCAATTGATTCTTGAAGAATAGAACTTGATTTGCGTTGTTGGCCATGAACATTTGGATCAACTTATAATACATCTCTTTGGATGTGCCTAGCTCGGAGATGTAGGCCACTAAACTCTTATGAATAGATTCCCTGTTCATCAGCTTTTCTTTGATCTCCCCCTTCTTATATTTTTTTTGGCAGCAACAGTACTGAGTGGATGGAGGTTCTTGGATTTTACCCTGCACATAATCCATGACATCTTAGTCTTCCAATTTAAGATCCAATATCATCTTCCAAGCATGGAAGTCATCCTTCCTAGTCAACTTGTCATCCTCCTTGAAGCCATAGTTTGTGGAACCCATTTTCTTCTTCGGTGATTGCTACAAATTAGGGTTTGTCTTCACCTCAGCTCTAATACGATGTAAATTTTTGTAGATGTTCTATGCTTGATGCAACTTTAATTTTCACTACAGCAATCACATAACAATCAAGTAAAATGTTGATAGAACATACCAGTGGATCTACAGAAGACAAACTAGAAACAGAAAAATGTGGTGGTGCATTACGGTGGTCAACAAGATGTTTCAACTAGCAAAGTCTCCTTGGTCAGCCACCCTAGCATGTGTCACAACAACCCTAAAAAAAACCACACGGTCAACTCAAAGTCAACCCCAGAAAATTCAATGCTACCCATAAAATTCAACGCAGAACTACAACAATGCTAGCAGCAACAGCAATAGCACCAGCACCAACAGCAACAGCAACATCACCAGCAGCAATGACATCAATAGCAGCAGCAAAAAGTAAAATTCAACGCAGCACGGTCTACGGTCAACCTTTAACCTCGGTTCTTGTGCCAAAATGTACATCCTTCCAAAATCGAATTCTCCACCAAAATTTAGCTCCTTTGGACCATGTGTTGACCAAATTCAACACTAGTCAAACTTGCATGGAAACCCTAGCTACAACAGATTTCTCTTCATCCTTCTTTCCCACGTGTGAACCGAAAACTGCCTCCAAGGAGCTCGAACCAATCAGAAGAGGAGAGATGATGTGTGAGGATTGGTATGAAATGTCCTCCAATGTTGACTCTATTTATATCAATCATTGGGGTGTGTGACACATTTTCTGGGGGTGTAAAACCTTAAGGCTGACCTGCACATATTTTTAAAGTATTAAAAATAAATTCAAAATAAATGTTCTGCTCATCGGATCAAGATGATATTTATATCGATCTTTCACCTCTTCAAAAGAGGAACCCAATAAAAATATTGGTGTCTTCATCTGAGCATCACAACATGGAGTTTGGATCTAGTTGTCCAATTTTAACAGTTATCGTTTCCCTCAGGGAGGGGCCAACTCCTCCAGCACCTTTCCCCCTCCCGATAACATGTATCCAGGATACGAAATGCCTCCTCCTTTTGCCCAACCTGCTTACCCAAATGTTCCCCAAACTCCTTATTATCCATATCCACAGCCTGGTGCTCCAACTCCTCCAGCATTAGCACCTCAGCCTCCCTTTCCTTCTCAAGATCCACAATAGAAGCCACCACCCCCTCAAGGTCAGGTGTATGCACAAGAGAGTGCGACCAATCCTCCTACTTCCAAAAAGAAGATGAAAGGAAACCAAAACCAATATCTCCCCAGTAATCTAGGAAACAATCCACAAGGGAATGCACCTAATACTGCAACCCAGCAACATGGAACTTAGCCCAAGCAGGACAAGCCCATTCGCACTAATAAACCTTGTTCTTGTGACAACGTCTATGGTAACTCTACCCACGATTGTCCTCTTTAACCTCAGATACGTCAAATGTGGGAAGATCAAGCAGCATCTCGAGGAAAACAAGCCTCCCCTTCGGTTCCTCCCAATGCTGCCCCTATCCAACCGACTGTGTTTACCAATCCTTTCCCCCAGCAAGGATATGTGGTCGCCCAACCACTTAAAATTCAAGTGGCCACTCAACCTCCTCCATCTTGTACCTCTGATTACCAGATCCTCATGATGAACTCTAACCAACCCACTACCATTGACCTCATCCTTAAGACGTGGTACCGTCAGTACAACAAGCCCCCTGCTACGTCTGCTACCGAGCCCCCTTCTTTAGGTCCCACAGAGCCTCTTTCGACGCCCAATGGTCCTTTACTAATCCCTCAACCTAAGGCAGAGGTTCATACCAAGATCCCCAAGGGACCATTATGCTGAAACACTGTTCCAGGTAAAGCTTCCCACTCCTACAGTATAGTAGATGACTTAGCACAATCCCTTGTCGCCATGTCAACGCTAGAAGTCCTCTAGTCATTCCCTTCACAATGAAAATATATACTAACTACCATGGGAACTATGGATCCTTCAGATTATCGTTTGATTTTCTTCGACATTGACAAGTCAGAGAATCCCCCCCCTTCCTGCTTCCGTTGCCTTCCAAATCCCTGTCAAGATCCGGAATGCCAACATCTCTCGTTGTATCATTGACAAGGGGGCATCAACATGCGTGATGTCCACTTTAGTTTGGAAGAAACTCAATCTCCTGAGTTAGCCCCTTCCACTATCACCCTCTGTGCATGGGATGGCCACTCTTTCCAGCCCCTTGGAATGTTCCACAATTGTCCAATTACTCTTGTGGGAAAGACTGTTTGTGTTGACGTTGAATTTATTGATGTCGCCTTAGACTACAACATTATATTAGGTCGTAGCTACACTTAGGTAATTTCTGTTGTCCCATCTTCATTTCACCGTAAGATGTGTTTTCCTAATAACGGAAATATCGTCGCCATTGATCAGCTGACATATTACGAACCAAAGTCCCAGACCTCTCCAGATTCCATTATCTCTTCAGTGGAAAATAAACAAGCATTCAAACCTCCGACCAGTGTCTCACCTAGAATCTATAAATATTCCTCTTTTCTTGGTTCATTCCCTGGTCTCCCCCCTCCTATCTCTGACCCTATCTCGTTGAATGTTTATGTGTTGCAATTGTCTTGGTCTGAGCTCAAATGGACCAGTTCGACTACCCAGCAACCCTACCCTCCGCAAACTTCTCCCAGTACTTCGACTTAGCCTTTAGGACCCTCTCCTCAAGGCCCCTAATCTTTCGTTGGTGTCCATGATCCTGTCTATCCTCTTGGAACGAATCCCCCTAGCCTTAACCATCTTGGAGCTGTCCCACCTGGCCATTACCCCTCTTTTCAGATATTGTTTCTTGCTCCCCCTCCTGACGTATTTTTGGTACCTGTTATGGCTACCTTGTCTCTTCCTAATATGACCCTGGGGATCCTAGTCCGGTACATTGATCCCCCAGCCATTATCCTGCCTGGTCAGCCCAAACCTTATACATCTTTGACCCTGATCCAACTGGTTTCCATGATCCCTCCGTTTTCCTTTGTGCCTCAGCCACCTCAACAGGATCCTATTCCTGTTGCAAAATCCTTGAGTGAGGGGGGAAAGCCTACAAGAAGGCACCTAAGGACAAGGCTTCCGAAACAAACCCTACTCCTCCTCAGCCTCCAAAGTGTACCCCCATATGTGCTTTGTGTGATGTTGTCGATCATGCTACCCATAATTGTCCTAAATTTCCTCGTCTCAAGCCCATGGTCAACAAAGCGTTTCCCGATTTTGATATCACAGAGGTACATGTCACCCTAACTAAATCAACCCTGAAACTCAAGTGTTTGCAAACAAATCATCCTTGTGATTTGTGTGATTTCCATGGCCACTATATTCACCTCTGTCCCTGCCTCGAAGACTACCACACCTCTTTGGTAGCGGTCTGTCGATTCAACGCAAAGTGAAATGAGTCCACCTCTCCCTTATTTGCAAGTTTTTCTTCAACAAAAACAGAGGACACATATAATCCCATTGACATTGCCCCTCCCGATGTCGAGATGACAGAGTCTTTGACCACTATCCTCTACCTGTCATCATATATGAGATCCACGGTGGAAGACCCCTCTGGGTCTTCCCCTTTTGTTTCACCTGACATCCTTTCAACGATCAACCTGGGCTCAACATTGGTGGATCCTTCATCTACTTTATTTTCAGTCACCCTCCATGATGATGCGCATGTGAACCTCTCTTCTCATGATGATGAGTAAGGTAGCTTCGTCGCACCACGTGATCTTTCTTCCACCAATCACCCCATATTCTATTGTGATGACGACATTATGGAAGCAATCACCACCCCTGACTTTATCTATCCCCCCTTAGATTGAACCCATGCATTCGAACGACATACACCTTGTGGCCATTACATTGACACCCATTTTTTGGGTAAGGGGACACCCATATTTGAGAGTTCAGGAGAAGAAATTATCCACAACCCTCCTAGTGCATCTGGTAGTGTCGACTTTAGTACCATTATTATTCCCCATTTAGAAGAACCTCTAGATTTCCATATCACTTCAAATCCCTCTAAGGATGATCCACTTCATCATTCCTTCATCTTACATCAACAACCTATTCCCTTAGACATTATTGATGACCAACCTCTATATTTTCTCTCTCAGCACCAATTCATTATATCCAAATCCACTCTTTGGGATAGTGAGACCATGTATGCGAACCCAGAAATTTAGTCCATTTTCTTCATATATGAAGTACCAAAAGAGATTGGTAATCCTACATTCCCTTTTTCGAACTGCATCTATCCATTCTTCCCTCAGAAGATAACCATAATGTAAACAAATGGAAAACCACATCATCAAAATGTGTTTAGTTTTTACCTTTCTAAATATGTTTGGAATGACCATAACATGCTTGGGGGCACCTATTCCCCTCAACCATAAAAAAATCCCATCTCTCAACCAAAAACAACACTGAAACCCCCTTTCTCTAATAGGTCGCACTTTTTAGGTCATTTCCTAGGACAGGTCGCAGTTTTTAGCCTAGTACCTGCTACCCAGGTCGCAAAACAATCCCTAAAAAGTGTGTCCTGCCCTGTTCCTCAGCTCTGGGTGCCTAATTTGAAACTTTAATCCACTTAATTGAAAGGGTAGGGTTAGGCCTCTTACCTACAACTCACGGATCTCTATTCTAATGGTCAGTTTTTCTGCTACAATCGCCACAATATTTGGGGCCTTTTCTCCTCTCTACATTCACAACAGCTACACTTGCAAATGAATCAAATTGGAGGGAAAATGTCTTATTAAAAGAAACACCCAAAATTTTTCTTTCTCCAGCCGTAACCAAGTCGTAGCTTGGTTTGACAAACTGTAAGCACTGTTGGAAAGCTCTCACCGAGATCTCAAATGGGTATCCTTTTGTTTTTGGTTATTTGATACTTCACCCAGACACATTTTTTCCAAGAAGGGTCACTTCACCGCTCCTCAAAATGAATTTCTTCACTTGAAAAAATTGTACTTGGGGCACCACTTTGCCTTCATGCTTACCCATGCTCGTGTCGATTTTTTTCATGAGTAACCATCTTGTACTCATGTTTTTATGGTCCACACTGGACCCATTCTGTGTGGCAGCATCATCGAGTCGCCCTTGTTTAGAGCATCCGAGTTGAGTCATCATCGCATCCATGGAGTTTGTCCTGAGTCCCTTTTTATCTCGCCACAGTCCTCCATCCTTCATTTCTTTGTTCCTCTCTCGCGTCGCACATTTTGGCCTTCAATCATACTTTCCCCTATCCCCTACAGTGTCAAGTCAGTAGCTACCAGGTCATCCATGCCCTTTATGCTCTAACAAGGGAAGTCGACATCCCACTACTCAGTACCCCCCATTCCACCATCATCCTTGGTGTCAGTCTATCAGTTGCTCTATTATTATCCCTTGTGCCTTAGTTGAGGATCCCTTATTTCCTCACCTATGGCAGACCTCCTTATGTCGACATCAACTTACTCATTCTAGAAGATAGGTCTAGAGGGCGGTGTACCTTGGTTCTAGCTTCCACTCTTGTTCAGTGCCTTGGATCAGGAAAAAATATTCTTTATTACCATTTGAATTATTTTTTTCTCAACTCCAACTCCTTATGGCATGATCAAGATCCATATACTTGATGGTTAAATGATGTAGCAGATTGTACCGATGCTTCCCGGGTGTGTGTGAGATGTTTTAGACCTCATGAGGGGTGGCCCTTCAAGTAGTTCCCCACATGCCCGAATGACTTCTCTACTACAACCTTTGATGTAGCTCCAGATATTTGATGGTTTCGGCCTTGAACATAGCACACCTTTTTAATTTTGCATGTGTTATTTAGATTTTGAAACCCTTTCTGTTTACATGACCTCTTTGGTTGTGCTGCTATATCTCATGTACTCAAATATTATTGTATAAGTCTGGATATTTATTTCCCGAGCCTGATGTCTTCATGTGGGGATCCATTATCATGTATTTTTATCTGGTCCATGTTTATTCCATCATGTACTATATAGTTCAGTCCCATGTTTGTTGGATGCATCATTATTCTTTGTACTTTGTTATCTCGACAGGCATAGGTATGCCTCCCCCGCCTCATGTAGAACAGGTACCCACTCATAAAAGAGACTTGTCACACCTATAAGTCTCGCCTCCTCAAGGTCTTGTCCTCTCACGCTTCAGTCTACCTCATATTTCTCTCTCTCTGACTCCCCTTCGGTGTCTGGTGATTGAGTTCTTACAACGTACTTCGGTCATACAATTAGCTCCTAACGCTCACATGTTGGGGGGAAATCTGTTACACCAATTTTTGGCCATCTAACCTGTTACTATTAGATGGACTAAAGTACACCATGTAAGACCAATTTTACCATAGTAAAATTGTTTTCACTATGAAAAATAACTTAATAACCCATAATTTATTAAGTTGTTTCTGGTCTAAACAGGAAACCCCATGAGGAATAATTGAATAAATCCTTATTTGTTTGATTTTCCTCAATGGATAATTAATTAAACCATTGTTTAATTAATATCACTGGTCATATTTAACTCAAAACAGGAAAATTAATTAGATAAATCATTATTTATCTTATTATTTTCTAGGAATAATTATTTAAAACATTATTTAAATAATATTCCTTGTTAAATTTGACTAAATCATTTATAAATAATTGAATAAATCACTATTTATTTAATTATTACTCAACCATATTCTTAAAATAATAAATAAATCATTTATTTATTTATTATTTACAAATAAAGGGATTTGACCAAATTCAAATTATTTTTCCCTCCAACAAAAATAATAAAATATTCCATAAAAGTTGGATTTAGATTTGGTTAATAATATTTTAATTATGCACCAATATCTAGACTAACTCAATATTTTGTTATAAATAGAAGGGTTTTTCCATTCACTCACTACCTTTTGTTCCCTAAAGATCACTCTGGATCTATACTTTTGGTCCGACTTTGATCCTCCATCATTGTCATATTTTGCTATCATTTTTCTTGTGAACTCCCTTTGAGTTCCATTTTTGTCTGGGTTTTCTACACCATCAAGAGAGAGAGATCTTAGATCTGAAGCACCGAGGACATACAAGAACCCATCCCATTGAGGGGGGACTAGTAACATATTTTTATGTTCCCTTCCTGTGTGTCATAATACAAAAATTCTTATCTTGTTCATTGGATGCATGGAGAAAATCTTGCTTATTATTTGTTGTTTAATTTCTTTAACTACATAGATCTGGATTTCTGTAGCATTTCTTCTGATCACTAACTACAGATCTAAGGAAATTGAAAGCCATCTTTGATGTTAGGCTTGTTTGTTATGCAAAACTAAAGTGAGCTTTGTACGCTTGCGATTATAATTCATACTAACAAGAATCATGGATTATGGTAGTGATATACTCAATATTTTAAATATATATAAATAATTGAAACTTATGAAATCATAGTTAGTCCTAACAATAGTTAGTCCTAAGTGATAGCACATCACCTGTCAGGGACATATTAGACAACTTGTGAATGATTAAGAAGGTTGCATTAACAAAACTCAAAAAACTCAAATAACTCATAATCACCATAGATATATAAGTTAATTGGTCAACCATGCTTAGAATAATGACTCAATCATTCTTATATAGGATTAATCATTGATAATAAGCACAATAAGGCATATGATATCCTATAGTCTAGAATGCATAACCAAGAGTACTTATCTGAATAACTTGAAATGGTTGGCAATTGAAGGAGAGACTTCCACTCTCGACCCATCCATAAGCCACCTACACTATAACCTTTCTTGTAGCTAACTACTCTTGAGTCGAATCCGTGGTCTATAGGAAATGTTTGCATAAGGAAATGGATCATGCCATTGGGTTGAACACAATCTCAGGAGATGAAGTCCATTTTCCAATGCTTCGCCAACTCAACCGCCAACTTTGAGTGGTCCATTCACTCACTAAAATTCACACATGCCATATCGGCTTAGATAAAGAACTCAATGATTATAAGGCATATCCACACGCATGATTAACTAGGTCACAAAGTGCAGGCTATCATTTCAATGGAAAGAACCAGAGAATAATAGAATACGACCTAGCCAAGGCTTACCACTCCACATCTCATAGCGTCTAGCAAAACCCTTATGCTCTCTTCTTTTTGCTATCTCTCAGCTACCAAAGCCTTACTTGGATTTTAGCTACTTTTTTTTCTTGATCTTCGAGAGAGTTAAGGAATGGGAACCACCTACCCTTTTGTACCCCCTGTACAATCATTTCCCTCCACCTATGAGGAGGTGGTTAAGTCTATTACACCACCCCCAACCTCTTCAGGTTATGGTTTCATTCCACTCCTTCACTTTACAACACTCGTTAATGATATCTTCTCATTTTAATTCAGGCCTAATCACATCGCATAACACACCAGACAACTACTAACCAAGTGTACAAGAAATATCTTCATTTATTCAGCTGGTATGCATCATGGATTTTCAAGAAATACGAGCATTTCAATAGGATTCAAGAAATAAATGTCTTTAGGTAAAGTAGGTGAGTAAGCAAGCTTCCCCTCAAGCCAAGGATCCATAAGGTTGTCCAACCTTTAGTTGTGTTAATTAATTAATAATTATTATTTTATGTTTAATAATAGGTCTAACTAGTCATGGTCCTTCCACACTAGTGTTACTATCATAATAATCATTACAATAAGCAAGGTTAGAATAGGGGATGTTACAAAGTACTTGAACCCACTATTTTTTATCGTCAACACATGCCTTCTCTTAAACTAGTAGTGCCTTCGTAGCTATAGAGCACACATAATAGTTGCAAGCTCAAATTCATATGTAACATAGCACATTTTATGATCTTTCATATATTTGGATTCATAACTAATCACATGTCCATCCTGCATCAGGTCCCCACTAAGTCCTTCCTTGTGAGCATATATACAAACTAAGAAATCCTTAGTTATATATACAATATTCAATATGGGCGCATTTATCAAGATATGCTTTAGTTTTTGAAAGTTTACTTCACATTCCACTAACTATACAAACCTCACTCCCTTCCTTTGTATAAGTGATGATCCAAGTGGATATCTGTGGCCACTCGCCTATTCCACTTGGACCCCCACCATTGTTTCTTTCATTTTTCTATTTCCATAATTGTAGCACAATTTACTATTTTTGGCAGTTTTTTGGGTCCTGAATTTCTAGAGCCATTTTGAGGCCCTAAACAATGTTTTTTGGGCATGAAACCTACTATTTATATGAGTTTATTCTAGACTTGATATTCTTTGTCAACAGTTTTAGTCCTTAGATAGATATTTCTAACAAGGTATCATGTGCGTCAAACAGAGATAGTATGCCAAAGTTACGACCCCGGGAAATTGATGTACCAATTTACCCCGACGAGGGCCATAGTCTGGTGTTTCATATCTTAGGATTAGGTTTTTGGATCCTCAGATAGATCTTTCTAACAAGGTATCATGTGTGTCAAACAGAGATAGTATGCCAAAGTTGTGACCAAAGGAAATTGATGTACCAATTTACCCCGATGAGGGCCATAGTCTGGCATTTCATATTTTAGGGTTAGGTTTTTGGATTTTTAGGGTTTCCATTGTTTCTCAATAATATATAGGCCTTCGAGCCTCATTGTAACACAGATTTGAGAGGAATGTAGCCACCAAATATCTTCTCAGAGATAAGCTATCAGCGCCCTAGCTAGTTTATTTCCATTCTATATGTAAACAAATTTTAGTTCTTTGATATTAATGAAATGAAGTGTTATTTCTACTGCATATTTGTATTTATGGTTATATGTGTATTCTATTGTGTTCCTGCATAAATTCATATCAGTGGTATCATAGGGGTCTGCTCTTTCTCGATCCTTCTTTGCATGTCCACAACGAGGTCGGGGTATAAGGAGTTAGGGCTTGATCTAGTTGACCCTTTGCAAGATTAGCCTCAAAAACCCTAATGGCCACCCATGGGGGATGAAAAGAAAGATGAGGGAGCAGGAGATCCTATCAAAATATTTCTCGAAGAGGCCCTTAAAAAACAAAGGAACACGATGATGGATAACCTTTCCTAGATCCTTCAACGACTTCCCACTAGCAGTGCATCTGCATCCAGCAACCACTCTCGAAGCGCAACCCCTTTTAAGGTACAATTAAACTTTGAAATTCTCATATTTGATAGCCAAATCGATGTAGGCATCATATATATATGGTTGAATCTATTAGAATGATATTTCTCGGTTCATGACTTTTCCAACCGGGAGAAGATTATTTTTGCACTCCTCAAAGTTGCCCCCCATGTCAAGGTTTGGTGGAAAACCTACTGTGAGAAAAAGGACGAGGGGAAACCCTTTCTCTTCTCGGCCGTACCCACTTGGAATTATTTTTGAGATGCCAGAAAGGAAAAATATTATCCCATGGGGAGCTATGATGACAAGTACATACAACGGAATACACTGTGGCAGCAAAGGGATCAAGATGTGCATGAGTGAACGAATTTTCTCCATACCCTACGCACAAAGTTGGGAATAAAAGATTTGAAGAAAAATTTGGTGCTGAAGTGCCATATTTGTCTGCACATATACATTCAGAAGAAAATGGAGTTCCTCGACATATCCTCGCTTAGTAAGACATACCTGTATGCTGCCAATATTGAGTAGAAATTCAAACAGAAGAAGCGAGACTTTGGATTTGCGAATCAAAAGCAAGTGAAAGGTGCCCCAAAACTGCAGAACAAAGGACAAAGCCAAGTCATGGTGAACCAAGAAAACATCCCAAAGATGCAAGAAAATAACAACACCGCGAAGCCAAAGAAGGACACAGGAAAGTGGTGTGAGTTCCATAAGAGCTCCACTCACAATGCAAGTGAGTGTTGGGCCAAGTAGTCATAGGTGACCGAGATGATGGCTTCTAAATCAGATGCATGCTTGGACTCTGAATCAGAACCAAACAAGGGGAATGAAAAGGGAATAATATTATCGATGCATATCCCAACGCCACTGTTGCCACCACGAAGATCCAAAAGGAAGAACTGGAAGATCCAGAGGAGGAGGAGCGTCTCTTCCACTCCCAAATTTGGATAAATGGTTCCCTGCTACAATTTATTGTCGATAGTGGGAACCAAAAGAACCTCATTTAAATAGACGTCATGAAGTAGTTGGTCTTGCCAACCACAACACACCCAAAACCGTACGCCATCGAGTGGATTCACAAGGGACAAGATCTTTGCGTCATCCAACAGTGTCGCCTTCCCTACAACATCAAGCCCTTCA
This sequence comes from Pinus albicaulis, assembly GCA_034641835.2. Lineage (NCBI taxonomy): Eukaryota > Viridiplantae > Streptophyta > Pinopsida > Pinales > Pinaceae > Pinus > Pinus albicaulis. The sequence goes on from CM076582.1 coordinate 773,870,516, forward strand.
CCGATGAGGTATTATGTGACATTTCTCCCCTTGATGTTTGTGATGTGTCATTAGGCCAACCATACTTGTGGAAGTGACATGTTGTGTATGAGTCCTAAACTCGCGTTGGTATTGTTACTTTGGGCAATAAGTTGTACAATATACTAGAGGTACCACTGCCTGTCACTATCTCTTTGGTTACTGCAAAACAATGCAGTAAGCTCATTTCCAAAACTGGGAAATTTGTTTTCCTGATGATCTGCCCTCAGGGAAAGAAGAATACTGTGGCCATGACCTCCAGATTAGGCTCCTCCACACAAAAAAAACAAATGGACAAGGTCATGGAGGAGTATGGGGACATCTTCACCTCATCCACAGGGGTGCATCTGCATTGTTAGGTCAATCACCCCATCGATCTAACCCCAGGTGCGTCGCTGCCCAATGGACCAATATATCGACGCTCTATTTAGGAGAACGATGAAATAAAGAGGGAAATTCAGGAGCTGCAGCAGAAAGGTCACATATGGCCAATTTCATCGCCTTATGGGAGCTTGATTATGTTGGTGCAGAAAAAGGATGGGACTTGGAGACTCTCTATTCACTATTAGGCACCGAACACGATCATTGTACAGAATAGGTACCCGATCCCACGGATTTATGACCTTCTGGACCAAATCAAAGGGGAAAAATATTTGAACAAGATCGACTTGAAGTCCGGGTATCACCAGGTACCAATTAAACCGTTTGATGTGTGGAAGACTACCTTCAAAGATAAGGAGGGCCTTTTCGAATGGTTGGTCATGCCTTTGAGATTGACGAATGCTCCCGCAACCTTCATGAGGCTGATGGAAAATATCTTACGACCATTCACCAAATCATTCGTATTAGTGTACTTGGATGCCATCCCGATCTTCAAGCAGACTTGGGAAGAGCACCTCCACCACATCCGACAGGTCCTCCAAACACTGCAGCAACACAAGTTGTGTGCCAATTTGGAGAAGTGAACTTCTGGCATGAACCAGGTTCAGTATCTGGGATACATTATTGATGAGCGAGGGGTGCATGTGGATCCAACCAAGATCCATGTCAATCAGGATTGGCCAACCCCAACCACTCTAAAAGAGGTTCACAGTTTTTTGGGTCTTGCTAATTTCTACCACAATTTTGTGTTGGGATTCTCTCATATCACTTGGCCCTTGAGTCAAGCCACCAAGGGAGGAGCGAAAGAAAATTTATTTTGGTTTGAATCTCAACAGAAGGCATTCGTAGAATTGAAACATTGCCTCTGCTTTGCCCCAGTGCTCACATTATCAAACTTGTAACAACCATTTTAGATCGATACAGATACCTCTGACTATGATATTAGGGTATTTCTTACTCAATAGGGGCATCCAGTGGCATATCATAGTGAGACATTGTCCGACACAGTCCGGAAGTATCCCACTTGTGATAAAGAGATGTATTCCATTGTGCAGGCTTGCCGACAATGGAAGCATTACTTTTTGGGAAGGAAATGACCATCCACACAGACCAATAACCCTTGTAGTTCATACAGACCCAAGGGAAGCTGCAGAACGATCGCCACCAAAATTGGTCCACATATCTGCAACAATTTCATTTGAACATCAAGTACAATAAGGGAAACACCAATAATGTTATAGACTGCCTCAGTCGACCACCGATCGTGGTCATAAACACTGTGCTCAACTCTTGTGGGTACGTTCAGATTGGCCGCTTCTCTCCAAGAGCGATCCAGAATTCGGCCACACATACAAGACGCTCTTGGAGGATAACCAAGTTCCATTTTTTCACCTCCAAGATGCATTGTTAAGTCACCTAGGACACTTTGTGTTCCTTCAAGCGAGCATGCCAAGATGATTTGGGAAGCACACAGCAGTCGGGTCACTGGGCATTTCGGGGTCGAGAAAATAGTGGTAGTATTGCAGAAGTATTTCTGTTAGAAAACCTTTGACATGATGTAGGGAAGTATATCAGATCCTGCACTATTTGTGCCATTGCCAAACTGGCCATCAAGAATTAAGGCCTCTATACTCCACTGCCTACCCCTAGTCGACTTTGGGAATCCATCTCCATGGGTTACATCTCTGGCCTTTCTTCTACTAAGCATGGAAACGACTGTGTTTTCATGGTCGTCGACAGATTCTCAAAGATGGACATTATGGCAGCCTGCAAGAAGAATATCACGGCAGAATCCACTGCTAAACTCTTCCTTGAACGAGTGTGGGTACACTTTTAGATCGCATAGTCTATCATCTTAGATCGGGATAGCAGGTTCCTCAGTACATTTTGGTCTAACCTCTGGTCAATGTTGAACACCAACTTCACCAAGCCCACAAATTTCCATCCCCAAACTGATGGCCAAACAGAGGTCGTCAACAGGATGATCGTACACATTATGTGCATGTATAACTCAAAGAATACACACACATGGGATGAGAGTCTCTCCTATGTACAACATAGCTATAATTAGGCCCTTCACATCTCAACTGACCACAACCCCTTTCAGGTGGGCTTTGGATTCGAGCCACTATGTCCCATTGACGTAGCCATTCCATTTGCAGCTACTCAGGCTGATTCGACTCATTTCCAGTATGAAGCTGCCAAGGCGAACAACTTTATTAAGCTCATTCAGCACATCTGCCAACAATTTCATGACATATTGGACAGATTCGATGCTAATTACAAGCAGTTACATGTTCAACATCAGGTGTAACACAAATTCCGGTTGGAAGACAAAGTGTGGCTACATTTGCAGAAGGAGCACCTCGTTCAACCCCACCGAAAGCTTCATCCGCTTTGATATGGGCCATACACCATCACCAAGGCTCTAGGGGAAAATTACTTTGAGTTTAGTATTCCACCATTCCTTGGTCTGCACCCAGTTTTCAATGTGGACCACCTTCGACCCTACTTTCCATCTCTACTGGACACATTCGACATGGCAGAACAACTCACACCAACAGAGTTAAACCCAGACTGCATGGAACAAGCCACAACTAATCAGATTATGGACACACAAATCAAGAACACCCAGTAGAAGAGGATCCAACTATATCGAGTTTTCAAAGCAGGGAAACTCCTTCACCAGGGCAAGTGGCTCAGCAGGGACCAAGTTTAGCAGAAGTTTCCTCATCTCTTCGAGGAACTCAACGCAATGGGGACCATTGATTTCTAATGGGGGAGGAATGATCCAAGTGGATATTGGTGGCCACCCACCTATTCCACTTGGACCCCCACCATTGTTTCTTACAGTTTTTCCATTTCCTTAATTGTAGCACAATTTACTATTTTTGGCAATTTTCAGGTCGTGAACTTCTAGAGCTGTTTTGAGGCCCTAAACGATATTTTTTAGGCATGGAACTTCTGGTAAATAAGAGTTTGTTCCAAATGCAAAATTTTTTGTCAGTAGTTTTAGTCCTCGGATAGATCTTTCTAATGAGGTATCATGTGCGTCAAACAGAGATAGTATGCCAAAGTTACGACCCCAGGAAATTGATGTACCAATTTACCCTAACGGGGGCCATAGTCCGGCGTTTCATCTCCTAGGGTTAGGTTTTTGGATGTTTAGGGTTTCCATTTTTTCTCAATAATATATAGTCCTTCGAGCCTCATTGTAACACATAATTGAGAGGCCTGCAGCCACCACATCTCTTCTCAGAGATAAGCTACCAATGCCCTAGCTAGTTTATTTCCATTTTGTATGTAAAAAAATTTCAATTCTTTGATATTAATGAAATGAAGTGTTATTTCCGCTGCATCTTTGTATTTATGGTTATATGTGTATTCGATTGCATTCCTGCATAAATTTGGATCAAGTGATCAAATGGTTTTTCTTGGAAAGTTATTTAATGAACCTTCTACATTATCTAGTTTAGCTTTCTTAAAATCCTTTGGTAAGGAATTCCTAGAATTTTTTCTCTTCCTCTTCTTGTGAGAAGAAATATTAGTGTCATTTGGGGGAACCATTGAAGATACCTCATTATAAATTCTTGGCTTAGTACCACGGTTCCTCTTCTGAGAAAAAAATAAAAAATAAATAAATAAAAATTTCACTGCATTCCTAGTAGCTAGCCTTCACATCTAGATTTCAAATGGGCTCTATATCTTCCTATAGTGATATCTTTGTACATTGTTGGTAGTTGTTCCTTACAATAAATGTTTATTTATCTGAGACAATATTTGTAATAACAAAACATTTATCTTTTTTTGGTTCTTTTGTGCCATGATGAACCTTCCATTGCCTACCATGTAGCTTTTAATTCATATCTTTCCAATTCTCATTGTTTCTTCTATATTGTGGGAGTATTTGTGGTCCTCTTTTCATCTAAATTTTCATTTCTAATGCAATAGGTTCCCTCCATGTTATGTTGCATTGTCTCTATTGACTACTAAAATTCTTCACTTTGTCACTTTACTCATCTCCTTGAGTACTAAAACAAGTAATTATTAGTAAAAAATTTACAAAATTTATTTACAATAGTTTTGAGCCTTTATTAAACAATTTGTTGGACCATAGTATTCCAAGGAAAAAATTATGATATTATAGTAAATAATATTAGAATTTCAAGCAATATATTAACATAATTATATACCTTATAACCTATTTGTCATTGTATCAATAAAAAATTAATGGTATCAACTTATTTTTAGGCTCTAGGGATAATATCAGACAAGGTATTATGTCATCATAGAAGTTTGAAATCATTTACAAGTGCCCTCTTCATACTAAAAAAATGTTATTATATAATGAGTCTAATTGTATGCTAAATAACATTCCCCTTTCTAATCCAACTCTAACTTAGTTACCCTAATTGGTAAAGAAAAACTATTATAGAGATATTTTCTAACATATAAATTTTGTCAATATTGTGTAAATATGTGTTTACAATATCATGTAATAACATTTTATCATAAATAAAAAAACAAATCCACTTCCTATGTAAGGGCATTTCTCTTTGGACCACAAATAAAAACATAAATAAACTTATCTAGAATAACATTTATTCACTGCCATAAATCAGATCCTTTATATAAAAATTGGGATTAAAAAAAAATGTTTAAACCATCTTCATTGTTACTCACTCTACAATGAAAGTCCAATAAAAGGCATATGCATGCCCGAGACCCATTCACAATATCATAGCACAATTAAACTTATTTCAAGAATTCAAACTTAGGCATCTTTTGTTCCATTAATTTTTGTTTTTGTTTGTTTTGGTGATCAAAGTGACTTTTACCACAAAACCTCCAAAATATTTCAATATCAATCTCTCAAACTTATATAAATTTTTCACTTAATGAATGGAATGGCGTCATGCCATTGGATTTTGGCAATCACCCATGTCATCCACGTGTCAATATTGCTGATGCTGATTGCATCATCAACGCTTCGGTCCATGTGTTGAGGGTTGTAGCAACCTGTCGTTGGACAAATCGTGAGAGGTACAGCCTACCAACCAATCACGTGTCAGCCCAACTCGCCTACACAATAATGTGCACAGATGTTGATGGAGAGGGGAATTTGTGAATGGATAAGTGTGGAGGGGATGTCTCTGGCCCACAATATTATCCACTATGGCCACCGAAATCTTTGGGTTGCTTATCTTTATCTTTAGTTGTCATTCCGATTTAGCTGTTTACTCAAATTTCACTTTGGTTTCAAAAACAAGTGAGAACTTATCATAAGAGTAAGAAATAACATTTATTTGAAGTTGTTCAATGTTGTCAATGAGAAAGGAATGAGCTTTTCTCACCTAATACTAGGCTTAACACATCATATTTCTATAGTTGACCACCCCTTAGTCATACCATGATACAACAAGGTGAGAAGTGTCAATCATTTGGTAAATGTGCTAGGTAAAGGAAACTCTCCTTCATAATCATGAGAAAGTTAGAGAACCCTTAGAGCAACTGAGCTTGGGGTCTCCACAATTTCCATTTTCCTTTTAGATGGTTAGTAAAGAAATTATAGGAATCCATTCATTTCTCTATATTGTCTCGATGATTCTCTTGCCCCTTGCTTATCATTCTCACACAACACACATCAAACGTGACCCCCTATAACTAGCTAGGTTCTAAAGGTCTTCCATAATTGTTTGGAAAACAAAATTCATTTTTGGTGAACATAGAACACATCAGGAAAGATTGATTCCACAATTAGCACTTCTATGGATGTGTTTGGACACCAAAATAAAGTATATTTTCTCAAAATGCCCCATCCAACATTCCACTCAACAATGAAAACATTTTACTTGTAATTCTACTACTATGGGCACTTGTGTGCCTTTTCTTTCTGTATGTCGCTAAATGAATCCATGTGCAACTGTTCTGCATGATTTTATTTTTTTATTTCCCCACACTACTCGTTTTTCAACTCTTGAAATTCAAGATGGGTACTTGCCCATGCTACATGTTGAAGTCTAAGAGCACTCCACAACCACCACACAAGCTCGATAATTATTGCAGATGGTTGCTTCAACAACCCAAGGCTTCATTCAATGAGTCATGGGATGGTGGAAAAAGTAGATTAACTATTTCAAATTCAAAATTTCACATAAAATTTTGGGTGATGTTTTTCTAGAAATAAGAAGCAAGGTTAATTCCCATAACCCCCTCATTCAATCCAACTCATGGTATTATAGTCTATCTTGGTGCTCACTTTTCCAGTAAATTGTACAACATATTTATATTACTGAGAAATCACTGATACACATTTTTTTAATTCGCCGATTTGATTTGTTAAAATAATAATATGTAAATCTCTATAAAGACAATAACAATATAATTTGTAATTATAATTTTATATCCCATCAAAATTTTAATTTAAAAGAAATTATTAATATTGAAACTATTTTTTTTTTATTAATTATAATTTTGTATTTTGTAATTATAATTTTATATCCTATTAAAAATTTAATTCAAAAAAAATTATTAATATTGAAACTAATTTTTTTTAATATAATTATAATTTTGTATTTTGTAATTATAATTTTGTATTTTGATAACAATTTTAATTTAAAATAAATGTTTATATATATATATATATATTCTATAATTTCAAAAATTAAGATTTTTTCTCTGTAATTTTGCTTAAATATTACTATTATTACTTGTAGATATTTTGTCCTATGTCATTAATATGACACAAAATACTTTGACAATGTCTCCCTGTTTTCATTGCTCGTATGATGAAAAATTTATTTATTTATAAAAAAATGCTTTGTGTCATGAGTTGTATCATCTAACATTGTATGTCCAGTATTAGGGTAATACTATTTTTATAAAAAAATGATTGAAATATGCATTTAGTGACTATGGACAAAAACATTAAAAGTGATTGAAAGATGCATTTATTCACTGTGGACAAAAACATTAAAAAACAAATATATGGTTTCACGTTTATCAGTGAAGGTCAATTTCATTTTGAAGACATTGGTAACCACTATTGTTTCATATTTTTATAAATCAAGCATTTGATGATTATTTAAAAAAAATGAAATATAAAAACATTTTTATCATTTTTTCTAAATCATGTGGATTGTAAAGAGAGTATGGGAGAAGTTTCTAAAATGAGAGAACATATAAAATTAAATTAAAATTATATATATGAATGAGTTCAACCTAATTTATAAATGAAATATAGTTTTTTATTTAAATTAGTAAAAATAATTTCAAGAAAGAATTTGATTGCTTTTGTTATTTTAAATATATATTTTTAATGTACAAATAGATTTATCTTTCTGAAAGACCCCAAGGTACTTAAAATTTACAGATTAAACAACTTAAACTAGTTTTTAAAAATATCTCTAGATTTTGATTACAATTAACTGGAAAAAATGTCATGAAAAGGGTCATTTCGTCTATAAGTTAGACTACATCTATATGTATGTATATGACAACATCTAAAAAATCAGGATCTATCAAATACTTAGAGAGATTAAATTTATTAATGTGTTTTTTAATATTAAAGTATTAATGTATGACACATAATCAAATGATTACACATTAAGAAATTAGATTCCTTTAAATATTTAATAGTTCTAGGTTTAAGATGGATTCAACTTATTTATAAATTTTCAAACCCACTATTTTTAATGGCATTGTCTAAACATGCTACATTTTGAAAACTTTGGTGAGAATCTTGTAAATTTTTTTGGAGAAATCTTATTTTTTGTTGTTTAAAATGAGCATTTGACTGCATATATGGATTCAGCACAGTTAAAAACCCTTGGGCCACTCGGATTGTGGCGAGTTTACAACTCAAACTTGTGATTCCAAGAAATCATTGCTGGATTTTGAGAAAATTAGACTAGAAAATATGTCGGCAACCCCTTCAAAACATAGAACAAATAATCTACGACATTTTTAATAATGAATAACAATTGTAATTTGATTATTAATTTAATATTTAACCTTTCATCTAATAATATATTTATATTACTATATTAACATAACAATACTCAATATTTTTAATATAAAAATGATGGTGATGATTATGTTTGTTTTAGAAATTGTTTACTGAAAAAATAAAATGGAAATGATGGTGTTGTTTTTGGAAATTGTATACTATATTTATAGTATATTTATTTAAAATTATTGTGATGTACAAATAACAATATCAATTAATGTGTTGTATTTTTTTTTTGTTGAAAATGGAAACAAGAAATATTGAAAACGACACCTATGAGGCTTTTGATTTCTCTTAATTAAATTAGAAGCAAATTGTAATTCTACATCACATGAAAACTTATAAGTGTTAACTGAGTCAGGAAGACTTAGTTAGCTAAGTCAATTTGAGTTGGAGGTCAAACTAGAGGTATGTAGGGTGTCTCCTACTTTTTAGGAGCCTTGGTTGAGTTATTTGTGAGTTGTAATTAGTTAACTTAATTATTTGAGTTAAAATCAGTTTAACTAGTTCTAATTGAGAGATGAGCTAGTGATAGGTCCAGTGAATTAAATCTGATTTAATTCACATGCAGTGATCAATCAGATAACTAAGAATTCACTATAAATATTTTTTTCTTACCAGTTCTAAGGAAGTCCCAATTGAAATTGGGGTTAAAGGGAAGAAAACTATCAGTTGTATAATTAGAAAATTGTATAGGTCATGCATAAGGTCATCAGGAAGCCTTGGATGTATTGCGAAATCATTCATTGGGAATTTCCTAATTAATAGGGGCTCAATTAGCTCAAGAATGTGTAAGCCAGACTCGTTAGTCAGGTGTAATTTTTTGGTTAAGTATTGGACCAAACTTGCTAGGATCAAGGAGAGACAATCAAATATAGTGTAGAGGTTTCTCAGAAGGAAAACATCATTATATTGTTTCATGTTCTTAACTTTGTGCAATATACAGATAGATGGGTTTTTAGTTGAGGCTTTCCCCAGATACATCTTGTGTTGTGTGATTGATTGATTCTTTCTCTTACTTGTTTATGTGATTGTGCGATCGAAATTAGTTTCCCCAATTTGTAGAATTGACTCAATATTTTGTTTTAGTAATTAAAAGATCAGTTGAATCTATTTAGATATTTCTACATGGTATCAGAGCAAGAATCACTATAGAAGATAAGAACTAGAGTTTTCTCTTTAACAAGTGAATCAAATTTGCAGATTTATTCTTCAGGACCAACAATAGATCATGATGTCTTTCTATGGCTTGAGAATCGAATATTCCCTTGAGGGTAATTCAAATTAAATAGCATGGAAGGATATGATGGAGGCAGTGTTGGAGGACAACGGACTTAAGGAATTCATAGACAGTGATATTCCCAAGACTGCAACAAAATATGCTCAAAATCTTGATGCATGGAAGAATAATGGAGCAAAGGAGAGAAGGATTATGTTAGAAGGATTTCGAGATCATATTGTCTCGAATATCCATGGAAAGAAAACTCCATATGAAATGTGGAAGGCCTTAACAAATATGTTTCAGAATAGTAGCGACCACAAAAAGTTGGCGCTAAAGGACAAGCTCATAAAGGTCAAGATGGAGGAGGGCAATACGATACCAAAATACTTGACGAAACTCACTCAATGTCAAAATGAGCTTGGAATTGTTGGTATGACAGTATCCTGGGATGATTTGGTGAGCCTAGCATTTCTAGGCCTTCCCAAGAGTTGGAAAAACTACCAGGATTCAGTAAATGGGAGGGAGAATTTATCAGAGTGGGAGCGACTATGGTCCGATTTGGTACAAGAAGAGATAGCGAAAAGCACTAGAGATGAGACCTATCCCAAAGACAAAGAAGAATATTTTGCATCAGTTAGAAAAGGCAAGAAATCCAAGGGAAAGAAGTCCCAAGGTGAAAAGGGCAAGAGAAACTTGTCCAAGGTCAATTTTTTTCATTATCATTATTATGGGCACTACGACACAAAATATCCACAGAAGGAAAACAAGAAGGATCATGCAGTTGCAGCAGCATGTGAAGCTCTAGCTTCACAATTCGAGCTTGATTTTACTCTCATTTCATGCATGGTGGCACTATAATGGGATGCATGTGGTATCTCAATAGCGGTGTCTCATTCCATAGGACGGGGAATAGTTATTTGTTCAGTGACTTGGAGGAGAAGGACCTCCAAAAGAACATATAGTTTGGAGATCATGAGAGTGATGCAAGAGAATCCTGCTTAATTTTCATTATTCATTTTTGTGATTTAGGGGGTGATGGATTTTGTAATTATTTTATAAATTATGTACATTTTAAAAAATAAATTGAGAGGAAAATGCGAGTGTGAGATTTGTTGTAAATATTCTCTTAGTTAATTGAGAATGTGAGTTGGAGTTGAGTTGTATAGATAGTTTAGGGATTATGAATTCCTTAAATGGAACTTAGTTGAGTCAAAAAAGGGATAAATCTATTTTAGATTTTGGTTGAGATAGTTGTGGAGGAAATCATGGATTGGAATTAATCCACAATTATGTATAAATATGAGGTTTGTGTGAGGATAGAAAAACACAGAGAATGGAATAGGACAAAGAGTGATAGAGAGAAATGGTGTGAGAGTTTATGTAAAGGGGGTGAGAGCCGAGAGGCCAACAATTGTAATATTCGGCCAAAAGGATTTGAATTTGAAATTATTGTTGTTATTATATGCTAGTATTTTGTTTATGTTCGGTTCTCTCTTCTTTATATATATTTTGAGTTGAGTTGAATGTGGTTTTAATGAAGATTTTGATGATCATTTTCATGATAAGGAAATACACACCCTATTATGAGCAATTATTTTGAGTTATGAAGAATATATACATCATTTGGTATCAGAGCCCAAAGATGAGTATGTTAACTGCAGGAACATTTGTGCAACTGGAACAAACACGATGGTAAAGTCGATCTCAGATTAGGAAACATCAGAGTGTGCGTGGTAAGTGAATGACGTGGCTTCAATGTGAAAGCCAAGGCTGAAGATGGCCATCATAGAGTGGAAGTCGATTAATATAGACCAAAATGTCAGTAAGAGTGCAGAGAGTGATTGTAACAGTGTGACAATGCAAATCACAAAGGGGCACCAATGTCATATTTGGCCCAGGCAAGTTTGACATAATCATTGTTATGGAAGTTGTGGTATTATTCCATATTTTTTCTTGTTATTCCATGTCTTTTTTTTATTTACTTGACTTTGCGCTAATGGATATGCAGTAGTATATGTGTATACAATATTCAAAGGTCTTAATTGCATGAAAATGTGTGTAAATGAGGCAGACCATAATTAAAACAACCACCGGTTGTGTAGACGAAATGTGGTACAGGGATCAAATGGATTCAACATAGGGTAGCCATCCACTACTGTAGATTGGAGTGCTTGTAGGAGTGTCAAGGTCGTGGACATTGAATGCAAAGACTGATGGGAAATACCATAAAGATCACACGGAAATGGGGAGCTAATTACCACACAACTTGAATCAGTACTACATTACGACTAGTGTCACCATTGCCAACCCGGGTCTATGGTTGTATAACAATGATAATAAATTCTTGTTTGCGTTAACCATAATGCAGGCTTGTAAGATGACATCCATTTTCTTGTGAACCGCTTCTTGTATGATGGTGGAGAGACGAAGATATGGTGGAGTTGGAATTTTTTAGGCAGCCTGGAGATGAAGAGATCCTCCTATAGACCCAACGGACTCACCTAGACATACTTAGAACTGCTGTATTTCCCCATCCTCGATGGCGCTAAGGAATTTCTCGGCAACTACCGGAGGCCTAATTACACTGGTTTCTTGTCTCTGAGTTCCAATGCAATTCCCCTCAATCTGGGTATGTGTAGTGGTTCCTCTGATGTTTTCATGGCTTTTGTTGATTCTTTCTATTTTGAACCAGATCAGCACTACCAACCAACCAAATGAAAAATTCAGAAATGGATAAACCCAATACCTTTTATCTCTTTCTCTTTTTGTTTTATTTTTTTTTCCAAATTTTGATCCACTGGATCTTCTTTTGTGGTCATATACACAAACGCAACGCAACATTTTCTGGGCTAAATTATGGTTTCCAGGAGGTCACAAATGCTGAACAGTGTGAATAGTGAGTATTTCTGATTACTTACATGTATAAAATTATATCCAAGTCTTTGAGAAAAAAGGCTTCATTTTGAAAGGTTTGAAGATGGTGGAAATTTGAAGCTAAAGAGAGCAGCGGTAAATGTGCTATGGGCACAGAAGGTAAATCATAATGTTTATTGTTATTTCATGGGGGATAACACAATGTTGGTGTTAATGAAATTCTACTAAAGCTTGTGTGAATTTTTATTAATGTGGGTATGTCAAATTTTGTTATAAGAGTAAAATCCGAAAGTAAAATGCTACCACATAAAGATAAAAGGATGAAATGTTTTGATTAAGTAATGTGGATTTTCAAAATGCTAAAGTGTATTGAAATTTTGAGACATGATAATATTAATGTGGGTAGATGCGACTGAGACTGCATCATCTATCAACATATGAGAACACAAGATCTGGAGATCATGATTGATCATCGCTTGTAGCACATGTGACAGTGTTCACATTGTTCCGTTCAGAAGATAGTATGGTTTGTGTTTGTTGGTGCCAGAGAAATATGTTGATGCCACTATGTTAAAAGGAAATTTTGAAAAATTCCTATGAAGGAATTGTTTTTGTGCACTGGAGAGAGACGGTGTTGCATGAGAACCGTCACTGCAAAGAAGGAGCTGCATGGAAGTACAGGAAAAAAAATTGTGCTAAGATGATGAGCGTGTTGAAGAGGTTATGGTATGAAGGGCATGCGAATATTCACAATGATAAGAATGACACGAAAGAGTGAAATCCGAAGAGTTGAAATTGTGAAGAGAAGTTTTATTAAATAACCTTGAAGGGAGAATAAGGTATGAAAATTCATCTCCAAGAGGCATTTTAAATGTTGAAAGTTAAATGGTTTATTTTATTTTCATCATAAAATAAATCTTGGGAAAATTGGATTGCATTTCTATTTAAAGGCTTAAGTGTCATGACAGTAAAAGAAAGTGATAATGGGAGATGATATAATTAGTGACTTATGATATTATCATAAGAATGGTGTATGAGAGAGAGACTGAAGATTTTACATCATGAGAATGTATTAAGGGTGGATGTTCATTGGTATACTGTATGACTTTAATTAGAGTCAAAATATCCACTATTGTAATTATTGGATCAAGCTTTGAAGTCACATAAGATGTTAAGGTCAAATGAAGGAATTTGGATAGCTTGAAGTAAAGTTAAACCATTGAGTTATTGTACAAAAGGGTGCATTTTTCATCCAATATGAAGAGTTGATGTCAAGTCTAGAGTCAAAGAGTTGTAATTCAAGTCAAAGGTTTGAATGTAATTGGGTGCATGATCGGCGGAGCCCGACACCAAAAGAGTTGGTCATTGTAACACATGAAATATTGTAGTTGCTGTTTTGCAGAAAAGAGGAGCAAGAGAGTTGCCAGGAAATGATTCCAAGACTGAGAACTGAAAGATACCAAGCACAGGAAGAGAGCTTGTATTGTTGGATGGAAAGTATGAAGGCTTGCTGAAAAATGGATTGAATGAAATTCCCACGTGAACAGATGAAGTTCACAAAGGAGGAGAAGATGACTATTGATAGTCATTATAGAGGTGCTGGGGAAAACTTCAACCGAAGAAAGAAGAAGGAAGATGCCAAGGAAAATGGCATATGGAAGCAGTTGACTGATGAAGAATATGAGAGGGAGAAGGCTGAGATAATAGTTCACCTTGAGTTATTAATGAAATTGTTGCAGAGAAATAAGAAATACCAGAGACATGGTTGAACCATGAGAAAGAAAGTGAAATGGCAGAGGGTACACACAAAGAGGGAAAAATAGGTAAAGATACAGTTGACAGAAGAGCTGAGGAAGCTCGACCAGATGATGAGTGTGCAATTGAGATGTGAAGAACTCAGTGAGGCTAAGTTGAAAATGGAAGTTTCCATTTGTGGCCTAGAATAAGGTGAAATTCTGGGTGAAGAGACCAATGAGAAATATCTCATGGACTATTGGAATAGTTCAGAAGAATTGGAAGATATGTTGACAAGAGAAGCAGATGAGCTATGAAGCCTTGTATTTTTAAATCTCACAGTTTGTGTATGTTTCCAGGATGTGCAGAAGATGGTGGACAGTCTAGTGAAACTGTCACAGAGATGAATGAAAATATTGAGGTGAAGTATGATGGAGAATTCCTTTCAGAGAAGGAAAGTACCGATTTCTTGCAACAAAAATAATTCATAGATGAATTCTTGTTTGGTGTAAGACAACTAGTTGAAGTTGTTATGGAGCAGAAGCATAATGAAAATTCCGAAGTGATATTCCAAGGAGGTAAACAAATGAATTTGTTTAATGAAATTGATGAAAGAATTTTACAACATGATGATACAGAAAACATGATAACTCAAGAAGATTTCCAGAAGAAGAATGAAACTGAGAATGAAAGTTGTGATGAAATGCTGGAAATATTTGACATGGAAATATAATTCTTGGAACGATGGCTCAAGAAACCTGAAGGAGAGATGAAGCTTGTAGGACCTGATAAAGAAGAAATTGCAGTTACCATGCATGATCAGGATGAAATGTTTCTAAAGTTTATAGAGTTAAGTGAGTGTTTTAACTCTTCAAATAATAATGTGGTTGTAGGTACAAAAGGAAACATTAATAAATATAATGTTGAAATCATAGAAATTGAGCAGAAAGTATTTGGAGATGAGATGAAATATCAGGAGCAGCAAGAAAGTTATGTCCTTAAAGACATAAAGGAAACATAAGTATTAATCCAACAGGATAAAGATGAAAGCAGCCAACAATTAAAAACAAGATCTGCTGAAATCCAAAAAGTCTATGATGGGAGATTGGTGCTTGAAGCATCAAAAGAGGCCGAAAGGTCTTGTTTTTTTAAAACTAATAATTTATTGATGAATGTAGGTATAGCACCGATGAGAAATTTGTTACTATAGGAGCAATCAATGACTATAGTTGTGATCAAGGAGAAGTTCTTGATTATTCTTCATTTCATGAAGTTGAGTGTTCAGCACAATTGGAGACGGAAGCATTAGACAAAGAGGAATTACTCTGAGGAATTGGCGAAAGAAATTGTTGGAGAGGCCATTGGAATACGGTTGATAGAATGAATGATGTTGATGTACAACTAGTTCGAGATTCTTTCAGAGTTTGGAGACCAGGAGAATGGGTACCAGCGTTTCTACATGAGTCTGTAATTTTTGGAATAACAATGATGTGGTATATAAAAGTGAGAGTTACATTCACTAGTAGTCTGAAAATACTATTTTGGAAATTTTGTGCAAATTTACAAAATGGAGTTGATACTTTAAAAGACCAACGGCAAAACAGAGTTTGGAATCCTGGAGGGAGAAAGTCATTGAAACTTGTGGCTATCGCATTATTACAGAAAAGTGACAGACCTCGTAGACAGGAGTCTCTGGAAACTTCTCTACGTGGGGAGTTTGATGCAGGAGCATCCTGCTTAATTTTCATTATTCATTTGTGTGATTTAGGGGGTGATGGTTTTTTTAATTATTTTGTAAATTATGTACATTTAAAAAAAATTGAGAGGAAAATATGTGTGTGAGATTTATTGTAAATATTCTCTTAATTAATTGAGAATATGAGTTGGAGTTGAGTTGTATAGATAGTTTAGGTATTATGAATTCCTTAAATGGAATTTAGTTGAGTCAAAAAAGGGGTAAATCTATTTTAGAGTTTGGTTGAGATAGTTGTGGAGGAAAACATGGAATGGAATTAATCCACAATTATGTATAAATATGAGGTTTGTGTGAGGATAGAAAACCATAGAGAATGGAATAGGACAGAGAGTGATAGAGAGAAATGGTGTGAGAGTTTATGTAAAGGGGGAGAGAGCTAAGTGGCCAACAATTGTAATATTCGGCCAAAAGGGTTTGAATTTGAAATTATTGTTGTTATTATATGCCATTATTTTGTTTATGTTCAGTTCTCTCTTCTTTATATATATTTTGAGTTGAGCTGAATGTGTTTTTAACGAAGATTTTGATGAGCATTTTTATGATAAGGAAATACACACCCTATTATGAGCAAGTATTCTGAATTATGCAGAATCTCTGCATCAGAGAGCTATAACATGACCAACATAGGTAAAATTACCTTTCAAAGGTAGTATCGCTCCCCTTATAGACTGAGAAATATTTTGTTTGTTCTAGGACTAAATAAGAATCATGTTTCTATAGCGGTATTGGAATACCGTGGCTATGATGTGATATTTAGAAAAGGAAACGTTTTCCTTAGACACATTGCCACAGGATAGGTGAAACAGATCAATGTGCGAGTTAAGAACCTGTATGCTCTTGAGTTCAAAGATGCATGCAAAGCTTTGAGGAGATAAGCGAAGATTAGAGACTTGGTGGTTGAGAGGGAGCATAAATTACCTCTCAACATGCAACCTTAGAAGGTTATGGAGCAGCCACAATTGGAGAAGAAGAGAGGATACTGAGTGGAGGCATCCACTCAAGCGAAGACCTACAGTAGGGGGGAATTTCGAGACAGGTGGGAAGAGGGAGCACATGCAACCATACCTCCAGGTGAGAGGGGGGGCTATGTGAAGTCATAATCCCAAGAGAAGAAATTTGGACAGGTTCTATTGAGATGTCTTGTCTCATGGATCATTACCTTGCTACATGGGCCCACAGTACACAGTAGCAAGATGGATCAGTAGCAATCAATGCAGTTAGATGTCAGACACTGGAGCGTAGATGAGTGTTGGAAGCAGTTCATATGGCACAGATGCAAAGTCAGAAACAACATAGAGTTTTCAGTAGACATTGTAGTAGCTAGAAGAAATCAGACACTCTGGAGACATATGCATCATACTGATTTATTTTGGATGTTTTTTTAGTTTCAGAAGTTACAGTAGCAAAAAACACTAGAGAAGTGTTACATGAAGAACATTGCAAAGGTACCATATTGGGATAGAATTGAATTCCTTTCTTGTTGAGAGGGAGTGTTGAAAATGCAAACAAGAAATATTGAAAATGGCACCCATGAGGCTTCTGATTTAATTTTCCCTTAATTAAATTAGAAGTAAATTTTAATTCCACATCACATGACAACTTGTAAGTGTTAACTGAGTTAGGAAGGTTTAGTTAGCTCTGTTAATTCAAGTTGGAGGTAAAACTAGAGCCATGTAGGGTGGCTCCTACATTTTAGGATCCTTGGTTGAGTTATTTGTGAGTTGTAATTAGTTAACTCGATTATTTGAGTTAAAATCAGTTTAACTAGTTCTAACTCAGAGATGAGATAGTGATAGGTCCAATGAATTAAATCTGATTTAATTTGCATGCAATGATCAATCAGATAACTAATAATTAACTATAAATAGTTCTTGCATGTTAGTTCTATGGAAGGCCTAGTTGAGATTGGGGTTAAAGGGAAGATAACTATCAGTTATATAATTAGAAAATAGTATAGGTCATGCATGAGGTCATCAGGAAACCTTGGATGTATTATGCAATCATTAATTGAGAATTTCCTAATTAATAGGGGCTCAATTAAGTCAAGAATGTGTAAGTCAGGCTGGTGAGTGAGGTGCACGTTTTTGGTTATGTATTGGACCAAACTTGCTAGGATTAGGGTGAGACAATCAGAGATAGTGTAGAGGTTTCTCAGGAAGGGAAATAACAATGTATTGTTTCATGTTCTTGAATTTATGCAATATAAATATAGCGGGTTTTTTAGTTGAGTCTTTCCCCAGATACATCTTGTGTTGTGCGATTGATTGATTCTTTCGATTACTTGTTTATGTGATTGTGTGATCTGTTAGGGTCCTATATTTCATAGGATCTCAAGGTGACTGAGTTTATTCTATCTGTCAAATTTATTTTGTAAAATGATTTCCAATATACAAATAATTTTCAAATAAAACAAAGGAGATAACATAAAAAATCAAAAGAGGGTAATGTTAATATATATATATATATATATATATATATATATATATATATAAGCCCCATCAAAAAGAAGAAAAAAAATAAATTTTTAAAGTGTTGCACCTCCAAATGCCACTACTCTTCATTTAGATTATTTCTGAAAATAAATTGTGTGCAACTTGTTTAAAATGCCACAATATTTCAATAGAATTCAATCATACAGTTTAAGCATGATTGAATTAGGTTTAAATGGCTTGTTAATAGGTAGTGAAAAATGATTTGTCAAACTATTTAATCCTAACAGATCAATAGTTAGGTAGAAAATAAAATTGGTTCAACAATTTAATCTGAACCAAGGAAGGAATAAGTCATAGAAGTAGATTAGTTGTTAAAAAATAAAATGTTTAGTTGCTAGTATAAATGCACTCAGATGAAAGAAAAATTGTTAAAATGTTACGGTAGAAAAAGAAATGGAAATTCAAGGGGAGGTAGACAATCAAAAATGAAATTGGAGATGAAAATAGGATTTTATCCTAAGATTATAACTTTGAACATATGAATATGTGATAAAATGGAATTAACCAAAGTTTAATTGGATAATAATCATGCCAATCCACTTCGGACCCCCCCACCTGTCACATCCAGCATACTATATTAATTTTTGTTGACCCCACCATCCACCTTTCGCCCGACTCCATTAAAAATCCCTTCATCTTTCAACTAATCCCACCCATTCACATTTCATCCTATGTCCCATATTCCTCCTTGGCCCCCATTTTCCATCTAAAGGTTGCTAGCCAAAAGGGGGGGGGTTCCGAAGTCGAAGGTTCTAAAAACTGCTAGTTAAAACTATCACCTCTGCATTTTAGTTATTCGGGACCCCTCTACCTGAAAGCACCTACCAGCCAAGCTCACCCCCAAACGTAGTTTCACTCCTGTAAAAAACTGTCATGTCCACGCCATGCTCCCCCTCTCCCATCATGCCTACGTAAATTTTTTACCCATTTTGCATTTAATATTTTCCTTCCCTTTGATAATTAATGATCAAAATCCTGTTGCTTAGTCTCGTTGAGGAGTTAATGTTGAATTAGACCCGTTGATTAAAAACCCCGCTCCATAGTTTTCTTAATAAACCCCATAATTCCTAAATAACCCGTCACAATCTCAATTGGCCGCAATAAATTTTTTTACTATGCAGGTCGTAGCTACTATTGAGACAGAGTTTTTGACATTATTTCATTTTCCTGTCTTGATCACAGTGATCTGACAAATCACTATTTTTCCATCCAACTATTTCTCGACCAAGAATTTTCATCCTTTTATTCCATTTATGTCTGACAACAAATCACCAGGACTCCTCCCAAGGGAAAAGAGGTTGAAGAAATTACAAACCCTCTCATCCACCCATCGATTTATCTTTACCATATCCCATTGGTAGACATGGAATTCAAAATCCATGAATCCATGTCCGACTTTGACTTATTTGAGATATATTGTTGTTTGGAGGACCAATTCATCAATCAAATGGATTAAATCACACTATGGAACTCCAATATACCTTACTACATTTTCCCTCAAACCCACAGAGCACCTGAATTTATCAGAAAGTGTCATTCATGCTACGATCCTAGTCAAAAGGATATCATTTCCCCTACAAGAGAAATCTTGTTTTCTATAACTGCCCAAACAATTAATCGAATCTTGCAGGCCCCTGTTATTTAAAAAAACACTCATTTCTCCCATGAAACCCTCACAAAAACCTATCAGAAATTGGACTTTGCCAAAAGAGATAAAACACTGGAATTATTTCTAGCTGCAAATACTCCTTTGCCCAAAAGAAATCCTCCCTATCCTTCCTCCATGTTCCTTGATAGAACCAAGCACATTATCACAATCCTTTCCTATCTTCTTGGTTACTATTTTGACCAAAATGCAGATGAAGTTATTTTTGGTTTCCTCTCTATTTTTTCTATTTATTCTAAACCTTCAGTGTTTTTCAATTTCAGTCAATTTCTAGCTGATGCTATCCATGATCAATTTTCCAATTTCCCTTGTCAAGAAGTTTTCAAGTATGCATCAGTACTAGTCTATATTTTTATTTATTCTCATGGAGACAAGTTTCCATTCATATTGCAGAAGCTAGATGAAGAAGGGAACCAACAGTTAGTTATTTTTTGAACTTCCATGGGAATTAAAGACAAAGAAAAGTATTCATATAAGAAGTTCATTGAAATTTTTATATATCCAACAATGAATCTTTTGAGCAGCAGTGCAAAACCAAGGATTAGTGAGGAGATTGTGAAGGTTTTGCATCTATCGAATCAAGCCACAACAGGGGACTGGTACCTTTACCAGAACTATACATAAATCAGAGTTTATGGTTGTGACTTGCCACCTTAAAAGTTGCCTAAGATCCTCCCCATGAGGATTTTTTTATTGGAATATATCAGACAAGTGCTAAGGGCATATGAAGTAAATTTTGTTGCTGCAAAGAAGAAATCACAGTTCAAGCTCAAAATCAGATTGGTCCCTTCATTTGTAACACTAGAGAAGTAGGGGAAGAAGCATACAAGTTATTAAAAGAAATGAATTTTAGTCTCAACTTTACTTGGTTATATGACCCATTGGGAGTGATTTCAAGGCTCCGAGGGGAAAATAAGTTCACTCCATATCATCACACAACAAGACCCAATATTGAACAACATAAAAATCTATTAGAATGGAAAGAGAACACTCTCCAAGAAGAAGAATAATAGGCAATATATACTTCAAACATACACACTCCAGTTACACAAGGAAAGACAGGGAAAAGAGGCAGAGAAGAACAGTCATCCCCAATTACTTAAGTATGCAATAAAATTTTCATAATGGTATACAGAAAGAGACCTAGACTATTTTCAAAAGCTAGTACAACCAATGAGTCAGAGGAAGAAACATTTGGAAAAGTTGGAGATACATCCATTTTTACACAGCTTGGTGGACAGACTACTTAGTCTCCCACTCATTCTACCACTTCTCATGAACAACAAATCATTCAGACCAGTAAAGACAATCATAAGGACAAATAAGAGGATATCTTTCATATTTTCAGAGAAATTAAGAAGAAAAACCAGGTGCTGAACATAGACATTTTTAATCAATTCTGGAAGCATTCTTCTAGTTCTCAAGCCCAACTTCTCTCAGTATTTGACTCCGAGAAAGGAAATATGCAGTTGGAATTTTTGCAAGCTCAGATTCCACGGCCTAGGACTACCTCGGATTACAAGAAAAATGCCTTTGATTTTGATGTAAAATATGTGAATCCAATTGATCAAATTGAACTGCACAAACAGACTGGCCAAATGATTTCCTATACTTTAACTAACACTGCTATAAGCTTATCCAAATTTCATGTCACCTTGGGCAACACTTGGTCATAGCTCAAGATTGAAAGGGTCTCTTTACTGGCTAAAGACACCAGGATCAAAGCTCTATAAGGTCTGGTAGTAAGGATTGGATATGAACCCTCTAACATTAATTCTACAGAGGAAATAATCAAGAAGAAGAATGCTGATATAGCAGCATTAAGAAAGAAAATCAAAATTCCAGCCACCGAAGATCGAATGACTAAAGAAATTGAGGAAAAAGAGTCCCATAAAGTTGACATGATGAAACTCATCATGGAACAAAATCTAAATATAAAGAAAATGGAAGCAGAAATGGAGAAACTCGTCAAATAAAAAGAGGAAGCTGTCAAAAAGGTTGAAACTTCCATGGATGCAGTCCCTATTGCTACTATCCCCATCACTACTACTTCCACCATAGGTACAACAGAAGGAGCTGAGTAGCTTTTTGAAGTTGTTCAGAACTTATCCATTCAGACAGAAGAGATAAAGAAGTTGTAGGATCAGGTGAAAACACTACAACATCATAAAGTAATTGGAGAGAGTGCACATGTAGTAGAGCTACAGAGAGCAAGAGGACAAATTGAAATATTGCAGAAGGAAGTTAGAGACTCTTACCTTGGAAAAACATTGGGGTTAGTCAAAGAGATTATATGGGGAGAAATTATTAAATATTTGAAAGAGATATGGCCTAGCATCAATATTATTTTTTATCAGAAAGATTTAGTGGAGAAGGCTCAAGAAACTATTGTAACTATTACAGAACAACTTGAGGAAAATCCTGCTACCACTACTGAGATAATTAAATTTCTAAATTATAAGGACAACAGTGAACTTGAATATTTGGGTATAGACGACAAGAAATCAACCATTTTAGAAGTAAAGAAGATTCTTACAAAGAAGAACTTGATTCTTCAGTTGAAAGAAAAATGAAGCAGTGTCAATATCATAGTTTAATGTTTTTTTAGCAGGCTAGAACCCTTGGCTAGCAAGGTTTTACCCCTCAATGTTAGTGATAAACAACAATTTAATTCCCCTTGAAGACTACATCCGCAAGCTCAAAGAAATTGCTACTAATACATCCAAAGTTTCAAATATTTAGGGTACAACAACAGCAAGGCTCGTGCTAAACACACTCCAGGATACATTATTTATCCTGCATGAAGTAAAACATATCTTTTTAGTAGAACCTACTTTTTTCTAAATATACGGAAATGGATGAAGTCTATCGCAGGGTAATAAAACTATCTATCCCAGACGAAGAGTGTTGGGAACAATTGACTGATTTAATATATTAAAAGAGTAAATATGATACATAAGAGCATCTGCTAGTCGATCTGCCAGCACACTAGTAAAATGTGGTCCACATCCTAACTGCTCCCACTACACCAGCACCTGCATTTGCAGAGCGCATTCCACCAAGGCTATAATTTGGTAACGGTTAGAGTTTTAAGTTCAAGTTTAAGACTAAAAATACCATGTCTGTTAGAGACTGTATTATAGTAATTATTTTTGTAGCCTTTTGTATAAATACTACAATTTTAGAAGTATCAAAGGTTGGTTGATTGAGTTCAGGATTATTTTTTTCTTTTGAAGTACTATAAGCTTTTTCAAAGCACTAGAGCATCAATAATAATTAGACCATTCACAACATTCTTGTGGCTTAAATACTGGTGATGTTTTTCTTCTGTTATTATGTTTCATCATTATCTTTCATTGTAATCATTTTAATTCCAATTGCAAAGTAGAAAGATGCGATGAATAGGATTTAATTTTGAGTACCTTATTCTAGCTGCGTTTAGAATCATAATGTTTTCCACTGAAGGCCCAACTAAAGAATTATTAATTTATCTTTAGTTCTATTGAATGTTTTTCATATTTCTATCATAATTCATTTATAAATTTGAAAGATCTAGTAAATACTCCTAGCTTTCCTTGTGTTTACTCTGTGAAAATTTGATGCAACTATCCAATTATATTTTGAATCCATTGCCCAATAGGCATTAGTCAATTGAATACAATCAATTTTCCAAAACCCAAAACAAAACTCAAAACCCAAGTACAATCATAACTAGCCTAAAAATTATCCAAATAAAGTTCAATCTTAAAGAGAGAGCCCTCTCTGAAACTGACAGGGCTAGATCCTAGTTTCCAAATTTTGTTTGATGTTGGCCTATGTAATTAGTTCTCACAATCTCTAGTAAATTACATAATGCTAACATAGTGGCAACCATACTGGGGACATAATTGAAATAAGTAATAATTTCTTTCGAATTCAATCATTGGTTAAATAATCACTATATAAAATATTTCATAGAGATTGTTGTCTTTTTAATTTTTTGTAAATAAAGTGTGTAATCCCAGGTTCAAAAGGTTTGTGTGAGTTACATTTTATAGTGTCTATTTTAGTTTTCAAAACTGGCTTCCAAGACCTTATACAAGATCCCATCCTGATCCCAAACCTCCTGAAATAGTGGATGATCCTTAAAGGATTGGAAAAAGAGCTAGGGATAATTCACATAAATCAGTCAAAAATATCAGTTCATCTAAAAGCCGGGGAAGTAATAGTCCTCTCCCTAGAGCACAATCCTTTCCTAATAAGCTTGAAACCTTACAAGATATCAACTTTGACTTAAAATTTGAGCAAATCCTGTTTAGAAACAAATCCCAAAATTGGGCAGATACATTATTCATTGACCAATCTATTTTGCATCCAAATTCACGTAAAAATATGCCTTCTTTAACAAAATCTATTCAAGAAATTTTCTAGGATTTTGAGATGCTCGAACATTTGGTATCAAACTTAACTTCAACAGTTACATATGCTTATCTCCAAAAATCAGTAGAATTGTCTGTATTAAATATTGTTAGTTCATCTATTGCATCCCAAACAATTCACCAAAGACCTGTGAGTCCAGTTTCTTCTGAAAATTCTATTACTTATCCTCTCACAAATACTCAAAGACCTTCATCTCCATCACTTCATCCATCCTCTCCTTCACATATAGTTCATCCTTTTACAACCCCTCCACCACTTATTATTTTCAACCCTCCACCTCCAATCATGGTTGTACGTTATGCTTTCTTGGTTATTCCTAAAAAAATAGGGGCTATGCCCCAAGATTATCAATCCAAAATACCCCATTTCGATAACACCCAACCCATTACTTCTGAAAAACATGTAGACAAAATGAATGATTTCTTTGATCTCCATGAGATCAATGCTGATGATGTTATGATGAGGTTATTCATTCAAACCCTTGGAGTTGAGGTTAGGAAATGGTTTAGAGTTTTAACAGCTGCTACCATTAATTCGATAGCAGTCCTACATCATCAATTTCTAGATAGATGGAAAATTAAAAATAACTCCCTCCAAATTTTAACAAAATATGAAAATATCAAAAGAGAAACTGGAGAGAGTGCAGGATTATTGTGCTAGATTCAACTCTATTTATAATGCTATTCCTGCTTAGATAAAATCACCCGAAGGACTAGTGATGATTAAGTCTCTAGATGGCTTTTAACCAGACATAGCTTATCAGTTAAGAGAGAGGAATCTTGGCACCTTAGAGGAAATGCAGAGCATATCATTTAGTGTAGAGGCCAATTTCTTGGCCAAAAGAGCTAGAATGAGGGCTGAGAAGAGAGTTACCATAAAATAAAAAGCATCAACCTATAATATTGATGCCAAGATAGATTCTTTAGTGAGGGAAATGGAATGAATGATGGTTGATAGAAACATCCCTAGGGAAAATAAAAACCCTCCCCAAAATCACAATCAAAACAATAGGAGAAATCAACCACAGATTAAACAAAGGGGACCTGACCAAGAAATTAGACCCCCTTTTCAAGACATTTATGTTGGTGAAGATGGTGAGGTCCCTCAAGAAGAAGAAGACAACCAATAAATTTTTTGGGTTTACATAATAATGGAACTATTTTTCTCACAGAAGAAGAAAAACAACTATTTTCGTTATCCCAAACAGAGCTTGAGTCAGAAGAATCTGAAGAATATAAACAAGGATTTGAAAACGCTATTATGGAGGTTAAAAAACAATATAATTTTAGGAACAAAAAAATTCTGACAATACTGCTAAGAAGAACACTAATCATCCTACCAAAATTACCTTTGAGTCAGACCCTAAGAAAACAGTAGAAAAATCTTCTAATAAATCTGCTAAAATGCCTAGAAAGAAACCTTCATATGTTTCTACTAAAAAGACAGGTGATTTTGTTTCTAAACCAACTCAAATTGATGTTCCAACCACTAGTCAACAAACCCTACTTAAAACTAAGGAAACTGTCGATGTATCTGAAATTCCCAATATTGTAAAGAATCAATCATAATTTAATCTTGAAAACGAACTAGCCAAAGTCAAAATTCCCATCCCTTCAACAAAGTTAATGAAAACACAAACATACAAAACTCAGGTACTAAAAGTACTAAAGATAGAGGAAACTACAGACACTCTCAACCTTGATGATGATCAACCTGAATAGTTGTTTGGTCCAGAAGTAGATGGAAAGTTAAAAGGAGCAATCCCTCCTTTCTATGTTAGCTTAAACATACATGATAAAATCCTACATAATGCTATGCTAGTTTGAGGTGCTTCACACAACTTAATGCCCCGAGATGTAATGGAAAAATTAGTTGACATCAATAGGCCCTACAAATATCTATACTCATTTGATTCAAGTAAAGTAAAGTGTTTAGGTCTCATCAAGGACCTTTGTGTAACCTTGACTCAAATCCCATCCAAAATCCTGGTTATGGAAATTGTCGTAGCAGACATCCCTCTTAAATATGCCATGCTTTTATCACGTTCTTGGGGAGAAAATTTACAAGGAACCCTTCAACTAGATATGACTTATGCTACAATACCAATATTTGGTCAGTAGAGAAGGTTTTATAGGGAAAATCTCATGAATTATATGGTAATAAGTCAAGAAAAACCTCATAATTACCCTCTATATTCTTTGCACACTAATTTTGATTCGTTCATATTATTCAATGATATTGAAATTGAAGCACAATTTGGAAATAATGTTGATACACTTGAAAAATCAGCTCAAATCGAACAATTATATCCTCATATAGAACTCTTATGGAATATGAGCTTTGATGGAGCATGTAGTAAAGAAGGCTCTGGAGCAGGAGCCTAGTTATCTAATCCATCTAATAATCATTGTGAAGGGCATTCCTTTAAACTTAATTTTCAGTGCACCAACAATATTGCTGAATATGAAGCTTTGATGTTAGGCCTATATTTACTTAAGAAATTAGGTGTCAAAAGAATTGTTGTGCATGGCGATTCTGAATTAATCATCAAACAAATAAAATGATAATATGCTGCTAAACACCCTAAATTAAGAGCCTACAATAATGCAGTACTCGATTTCTTAAATAATTTTGTGGAATATGATCTAGGAGTAATTCCAGGAAATCAAAATGTCATAGCTGATAATCTTGTTGTTTCTTCAAGCACTTGTAAAATGCCTCACCCGAAAAAACCACACACAATTGAAGTAAAACATCAACCTACAATACCAGCTAACATGCGATACTGGCAGGTTTTAGGAAATGACAAACAGATTGAAAATTTATTACTGTCAAAATATGAGTTTGAGGAAACTCAGTTAAATTTGGATAATCAAGAAAAAAATCAAATAAAACCAGAAGATCATGTAGAAAATCAAATAGTTGTATATAATCCTTTGGTAAACCAGTGTGGTAGATTAGATGTCAATAATCCTTTAGATGAAAGCGTGCCTAAATTAGAAATTCATCAAATAGATCCTGAAAAAGAAAATTTTTAAATGCTTCATCTAAAAGATAATATTTTTTTCCCGAGGATTAGCTCTGTTAGAAGACCTTTTTGACTTTAATGATGTAGAAAGGAAGCCTAAAATTGAGCCCACATGAGCAGAAGTTGAGGAATGCAACATAGGTACTGAACAAAACCCAAAGATGATCAAACTGTCAAAAAAATTACCTATTGTCACCAAACAGAGATATATAGCCCTATTCAAAGAATACATGGATGTTTTCACTTGGAATTATGAGGATCTGAAGGTTTATGATTCTAACATCATACAACACAAATTTCCAATTAAAGAAGAACAAAAATGTTTCAAACAAAAAAATTGGAGGATAAATCTAGTTTTGTTACCTTTAGTTGAGAAAGAAGTTAAATGAATGTATGATGCTAAAATAATTGTCCCTCTCAGATATTCCAAATGGGTGTCAAACATAGTACCAACTAGAAAGAAAACTGGAGAAATCAGGTTGTGCATTGATTTCAGAAATATGAATAAGGTTTATTTGAAAGATAACTATCCCTTACCCAAAATGGACCATATTTTACAAAAGGTGATAGGATCAAGTAGGATATCATTACTAGATGGTTTCTCTAGCTATAACCAAGTCTTGGTTGATCCATAAGGTCAAGGTAAAACAAATTTTACCACTCCATGGGGCACTTTCATGTATGTGAAAATGCCTTTTAGACTGATGGATGCTAGGGCCACATTCCAAAGAGCAATGGACATTGCTTTTTCAGAAGAGATTAACCACTTTATTGTAATCTATCTGGATGATATAACTGTGTATTCAAAATCTGATGAAGAACACTTGAGACATTTGAAACGAGTGTTTCAGAAATACAGAAAATTGGGCATATCTTTAAATCCTAAGAAAACACTATTTGGCCTTGAAGAAGGAAAACTGTTAAGACACATCATATCAAAATATGGAGTTAGAATTGACCCTAATAGAATTGAAGCAATCCTAAATATCATTCCCCCAATAAACATTAAGGAACTTCAATCCTTCATAGGTAAAATAAATTTTCTAAGAATATTTATTCCTAATCTCGCTGAACTCCTTATAAACATAACCAATATGCTCAAGAAAGACTCTCAAATCAAATGGAGCATAGAGTCTAGGAAATATTTTGACATGGTAAAACGGGCATTAACTAAAGCACCGGTGTTAATTAGTCCAGAATTTTCTACAGATTTTATAATATTTCCTTTTTCTTCTGAGAACACTGTTGCAGTTGTTTTACTATAGAAAAATAGTGAAGGATTGGAGCAACCAATAGCCTTCTTCAGCGAAGCTTTAAGAGATGCTTCTCTCAAGTACAACATCATGGAAAAACAGGCCTTTTCACTAATCAAGTCAATTAAAGACTTTAGAGTTTATATTTTTCGTTCACATATAATTAATCATGTACCTAACTCTGTGGTAAAGGATATTTTAATGAAGAATGGAACAGATGGCAAAAGAGGAAAATGGATTGTGGTTATTTTGGAGTATAATCTGGAAATAAAACCTACCAAAATAATTAAAGGGGAAGGTCTTTCCCAGCTTATGGCTGAGTCAAATTTTCAATCTCTGGACATAAACTTGGTGGAAACTTTGGATGATCAAGAGGATCAGGTGACTCCACAAATCAATGAAGAATTTGTAGATTCTCCCTGGTATGAAGACCTGATTTACGTATTGTTCAATTTAAATGCTCCTCCTGGTCTTACAAAAACTAAAACTAGATTTCTGAAATTAAAGGCAGAAAAATTTTGCATCATTCATAATGTCCTTTATTGGAAAGGTTCTGGTGGCCTATTACTGAAAATTTTGGTGAGGAATGATGAATACAAGATTATGCATGATTTTCATGAAGGATATTGTGGTGGCCACCTGTATTGGAGGACTACAGCTAATGAAATTCTCAATGTTGGTTTTTACTGGCCCACCCTTTTTTCTGGTATCCATAAGAAAGTCACAACATGCCACAAGTGTTAATTTTTTTAAGGTAAAAAGAAACTTCTACCCTTGCCACTAAAGCACATTTATGTTGAAAGCCCATTCCAGTAATGGGGTTTGGATTTCATAGGTGAAATACATCCTCCTTCCTTTGCCCAACACAAATGGATTTTAACAGCTCACATTACTTCACTTGGTGGATAGAGGCCACCCCTTCTAGAAACGCCACTGATGTTGTTATTACAAAGTTCCTTGAGGCCAATATACTGTCCAGAGTTGGGTTCCCAAGGAAAATCATCACTAACAATGAAACAGCCTTTAAGTCCAAAATATGATTGAATTCTGTAATAAATATCATATTTATTTAGGACATTCAACAACATATTAACCATAAGGTAATGGACTGGCAGAATCATCCAATAAGAGTCTGGTAAAAATCATCAAGAAGTTATTAGAACATAATAAAAAGTCTTGGAATAATAAGTTAATCAGTGCGTTTATGGGCTGATAGGCTTACCACGAATAAGTCCATTGGTATGTCACCATACAAACTTGTCTATGGGATGGATGATGTTTTTCCATCTTCTCTAGCACTGCCAGTGATGAAGATAATGCAAGAGTTACAAGTGGAACCAAATGATGCACTCAGAAGGATCCATCAAACCATTCAGTTGTATCAAACAAGAGAAGAGGTGTATAGAAGAACACAACTCATCTAGGAAAATATCAAGAAAATATTTGACAAAAGGACTGAGGCAACTGATTTTTATATTGGTGACAAAGTTTCAAAATGGGACGCAAGGAGAGAAGACAAAGGGAAGCATAACAAGTTTGATAATCTATGGATGGGACCATATATTATAAATTCTCTTAGAGGTGACCGCACATTTTTTCTCACATATATGAATGGAACAGAGTTACGTCGTGGTCCCGTAAATGGTAGGATGTTGAAGAATTATTTCTCCCATTCTAAAGATTCTTTTACATAATTGTGAATATCATAGTCAACATAGATTGGATTGGATTTTTTTGCTGATTAAGGTTGAAGCTCGTAGAGAAGTCCCTAAGCCATGGTCAACAAACCATCATAATATTTGAAGCATAAAATGAATCAGATTACAGATTGCTCAGATGTGTGGATGGATAAGGCTACTGATCACAGGTTCTTGACACTTCAATGCATGGAAGTGCCATCCCCAACTGGAGCCACTGTTAGGGCCCTATATTTCATAGGATCTCAAGGTGAATGAGTTTATTCTATCTATCAAATTTGTTTTGCAAAATTATTTCCAATCTGCAAATAATTTTCAAATAAAAGAAAAGGAGATAACATAAAAAATCAAAAGAGGGTATATGTTAACTATATATATATATATATATATAGAATATGAACCCCGTCAAAAATAAGAAAAAGAAAAAATTCCGAAGGTGTTGCACCTCCAAATGCCACTACTCTTAGTTTAGCTTATTTCTAAAAATAAATTGTGTGCAACTTGTTTAAAATGCCACAATCGTTCAATAGAATTTAGTTATACAGTTTAAGCATGATCTAATTAGGTTTAAATTCCTTGTTAATAGGTAGTGAAAAATGATTTGTCAAACTATTTAATCTTGATAGATCAATAGTGAGGTAGAAAATAAAAATTTCTTCAATAATTTAATCTGAACCAAGGAAGGAATAAGTCATAGATGTAGATTAGTTGTTAAAAAAGAAAATGTTGAGTTGCTAGTCTAAATGCACTCAGATGAAAGAAAAATTGTTAAAATGTTAGGGTAGAAAAGGAAATGGAAAGTCAAGGGTAGGTAGAGAATAAAAAAAGAAATTGGATATGAAAATAGGATTTTATCCTAAGATTATAACTCTGGACATATAAATACGTGATAAAAAGAAATTAACCAAATTTTAATTGGATAATAGTCATGCCAATCCACTCCGGACCCCCCACCTGTCACATCCATCATACTATATTAATTTTTGCCGACCCCACCATCTAGCTTTCGCCCGACTCCATTAAAAATCCCTCCATCTTTCAACTAATCCCACCCATTCATATTTCATCCGATGTCCCATATTCCTCCTCGGCCCCCCTTTGCCATCTGAAGGTTACCAGCCAGGGGGGTCCGAAGTCGAAGGTTTTAAAAACCACTATTTAAAACCACCACCTCTGCTCTTTCATTATTCGGGACCCCTCCGCCCAAAACCACCTACTAGCAAAGCTCACCCCTTAACGCAGTTTCACTCCTGTCAAAAACTTTCACGTCCACATCATGCTCCCACTATCCCATCACGCCTGCGTAAATTTTTTACCTGTTTGGCATTTAATTTTTCCCCTTCGTAGATAATTAATGATCAAAATCCTGTTGCTTAGTCCCGTTGAGGAGTTAATTCTTAATTAGACACATTTATTAATGGCCCAGCTCCATAGTTTTCTTAATAAATCCCATAATTCCTAAATAACCCGTCACAAACTCAATTGGCCACAATACTTTTATTTACTGTGCAGGTCACAGATACTATTGAGACAGAGATTTCAACATTATTTCATTTCCCTGTCCTGATCACAATGATCTGACAAATCACTATTTTTCCATCCAAATTTTTCTCGGCCAAGAATTTTCTTCCTTTTCTTCCATTTCTGTCCAAAAAAACATCACCAGGACGCCTCCCAAGTGCAAGGAGGTTGAAGAAATTCCAAACCCTCTCATCCACCCATCGATTGATCTTTACCATATCCCATTGGTAGACATGGACTTCAAAATCCATGAATCCCTGTCTGACTTTGACTTATTTGAGATTTATTGTTGGTTGAAGGACCAATTCATCAATCAAATGGATTAAACCAGACTTTGGAACTCCAATCTACCTTAATACATTTTTCCTCAAACCCACAGATCACCCAAATTTATCAGAAAGTGTCATTCATGCTACGATCCTAGTCAAAAGGCTATCATTTACCCTACAAGAAAAATCATGTTTGCTATCAATTCCCAAACCATTAATCAAATGTTGTAGGCCCCTGTTATTGAAAACACCACTCCTTTCTCCCATGAAACCCTCACAAAAACCTATCAGAAATTAAACTTTTCCAAAAGAGATAAAACACTGGAGTTATTTCTAGTTGCAGATACTCCTTTTCCCAAAAGAAATCCTCCCTATCCTTCCTCCATGTTCCCTGATAGAACCAAGCACATTATCACAATCCCTTCCTATCTTCTTGGTTACTATTCTGACCAAAATGTAGATGAAGCTATTATTGGAATCCTCTCTATTTTTTCTGTTGATTCTAAACCTTTAGTCCTTTTCAATTTCAGTCAATTTCTAGATGATGTTATCCATGACCAATTTGGCAAGTTCCATACCGAAGAATTTTTGAAGTATGCAATAGTACTTGTCTATATTTTTATCTATTTTCAGGGAGACAAGTTTCCATGCACATTGCAGAAGCTAGATGAAGAAGGGAACCAATGGTCAGTTATTTTTTAGACTTCCATGGGAATGAAAGACAAATAAGAGTATTCATAGAGCCAATTCATTGAAATGTTTGTATATCCAGCAATGAATCTTTTGAGCAGCAGTGTAGAACCAAGGATTAGTGAGGAAATTGTGAAGGTTTTGCATCTATTGGATCAAGCCACAACAAGGGGCTGGTACCTTTACCAGAACTATACAGAAATTAGAGTTTATGGTTGTGACCTTCCACCTTACAAATTGCCTAAGATCCTCCCCATGAGGATTTTTGCATTGGAATATATCAGACAAATTCTTAGGGAAAATGATGTCCATTTTGTTGCTGCAAAGAAGAAATCATAGTTCAAGCTCAAAGCTCAGATTGGTCCCTTCATTTGTAACACTAGAGTAGCAGGGGAAGAAGTATACAATTTATTAAAAGAAATGAAGTTTAGTCTCAACTTTACTTGGTTATATGACCCATTGGGAGTGATTTCAAGTCTCGGAGTGGAAAATAAGTTCACTCCATATCATCACACAGCAAGACCCGAGATTGAACAATATAGAAATATGTTATAATGGAAAGAAAAAACTCTCCACGAACCAGAAGAACAGGAAATATCTACCTCAGACATACACACTCCAGTTACACAAGGAAAGGTAGGGAAAAGAGGTAGAGAAGAACAATCATCCCCAATGACTGAAGTATCTAGTAAAGTTTTCAGAATGGTATACAAAAAGAGATGTAGACTCTTTTCAAAAGCTAGTACAACCAATGAGTCAGAGGAAGGAACATTTGGCAAAGTTGGAGATACATCCATTTTTACATGGAGTGGTGGATAGACTACTCAATCTCCCACTCACTCTACCACTTCTCATGAAAAACAAATGATTCATACCAGTAAAGACAATTAGAAGGATAATGAAGAGGATATGTTTCATATTTTCAGAAAAATTAAGAAGAAAAACCAGGTGCTAAAAATAGACACTTATAATCAATTCAGGAAACATTCTTCCAGTTCTTAGGCCTGACTTCTCTCAGTATTTAACTTCGAGAAAGGAAAGATGTAGTTGGAATTTTTGCAAGATCAAATTCCACGGCCTAGGAATACCTAGAATTACAAGAAAATTCCTTTAATTTTGATGTAAAATATGTGCATCCAATTGATCAAATTGAACTGCACAGATAGACTTGCCAAATGATTTCTTATACTTTAACTAAAACTTATACAATATTATCCAAATTGCAATTCACCTTGGCCAACACGCGATCACAACTCAAGATTGAATGGGTCTCTTTATTGGCTAAAGACACCAGGATCAAAGCTCAAGAAGATCTGGTAGTAAAGATTGGATATGACCCCTCTAACATTAATGCTGCAGAGGAAATAATCAAGAAGAATGCTGATATAACAACATTAAGAAAGCAGCTCAAACTTCCAGCCACCGAAGATCCAATGACTAAATAAATTGAGGAAATAGAGTCCCAGAAAGTTGACATGATGAAACTCATCATTGAACAGAAACTACAGATAAAGAAAATGGAAGTAGAAATGGAGAAACTCATCAAAGAAAAAGAGGAAGTTGTCAAAAATGTTGAAACTTCCATGGATGCAGTCCCTATTGCTACTATCCCCATCACTACTGCTTCCACCACGGTTACAAAAGAAGGAGCTGAGCAGCTTTCTGAAGTTGCTTAGAACTTATCCATTTAGACATAAGAGATTAAGAAGTTGTAGGATAAGGTGAAACCACTACAACATCAGAGAGCAATTGGAGAGAGTGCACATGTAGTAGAGATACAGAGAGAAAGAGGAAAAATTGAAAGATTGCAAAACGAAGTTAGAGATTCTTACCTTGGAAACATACTGTGGTTAGTAAAAGATATTATATGGGGAGAAATTATTGAATATGTGAGAGATATGTGGCCTAGCATCAAGATTATTTTTTATCAGAAAGATTTACTAGAGAAGGCTCAAGAAACTATTGTAACTATTATGGAACAACTTGAGGAAAATCCTCTTGCAGCTACTGAGATAATTAAATTTATGAATTCTAAGGACAACCATGAAATTGAAGATTTCGGTATAGAAGACAGGACAACAACCATTTTAGAAGTAAAGAATATTCTTACAAATGAGAACTTGATTCTTCAGTTGAAAGAAATATGCAACAGTGTCAATATCATAGTTCAACGTTTTTTCTGCAGGCTGGAACCCTTGACCAGTAATGGTTTTCCATTAATGTTAGTGATAAATTACAATTTAATGCTCCTTGAAGACTACATCTGCAAGCTCAAAGGCATTGCTACTAATTAAGCCAAAGTTTCAAATATTTAGGGTACAACAACAGCAAGGCTCATGCTAAACGCACTCCATGATACATTCTTTATCCTGCATGAAGTAAAAAATATCCTTTTAGTAAAACCTAATTTTTCTAAATATAGGAAATGGATGAAGTCTATCGCAGGGTAATAAAACTATCTATCCCACATGAAGAACATTGGGAACAATTGAATGATTTACTAGATTAAAAGAGTAAATATGATACATAAGAGCATTTTCTAGTTCATCTGCCAGCACACCAGTAAAATGTGGTCCACATCCTAACTCTTCCCACTACATCAACACCTGCAATTTCACAGAGCATTTCACCTAGGCTATAATTTGGTAACAGTTAGAGTTTTAAGTTAAAGTTTAAGAGTAAAAATACCATGTTTGTTAGAGACTGTATTATAGTAATTATTTTTGTAACCTTTTGTATAAATACTACAGTTTTAGAAGTATCAAAGGTCGATTGATTGAGATCATGATTATTTTTTCCTTTTGAAGTACTGTAAGATTTTTCAAAGCACTGGAGCATCAATAATAATTAGACCATTCATATGATGCTTGTGGCTTAAATACTGGTGATGTTTTTTCTTTTATTATTATGTTTCGTCGTTATCTTTCATTGTAATCATTTGAATTCCAATTGCAAAGCATAAAGCGTGATGAATATGATTTAATTTTGAGTACCTTATTCTGGCTACGCTTACAATCATAATGTTTTCCACTAAAGGCCAAACTAAATAATTATTAATTTCTCTTTATTTCTGCTGAATGTTTTTCATATTTATGTCATAATCCATTTATAAATTTGAAATATCTAGTAAATACTCCTATCTTGCCCTGTGTTTACTCTGTGAAAATTTGATGAAACTATCCAGTTATATTTTGACTCCATTTCCCAATAGACATTAATTAATTGAATACAATCAATTTTCCAAAACTCAAAACCCAAGTACAATCATAGCTAGCTTAAAATTTATTGAAACAAAATTAAATCTTAAAGAGAGAGCCCTCTCTGAAACTGGCAGGGCTATATCCCAGTTTCCAAATTTGGTTTTATGTTGGCCTATGTGATTAGTTCTCACAATCTCTAGTAAATTACAGAATGCTAACACGATCAAAATTGGTTTCCAAAAATTGTATGATTAATTCAGTATTTTTTTTTAGTATATTACAAGATCATTTGAATCTATTTAGATATTTCTACATTTTGTTTTGGCTCGTAATCACTATTTATGAAATAAATCATTATACCCAAGGCATTTTCCCCAACAATTATAAGGGAGATGTGTAATTCATTTCATACTCAACAAGAAATTGATACGTGATATTTAAAAAAATACTAATGATCGAAAAATATTTCAAATAAAATAATATAAATATAATTTCATAAAATAAACAATATATATTTTTTGTGTAGTATAACTTATAGACAAAATGGCCCTTTTCATGATATTTTTTCTGGTTATTTTTAATTAAAATTTGGAATGTATTTTTAAAAACTTGAGTTTAAGCTGTTTAATATGTAGAATTCGAGCGCCCAAGGGGTTTCGCAGGGTGTTGAATCCATTTATGCATTCAAAAATGTGTTTTAAACAACAAGAAATCATATTCTTTCTTGAAATTGTTTTCTCGGATTCTGGTGAAAGTTTATTTCGTCTATAAATATTGTATTACTTGATTTTTTTTGTGAGGTAAATATTGTACTTCCTTTGAAACCGAAATTTACAAGGATATACTAGATATGCTAGGTCAGTATATCAGTAGGGAGACCAAACCATAGCCAAAAGTACACTCTTCGCATAGAGGCATGTGAAATCATGATTAACAAAAAGAATATATATATATATATATATATATATATATATATATATATATATATATATATATATATATATATATATATATATATATATATAATCTAGATTGGCTAGGAGAATGAACTATATAATCATAATGAAAAAAAAACAGAGCATGGCAAGACTAAGTTGAGGGCTCAAAGTTGGTAGTGGAAACCAGAATAAGGTCTTTAGTGTTGTCAAGGGGGATACCTACCTAGGGAGGAATGCCAAGAAGTTTCTCAATGCGTACCAAACGTAGATCCTATTAGCACAATTATTTTCTAAGTCATGGGTCCATTTTAAATTTTTTGTTTTTAGGATTAGATTTTAAAATTTTCAAAAAAAATTGGTCGCTACTGAAATTTACGATAACACCTGTTTTAGCCTTTCCGGATAGTATGTTTTATTTATGGTTCTATCTGTTTTTCTTTTAATCCGATGCTACTGGAAATTTCGGTAACTTCCCCTGTTTTTAAAAAATAAAATAAAAAGCACATCCGCTTTATGTCAAGCCACATGTTTTAGTTTAAAATACGTATTAAATATTTTTATTAAGATTTAAATCACATGATAGGATAGGTTTGCGGCCAGACATATTAAGTTTAAGTCGTGGTATACGTGTAGTGTCTAGGTGTCAATCCGCAATAATAAAGCCAGTCGTTGATCTCGTCATGTCTGTCAGCCGAGTTGGTTTGGTTTCGTGTCAAAGTACGTGATTTTTGAATGGGAAAGATCGTGGATCCATAAGTTTAATGCAATGAATGTTTGGATGTTTACACATAGATGCTGCTAGAAATCTAGGCCAATAAACAACATGAAGTGGAGGTGAAAGCCAGTCACAGATTCGCTTATTTCAAGCCACCTGTAGCATGGCATCTGAAGCTACGCAACCAACTGAAGACCATGATTGCTATCACATGGTGTATACTAAGTTCAAAGATATTTTTTGTTATCTCCAAATTGGTACTGATGGGCTGCTCCACCAGACAACTTAGAGTAACTCTTTCGAACCAAATTTTGACTAAGGATTAGCCTCTTCAGCCTGAGAGGTCTCTCTTAACTTATCAAAGGATTTACTCAATTAGGTTTTAAACAGATTACTAAATGTATGAGTTTTTTAGTGTACATGTGATTGCAGGTGAAAAATGAGGAAGATTCAACTACCATTGGGCTCATGGAGTCAGTAAAAGGGATTCAATGACAAGCATTCTTACTTATGGAAACTGAGGCTTTTTATGTTTCAATGATAGAACAACATTAACACATGGGAATAATCAGTAAATCAATGCTAAAAGGAAGTCAGAGCATGTATGACATGAATTATGAGTAATTTAAAATCAATATTACTATAAGCAAGATATAAAAGAGGCACATAAACCCATTGAAACACATCAAGAATCTCAAGTGAAGCAGGAAATAGTCACTGTCTCTCTATTACTGATATGAAAATTACAATATTATTTTTCAAAATCATTTTCCAACCCTTTGTTATTCGATATTATGTTTATAAATAGACTCTTTTTACATTACATAGGATCTTCCCAGTTGGATAGATCATCAAACCTTGACTTTCACACCTAATCATAACTGAAAACTCTATTTCTGGAACATAAAAAGGCACCTAATCATTTAAGAGTTACTCTCCTAATAGGACTCTAATTACATTTATTTCCTCCACTTCTCTAATAGTGGGATAATTACATAGATGGAGATGAGATGCTCGAATGGAATTCTCCATGACTAAGACATGAATGTACTCCCCAAGAATCTAGCAACAACTATCCTATTTTCTAGGAAAGGGTTAACATTAGCTAGAATTTTGTCTTCATGTTGATTTGTATGAATGACATGCATTCCAAGTGATAAATATCTGTTGAGATGGTCCACTATCTGTTTGGATGCCTCGATGTGGCTTTCTAGTCTTCCATATGCCTTTTGAACCTTCAAAAACCCTTTAAAAATACCTCTTCGCAAAACAAAGCATCTTTAGGCAGTTTCGTAGAGAAATTTCGTAGCATGCCCATTTCTTCCCTTTAACCTCTTCTTCTGCCACCTCTGCTGGTCAAAAATTATTTTTTAGGTAAAAATAGCTAAATACCATCAAATTCCCTCCTTAGTTCTCCATAAAAATTATTTTAAAGACAAAAATCAGTCTTCATAAATTTCGTAGCGTTTTTCGGCCTTCAAGCCTCGAACTCGCTACGAAACTTCCTAATATGGCTAAAACTATATATTTGGTAATTTTCTTCAAAAATTCACCTTCTAAGCCAAAACTTATGTCACCTACAAGCTATAAATTTTAACAAAAATGTTTTAGCTCAATTCCTCAATCCTTGGGTGCTTCATCTTCATTAACAATAGGTTGGCCTTCAGGTTCCTCTACCACTTTCATTTTCAACCCTCTCTTCTTCTGTTCATCTTGAATCATGTCCATTTGATCTTCCAAATCTTTGACATGTCCTTTGAGTCTTTTCCTCTCAGAATTTAGCCACAAATTCCTTTTCCTTGTAATTTTTACCACCCTCCTCAAGGAAAGGCTTCTCTTCAACATCCTTTTAGCCTTTGACAAAGTATTGTCATACTTATCCAACTGTTCCTTCATCTCTTTCTCAAAATCTGCCATTAGTTGTCTGTCCACCTTGGCTTCTTTTAATTCCATATTCATTTCAACTACCTCTTCCCTAACCTCTTTTAACTACTCTTGCAGAATTTTCACTTCAGTCTTTCCTTCAATATGTTCTTTCCATTTTCTATGTACAAAGACTTCTTCTGTTGCTGAGGATAAATCTATGATGTTCACTGGTAGCTTACCTTCACTGAATTTTTCTGCTCCTTTGCTTTCCATGGCATCCTTTGCAATATGTGACCTGGTTATTGGCTTCCTTGGCTGAAAAATGAAGCCAACATCCTCTCTTGCAAAATCCAACTTCCTGACAGACTTACCTTTCTTCAATTTTATTTTATTTCCTTCAATTTCTTCCGCCTGCACTATTCGAGACTCTTCAATATCTATTACCTCGAGGATGTCTTCCGAGTTTCCTTTAGAAAATGTCTAGCTCCTTTTTACCCTCTTACTACTTTGTTTTCTAATTCCTTTTTTTTTCTTTGCCGGTGCTGGCTGAGGGATATTAGTCCCTTGCAGAGGTTCTACTTCAATTTCCATTGGTTCTACAGGAGTTTGTCCTCCTTCTTCATAAATCTCTTCTATTACAGTTCTAGATGGAGTATTTTTAGGTTTTGAAACTTTCTTTGGAGTCACAGAATCTACTTCATATCCAATCATAAAAATAAAGAGGTCCAATCTCTATTTAACTTTGTCAATTCCTCCAACACTAACAATTTCATCAGGCCATGGTGAAAAACTGATGTTTCATTAGACCTGGACTTTATTTGACATCTCTTCTAAAATTTTGTATAAAAATAATTGCAGGTCAAGAGGTTTCTTACCAACGAAATTCAGAAGGAGTCTAAAATGATAAGAATAAACCATGTGGAATCTCCCTTTGTAGGTGAAGTATTTTTGGACCACCACGAACAGCTTTGCATATTTTTCTTTCATATAACCCCTGGGGATGCCATTGGTCATGTCAAATCCTCTGTGCTCCTACCTGAGAAACTCTTCACAACCTTGCATTTTGAATTTTGTGCCCTTGAACCATTCTTCACCACCTCTGGGAATTTCAGTAGCTTTAGAGATGATATCTGGTGACACTGTGAGATTCAAAACTCCAAATTTTGGTGTTGTCCCTGTAAAATTTGTCGCAAAGTATTTGGACATCTGGACATGGAAACCCTGTAATTTTTTGTAGAACTATATGCAACCTACCTTCCTGAAAGCCACGATATAAGTGGGATATTCATTCAGAAAATTCAAATCCATAGGCTCATACCTTATGCAATAACCACCCTTTTCTGTTTTCCTCTTCGATGCCATTGTTGCTTTATACTTATTGTTGCCTCTTTGCTGATGACACCTGCAGAATCAAAATTGAACAACAACCTACTTTGCGTGGTGAACCAGCTCTCGAACAATGACACTGAGATGATTTCCATGCAATAATTGAATGATGAATGAAAAAGAGTTTATTGGGGGCAAGGTTTAAAAACTAATTTGACAAGTCGAGGTGAAAATATGGCACATGTGACCTTAAGAGAAAATGATTTCAAAAAATATGACCTTGCATGTTTTGGAATTATGATAAATA
Source organism: Pinus albicaulis (assembly GCA_034641835.2). NCBI lineage: Eukaryota > Viridiplantae > Streptophyta > Pinopsida > Pinales > Pinaceae > Pinus > Pinus albicaulis. The sequence goes on from CM076582.1 coordinate 773,911,896, forward strand.
ACTCGCATGACCTCACCTTTGTCTTAATCCATCAAAATTTGACACCTCACACCGCTCTGACACCCTCTGTAGGAAAAAACCCATTTTCGTAATGAAAACTATCTAATTGCTGACATATTCGCTACGGAACTATCAGGCAGTTTCATAGCAAAATCTGTTGATTTTCCATATAATTTTCTACGAAGTTGTGTAAAACTAACATGTGGAATATTTTTTTGATTTAAAAGAATGGGAATGAAAACTAAATGATATGAGGTATATTTGACTGATATGACATGGTTTGAGGTGGGTTTTAGACTTAGGGTAGACATCACCATATGCAAAAAATTTCAAAATTTTCATGAAAATGACTTATGAGACAACATGAACCTAGGTGAGTGAAATGTAAAACTATATAAATGAAAGTGTTTAAACTAATGAGTGATAACAATGGCTCCATTGTGGATGGTGTGCCCCTGTGGTACAACAAAGAAAATATAGTTCCAGTGCCATCTTTGTTGAAAAAAAAACTTCTAAAATTCACAAAGCCTTCTTCAAACTCTTATGGCCTTCTCCTCGGGCTCAAGCTTAATGATTAGCATATCTTTATTAGAAAAAAATCATTAAAAAAAACAAAATATATACAATTGAGTGAATATTCAGTAAAAATTTAGGAGTATTGTTTCAGAAACCTCCCATTGACCGGTCCTCCTGCACATTAGGAGGGGTCGTAGATGGTATTTGTATTTTAGATACAAATGAACTCCAATCAGGTTAAGGTATACCATATTTTCTTTTCAATATGAACTCAAATGGATCCAATTCCTTTAATTTTTCAAAAGACTCCCTCTCTAACAACAACTCTGATGTGATTGTTTTCAAGAATTCTTATTTTTCTTCTTTAGACACTAGGGAAGATGTGTCAATACCTAGTCTTTGCAGGTATATAATTATATCATTTTATTCATTTTCAGTCTTAGAACTAAACAAAAACTCTTCAATTTTATCATCAAATTTCCTATCTTCAGGACTTCGAATAATTTCATAGGACAAAGTCTTGAATGTGATGCAATACTTGATTTTGAAGAGCTGCTTCCAATGTCTCTGAGAATCCTCTCTGGATTATCCACAATGGTAGGTGGGTTAGGATATGGATTGCTCCTTGTGTATCTTTTTCTCGAAGCCACCTTTGACTATGAAAATTTCTAGTGGAGTCAACAAGCTAGTTTCTGTAGCCTCAAAAAGTTCTGAGTTCCTGCTGCCTCCAAGAGTTTAGCTTCACAGTTTGAGCACAAAATTTAGGACATATGTCTTCAGACTCCCTGAAAATGGCGATAAAATGTTATCTCCAAATTGGTACTAATGGGCTGCTCCACCAGACAACTTAGAGTAACTCTTTCAAACCAAATTTTGACTGAGGATTAGCCTCTTCAGCCTGAGAGGGCTCTCTCAAGTTATCAAAGGATTTAATCAATTATCTCTTAAAACATATGGCTAACTTTGTGAGTGTTTTAGTTTATGTGATTGTAGGTGAAAAAATGAGGAATATTCAACTACGATTGGGTCGTGGAGTCAGTAAAAGGGATTCAATGACAAGCATTCCTACTTATGGAAATTGAGTCTTTTTATGTTTCAATGATAGAACAACATTAACACATGGGAATAACCAGTAACTCAGTGATAAAAGGAAGTTAGAGAATGTATGACATGAATTCTGAGCAATTTAACATCAATATTATAGGAAGAAAGATATAAAAGAGGCACATAAACCCATTGAAACACATCAAGAATCTTAGGTGAAGCAGGAAATAGTCACTGTCTCTTTATTACTGATATGAAAATTACAATAGTAGTTGTCAAAAGAATTCTCCAACACTTTTTATTTGATATTTTGTCTATAAATACACTATTTTTACATTACATAGGACTTGCATAACTGGCTAGATCATCGAACCTTGACTTTGACACCTAATCATAACTGAAAACTATATTTCTAGAACATAAAAAGACACCTAGTCATTTAATAGTTACTCTCCTACTAGGACTCTAATTAAATTTATTTCCTCCACTTCTCTAATAGTGGGATAATTACATAGATGGAGATGAAATGCTTGAATGGAATTCTCCATGACTAAGACATGAATGTACTCCCCAAGAATCTAGCAACAACTGTCCTATTTTCTAGGAAAGGATTAACATTAACCAGAATTTTGTCTTCATGCTAATTTGTATGAATAACACATATGCCAAGTGATAAATATCTGCTGAGATGGTCCACTATATGTTTGGATTCCTCTAGGTGCCTTGCTGGTCTTCCATATTCCTTTTGAACCTTCAAAAAACCTTTAAAAATACCTCGTTGCAAAACAGAGCATCTTTAGGTAGTTTCATAGTGAAATTTTGTAGCGCGCCCATTTCTACCCTTTAACCTTTTCTTCTTCCACCTTTACTAGTCAAAAAGTATTTGTGAGGTCAAAATAGCTAAATACCATCAAAATCCCTCCTTAGCTCTCCATAAAACTGATTTTAAAGACAAAAAGAAATCTTCAGAAATTTCGTAGCGTTTTTCAGCCTTTAAGCCTCGATCTCGCTACGAAACTACCTAATATGGCTGAAACTGCAAACTTGGTATTTTTCTTCAAAAATTCATCTTCTAAGCCAAAATTTGTGTCACCTGCAAGCTATAAATTTTAACAAAAAATTTTTAGCTCAATTCCTCAATCCTTGGGTGCTTCATTTTCATTAAGAATAGTTTGGCCTTCAGGTTCCTCTACCACTTTCATTTTCAGCCCTCTCTTCTTCAGCTCATCTTGAATCATGTCCATTTGGTCTTCCAACTCTTTGACCTATCCTTTGAGTCTTTTCCTCTCAGACTGTAGCCACATATTCCTTTTCCTTGTAATTTTTACCACCCTCCTCAAGGGAAGGCTTCTCTTCAGCATATTTCTAGACTTTGACAAAGTCTTGTCATACTTATCAAGGTGTTCCTTCATCTCTTTCTCAAAATCTACCATTAGTTGTTTGTCCACCTTGGCTCATTTTAATTCCATCTTCACTTCAACGACCTCTTCCCTGGACTCTCCTAACTGCTCTTGTAGAATTTTCACTTCAGTCTTTCCTTCAACATGTTCTTTCCCTTTTCTCTGTAAAAGGACTTTTTCTGCCGCTGGGGATAAATCTATGATGTTCACTGGCTGCTTACCTTCACTGAATATTTCTTCTCCTTTGCTTTACATGGCATCATTTTCAATCTGTGACCTGGTCATTGGCTTCTTTGGCTGAAAAATGAAGCCAGCATCCTCTCCTAAATAATCCAACTTCTTGACAGACTTACCTTTCTTCAATTTTCTTCTATTTCCTTCAATGTATTCTGCCTGCACAATTGGGGACTCTTCAATATCTACTGCCTAGAGGATCTCTTCTAGGTTTCCTTTAGAAAATGTCTAGCTCCTTGTTACCCTCTTAATCCTTTGTTTGATAATTCTTTGTTTTTTCTTTACAGGTGCTGGTTGAGGGATATTAGTCTCTTCCAGAGGTTCTACTTCAATGTCCATTGGTTCTATAGGAGGTTTTCCTCCTTCTTCATCAATCTCTTATATTATAGCTGGAGATGGAGTAGTGTTAGAATTTGAAACTTTCTTTGGAGTCACTTCATCTACTTCATATCCACTCATAAAAATAAAAGAGGCCCAATCTCTATTTAACCTTTTCAATTCCTCCAGGGCTAACAATTTGATCAGACCATGGTGAAAAACTGATGTTTCATTACCCTCTGCCTTGAACTGGAATTTATCTAACATATTTCCCAAAATTTTGTATAAAAAGAATGGTAGGTAAAGTGGTTTCTTACCAAAAAAATGCAGAAGGAGTCTAAAATGATAAGAATAAACCATGTGGAATATCCCTTCATAGGTGAATTATTTTTAGACCACCAACAACAGATTTGCATAATTCTTTTTCATATAACCCCTGGGGATGCCATTGGTCATGTCAGCTCCTTTGTGCTCCTGCTTGAGAAACTCTTCACAGCCTTTCATTCTGAATTTTGTTCCCTTGAACCATTATTCACCACCTCTGGTAATTTTAGTAGCTTGGGAGATGACATATGGTGACACTGTGAGATTCAAAAATTCAACTTTTGATGTTGTCCCTGTAAAATTTGTTGCAAAGTTTTTGGACACATGGACATGGAAACCCTGCAATTTTGGTAGAACTGTAGGTAACCTACCTTCCTGAAAGCCTCCATAGTAGTGGGATCTTCATTCAAAAACTTCAAATCCATAGGCTCATACCTTACGCAATAACCACCCTTGTTTGTTTTCCTCTTCGATGCCATTGTTGCTTTATACTTCTTGTTGCTTCCTTATTGATGACACCTCCAGAATAAAAATTGAACAACAACCTACTTTGCATGGTGAACCAGATCTCTAACAATGACAATGAGATTCTTTCCATGCAAGAATTGAACGATGAATGACAAACAACTAATTGGGGGCAAGGTTTAAAAGGTAATTTTACTATTCGAGGTGAAAAGATGACACATGTGACCATATGAGAATGATTTCAAAAAATATGACCTTGCATGCTTGGGAATTATGATAACTAACTCGCATGACCTCACCTTTATCTTCATCCATAAAAATTTGACACCTCACACCGCTCTGACACCCTCTGCAAGAAAAAACCTAGTTTTGTAGTGAAAAAATTGTTTAACTACTCACAGATCCACTACGGAACTATCAGGTAGTTTTGTAGAAAACTTTGTTGATTTGCATTATAATTCGCTACGAAGTTGTGTAAAACTTACAAGTGGAATATTTTTTTGATTTAAAAGCGGGGGAATGAAAAATAAATGAGATGAGGTAGATTTGACTGATATGATATGGTTTGAGGTGAGTTTTAGACTTAGGGTAGACATCACCATATGCAGAAAATTTCAAAAATTTCATGAGAATGACTTATGAGATAGCATGAACCTAGGTGAATGACATGTAGAACCCTATCAATGAAAGTGTTTAAACTAATGAGTGATAACACTTTCCATAATGATAATCCATTGCATGGGATGATGAACCATTGAAGCTTTTCTAAATCATCGGGAAAGAAGGAGGAGTATCAGTTGTGAGCTTAGTTGTTGGCGAACGAGTTTTTTTAGAAGTGCATCTTGAGGAGGAGTCTTAGATTTCAGACAGGATTTCAAAAGAAGACATAGCATCGCTTGTTAGGTGAGCTCTTCTAGCTTTTCCACCTATCAAATTTCAGCAGACATAGTTATTTATTACTGAAGATGACTAAAAGTGGAGGAAAGATAAAACAAATTGAACCAATAGGTGCTAACCTAGTGAATGAAAATTCAAATTTGAGAAGGTTGTTTCTCCAAGTAGGGTGGTATTATCCGTGCTCAATACTAGGAAGCTCTCACTTAGGAGTAACTCGAGATTTTGCAAATTATTTCAATGGAAAGGAAGAAACCATCTATGGTTTTAAATTTCAGTTATCAATAGATTCAGTTTCCAAGGCATTCAACCTTCCACAGGAAGGAGAAATGTGTTTTAAAGGTCAGGTTATCATTGGAGGAGACCTTAACAATTTCCTCAAGGATGGACACAGAGATCCCAATTGGGCCAAAGGAATTCTCAGTAGCTACCTCAAAAATAAATGGGCAGAAGTTGTTAAACTCATCAAGATTTACCCCACTTGTGAAAGGAGGTATACAATAGTGTTTCTTTAACTTATGAGATTTATTTTTCATGTTATAGGTATGAAGACCCTCAACTTGCCATACTTTTTTCTAAAGAGTTTGAAAAATATGTCAGGCAAGATTCAAACACATACTGCTACTTCATAATATATCTTGTATCGTCAAGCTCCCATCAAAGTGTTAGTTGAAGAAGAGTTAAGGAAAAGAAATCAAACATGGGACCATTTCTCATTTTACAGGGCAAGCCAACCTGCGCCTACACCTCCATCCTCACAAAAACACCTTCAACCTACAAAAAGAACAAAGAGGAAGGCTACGAAGGAGAATATCCATAAGGCCAAGAGTAGACAAGAAATGTTTTCTTCAGTGAAGCTTGAGAGGAAGTTGAAGAAGGGAGAGAGCTCCTCAGCAAATAAAACCAAGTCTATGAAAATGGTGCCCCCCATTCCTCCTTTTCCTAATGTCTATACCAAAGCTCGAAGAGAAAGGTTTGCAACTGTAGACAAATCTAAAGTACAGGTGCTACCAGAAAATCTGGAAGTGGATATTAAGTAGAAAATGAAGAAAGAGTATCAACCCACAAAGTCTGATGAAGAGCTCCTTAGAGATGTAGGGTATGAGATTAGTATCAAGAAGAAGAAAGAGGAGACTAAAGTTGTTATTGGTACCAGAAAAAGACATACCAAAGACAACAACAAGTTCGGGCTCAATTCCAAGGCTCCGCACATTCCAATTTTATTGACAGAGGTCATTGAAATAAAAGAAAAATCTGAAGGGTCAAAGACAAAGGAATCCAAGAAGAAAGATAAAAACAAAACCCCTTTGGAGCAACAAACATAACCCTCAAAAATAAGAAATGTCCAAAATGGTTCAAAGGAAGAAATAGCCACTATCAAAGAAGTAGCCACAAGAACCACAAGATCAAGATTAGTTGTTGACAACAAGTCAAACTTGGACAAACTTGCTGAAGCTGCAGCCCACATGCAAGAAAGGTAAAAAGGTTTCTTGATAAAACACCTTTTTGCTTATGAAGTCCAATTTTGAACAGCAGTTCATATGTTAAAAAATGTAAGTCTGCACATATTTTTCATTTTTTTCTATGCACTTTTTCAAAAGAAACAGAGAGCCACCGAAAATTACGGTAGCATTACAGATTTTTGCGCAGTTATAGGTTTTTACCGGAATTTCCGATAGCGCTTATTTTAACTAATTTTTAAAACCTGTCAACAAAATTTCTGAGCCAGTTTAGGAAAGATAAGAAATCATAACCAAATGGATAAAACAAGTGATGGTGATAAGTGGTTATGAGTTTGTTTTAGGTCATATTGAATGAAGATACATGGTTATTTAGGAACTAAAGACATAAGGAGACAAATCAACAGAAAAAGGGGCAGCATGTCAGCATACTCAAGAGTTCAGCCCAGATTCTCTTCTCTTCCTTCATCTACATCTGTCCTTTCAGTTATATTTTGATGGGATATGGTTTTAATGTCCTATGACACCTATGTAATTTTAGGATTAGTGTTTCCTTCTTTTTAGAAGAGATGAAGTTGGTGTCTCTCTTTCTATATATACCATTTGTAGATACCATTTCCAGGTTGGATGTTGGTCTACCTGAAGACTTACTATGATAAAGAAAATCATTTTTTCACTTCATGTTGGAGGATTTTGTGACTCAAGAACTATCTAATGTATGGTGTGTTTCTCTCTTTGTTAATTTCTTCTAATTTATGAGTTGCAGCAACTAGTAAGTTGTGAGTAAGAAACTGCTAAATGATTTAATAGTAAATTATCTTCTTTACAGCTTTATGCGAATCATATATGTGTTGTAGAACATGTTATTGAATATTTCATAAAGGATTTTTGAAATAAATTATGCATGCACTCTACTTTCTGAATGTTGTTCAGTTTGCATAAAACAGAGTTTGTGTAAAGAGGCATCATTATAACTACGTGATTGATTTAGGATATGAATATTTCCTAGAATAAGTACCAGCTATCCATTTCCTTTCATTGTTTACACTCTGCTCCCTATACTACCAATTTACCCATACAATTTATACTTGCCACAACTTTCCAAATGCATGAAAGTATTAAAGAATATAAAAATCATTTTAAAATATTTGAGAAGCCATCCCACCACTCAATAAACCCTTTAAAATTTGAAATGAACTATGATGTGTAAGGCTTACTCCTTTTGTAGTCGAGGAGTGACTCTTTGCGCTAACATATTTGGCGCCATTTCCGGGGAGGCAAATTGAAGTTTATCCCTGGGTGAATGAAAAATTTATAAGTCTGGTTCTGAGGTGTACAGTTTCAGCTGTCCTTTTAGACTTATTTTCACCTGGCGACTCCATTGTTGAAGTTCTGAATCCTAGAAGGACTAGAACAAGGGCTCACCCATATTCCCCTTTGAGAATCCCAGTCCCTGACCCTGAAAAGCTAATCAAGAAAAATAGTAAACGAAATTTTGTTGCCTCTGCTACTATTTTCTCAAATGTTGTCCCTAAAGAAGTCCTGCAAACTTTATCTCTCGATTTAGTAGAAAGTTTTGTACCTCCCTTGTTGTCCAGCCAACAAACATTTTCTACATCACAAGTTGGTGCTTCATCATATGCCGTTCACAATCCCCAATTTTTTGTTCCACAAATCACAATAACTCATATCATGGCAGGTCCAAACCCATCCCCTAACCAAATGGATGCAATTGTTGTTGTAAGGTATGTCCCTTTGGTTTTACCTCAACCTATGAATGCATTACCTGCAGGAGATTATCTCAAATACATGCCTAATTTTAGTGGTGAGGGAGAGGTAACAACTGAAAACACCTTGCTGATTTTTATGCCTATGCTAACAATCTAAATATTGAGCATGATGATGTCTGGATGAGATTTTTTTTTCAAATTCTTGAAGGTGATGTTAGGAAATGCTTCAGATATTTGAAAAATGGTAGCATCACTAGAATTGAAACCCTAGATGATACATTTTTAAGGAAATGGGGAGGTAAGAAAGATTTTCTGTATTATATCACTGAATTTGGTGCAGTAAAAAGAAAATAAGGAGAACCAGGTTCTGATTTTCTAAGAGATTCAATACTATGTATAGCAAAATACCTACTGAAGCTTCAACCAAAATCACTTATGCTGATGCCTTTGATCCTGATTTTTGTTTATTATTAAGGGAAATAAAATCCACAACACTAACACAAATGCAGGAAAATGCACTAGAGGTAGAATCTAATGTGTTAGCAGTTGATAGGCTCGGAGGAGGGATTGATAGAGAAAGAAGAAAGAAAAAAGCTGAAGTTTCAGTTTTAGGAACTTCAGACATAGATCCTAAGTTAGATGAGCTAAACAAGATGGTCAAGTCATTGAATACTGAGATTTTCAAGCTCGACACGGAAGCAATACCAGCTACTATAAGAAATTTTTGATTTGACCAACCTAATAGACAACAGTTTAGAAGACCTAATGTTCCTCAAATTTTGCAGAGACAAAGAAGAGATGTTGATGATAAAAAATTGTAGCCCCCTTTGAAGAATGCTATATTTGAAGATGAAGAGGAGGCTGAAAGGTTGGTGAAATTTGCTGATATAAATTGTCTGAGAGATAAAGAAGGGATGATTCATCTTACACAAGCAGAGTATGAAGATCTCATGTCATATTCTAAAAATAATGAAGAGATTCCTAATCATGCCATGATTGCAACTGATCATCAAATTAGATACAATATCAGATCAAATAAGATTGATTATAATTCAAATCCTATTTCACAACCTAAGAAAAATAAGGACGCGGTTAAAATTCTAGCAGAAAAGAAAGTTGTTGAACCAAGTGTTGGGCCGTGAATACGACCACTTTTTAACACTTATTTCATCCATTTTTCCTCTTCTTTATCATACCATTTATTATAATTTATTATATAAATCCATTTTATAATGATTTATGCTCTTATGGATGAATATTATTTCTTCTCCTTGATTTCTAATAAATTGATGATTATTATGCATAATTTTATCAATGATGGTTTATTAATATATTTTGTACCAACACTCACCATTTTAGCCTCCAAGATATTTGCCAGATTGCAGATTTGATCTCCAAATCATCATCAAATATTCCAACTTAGAAATTCACTGGAATAAGAAGTGACAATTTTGCGGTTGATATTCTGGGCAAATGAAGAAGAATATGGAAAATTCGGAACATGGTTTTTGTCTAGAACGAACCAGATTAACTTTTTTGAAAAACGGTTTGCCCAAATTCGGCTTGTATTGAGAGAAACGCAAGGTTCTTTGAGTACGATTTTCTCAGATTTGCTGTTGCGGCCGTCCTCCAAATTATCTCAACTACAAACCCAAATTTGACTTGCTCTTGTTGAAAGATGGATGGAAATATATTTTCTGGTTGATCAAGTTGTTGGGAACAATCCAATATTTTTATGAGAGATTAAATTTGCTATTTAATTTCTCCTCTTTCTGATTATAAAAGGAGAGCATGTATTATGTATTGGAGAACAATGGATGATTATTGAATTCCTTTTGTAACACTGTAATTCCTTAACTCTCGTGATCAAAGAGAAACTGATGTAAAAGCTATTCATGTTTGATTAATATAAAGACGCATTCGCGTTCCATTTCTCAAGCTCTGAAGTAAAACCCAGCAGCGTTTCACCGGTGGTTGAGGGCCCGACCTTGGTGGATCGATCCGCTGTTTGTATCTCTATCTTTTCATTATTGTTGTGAGATAGTTCATATTTTATTTTATTACATTTTGAAAGTTAATCGGTTTGTTGTTTAATTGCTTATGGATCTTGGTGTGTTACATTAATGAATTTCATCGTTGTTCCATTTCAACAAGGATCTTAATTCACGTATTATTCATCTTGTTATTTTTTACTAAAGCTTTGATGTTCAATATTTAACTCCATTTACTTGTTGTTCATGTCGATTACTGTTTAACAACGTTTGTTGTGGGCTTGGTGTTTAATAGAATTGTTGTTTTAAGTTAATATTTGATGTTCAATTTCAGAGTGTTGATCACTTCCGATTCATTAGCTTCAGATTGCAGAAATATTATTTATTTACATTGTTATAGTTTTTTGTTTATACATATAGTCATTCAATTACAGATTGTTGTTCATTTCTAATTCTTGCTGTTAATAGAAGTTCTTCTTAGTTTATTTTCAACAGCAGTTAGTTCAATTTCGATTTCCCTTTGATTTCTTGAGAGAAGGACTGTCAACTGTAGAGAACATTGGTTATTGCTTCCTCATTTCCAAATTGGTTGTCTTGTTCCAGTTTGATTTTAATTGCATCAATTTCTAGAGGGATGAGTTATTGCTACTGTATCCTCGATTGATGTTTGCTGAGTGAATAGTTAAGTTTAAGAGCATTTGAATTTATGTTATTGTAATTAGATTTCTCTTCCAATCATATGTTTACTTTTGTATTTAGAATACCGTACTACATCTCACACAACATTTCTCTTGGATAAATTGTCGTCTCAGACTGAGTACACTCTTGAAATAAAAAGTCGTTCCTGGATTGATAATTAATGTAGGATAAATAGGTGTTTAAAAGATACATTTTATACCTCAACACTTTGGCGCCGTTTCGAGGGAGAGTGTATGCCATGTAGAAGGAGTGATGCACATTTGACCTTTTTTTTCTGCTTGGGAAGAATTGAGTATTAAAGACGGAAGGTAAGAACCTGCGCACCGAGCAAGGAACATACTTGCTCATAACCCGCTTCATAGAAGAATTGGGTAAATTTCTTTCTTTAGGTAGGAATGAAGGCTTGTTTTTTTGAATGAATAGAAAAGATAAACAAGACAAAATTCCTCCCAAACCTAAAAAACCTAAGGGACAGGTGACCCTTGGGAGACCAACTTTTATTGATGAAATTCTTAAGAAAACTGAATCTCAGCCATCAGTAGGACCTAGGAAAGTTATTTCTAGACAACCTACTAGTTCCCTTCAGGCCATAGAATCACCATCTATAACTTTTGCTGAGGTACATAGCCAAACATAAGAGACTGAGCAAGATTCCCAAGAAATTGAGAATTCTCGCCCAATTGTTTTTTTACAAGAAGGGAAGTTGGCTTCTCATAACCTACTATTTATCAACATGCATTTTTCAAATTTGGGTATGTACATACTACAGGCCTTATTTTGGAAATGGCTCCACTAGGAATACTCTTATAAATAAGCATATTCGATTTTCAAAGAAGAGTATACTAGTGGAGAAAATAAAATAAATAAGGAAATAAAATAAACACATTTTTTTATTATTTTATTTTTGTAAAAATAGTTGATTTTTTGTTACAACACGTTGCGCAAATCAACATTGATAATAAATATTCTAATTTATTTGTGTATGTAGATGAATTATATTGCAAATAAAAATTCTACAAACACTTATATTCATTTTTATCATCAATATGGAAAAATTGCTTGAATATCATTTTTTTGGCTTGCGGACTTGATGAAATTTCTGAAAACAAAGTTGGGACAGTCATGTTTTGGAGGAACAAAAGTGAATATTTTTAAAACCTGTATCTATCCTAAGTATCTCTTTATTTCTACTTTCCAACCCATTTTTATTTACTCCATTTGAACTTGAAACGAAAAAGTTAGAAGCAAAACATTGACAGGATGTCTAGTAGGCAGCTCAATAACAGAGTTGGGACAGTTAGTTTTTGGAGGCCTAACTGACTATATTTAAAAATCATATTTCTATGGTGGATTCCACTATGAATATAGTTTACAACGCAATTTTAATCACTTAATTTCGATATCGTATGAGGCATTTATGACCAAAATACTGACTGCCTATCATAAATCAGCATTCTTGAAACTCTGTTTTCTCGGCTGTTCATTAACATATTTGACCCATCAATTCTTCTTTTATTCAGAAAATGTTTCTACTGGATATAAATAAATGAATATAATTTAATATCCAATTGGAATCGGTTCAATCCGCCATCAAACGAAAAATTTATGCTTGAAATATCAACTATTGGTCTGAGCTGGAAAATCGAAAATGACTCTATTATGTAGGTTGTTCTAAGAAACTTTAGCATACCATTAAATGGAATTTTTAAAACTTGTTTCTATTGAAAATAAAAATTTGAATTAGCTCTCATTTGGCTTTATAATCACTTAAATCGGACGAAAAAATAAGAAGGTACGATTAAAACACTGTTGGTTAGTATAGTCGACCACTGCTCTCCCGCAGGTGACAAATAAAATTTGTTTTATTTTTTCGTGGATTTGTTCTACAGAGTAACTACTTATTAGTTTTTTTCATAATTCTTGGATTAAGGGAGACCTTACACCTCTATTTCTCCATGATTTAATGTTTTATTGCAGGTAGACACTCGTTTTTTTGCAGGTCTTAGGAGAACAAAGAAGGTCAATTTATGGACGAGTGATTCTTGAAAGAAATTTTAGTGAAACAAGGGCATTTCATCCAGTTCATGATTCATAACAAGAAGAAATAAAGAATTGGTTTCCATTTCAAGATTCATGTCACCACTGCCAAAACATTTTTCAAAAATATCATTTTTTTTCCATTAACAAATTGATATCCCCTTAGGAAATAACTTCATAGTTGTTGTAACTTAATAAAGTGTTGTTTATTTTCTGATTTATTTTATGTTTTTGTATTTCAGGTGTTGATCCCTCCAAATTGTAGTTTCCGTTCCATTTGCAATTGAACAATAAGGACCCCACCATGCAAGTTTCAGTTGTAGAAGACAATTCTTTCGTAGCACCAATTCTGTAAAAAAATACTTTTTCTTGAAACCTGTACATAGATTTTCCTTTCTATCTGATTGGATTTTCTTGACAATGGATTGCACATTAGCTTTGTTCTTTCCTCTATTTTTTTCCTTCGTTATTCCCTACAACATCTTTGTGTGTTTACAACAGCCGTTCCTCTTAAGAAACAATGTGTTTGTGTGTTTATTTTTGTTGTTCGTTCCAAAAGGAACAACATATTCGCTGATTAGTTTTGTTGTTCTTTTAAAAAATAACAACATTTTTTCTGCATGTTTTTTCTGTTCCTTTTCAAAAGGAACAACACCGCTCGTTTTTGCTATTCCTTTTAAAAAAAGAAAAACAATTTTGTTGTTCCTTTCAAAAGGAACAACACCGACTATTCTTGTTGTTCCTTTCCAAAGGAACAACATTTTCACAGATTGTTTTTGTTGTTCCTTTCCAAAGGAACAACATTTTCGCAGATTGTTTTTGCTGTTCTTTTCCAAAGAAACATCACTTTTTGAGTCCATTTTTCTTGTTTTTTAAACATTTCTAGGACTTTTTTGTGAATTTTTCATGACTCTTTGAAAGACAAACATACAATTTATGCAAGGATACACAAATTCATTAGGGGAATTTTGAGGTCTAAATTGGGCCTCATAAGGAAATTATAAAATAATAGTGGAAAAAATCAAATAAGATTTGATGACATCATCAAATTTTAGAGGGAAAAATGAAAAAACTACTTTTTCAATTCATATTTTCAACTTATCTCCCAAAGCTTTTACTCAAATTTCGAGCGGGAGTACTCGTTGGATGCGGAATTTAATTCCTCATCCAAGGAGTACCCATGTTGCATACTTTCGATGGGTCTTATTACACGAAAAATGAGAAATACATAAAAAAATGTGATTACAATCACATTTTTTATGTATTTCTCATTTTTCGTGTAGAAGAGTTCATCGAAAGTATGCAACATGGGTACTCCTTGGATGAGGAATTAAATTCCGCATCCAACGAGTACTCCCGCTCGAAACTTGAGTAAAAATTTTAGGAGATAAGTTTAAAATACGAGTTGAAAAAGTAGTTTTATTATTTTATTTTTTTTAATATTTTTACTTTTTTACTCCAAAAATGGTGAATCATCCATTATGGATGACATCATCATCTTGAATCCTATTGGTTCTTATAAAGTTTATTTTGGTTATACATTTTTCTTAGGAGGCCCATTTTAGACCTCAAAATTCCCCTAATGAAAGGTTACTAGAATCAGCTAATCAAGAGAACTTGTCATTTTTAAGAAATTTTTTTGTAGTGATAAGAAAAAGGAAAGGACACAATCATCTATATCCCTTTGCTTTCTTTATTTTCACTAAAGTTAATATGATCGATTATCTTTATCATGTTGGTTATTCCCTAAATCTTCATAACTCTCTTTGATTTTTACTTATTAAATAAGAATAAGAGCATACTTTCTCTATTGAGATGTTCAGACTTATTCCACCATCCCTACTCTTAAGGAGTGTTGAGCCACCCTTTATATATAAATAGGGAAGTGCTATATGTAGAGAAAAAAAAAATCTCTATATGATTACTAACAATTCTATGATATGGCAGATGGAGGATAGGGGGTCTTATCAAGAGCCAGCCTACCATGATCATAAGGGAGTAGTGAAGTGGCATTCCTATTATGGCCACCACACCAGGGATATGATCCAATGGACAACTCGGAAAAATAAAAAGTCCTTGGAACATGAGATCTCATCACGAGACGGCCTGCCCAATTTTTACCCCTTCCTGGTGAATGGCATTGTGATTCATCTGGTTCCCAAGCCAGCACAGTGGCCTCCATCATGACATCACACAGCACTTCTCTAAGTATAAATAAAGGATAATGGTTCCAAGGGTGAGAAAGTAACTTTGTCAAAGTTTTAGACACCTGTGGGCAACAGAGCTCTGCTGATGGTATTGACGTCATACTTTTCACAAATCAATAGTAATGGTAAACCATTTTCTTATATCTTTATCTAATATCAAATGAGAGTATGTTTCTAAACCCTTTGTTTGGAACCTCTTATGCATGAAATTTATTTATAAATCGATCATAATGGTTTATGTGGATAATGACCACATAAGTACATTTTTCACATCAGCTGTCATTTTCCCTTATTTTCAAATCATTACATAAACATTTCCATATCTACTCATGATTACAAAATATGCATTGATTTCAGTAATGCGGTAATTTGTTGATCATATCATAAGTATGTATGCCTTTCCATGTTGTACAATTTCTGTGCAGTACGTTGCTCTTCTATTTGCCACAATATTCATACTGTATTTCTACAAAAGTTTTTCTGCTTAAAATTTTTGCATGCATCTGTTGCCATTCAAAACTAAAACTGTGGATTCAAGAAAATTGCATACAGAATCATGATTTGTTTACAGGAGAACAACAAGTATGAGGGAAATTCTATCCGCAGCACAACCACACTATTGCAACTAACAACAAAGGCTCGTGAACGCGCACATGGCTTCCACCTTTTGCGTCACTTTTAGTATCTGCTCAGCCTACATCAGCTTCAACAACGGCCAGTCCCTACATGTCCTTCCACATTTTTTTGGAGGTAACACTTGAGGTAAAATAACATAATTTTCTGATTTATTATGAATTTAGGAGAATTTCATGAAAATCCATTGAGCATTATTTATCATCATTCATTCCACATCTTTACCACTTCCCATTTTTTAGAGACATCTCATATTTCAGTTTGGGGGAGTGTTGATTTCCTTCATTTCTTTCTTTTGACCATGTCAGTAATCTTCTTTATCATCTATTGATATTCTTATTCATTCTCAACACCTCCCTTATTCCATGTTGTTTTATACCAAGCATCGATTTCAACAGATTGTAGCAACCACCTCTCTTTGTTTTCTAGCATCACATGAGGACATGCTAATTCTTCAGTTTGTGGGGGGGGGAATTGCTACACATGATGGATGTTTTCTACTCTCTTTCTCGTTTAAGGCATACAATTTCATTTGTATATAATGCAGAAATTGATTTGCATATATATTTAAAACTATGAACTGAATTCTTGTGATCTCTGGATAACAAAGAGGTATAATTAAAATACACAAACCCGGATAATTTCACATTAAATTAGTTCATAAAATTTCAAAAATTATGCACTATCACTACAACCATTTTGTTTATATCTCATGATCCATGCATCAAAACGATCTGATTTTTGAGAAAATGGTTAATGAAGTTTGTTGTTACTTATGTCACATTTTTTTGCAACTTCATATACATATAGTTGAACGTCAACTGTAAAAATTGTTATGCCTTTATCAAGATTGCTAAAATTGAATATTCATTATTTGAGGAAAAATTCATTTATTCCATCCATTTCATGAGTTGGGATGAACAATTTTCTTTGCTTGGTTAACACATGGGTTTTGTCTTTGGGTTGCATGAGGACATGCAATATATTCAGTTTGGGGGTGTGTTGGGCCGTGAATACGACCACTTTTTAACACTTATTTCATCCATTTTTACTCTTCTTTATCATATCATTTATTATAATTTATTATATAAATCCATTTTATAATGATTTATGCTCTTATGGATGAATATCATTTCTTCTCCTTTATTTTTAATAAATTGATGATTATTATGCATAATTTTATCAATGATGGTTTACTAATATATTTTATACCAACACTCACCATTTTAGCCTCCAAGATATTTTCCAGATTGCAGATTTGATCTCCAAATCATCATCAAATATTCCAACTTAGAAATTCGTTGGAATAAGAAGTGACAGTTTTGCAGTTGAGATTCTGGGAAAATGAAGAAGAATCTGGAAAATCCGGAACATGGGTTTTGTCCAGAACAGTTTGCCAAAATTTGGCTTGTATTTAGAGAAACACAAGGTTATTTGAGCACAATTTTCTCAGATTTGTTGTTGCGGTCGTCCTCCAAATTATCTCAGCTGCAAACCCAAATTTGACTTGCTCTTGTTGAAAGATGGATGGAAATATATTTTCTGGTTGATTAAGTTGTTGGGAATAATCCAATATTGTTATGAGAGATCATATTTGCTATTTAATTTCTCCTCTTTCTGATTATAAAAGGAGAGCATGTATTATGTATTGGAGAACAATGGATGATTATTGAATTCCTTTTGTAACACTGTGATTCCTTGACTCTCGTGATCAAAGAGCAACTGATGTAAAAGTTGTTCATGTTTGATTAATACAAAGACACGTTCTCGTTCCATTTCTCAAGCTCTGAAGTAAAACCCAGCGTCGTTTCACCTGTGGTTGAGGGCGTGACCCTGGTGGATCGATCCGCTGTTTGTATCTCTATCTTTTCATTATTGTTGTGAGATAGTTCATATTTGTTTTTTTTTTACAGTTTGCAAGTTAATCGGTTTGTTGTTTAATTTCTTATGGATCTTAGTGTGTTACGTTAATGAATTTCATCGTTGTCCCATTTTAACAAGGATCTTAATTCCCGTATTATTCATCTTGTTATTGTTTACTAAAGTTTTGTTGTTCGATATTTAACTCCATTTGCTTGTTGTTCATGTCGATTACTGTTTAACAACGTTTTCTGCGGGCTTGGTGTTTAACGTAATTGTTGTTTTAAGTTACTATTTGTTGTTCTATTTCAGAGTTTTGATCACTTCCGATTCATTAGCTTCAGATTGCAGAAAGATTGTTTATTTACATTGTTACAGTTTGTTGTTTATGCACATAGTCATTCAATTACATATTGTTGTTCATTTCTAATTCTTGCTGTTAATAGAAGTTATTCTTAGTTTATTTTCAACATCAGTTAGTTCAATTTCGATTTCCCTTTGATTGCTTGAGAGCAGGACTGTCAACTGTAGATAACATTGGTTATTTCTTCCTCGTTCCCAAATTTATTGTCTTGTTTTAGTTTGATTTTAATTGCATCAATTTCTAGAGGAATGAGTTATTGCTATTGTATCCTGGATTGATGTTTTCTGAGTGAATAGTTAAGTTTTAGAGCATTTGAATTTATGTTATAGTAATTAGATTTCTCTTCCAAGAATTTGTTTAATTTTGTATTTAGAATACTGTACTACGTCTCACACAACATTGCTCTTAGATAAATTGCCGCCTCAGACTGAGTACACTCTTGAAATAAAAAGTAATTCTCGGATTGATAATTAATGTAGGATAAATAGGTGTTAAAAAGATACCTTTTATACCTCAACACCAAGCAGACTGGAAATTCCGGTAGTGGTTAATCCTCCTCCTACAATTGAGGTAAAAATTTCTCACAAACTTCTCCCTATTTTCAATTTTGAGAATGAGATACAAAAGTTAAATATTCTTGTTCCTCTTGTTGAGCTCATGAAAAATGAGGATTTCAAAAATAATTTTATGAAATCTCTTCAGCCTCCACCTACCAAAGTAGCCTCTAATTTTGTTAACCTTCAACATGACAATCCCACTGTTATTTTAGGTCCATTAGTAGAAGAAAGAGATGACTCTACTCCTCCATTTTATCTATCTCTGAACATTCATGATAATATCTTGCATAATTTCCTAATGGACTCTGGAGCCTCACATAATTTAATGCCCAAGGTAGTCAAGGATGAACTAGGTCTTGAAGTAACTAAATAATACCAAGATCTATATTCCTTTTATTCCAGGAAATTTCAATGCCTTGGTGTCATCAAAGACCTTTCAATAAACCTCTTTCAGTTACCTATGAGAGGAATGGTGATGGATATTGTTGTAGCAAACATTCCTCCTAGATTTGGCATGTTACTTTCTAGGTCATGGATTAGAAGGTTGGGAGGAACTTTGCAAATGGATTTCACTTATGCTATTGTCCCTATTTTTGGAGGAGAACAAAGGAGACTTTATAGAGAATCTCAGCTGACATATATAATTAGTGACAACAAACACCCCAATAATCATCCAATTTATGCTAGAACAACTGATGTTGGATCAAGTATTTTACATATGGATAATGTTGTCCCATTTGCAGAAAATTTTCATATTTTGAAGCCTGCTGAAAAACAGATCAATCGTGAGTGTTCAAAGCTATGGAAAATGTATTTTGATGGCTCGTTCTAAAGAAGGAGATGGTGCAGGGATATTCCTCATTTCCCCTTTGAAAGAAAGATCCAATTTTTCTTTCAAACCCGAACTTGAAGCAACTAACAATGTGGTTGAATATGAAGCTATGTTGATTGGTTTAAAAACAACAAAAGATATGAATATTTCACAAATTTATGTTTTTAGAGATGTTGAACTTATTATTCAGAAAATCAAAAATGTTTATCAAACAAAAGCATCCAAGACTCAAAGATTACCAGAATGCAGTATGGAGTATTGTATAAGACTCATTCCTGGCTTTTAACATTTCATTTGTTCCAAGAGAAAGTAATATTTTGGTCGATTCACTTTCTATTTCAACAAGCTCATTCAAGATTCTAATACCTATAAAGTTGAAATATGAAGTGGAAGCTAGGTTTAGACCTAGCATTCCTGATAATGTCAAGCATTGGAAAGTTTTTGAGGATGATTAGGATATTAGAAGATTCATTGAAGCTGTTGAAGAATTTGTTTTCCTAAACATTGATCAAGATGAAGATGTCATGAAGAATGATGTTGATTTGCAAGATACCAAAAATATGAAAAAATAGATTGTTGATCAGCCTAACATTCAACTACCTACCAATTGAATTCCCAAGGGGTTAATCCCACTTGAGAAGCTCTTTGATCACAATGATGTTTTAGTCAAACCACAGTTAGCTGAAATAGAATCAGAATTGGAATATTTCAATTTGGGCACAGAAAAAGAACTGAGGTATGTTAAGTTGCCAAAAGCTTTATTAGAGGAAAGAAAGACTAAATATCACAAGTTGTTTTTTGAATCTTTTGATGTTTTTTCTTGGAAATATGAGGATATTAAGACATATGATACAACTATCATTAGCCATAGAATACCATTGAAGGATGGTACTAAGCCTTTATGGCAAAAATCAAGACAAATCAATCCACTATTTCTACCAGTGATGGAGAAGGAAGTGAAGAAAATTTTGGATGCCAAAATCATCCTTCCATTGAGATACTCAAATTGGGTTGCTAATCTAGTTCCAGTAAGAAAGAAGAGTGGTGAAGTCAGACTATGTGTAGATTTCAGAAATCTTAACAAATTCTCCAAGAAAGATAATTATCAAATTGCCAAATATGGAGCATATTCTTCAAAAGGTAACTGGGTCAGACAAAATTTCCATGTTAGATGGTTCTTTTGGGTACAATCAAGTTTCTGTTTGGACAGAAGACCGAGAGAAGACAAAATTCACTACTCCATGGGGAACATTCATGTATGCAAATATGCCATTTGGGCTCATGAATTCCAGAGATACTTTTCAGCGTGATATGGAATTTTCATTCTTTGGAGAAAAAGACAAATTATTGGTCATCTATTATATGATATTACTGTTTTTTCAGATTAAGATCAAGAACACCTTCAGCACTTGAGACAAGTATTTGTTAAATGCAAAAAATATGGTATATCATTGAGCCCAAAGAAGTCTCATTTTTATCTTAAAGAAGGTAATATGTTGGGTCACATAGTTTCTAAAGATGGATTGAAAATTGATCCTAAAAGAGTGATTGCAATTCAATATTTATCACTTCTGAGATCCAAGAAAGAGGTTCAATATTTCCTTGGTAAGATCAATTTCTTAAGAAGTGTCATTTCAAATTTTTCTAAAGTGGTGAAGCACATTAATTTCATGTTACAGAAGGACAAAGAAGTCAGTGGACAATTGAAGCCAGAAATTCATCTGAGCTGATAAAAAAATATATCATTGAAGCACCTCATTTGGTAAGCCCTGAATACTCAAAACCTTTCTTGATCTTATCATTTTCCTTTGAAGATACTATTTTTATTATTTTGTTACAAAAAGATTCACAAAATAAGGAAGCTCCCACAGCAATTTTCAGCAGAGATCTTAGAGATGCATAATTGAAGTATGAAATGTTGGAAAAGCATGCTTATGCATTTGTGAAAACTTTGAAAGCTTTTAGAGTTTATATTTTTCATGCTTAAGTTATTACTATGTACCTTCATCTGTTGTTAGAGAGATAATAGTTCAGCCTGATATTGATGGAAAAATAAGTAAGGGGGTGACTAAAGTTCTTGAGTTTGATTTAGAGATAAAGCCTACTAAACTAATCAAAGGTCAAGGATTAGCCAAACGACTAGCTGAAGAACATTGTAAAGATTTGGGCTTGAATTTCATGGATGACAAATTTGAAGGGAAAATTTCAGAACCTGTTGACAACATGGCAGTGGATGTAAATCTTTCTGAGTGCAGCTAGTATAAAGATATCATTTATTTTCTGCAACATTTTAAACCTCCTCCAAATTATGATAAAATCAGAGTAAGATATTTGAAGCTGAAAACTGTTAAATTTTGCATCAAATATAATTGTTTATATTGGAAATATCCTACAGGAGTTTTCTTGAGATGCACTGACCCAGATGAGTCCAAGAAAGTTATTTTTGATAGGCATAGTAGTGTGTGTGGGGGTCATCATTATTGGAGAACTAACGCATAAAAAATATTAAGAGATGGCTATTTTTGGCCTAGCTTATTTTGTGATGTATGTGCTGAGGTGAGAGCATATGAAAAAATTCAAAATTTCACTCGTAAGAAACATTTGAAGTCTTTGCCTCTCAAGCCCATAGTTTTTTCTACACCTTTTTAGCAATGGGGCTTAGATTTCATTGGAGAAATCCATCCACCTTCAAGTGGACAACATTGTTGGATTGTTGTTATAGCCGATTAATTCACCAAATAAATTGAAGCAATACCTATCGGGAATGCTACTCATAAAGTTATCATTAATATTCTGGAGGGAATCATAACCATATTTGGATGTCCATCAAGGTTAGTTACAGATAATGCTGTAATGTTCCAAAATTTTCATGAAGTTAATTGGAACATCAATTTTTCTCATATCATCTAGGAGATGAATAAAATGGGTGAGGAGACACATGAGTAGGAATAAAATCCCTCATAGTGTGAAATAGATCAATGGAGCATCATTATTTTTCACCTTACAAGTGAAAAGGGGCAATTGCATGAGGACAAGGTCAAGTTTGACCAAGTCAATAGTGCTACCTAAGAGGGTGTCGCTTGCTTGGGAAGACAAAGTAGTTTGAGAGGGAGAAATATTCCTTGCGGAAGAAACCCTAATGTGTGGGGTCTAGGGAAAAGATACATTCACTTGCATAAAAGGAGGAAGAGGCAACCATAGTGAGACATGTTTGAGTATATGATTTTGGTCTAAAGACTATTTGCATTCTCCGGCTGTTCAACTGAGTTGCAGTGTTGTTTAGCACGAGGGATTCCTATTTAGGATTTCCTCTCCTTATTGAGAGGCCTCTTGAAGGATTGCACTTCATTTCTCCACATCTAGGCTCAGTGCCAAAGCCACTCTTTCAGTCACTGCATTATTTCTATTGAATTATAACGCAATATTGCAAGGTGTTGCAGTGGAGGGTTGTGGGAGGGTTCCACAACTCCATTCCTTGGCTCATCTTTCAGAATAGGGAGATCCTATTCCTCCGGCAGGTTAGTAAGGGAAATTTTAGAGTTGATTGCACATCTTTGGCACTAGGCCAAACATCTCCTATCCCCTACAGCATAGTCTAGCTCCTTGACTGCATTATTTCTGAGCACATTTGGAGTGGGGACTTACTCCACTATCTTGGAGGGTGAGATCCTCAGGGATTGGATCAGCCTATCACCTGAGAGATCCATTGGATGAGGTCTATGCATCATATTCAGCATCATCAGTTATATTCATCCATTTCTATTTTCTGAGTTGCAGTTGCTGCCCAGAAACTCTGGCATTTCTGCAGATTTGCCATTTGTACATATATTTTAGCCAATCCTCTTGAGGATTGTTGTATTGTTATTTTCAGGGATTGAGAGCTTGCTCCCCCACCTTTCTTGAGCTAATATTTCTATATCATTGTATTTTCATTTTATATGTGTAGTGTCTCCTATAGACTACACTTTTATAGCCATGGCTTCCTTCATATAGCAGTATTTTCCATTTATCATGTATATGTTTTATTGAGAGAGGCATTGCCCTACTTGAGTGATTGTTTCCTCAAGAATTTGTATACATTGTTGCTGCTATGATCTAATATGATGGCTATTGGGATCTTATAACTATTTCTACATTCATATAACATTGTTACTCCATTTAATGTTCATACATTGTTGTAGTGCCTCATTGGGCACTTTCTGAGGACAACTAGGTGTGGGAGATCTGTTTAACCCACCTAGAAAGATTTCTTTGGAGCCTCATCTTGGATTTTGGACTTAGATACTCAGATATAAGGGATCCAGGTCCTAGTTTCAAATCCTATAGAAGCCATTCCTGGAAAATGCGTTTTCAAATCATGCCTTGCTAGCAGTTCCCATTTTGGGAATACTACAGTGATATCAAAGTTGCTTTCTTGGCTCAACCTGTGAGTCTCAGCCTAAGAAGATCAGTAGATTGAAGAGGATGGGTTTTATCTCATCATATTTTAGATCCATGAAGAACCTCCCCAAGGAGGATAAGCAAAAAGAAGAGGAAGGCCCCTGCACTTTCTATTCTCATTAAGAAGGAGATATAGAGATGAACATGAAAAAGAATCCATTTTCTAGATGAGAAAAAAGGGATAAGCTCACAAGGCTTCTTCCTAAATCTATACATGATATTCATGAAGATTTCAGGAAGATAAGGAGGGAGATGTATGAAGAATCTCTAAAAGGGTTTGAGTCTAAAGCAAACTCTAGATTGATATATGAGGAGTGTGAGCATGCAGCCACACCCTATGGTACACAACGCAGTCACATGCCCAGGATTTCCAGAAGAGAGATGGAAAGAGGAGAAGAGGTTGCTAGGAGGAAAAATCTTAGTGATTTCCTGAAAGAGTATGAGTCTCAAACTCAAAAATTCCGAGATCATCTCAGTTTTTCAGAGTTTTGCAAGATCAAGGTGAAGGCAAGAGAGCAGTAGGATAGATTTCATCTATCTACCTTTGAAGGTTCACCTATATGTTCAGCCAAAGCTTGGGTAGAGGAGTTAGATACCTTCTTGCAACAGCACCAAATTCCTAAATATGAAGTCATTAGAGTTGCAGCGCTGCATATGAGAGGTAAGGCCTATGCTTGGTGGATCTTTGAATCCTTTTCTTTAAGAAATGTAAACATTACATCTTATGTAAGTTTCACTAAGTCCTTAGTGAAAAGATTTGATGGAAGGATTCATGAGACACACATGGTGGATTTAAACAAGGAAACTCAAACAAAACCCTTGCATGAGAACACAATTCCACTTCATAAAACCATGTAGGAGGCTGAAAACTTGCACCATACCTTGCCAGAAGAAAGACTCTCATCTCACACCTGTGAGCAAGGAAGCATGGAGATCTCCTTTTCAAAGAGGGATCCAATAATTGGGAGGTTGCCCATTCATGTTGCAGAGATTGAGGGCAACATCGCTGTCTCATCTAGAGATTATCTAGTGCCTCATGTAGAGGAAGGAGGAGCTCTTGCTCCAAGTAGAGGGATTCTTGCATCTTTGCAAGGAAGTCCCCAGGATCTGATCTGTGGAGATCAAGGCACAACTCATGTGCCATTGTTGAGAAGGTGTGTAACCATGGAGACACAAGGAGGAGTTAGGGAGAAGAACTAGCAGCATGAGATGAAGAGTATACATCCCTATCCATTTTTGGAGGTTATTACACCTAGGAGGGAGACTAGATTGCGCAGTGAGAGCATGGACAAAATTTTCCATTCATATATGCAGTCACCTTTTGATGATCATGTCTCATTGCATGGAGATATTTCACCAGGGAGACCACTAGATCGGCAGCAGAGGATGGATGCTTCACATGTTGGGGCACCACTCATTGATTTTATTTGAGTGGGGACCTTGGGAGAGATTGATACAGCGTTGGGAGTCTTGGGAAGACTCAAGGAGAGAGGGAGCATTCCCTCAAAATACTCATTACCCACTTCCATTTCATATTTTGCGTTGTGGCAGAAGCAACAGGGGAAGGATAGCAGCCTTCCAACTTGCATCTTTGACATGGGAGATGTCAAAGAAGAGGGCATCCATATGATATATGTTCTTCATGAGAGATCATCAGCACTATCACTATGGAGGATAGATCCATATTGGAACTCCTAGCTGTTGGTGGAGTATTCTGAGGATCTTCATGCTTGTAGGATATTGGATGGCCAGTTGCATTTGGGGGAGTATTCAGTCAGAGATGGGGTCATCTTATATCATAGTAGGATCTTCTTATCTGTAGCTTCCAAGCTCAAGAAGAAGTTGCTACAAGAAGCTCATGAGGATTTCCCTTTCAGCCCCACTTGTTCTATAAAAGCATACCACACCATCATGGAAGGGTATTTTTGGGAGGGTTTTGAGGAGGAGATATATCAGCATATTAGGAGATGCATATATCATGTGGAGATGGAGGAGAGACATAAATTTTTGGAAGAGTTAGCACAACCACCTCTTTTCTCTTTGAGGATGATAGGAGACTCATTTATGAGCCACTCCCTTTGTATGAGAAGAACATATGGCAAGGATGTTGATTGTTTACATGATTATTTATATGATGTATGTATATATCCCTTGACCATATATGTGCAGGATGTTTCTCCAAGGAGGAGCATTCTTTCTTTTGGGCTTCATGGTCTACTTGAGGCCATGAGCATGATTGATGGAAATTCCCTAGGAGGACTTGGGGAAGAGGTGTACGATGGAGGACATGCTCACTTTACACTATGCATTATTCACTCCCTCCAAGAGATTGGAGTAGCAGGCAAGTGGTTGAGAAGCCACTCATTTTATCAGTCTCTATTTCAGTTGAGAGTCAAGTTGCGTTGGTTGCACTTGAGGGACCATTGTCCTTCTCATTTATTACATATGGCAGCAAGCATGATTCTCATTTTTTCTCCCTATGGTTCTATTGTTTCTGTCTTTATGAGGTGCATGTTTGGGAGAAAGACACATTGGGTGAATGTGTCCTTTGAGGGAGAATCCTCATACACTTTTTTCACTGCATGTTCTAAGGGGAGCATGGGAGATGGTATAGCCACTAGAGCAACACATTTTTTTCTATATGAGGCGAGCCATATGATGGATGTGATTCCATATGATGATGACTTCCAACTGATCATATATGGGGATGTTTGGGCTAGCATGATTTGCAGTGTTGGGGAAGAGGTCTTTGGAGATCTAGTCCTCATCTTGCCACTTGAGGGCAACCTTGTTGTAGTCCAGGATCAACAGACGCTCTACACTTATCTTAAGTGGAGAGGAGGATAGCGTGGGGTAGACTATTTTGTCTACCATGTGCAGATTTTCATCCCACCTACTTTGCCGAAGCCAAAGGTGGATGATAGTTTTCAGGAGTTTCCTAGTTGGGAGGTGACTCATTTTGCATGGCTAATAGCTTGGGGATGAATGAACCATATGAAAGAGATAATTCCCATTAGATTTTAGATCCCATTCCTCAAGCGAACCTCTAGACATCACTTTTCTATCCTCTTGAGTATTTCACCTTTACATGATGATGACTTGATAGTTGACTTGCATGCTGAGGAGGAGCAATGTGGGAACTTGATTGATGAGATAGCATCATTTCACTTGGAGGAGATCATCATACATGGATTCTACAGGGAGAGGAGGAGAAAAGAACTCAGTCTATCCTTGCACTTGCTTGAGGACAAGCAATCTTTGAGAGGGAAGGACTGTAATGTTCCAAAAATTGCATGAAGTCAATTGGAACATTAATTTTTCTCATATCATCTAGGATATGAATAAAATGGGTGAGGAGACCCATGAGTAGGAATAAAATCCCTCATAGTCTGAGAGGGATCAATGGAGCAGCTTTATTTTTCACCTTCCAGTGTGAAAAGGGGCAATTGCATGAGGACAAGGTCAAGTTTGACCAAGTCAAAAACGCTGCCTAAGAGGGTGTGGCTTGCTTGGGAAGACAACGTAGTTTGAGAGGGAGAATGATTCCTTGGTTTGAAGACTATTTTCATTCTCCAACTGTTCAACTGAGTTGCAGTGCTGTTTAGCATGACTAGGGATTCCTATTTAGGATTTCCTCTCCTTATTGAGAGGGCTATTGAAGGATTGCACTTCATTTCTCCACATCTAGGCTCAAGGCTAAAGCCACTCTCTCAGTCACTACATTATTTCTGCTAAAGTATAACATAGTATTGCAAGGTGTTGCAATGGAGGGTTCAACAACTCCATTCCTTGGCTCATCTTTCAGAGGAGGGAGCTCCTATTCCTCTGGGAGGTTAGTAAGGGAAATTTCAGAGCTAATTTCACATATTTGGCACCAGGCCAAGCATCTCCTATCTCCTACAGTACAGTCCAGCTCCTTGATTGCGTTATTTCATAGCACATTTGGAGTGGGGACTTGATCCACTATCTTGGAGGGTGAGATATTCAGGGATTGGATCAGCCTATCACCTGAGAGATCCAATGGATGAGATCTATGCATCATATGAAACATCATCAATTATCTTCATCCATTTCTATTTTTTGAGTTGCAGCTGTTGCCTAACAACTCCGACATTTCTGCAGATTTTCCATTTGTACATATATTTCAGCCAATCCTCTTGAGGATTGTTGTATTGTTATTTTCAGGGGTTGAGAGCTTGCTCCCCCACCATTCTTGAGCTGATATTGATATATCATTGTATTTTCATTTTATATGTGCATTTTCTCCTATAGACTGCGCTGTTATAGCCATGGCTTCCTTCATATAGCAATATTTTCCATTTATCATGTATATGTTTTATTTAGAGAGGAATTGCCCTACTTGAGTGATTTTTTCCTCAAGAATTTGTATAAATTGTTTCTGCTATGATCTAATATGATGGCTATTGGGATCTTCTGACTATTTCTGCATTCATATAACACTGTTACTCCATTGAATGTTCATACATTGTTGCAGTCCCTCATCGGGCACTTTCTGAGGACAACTAGGTGTGGGAGATCTGTTTAACCCACCTAGAAGGATTTCTTTGGAGCCTCCTCTATGATTTTGGACTTAGATACTCATATATAAGGGACCCAGGTCCTGGTTTCAAATCCTGTAGTAGCCATTCCTAGAAAATGTGTTTTCCAGTCATGCCTTGCTAGTAGTTCCCATTTTGGGAATATTACAAATGCAGTTGCTTTTAAAGCCACACCATTGGTAAATTTCAATGGATATTATCATATTAATCTTACTCAATCTACAATTTACTATCCCCGAGGGAATGGTTTAGATGAATCATCAAACAAAAGTTTGGTAAGAATCATCACCAAGATATTGGAGCAAAACAAGAAAGCTTGGGATTCAAAACTAATGTTTTCTTTATGGGCTGACATGGTGATAATACATCACCTTTTCAAATGGTTTATGGAACTGATTTTGTTTTTCCAGTCCAATTGGCCATTCCTGTAGCTAAATTTCTGCAAGATCATGAATTTGAGCCAAATTACATGACCAGGAGAATTTATCAAATCATAAAAGTGCAACAAAAGTGATAAAAAAAATATGATTTGGTGATAAAATATTAGCAAGATCTCAAGAAAGATTTTGATAGAGGAACTAAAAAAGAAGATTTTCAAATTGGAGATCTAGTGTTGAAATGGGATGCACAACATCAAGATCTAGGTAAGCATTCCAAATTTTATGCTTTATGGCTTGATCCTTTCATAATCTCAAATATTCTGCAGAACAGTACTTTTGATTTTCAACATCTTAATAGGACATAATTGTTTGGAGGCCCATTCAGTGGGCGCTTTCTCAAGAAATTATTTTACTAAGGTTCTTGGTGGCCTAAGCTCACTGTAAATACTGGTGTGTTTCATAATAAGACTCCATAGCCCAATGACAAGGCATTGAAACTACAAAATATTCTTAGAGTCTCGTAGGGAGAGCTATATGCCTTTTGGAGCCAACGTTAGCACAGTTCTTTGCTAAGTCATGAGTCCATTTTATTTTATTTTGTTTTTAGGATTAGAGTTTAAAATTTTCAAAAAAAAATTGGTCGCTACCGAATTTTCTGGTAGCACCTATTTTAGCCTTTTCAGATAGTCTTTTTTATTTCTGTTTCTCTCTATTTTTATTTTAATCCGATGCTATCGGAAATTCTGGTAACTTCCCATGTTTTTAAAAAATAAAAGAAAAATTTCATCCGCTTTGTGTCAAGCCATGTGCTTTAGTTTGAAATATGTTTTAAATATTTTTATTAAGATTAAAATCATGTGATAGGATAGGTTTGTGGTCAGTCATATTAATTTTAAGTTGTGGTATACATGTAGTGTCTAGGTGCCAATCCGAAATAACAAATCCAATCGTTGATCCCGTCCTGTTTGACAGCCGAGTTTGTCTAGTTTCATGTCAAAGTACATGATTTTTGAATGGGAAAGATCGTGGATCCATAGGTTTAATGCAATGAACATTTGGATGGTTACATATAGATGCTGCTGGAAATTTAGGCTAATAAAAAACATGCAGTTGAGGTGACTGCCAGTCACAGATCCACTTATTTCAGGCCACCTGTAGATTCCATCTGAAGCTACACAGCTAAATGAAGACCATGATTTCTATCACATGGTGTATACTACGGTCAAGGATACTTTCCATAATGAAAATATATTGCATGATGAACCATTGAAGTTGTTTTAAATCACCGAGAAAGAAGGAGGAGTATCAGTTGTGAGCTTAGCTGTTGGAGAACGAGTTTTTTTAGAAGTGAAGCTTGAGGAGGAGTCTTATATTTCAGATAGGATTTCAGAAGAAGACACAACAACACTTGTTAGGTGAGCTCTTCTAGATTTGGCACCTATCAAATTGCAGCAGACAAAGTTATTTATTACTGAAGATGACTAAAAGAGGAGGAAAGATAAAATGAATTGAACCACAAGGTGCTGACCTAGTGGATGCAAATTTGAATGTGAGAAGGTTGTTTGTCCAAGAAGTTTGATATTATCTATGCTCAATACTGGGAAGATCTCACTTAGGAGTAGCTTAGGAGTTTGAAAATTCTTTCAATGGGTAGGAAGCAACCATCTATGGTCTTAAATTGCAAGTATCAGTAGATTCAATTGTTGAGGCATTCAACCTTTCACAGGAAGGAGAAAGGTGGTTTAAAGGTCAGGTTATCACTGGAGGAGACCTCAAAAGTTTCATCAAGGATGGACACAAAAATCCCAACTGGGACAAAGGAATTCCCAATAGTTACCTCAAAATGAATAGGTAGAAGTTGTTAAACTCATCAAGGTTTACCTCACTTGTGAAAGGAGGTATACAATAGTGTTTCTTTATCATATGAGATTTATTTTTCATGTTGCATGTATGAAGACCCTCAACTTGCTATACTTTTTGCTGAAGAGTCTGAAAAATATGTTAGCCATTATTCAAAAACATATTGCTACTCAGAATATAGCTTGTATCATCAAGCTCTCATCAAAGTGCTAGTTTAAGAAGAGTTAAGGAAAATAAATCAAACATGGGACCATTTCTTGTTTTAAAGGGCAAACCAACTTGCACCTACACCTCCATCCTCACTACAACACCCTCAACTTTCAAAAAGCACAAAGAGAAAGTCTAAGAAGGAGAATATCCATAAGGCCAAGAGTAGAAAAGAAAATATTTCTTCAATCAAGGTTGACAGGAAGTTGGAGAAGGGAGAGAGCTCCTCAGCAAATAAACCCAAGTATATGAAAAAATTCCCCCCCATTCCTCCTTTTCCTAATGTATATACTAGAGCTCGAAGAGGAAGGTTTGAAACTGCAGAAAAATCTAAAGCACAGGTGCTACCAGAAACTCTGGAAGTAGATATTAAGAAGAAAATGCAGAAAGAGTATCAGCCCACAAATTTTGATGAAGAGCTCCTCAAAGATGCAGGGTATGAGATCAGTAGCAAGAAGAAGAAAGAGGAGACTAAAACTGTTGCTGGTACCAGAAAAAGACATACCAGAGACAACAACAAGTTCAGGCTCAAGTCCAAGGCTCTGCACAATCCAAGTTTAGAGGTCATTGAAATAGAAGGAAAATTTGAAGGGTTAAATACAAAGGAATCCAATAATAAAGATAAAAACAAAACCCCTTTAGAGAAGAAAACAAAACCCTCAAAAAGAAGAAAGATCCAAAAGGGTTCAAAGGAGGAAAAAGCCACTTTCAAAGAAGCAGCCACAAGAACCACAAGGTCAAGATCAGGTGTTGACATCAAGTCAGACTTGGGAAAACTTGCTGAAGCTGCAACCCACATGCAAGAAATGTAAAAATGTTTCTTGATAAAACACATTTTTTCTTATCAAGTCCAATTTTGAACAACAAATCAGATTTCAAAGAATGTAAGTCTGCACAGGCTTTTCAGTATTTTATGTGAACTTTTGAAAAAAAAACAGAGTCATATCGGAAATTCCAGTAGCATTACAATTTTTTCTGCAGTTACAGGTTTTTTACCGGAATTTTCGATAGCACCTGTTTTAACTTAATTTTGACACATGGCAGTAACATTTCTGAGCCAGTTCAAGAAAGATAAGAACTCATAACCAAATGGATATAAAGCATAATGGTTTTAAGTGGTTATGAGGTTGTTGGAGGTCATATTGAATGAAGATACATGGTCATTTAAGAACCAAAGACATAAGGAGACAAATCAACAGAAAAGGGCGAACCATATCAACATATTCAACAGTTCAACCCATATTCTCTTCTCTTCTTTCACTACATCTTTCCTTTTAGTTAGATTTAGAAGGGGTATGGTTTTAATGGCCTATTACACCTATTTAATGCTAGGATTATTGTTTCCTTCTTTTTAGAAGAGATGGAGTTGGTGCCTCTCTTTCTATATATACCATTTGTAAATACCATTTCCAGGTTGGATGTTGGTCTGCCTGAAGACATAATATAATAAAGAAAAGCCTTTTTTCACTTCATGCTAGAGCATTTTGTGACACAAGAACTATCTAATGTATGGCGTGTCTCTCTCTTTGTTATTTTTTTCTAATTTATGAGTTGCAACAGCTAGTAAGGTGTGAGTAAGAAACTGTTAAAGGATTTAATAGTAAATCATATGCTTTCCAGCTTTCTGCAAATCATATGTGTTGTAGAACATGTTAGTGAGGATTTCATAAAGGATTTGTGAAATAATTTATGCATGCACTCTAATTTCCGAATGTTGTTCAATTTTCATAAAACAAAGTTTGTGTAAAGAGCCATCATTATAGCTGTGTGACTGATTTAGGATATGAATATTTCCTAGAATAATTACCAGTTATCCATCTCCTTTCATTTTTTACACTCTGCTCCATATACTACTAATTTACCGATACAATTTATACTTTCCACAGCTTTCCAAATGCATGAAAGTCTTAAATAATATAAAAATCATTTCAAACTCTTTGAGAAGCCATCACACCACTCAAAAAACCTTTTAGAATTTGAAATGAACTATGATGTGTAAGGATTACTCCTTTTGCAGTCAAGGAGTGACTCCTTGCACTAATAGATCCATTCCCCTCATGTGATAGCAAAGGTTCTTTAAAGAGTGTAGGATGTCAACCCAGTGCTCAAAGTGGTCCACCATAATTCTTCCAATGAGGAACTTCAAATGCCAGTACAAATTGATGGTGTACATGTACTGGATAAATCATTCTCTAGTATGTCTAACATCCGACACCCAGTACATTAGATAATAAATAAGCTTTGTATCTAAAAATTGCTTCCATTGGGAAACCCCTTCTCATTCCATATGAGCTAACTCCTCCTATATGGGCCTTAGGGTGAGATTGTGAAACCTGGAAACTAATTCGTGAAGGCTATGGTATGCACGTTTTTGTCCTAAGAAGCTCACTCTTGATAGTAGGTTTCCCCTCAGTGGATGTTTTCTCACTGCACAGGGGCTTCACTCAATGAACCTCTGACATAAATTTGATTCCATATTGAAAAATACCTCTACAATTCACACTATTTAACCCTCTACCAATATAAACCCAATACACCTTCCCAATTTAAAAAACCTCTACTTTCACTAAACATTGTAGGTATGCATTTTTTCTTTCCTACCTCTTTGGTAGGAAACATGAACCAATCACAAAAAAGGTTAAGAATTGAAACAAACATCAAAGGAAGT
This sequence comes from Pinus albicaulis, assembly GCA_034641835.2. Lineage (NCBI taxonomy): Eukaryota > Viridiplantae > Streptophyta > Pinopsida > Pinales > Pinaceae > Pinus > Pinus albicaulis. Next base: position 773,945,575 of record CM076582.1, read on the forward strand.
AAAAAAATAAGATGCAGAGCATTAACAATAGATCAGTCAACTCAATAAGGAAAGGGAAATCATTGATAAGCAAGATTGATCAGTTTTGGGGTTAAGATTTATTCATTCAACCACTATGGAAAGAAGACTAGGGTCTTAATTTTCCTTAGAGGCAACTTTTAGAACCTTCAATATCCTAAATATCATCACAATATTTTTTTAATAGCTTGGAAACCAAAAATTTTTGTTTGGGAAACAGAAACAAGTAAGGATGGTTCATGTAGGGCCATTACCACCACTTATACTTTAGTAAGGTTCCACCAACAACAAAAATCACTTGTATTTCACTAAATAATGTATATCGTATTGCAAATATTTAACTCATAAAAACAAAAGAATACAAAATTTATGTGTGTGTGCATGAGCGTTCCTACATGTTGTGAAACCAACTCCAAAATAGAAGAAAAGAGATATCAACGCCTTAGAAATAAGCCACTTAGAGGGGGAAACCTCCAATACATTACATGAATGAACAATTCTTGGATGATTCAAATTACAAAACCTCCTTTCTATATATAGGAGTCCATGGGGCCACAATGTAATCCTAGCCGACCTAACAATAATAATTTAAGGGCACAATAATAACAATATGGGGGTTACAAGGTACAATAATAACAATAAGGGGGTTACACTAACAACAATAAGGGACTATACTAGTAATATAGGGACCTAACATGCCCCTCTCCTTCAAAAAAGTGTTGTCCTAAACACTTGAGTAGCTCTGGGTGCTTCTGTATAAAATTCTCATCCTCCCATGTAGAATCTTCAATGGGTAAGTTCTTCCACTTGATGAGATACTCTGAAATTGATTGATTTCGTAGTTGTCGAGTTCTTGTTTCCGTGACCGCTTCAGGTTCCAATATGATTTTTCCTTCCTCATCAAGTTCTGGCAATATTGTTTGAACTGGAAGATTTTCACCTATAACCTTCTTTAAGCATGAAACACGGAAAACTGGATGCACTCGCGAAGAAGCAGGAAGCTCCAATTTGTATGCCATAGTACCAATCTTTTGCAACACCTTGTAAGGACCATAGTACTTTGGCGATAATTTATTATCCTTCTTAGTTTGCTTGAGGGACATTTGTTTGTATGGTTGTAGCCGTAAAAATACCCAATCTCCTACATCAAAACTTCTCTCGCTGCGATGTTGATCTGCCTGTTGTTTCATTCGATTTTGTGCCAAATTTAGGTTGTCCTTTAAGAGTTGGAGAACTTCTTGTTGATGATCGATGTGATCTTCCACTGCTTGAACCTTCAAATTTTCTCTTAAAGATGATGTGATGGATGGTGGATGATATTTGTAAAGTGCCATAACTGGGGTCATTTTTGCCGCAATATGGAAGGAAGTGTTATACCACCATTCAGTGAGAGGTAACCACTTGACCCATTGTGTTTGTTTATCATATAAAAAACAACAAAGATATCCTTCCAAACATTTATTTACTATCTTAGTTTGAGCATCAGATTGAGGATGGTAAGATGATCTATGAGCTAATTGAGTACCCAAACAAGAAAATAACTCTGTCCAAAATTTTCCAGTAAAAATGGGATCTCTGTCGCTCACAATAACCCTTGGATTTCCATGTAGCTTTTGAATTGTGTCCATAAATGTAGTATCAACTGTACTTGCTTTAAATGGATGAGATAATGCACAAAAGTGTGCATACTTGGTAAGTCTATCAACTACCACCATGATGACACTCTTTCCTTCGGACTTAGTTAAACCTGTGATAAAATCCATTGAAATATCTTCCCAACGTTGACTTGGAATGGTAAAGGTTTTAGAAGACCCAGGGTCTTAATTGTCTCAACTTTATTCTATTGGAAAACCAAAAATTCCTCCACAAACTTTTGAACATCATATTTAAGGCCATCCCAAAAAAAATCTTTCTTTACCCTGTGGTAAGTTTTTAAAAATTCTGAGTGTCCTCCTAAGGGAGAAGTGTGCAATTCCAAAAGAATATTTTGTTTTACTTGGGAATTCTTACAAAGATATAAGCGATATTTGTACCATAAGGAATCATTTTTCCAACTAAATGTATCAGATGTACTAGGATCTTGCTGCAACTTTTGAATGAGTGTCCACACTTCTTCATTCTTCTTCCATTCATCTCTTGCTTTGGTTATCCAATCTGGTTGGATAATAGAAATGGCACAAAGCAATGCTTCCACCTCTTCATTATTTCTTGAGAGTGCATCTGCAACAACATTTAGCTTCCCTTTTTGTAGATTATTTCAAAGTCATAACCCAACATCTTTGTGACCCATTTTTGTTGCTCTTCTGAAGATAGTATTTTTTCCAAAAAGTGTTTAAGACTATCATGATCAATTTTTACCTTGAAGTGTCTTCCCATTAGGTAAGTTCGCCATTTCTTTAGTGCATGCAGTATTGCTAACATTTCCTTCTCATAAATAGGTTTCTGTAAATACTTTCCTTTGATTGGACGACTTTCAAAAGCAATGGCTCTTCCTTCTTGCATTAAAACAACACCAATTCCATTTCCTGAGGCATCACATTCCACAATAAAGGTTTTTGTGAAGTCTGGCGTAGCTAAGACTGGTGCTAGGCACATTGCCTCCTTAAGATGTTCAAAGGCCTTAGTTGCTTCAGGAGTCCATGAAAATGCATCTTTCTTCAATAATGTTGTTAGAGGTGCTGCTATTCTCCCATAATTCTTAACAAACTTGCGATAATACCCTATTAACCTGAGAAATCCTCACAACCGCTTTATGGTTTTGGGGACTTTCCATTCCTTAATGGCTTTAATTTTGTTAGGGTCTACTTTAACACCCTCGTGAGATACAATATGACCCAGATATTCCACCTCTTGTACTCCAAAGAAACATTTGGATGTTTTTGCATATAATTGTTTCTCCTGCAATAGTTTGAGCACCCTGTCAACATGTTCAACATGATCCTTCCAAGACCTACCGTAGATTAGTATATCATCAAAAAATACTAGCACAAATTTTCTAAGGAAGGGTTTGAAAATGGAATTCATCAACCCTTGAAATGTAGAAGGTGCATTGGTAAGGCCAAAAGGCATGACCAAAAATTCATAATGACCCTCATGAGTTTGAAATTTTATTTTCGGAATATCTTCAGTTTTCATTCTAATTTGATGATATCCTGAACGAAGATCCAACTTGGTAAAATAAATTGCTCCATGTAATTCATCCAATAATTCATCAATCACAGGAATGGGAAATTTATTTTTAATGGTGTGCTTATTGAGCTCCCTATAATCGGGACACATGCGCCATGATCCATCCTTCTTATGTACCAATACTACAAGAGCAGAGAAAGAACTTTGACTAGGTTGAATTATACCCGCCTCTAACATTTCTGCAATCATACGTTCAATTTCGCTCTTTTGGACATAAGGATATCTATAAGGCTTGATGTTTGGAGGAACGCTTCCTGGAATTAAGTGAATAACATGATCATGATCACGAATAGAAGGGAGTCCTTTGGGAGTTTCAAAATCCTTGGAATGATTGTCCGAGACTTTTTGGAGATATGCAGAAATAGATGATTTTGATGTTGGAACTTCTAGTGAGCATAATTGTGCAATTATGCCTCGTTGTTCTTTCTTTAGAAGCTTTGTCATGACATTATAGCTTATTATCTTTCTTGACTTCCTTGCAATACCCCGTAATTCGACTTCCTTTCCTTCTGAAAAACTTTCAAGAAAAGTTCTTGAAAATTAAAAGCTATCGTCCCCAAAGATTGTAACCATTGTACTCCTAGTACAACATCAGCACCTCCCATAGGAATGGAAAGCATTGGAATATTCAATACATATTCCCCCATGGTTACCTTGATATTATGGCATTTTCTAGAGAAATTTATGGTCCATCCATTTGCAACCATCACTTGACATTATGGTGTTGGGTATAGGAAACAATTCAATTCCTTGGCTACCTTACAATGAATAAAATTATGGGTACTACCTGAATCAATCAACACTATTACCTTTTTCTTCTTGATATGTCCTTCTATATTGAGAGTTTGAGGAGTGGTAATTCCCGCCAATGCATTACACGATATGGTCAGACTCATTTCTTCCTCTTCTAGGGTTGGTTCCTGGTGTATATCCTCTTCTTGTTCATTTTCTTCTTCCTCTTCACAATCTATGTAAAATAATTTCTTCTCAGCACACTTATGACCTTTAGTGTATTTTATATCACAACTGTAGCAAAGCCCTTTTGCTCTTTTTTTCTTCCAATTGTTGTGGTGTCAACCTTGTAGGTTGTGGAAATCTAGGAGTAGCAACACTTCCCTCTTTATAGAAGTGAGTGGTAGGCTTCCTTGTCGCCATAATTTTACATTCAATTTTTCTTGCCAACCTGAATGCCTCAATGAAAGGTTCCAAAATGTGAACTTCATGTTGGATGTTATCCTTTAAAGTGCCTATGAAGAGATCAATCCTGTGTTCCTCTGGAATATCAGTTACCCTTATATTCAATTTTTGGAATTCCTCAATGTGCTCCCCCACTAAACCCTTTTGTTTGAGATTTATCAATTGGCTAAAGAAGGTGTTGCTCTTTGTATCCTCAAAATGTGCTATCATTTCCTCCGTAAAAATTTACCAAGTGATAATTTTTTTATGGGAGCAAAGCCATCGATACCATACAAATGTATTTTTTTCTAAATGTAAAGTTGCAATGCATACCTTTTGTGTGTTTTGCACATTATTGAGATCAAAATATTGCTTCATCTGCAGTATCCATGTTACAGGATCCTTTCCATCAAACTTCCTCATATCCATTTTTGGAATATGGCGGTTCTTCCCACCAACATTAGAGTTTATGAAATCATGATTAACATTCATTTTGTTCTCATCATGAGTTTCCTCTACTATCTTTTCACCATTAGGAAACATTTTTTTTATCAACTTTGTCAAACCTTCCATGTTTGCTTTTAGATCATTCTTCATGTTTTCCATCTTAGCTTCCATGTCATCCATCTTAGATTCCATGCCAAATTCCATGCCATCCATCTTAGCTTCCATGCCATTCTTCAAACCATCCATATTAGATTACATGCCTTTCTTCAAAACTTCCATGCCATTTTTTGTTGCTCTTTGCAAGAGTGAAATTTGTTGCACTTGCTCTTGTAATTTTGATATGTCATGTTGCCATTCTTCGTCTTCATGAGTCATAGTAGAGCGTTCTAAAGGATTAATGGGTGTTGAATTATTTTTAGGGGCCATTTGAGAATCCAATACTGATATCTATTCTATAATATGCCCTTGGAATCAATTCAACTTGATTCTTCAAACAAGACTTATGCAATTCAGAAAAAAAAAAGACACACCTTTTACTTGCTTTTGAGGAGCTCGATATTCAAATTGAATTATCTCTATAATTTTATATCTTCAATATCGGAAACTCAGCCCTGTATTATTCCCTTGAAGCTTCTTTCAAATGCCACAGGTCTGACTTGATTTGGATTCTTCAAGACAAAGTTATGTCCAATCTCCCATAATGACCTAATTATGGACTGGTTCAGTAGAGTGCACTTGTACGACTTGCCACATGTTACTGTTTGATCCTTTGTATATAAAATTTATAGAAAATACACTACAGTCTGTGTGCTTCCAGTAAATTTTTATAAAATTCCAATCTGATGCTCAGAGAGAGAGTTATGAATATTTTCCCATGATCACCTCTTTGAGATGAAATTTGGGAGCTTAAAAAAGACCTAACTTCCACAGATCATATATCCACAAATATTGCGAACCAAGCTCTTAAATTTTGTGATGATGTTCCTCTAGATTTCAGCTTCATGCTCTAAAAATTTCAGCTTCTGAACCTTCGTAGAAAAAATGTTATAGCGAAAATTCCGTGATGACCTTTTTAAGTGAAATTCAGGAGCCTGCAAAAAGACCTAACTTCCACAGATCATATCTCCGAAAATATTGTGAACCAAGCTCTGAAATTTTTCAACGATGTTCCTCAGGGTTTTTTCTTCGCACTCTAAAAATTTCAGCATCTGAACCTTCGTAGAAAAAAAGTTATAGTGAGCATGCCATGATGACCTGTTTGGAGCAGCAAAACCCTAGAATCCCAAGCTCTAAAACCAAATGTTGTGAAACCAGCTCCAAAAATAGAAGAAAAGAGATATCAATGCCTTAGAAATAAGCCACTTGGAGGGGGAAACCTCCAATACATTACATGAATGAGAAATTCTTGGATGATTCAAATTACAAAACCTCCTTTATATATATATGAGTCCATGAGGCCACAATGTAATCCTAGTGGGGCCACAATGTAATCCTAGCCGACCTAACAATACTAATTTAAGGGCACAATAATAACAATATGGGGTTTACAAGGGTACAATAATAACAATAAGGGGGTTACACTAACAACAATAAGGGACTATACTAGTAATACAGGGACCTAACACTACACATATATGCATTTTCTTGGATTAGTTGGTATCCCTTATATGGGATTGAGGGAAACTTTTGGGTTCAAAGTATAACTTCCTTATCAACATGGATATCACTAAAAATATAAATTTTAGATGAGTGAGCCACCCCCATTATACCTATCAAACTCCCTCAACTAATTAATGTTATCAATTATGGCTATTGTCCAAGGAATGAAGCTTGAGAGTTAAATTGTAGGCTACCTGTCATTGGTGATCATTCCAATTCAAGTATTCAAAGGAGACAACTTAGTTCATAAGTGAATTCACTCAATTTTCACCTCATATGTTATGTGAATACTTAAGAAAACCTAGTATTAAATTTATATTTGAAGGACATTGACCAAAAAGAACTTGATTTCCAAGCACAAATAAAGTGGGATATTCTTCTTATATGCAGAAAACACTAAGTGTTTATGGCATGTTAGCATTTATGACCAACATATTTTTTTTTATAGAAAATTGCACTTAACCAAACACTCGAATTAGTTTATTAGGAATATGGAGCATCTCACTCCATCCTAATAAAAAAATTACAAATCACATAACCACACATATCACAAAGTATTCCACACATATAAATTATTCAAATTTCACATTAAGTGCTATTTTTTCACACAATAATCATATTACCCACCAACTAATCCATTTAACCAGCATATACATATAATCTCTTATATTAAATGTTTCCAATGTTGGAATTAAAACCTTCTTAAGAATTGATTATGTAAATTACAATATGAATCATATGGTGTTTCCAACTAGAACATCATGCTACAAATTTTAGTATAACAAAAACCATAGATTTCATCCAACATTGTAATAATCCTTCAAGGTAGAAGTGAGAACTCATCATCAGAGCTAGGAATAACACTTGTGGGAAGTTTCTTCAAAACTATCAGTTAAGGTGGGAAAGAGCCTTTTCCACCCAATAATAGGCTCATTTGAACATCATCTTTCTATGGATGGCCACCCCCTAGCCAGACCATGATACCACAAAAGTAAAATTGTCAATTCTTTGGTAAATGGGATAGGAAAAGGTAACTCTCCATCACAAACATGAGAAATATGAAGAACTCATTTACTAATTAAACCTATAGTCCTCAAAATCTTCATATGTATCTTAGTTGGCTAGCAAAGCAATGATTGGAATCCCCCCTTAGTGATTCTCATGCCACCCTACTTATCATGCTCACCTAACACACATAAAATCATTATACCCTCTACATACAAAGGTTCTAAATCTCTTTTGCAAGTGATTGGCAAGAAAAAATTATTTTTGGTGAACCCAAAGCACTCCAACAAGGATCCCAACCATGAATAACACTTCTTTAGGAATATTTTGGCTCCAAAAAAATAGTGTATTCATTTATAATGACCAAGAAAATTTCCACTAAGGAATGGTAGCATTCTACACGTGATTCTAATTTTGTAGCCACTCACATGCCTTTGATCTATAGCCGTGGTTGAATTAATCTACGGGAGATTGATCCACGTGATTTTTTTCATTTACAAACATCACTCATGGGTGATCCAAAATTTTGAGATGGGAACTTTCTTATGATTCCCATTGAAGGCTAAGATAACTCTAAAACCATCATCCAACCTCCATAATGATGGATCGTTACATCCACAACCTAAGGCTTCATTGAATGAGTTGTTGGCTAGTGGGAAAAGTAAGATAACGTTTTTGTATAAAAATTTGGGTGAGCTATTTTTGGCAATAACATGAAAGGCTAGTTCATGTAAATCCCTCACTAATTCCTACTCATGGTATCATAGTCTATATTAGTGCTTTCATCCCCATTCAATTTTCCAACATGTTTACATTAATGGGAACTTGCTATGTACACATTTTCTTAATTATCTAGTTTGGTTCCTCATGAAAATGACATATAAGCATCAATATAGGTGATAACAACATAATTAATTATCCTGATATATGGGACCAAAAGGTAGTTTTTACAATCCTAAACCTCCTTAAAGAAACACCATCTCAAATATCTCTCTCTCTCTCTCTCTCTCTCTCTATATATATATATATATATATATATATATATATATATATATATATATATATATATATAATAGTGTTCTTGTGTAGTAAACAACAATTGGTATCTAATTCGCATGGCATCCTCCAACTCCCATGTAGCTTCATATGCTCCAAATTGATTCCACTACAACTTGACCTACATGATGGCTTGGCTTCAAAGAAATGTCTCATTCCTATGGCCCTGGGTATACTTTTCCTTCAGGTTCCACCTAGAACATAATCTAATCGATGATGTGGCCAAAATCATGCACATATTTCTTAAGCAAATATACATGGAATAGATTATGATCATTAATAATAGGAGGTACCATAAGCATATATGACATTGTTCCCACTCTCTCTATAATCGCAAATGGTTCATAATAGTGAGGTTCCAACATGGCAAGGTTCCCATTCTCAAATATCTTATTTAGGCTTAATATTGAGATACATATTATCTATTACCTTGAAATCCCTATGAGACCTATTCTTGTTAGCATAAATATTTTCTTGTTCTTGTGTTGCTTTAAATTTAATTGATCTTACCCACCTCCTATTTCCTTTATTTCAACATATCAAGTCCAAGGGTAATTTGATCCATCAAACTATGAAAAATAATTTGAATATTTTCTTTTCTATCATATAATGCCTCAAAGGACTAATTTTTAGCGATTCCTAGTAGTCGTTGTTATAGGAAAAATCCACCAGGGGAAAGTAATCATCCCACTTCTTAGATTTATGAATGTAATACATTTAAGACATGTCCTCAAGCACTTTATTTATGCTTTCCACATATCCATTTGTTTGAGGATGATAAGCAATGCTAAAATTCATTTAAGTCCCATAGCCTACAAACAAGATCTTCCAAAATTTTGACGTGGATCATGGGCATCATGGGAAACCAAAAAAAAAATTCATGAAGATATTAGAAAAATCAATCACCTTGTAGGTGGAATTCCTGAGAATTAGTTCATAAAATACCATGGACATTCCACTTGACAATTTGTCCCAACAAATATGAGAAAATTATAATTAAAATTTGAAAACTATATTATGAGGATTATTTTAATTATACTTCTAGATTCATTACGTTATTCCTATCATGCGTGAGATATATAAAATATAGAAAATAGAGAACATAAAGAAAATATGATCAAACACAACCACAATAACACACGGTATGATATAGGAAACCTTTTTGAGAGAAAAACCATATAAAAGGTGAGGTTTCTCTACTTTCTCTTTCTCTGAATGGAAATGGATGAAAATAAAAAACAATGAGGCACTTGTCCCATGGGATACCAGAGTGAAAAAACCCTCTCTATTTTATCTCTCTCTATCCACTCTCATCTACTCTTCTCATATATGGAAAAAAATGCACTTGAATAGAACGAAACCACTTTTCCTCCTAGGCCTTCCTATAACACAACCCGATATCCTATTAATGGTTAAGTTTGACTCCTTCAACTCTTAATTAGAGTTATAATATTGAATATTATAGTGTCTTATTCAAAATTATCACATGGATATCCCATTTTCTATGAACAATGGGGTACTAATGTGGCATCCATTCAAATCATGGTCGTTAATAGGAAGGTCAACCTCTGGGCATCATAAATTTTTCATATGGGCCTTGTTTGAGGTATTTCATGCATTTTTCGAAATTTATATGAGTTAAAAATAGTTAGAGTTGGTGCTACACTTAATTAGAAAATTTTTACCCCTAAAAAGACACTATTAATGCCTCAACCTACTTCTGAAAGGTTTCAGACCCCAATTTTCCAAACTAGGCACCATTAACAAAAATGGTCTTGTGAGTTGGTTTCTCTAATTTTTCCACTTTGAAAGCATCAAGATGGATGAAAAATAATATAATGATACAATCCGTATCAAGAATTAATTGGTTTTCCTTGCTAAAATTATTCACATATACCATGATTACATCTTTTTTTTTTCAATATTTGGTAGTTTAGTGATGAATTCCATTGATAGAATTTCCCACTTCCATTCTAGAATTTCTAATAGCTGCAACAATATTGCAAGGTGTCTGTGATAAACCTTGACTTGTTGGAATTATATACATTTGGCTGAAACTTTTCAATCTCTTTCTTCATTATAGGCCAATAGTATATCCATGTTGTTGATGTCATAATTTTTTATAACTTGGGTAAAACATGTCTTTATACATCAACAAGTTATTCTCTATTAGTTGACACCCTGCACATTCAACCCCTTACGCTCTTACTCCAAGAATTTCTTTATATGTCTGAAGTGTTAATCAACCTATACAACATCCTTAACACCAATATTTATATCTAATCCACACATAATATCCACTTCCAAGTGTATAATTTGTATACTCTAGTTAAGCACATCTTCTACATAGTTTTCTTTTCCTTTTGTATGCCAAATTACTTAGTTTTCTTTCCCCTTTGTATGCCAAATTTCAAAATTGAACTCATTAATAATATCCATCGACCTAGATTTCCTATCATTCAATTTCTTTAATCAAATAAGTACTTCAACTCACTATGGTATTTCATCGACAAAAGCATTCTATCAATAAATTAGTGTCTCAACATCTTCATAGCATGCACAATAGTTGCAACCTCCAATTCATATGTAACATAGTGCATTTCATGCTCATTCATATTTTTGGATTCATAACTAATCACATGTCCATCCCACTTGAGAAGCCCACCATTTCCATCCTTGCCAGCATCTATACAAACTAAAAAATCCTAATATAGATTTGCAATCTTCAAAATGGGTGCATTTTTCAAGAGATGCTTTAGTTGTTGAAACATTGTTTGACATTCCTTGACCATAAAAACCTCACTTCCTTCCTCTGAAGTGAAGTGACCATATGTTCTACCTTGGAAAATCATTGGATGAACATTCCATAATATACGGCCAACACCATAAATGATCTCACATTCAACACATTCATATAATTAGGCTAATTCATGATTTCCTTGATCTTCTCAGGATCTAGCATGAAACTTTTGTAATCACATGGCTCAAGTAATAAATTTGTCTCTAAAATAAACCACACTTGTTGTAAATAACATTTAGTTGGGGTTCTCTTAGTAACTGAAATACTACCTTAAGGGGATCCTCATGCTCTTCTTGGGTTTTTGAATAAATCAATACATCATCAATGAAAATGAATACAAATTTATATAGGATTTAATAAGACAATTCATTAGACCCATTATATATATATATATATATATATATATATATATTGGTAAGCTCAAATTCCACCACCACAAAATCATAGTGTCCATATCTAATCTGAATTGCATATAAATGCCAAAATGGCATCACCCCAAACTAATAGTGACCATATCGAATTTGAAATGAAATTTTATGAATGTACTCATCCCTGATCCTCACTTGATGATAGTAATACATCAAATCTAATTTTGAAAACATTATGGCCCCTTTTAGTTGATCAAAGAGGTCATCGATCCTTGATAATGGATATTTGTTCTTGAAGGCCATTTTATTTAGTTCTCTAAATCAATGTACAACTAAAGGGTACCATCCCTTTTATTAAAAAGAATTTTAACACTCTGCTATCACACAAGAAGTGATAACTTAGCCAAAATTTCTAGGTTGATCGAAATACACCATGCTAGTATGGATTTTACACATTAAAACATATTTTCATTAATGAAAATAGCCTAAGCAACCACTTTCCTAAGTCATTTCCCTTAATTTTACCCAGTTATATAAAAATAACCCATGAATTCATTAATTTTAAGCTATTCTCATTATTTTACCCATTATGTGAAAATAATTTAATTATTTTCACTCATTTTGCCCATTCACATGGAAATAATTTAATAAATAATTTTTTTATGAATTATTTTCCTTAATAATATTAAGGAATCATTATTCTTAAGTTATTTATAGATAATGAAAGGTCACTAACCACCCTTTTGACCTTTTCCTCTCACAAAAATAATAAAATATAAAAAAATTATTAGATTTGAATTGGCCTAAGAACCATTTTTTATTATTTGACCATATCAAATATAGAAATTATTTTACTATAAATAGGATAGGCTTTCTCCCTCATTTCACCATGACTATTTCATCGTCAACATTATCTTAACATACCATTTAAGCTCTACCATCTCGAATTCTCACCTCCACTAGCCATTGCAAGACAAATATTAAAGAGAGAGATATTTACTTGCAAGTATAACATCAACAAACAACCCTCCCAAGGAGAAGGTTGATGGAGCACCTCTTCATCTTAGAGCTCTCCCAATGGTGTTATAATAAATATCCTTCACTTGGGTTTATGTTATGGAGTTTATTTCACATCTTATAGTTCATATTTCTGTCATTTTTTTCTTATTATTTTTCTTTAGACATATGAATTAAATATAGGTGTGTGTGAACATTTAAACTCTAAGGTTTTATTTTACTTGTTAAATTAGTCGCAACCATTAGAAGTCATTTTTTGTTAACCCTTTCTATAGAAAAAATCTAATAAATTCACAACTCCATTAGGGATTTGAAAACATTCAAGTATTAAGTCATATCTTGTGGGTAAAAGTATTTCTTTCTCCCTAATGTTTATCAATTTCAATGTATCTTTTGGATGATTTTCCTCGGTTTTTCCTTTTCTATTTATTTTTCAAGTTACAGGTTTTGGGAGAATAATATATGGAACCAAAATAACAATTCATAGCTATCAGGACACATCTACCTACCAATGCACTTCTTTAGTGGGTAAACTATGTTGATCCAATTCCCCTTTGTAAGGGTATACCTACATTGGCAATGTAGAAACATATCAATTTTCTACATTGGTCAAATTTTCAAAATATGCAATTTTTAAAGTTTTTCTAAATTGTTAGTTTGTAGCCTAAGCTTAACCTTTTCTATGATAATAGACCCTCAATAGGCCTAGATATCTATTGTATCAAATATTAGGAGGAAGAAAGAGAACTTTATGGGGTTTCTAGTACTTCTCCATCAAGTTATATTTTGGGAACCAACATGGTATCTTGTTATTGTAAATTGTTTAAAACTTTGTCTTATTACTTTTAGGTCACTAAATTAGCTTCATATTGGAGTTTTTGGAGTAATAAAACAATTCAAAGTTAGTATTATACCTCACACTTATACCTCATTAGATACCCCTCCCTTGGTAGGGCTTCTAGTTTTTTAGTGGTAACTTAGAACATGGTTCATTTGTTGTTTTTACTACAAAAAGGTTGGTTGTAGGATATTTGAAAAAACCACTAATTTTTTCTTGACACATTTTCTATCCTTTTAGCCTTCTCTTTAAGCCCTTTTTACTTGCTTAAAACCATCACAGATTAGGAAGATTACTATTTAGTAGTGCATTTGCCTTGCAAATCATCTAAATTTCTATTAGTTACTTATTTATTTTACTATTTTACAACTCATTTTGTTTGATTTTATAGCATGATTTTAATTTCAAGCTGTAACACACCTAAAATGAACACAAATTTGCACTAGATAATTCAAATGCTCAGTTCATGACCCTAAGTTAAGCCTATTCGAAATAATAATAATAATATAACTAACATTCTTAAGCCCACTTGAGAATAAAAATAAGCTATTAGCTAGGTTAAGACCTTGGGGATCGAGATAAGAAAAAAATCCCCTTGGTTGCTTCACATTGTGACATAGAAGTTATTATGGAGTTTGAAATCCTTTATGTTATGGTGGCAAAACTGGTGCGAGAAGAAACTTGTGTAGGGGTTAAGTTTTAATATATATATATATATATATATATATATATATATATATATATATATATATATATGGTGGTTCCTCTTAACGATCCCAAATATTGGTAGGTAATATAGGTCTATGGTTGACACAGGGAAGCTGAAATTTCCATACCCCCATTGGATAAAGGTAACCTTAGAGGTCAATCTTCTAGGAAAACTACCTTATAATTGGAAGTTGTGGGAAGAAAGTATACCTTGGATAGAATTTTACATGTCCTAATGATTTTATCACCTAGATGAATGAAAGGGTAAATTGTTGGTGTGGATCCATATTACCTTCGTAATTTAGAGGTATTTGTTTCAACCATGGTGTAAACGCCTCCTCCCAAATTTACCCAAATTCACAAGCTCACTAGGGTAAACATGATACAAGTGCGACTATGACATTACCCGACCTCCAAGTTCTAGTTATGGAAGTGGGGCCGACACACCGACAACATACAAACATATCTTAGGAACACTAGATCACCCAAAACTCAGTCCATAACCTCTGATGACCAGATCCTAAGCTAGAACTATTTTTTCACAAGCTTAACCCCCAACTTCATGCACAACACAACATGCATGGAGTTATGAAGCTCCAACCATGCTCATAATCCAACCTCCATGTAGTTATGACCTAAAAACTCTATTTTGGTGCCAACGGTTCTGATATCTTAACCACTTTTCTAGGCTAGCCTCCAAACCACTGCCCATAACTCCCTGTAACTTTCTAGAATCATAATGATCTGGATCTTGGTTGAAATGGACCTCTTGCTACAACTTTGTTGATAACTTCTGCCATAGGTGATGAAATCAAATTCCATCAAAGACCCATTTAAGGTATTGAATAGATATTTCCAGTGATATAAGACACTTGAAATTTGATTACATGTGGGGTGAGAAAATGATTCCACAAACTCATAGGACGCGCAGCGGCGCAATGTTCCATACAGGTGTAACTTACTGATCTAGATCTTAGTTGAAATGGACCTCTTGTTGCAACTTTGTTGATAACTTATGCTATAGGTGATGAAATAAAATTGTGTAAAAGATCCATTTGAGGTATTGAAAAGATATTTCTAGTGATCTAAGACACTTGAAATTTAATGAGCTTTGGGGTGAGAAAATGATTCCACAAACTCATAGGATGCACGGTGGCACAATGTTCTAGATAGGTGTAACTTCAATTGATCATATCTCTCCAATCGGGAAACGAAATCAAATTCCGTAAAAAACCCATTTGAGATAATAAAAAATAATTTCAAAAGGGATATTTTTAACTCTGTAATATGATATGTGGAGACCATGGCACTTGGATTAATTTTACTGAATATTACTGCAAAACATTGAAACTGAAATATGTTTCAAACCCTCATGGAGCCATAACCTGAATCTGGATTTATGCAGGAAAGAAATAAAATGCAGAAATAAACATAAACACAGAGATGTAGCAGAAATAAAACGTCATTTAATTAATATCCAATGACTAAAATATGCTTATAAATAGAATGGACGTAAACTAGCTAGGGTGATGGTAGCTTATCTCTAAGAAGAGATGTGGCAGCTACATGCCTCTGAACTATGTTACAATAAGGCTCAAGGGCCTTTTTATCATTGAAAAATAAGAGAAAACACTAAAAAACCAAAACCCTAACCCGAGGAGATGTAGCACCAAGAGTTTATGGGCCTCGTTGGGGTTATTTAGGAAACCAACTTCTTGAGGTCGTAACCTGGTCATATTACCTCCGTTTGGCACATATGATACCTCGTTGGAAATATATCTTCAAGGACTATGCCGTTTGGGGCCTTAAAATGACTCTGGAAGTTTAGGACCCAAAAAACTTCTAAAAATAGTAAATAAGAAAACTTATGAAACTAACTAGTGCAATAGGCGGGTGGCCACCAATATCCACCTAGATCACATAATTGATATCACAACAATGCCAAAAAATCAAACTTGAAGAAATAACTTGCCCTACACTTCATGGTACACATAAGACATTTCGTCAAACATATGGTAACAATACAAGGAAAAAACCCTCTAGCAGAGGTTATAAAGGAGGTTTTTAGTGTTATAAAATTGGCCAAAATTGTCAAAAAAACATTTTCTAAAACATCCGTTTATGGTTACGAAGGTTTTGGCGGACCTTTTGATGGAAATTTCACACAACTAAAAAAACTGGGCGGCCAGAGGTTATTATGGATGTTTTTTTCATCGGTGCGCTACTAAGGTTTCAACGCACCAGTGTGTGTCATCTAGACGGTGGCCTCGAGGCATTCGAAGGTTCCTGCACTGGGCCGTCAAGGTATAAAACTGCACCGGGTGCAGTGTTGGTGATACAACGCACGGGGCTGTACCAATTGGTCTGGGATTTGTGCGGTGCCCATAGGTCGTCTCAACGCACTGGTACATAGAATTATAGAAACGCACTGGTGTGCCATATCGGTCAAACGCATCAATATTTATAATTGGTATTGGTATTTTTGTGGTGCCCATACATCGTACAAATGCACCAGTGCATAGTCTCACATAAAAGCACCAGTGCGCAGTATCGCACAAATGCACCGAGATTTTTAATTGGTTTTGGTATTTGTGCGGTGCCCATAGGTCATAGAAACACACCAGTGTGCTGAAACATACAAACGCACCGATGTACAGTAACTGACACGCACCGGTTTTCATTTTGGATTTTTTTAGAAACATCGACCTGTGACAGTGCAATTATTAGGATTTTTCTAAATTCATTATTCATCAAAAGTTGACACATTTTATAACAATATTCATATTAATTAATTTTTTATTAATGCATTTGAATGTGATGTTCGGATTAATTTGTTATATCATATCATAATTATTGTGATTTTTTAAAATTCATTACTCATCAAAAGTCGACCCATATATATCTTATAACAATATTCATATGAAGTAAATTTTTATTAGTGCATTTGAGAACGACAATGGAGAACGCAATAGAATAAATTAAAACATATTTTATTATTATTATTATTATTATTATATAAGACAACATTTGTCATACAAAATGGGACAGTTATTGGTATCCCTTTGTCTTTCAATTAGGACACTATGTCGATTACATTAAACTAAATGTCTGATTTCAGAGACAAATATTTCAAAAAATGAAATGCTTTGCTTTGATATCCAAACATAATGATCATCATTCTTCGCTTGAACTGTTGTCACTGATAGAGCTACTTCCATGACTTGGGTTATTTTCAGGAATGTTTTGTTCACGATGTTGATTATTTTCTTCTTCTTCACCTTCCATCTAGAAACATAAAAATAAAATGAAATGAGTGTATATATATTGGTGAGAATAATGAAAATTGCAATATTAAATAATATACATCAATGTAAATCGAAAAGAAAAATGATGTACCATAAAAAAAATTGACTCATAAACTATACACATTCTTTCAAAACCATGTACCATGCCATCTTTCAAAATTTCATCTGTTGGCGCAATTCCATATTTTGTTTCTTGCAAGTTTTATATCCCATAACAAATCATATATTTAATATAAAATATTTTTTTGTTCCATTAATTATAGACGAAGCTAAGTAAAACAAGATCAATAGATGCTTACAAATTTCACAATTAATTTTTGATAAGCCAACATATACTCACAACCCATATTTAACCCAATTTCAATCAATTAGTCTGATGGTTCTTCTTTGTATGTTAGCACCTATTTGAAGACATTCAATGATTATTTTTGTAAAACAACTTAAAAAATAAAAAATTGAGATCTAGTTAAGTTGTTATAAGGAAGTAACAATTACTCACAAACTTAGATATGAACCCTTTTCTTCCTTGTCGTCCTTTTTTATGTGCTAAATAGGTCCATTTTCTTTTCTTTTCTGCAAGAAAATTCTTGAAAATTAATATTTAATGCTAAATTGTTTATTTATTGTACCTAATGATTGAAAAATTCAATGATTACATATTACATTTGAATCACGTTGTTGTTGAGATGGCTCCTCCTACGATGTAATTTTGTCCATTTCTTTGACCATCTCCTTGTACACCTTCATGGACATTCCTACTGGCATATTTCTGATATCAACTCGTTCATATTTTGAGATTTTCATAATCTTCCTAAAAATGTAACATGACAATAAAATATTTAATTTTTATATTGATATATCAAAAGTAAATATAACAAAAGTGATATTTATAAATAATTCTAGACAAACATTTAAAGGAATATTACTTTTTCATTCCTTCTTTTTTGTTGTTGTACATTTTTTCTATTAAAAGTCTGACATGTCTCATTGACCAATTCTCTGGAAAATCTTCCCGTAGTTTAGATAAATTTGGTTCTTGGAATCATTGGATTGGTTTTTGTATTGTAAGTGGAAAGAACGTCTATACATTTGTTCCACTAGATCCCTCAAACTTTTGTAAAAGTTTTTCCCCCTTTTGTTAACCTCTGTTAAACACCATGTTAAACACACACATTGTGTATGAGAAAGATAAACACACACACACAATATACTCAACACAATGAAGGATAAACATGTAGCTTTCTTATTTTTCCATTATACATGATGTACATTTATAGTACAATGGTGTGACTCTTGGTTTCACATTCCAAGGTCACTTGGACTCCATTGTGACTTTTCGCATTCCACACCTACCCATGGAGGATTAGGTGTTCCAAAATTCCCCCCTTAATCCGAAGGGGTATGTGTGAGTCCAAGAAGAAAGTTGTAATACAAATCTGCCCAGTGCATCAGTGACACTTGGTGTTACACGGTTTGTCACGAGTCCCTCTGACCCCATCCCACACACATTGGAGGCCCATTCCATGACACGTGAGAAGAGACAAGACTTGAAAATATTTTCATTTCATCCCTACGAAGATGAGCTTTCATTGTCTGAAGGCATCTCCCACATAAAAAACCCTAAAAATAGCTCTTTTTCCATTAGCGCGGTTCCATAGGTCAATTTTCCGCACGAGAGGCAAATCCTCAGAGGTGCGCGGTGGCGCTCTGTCATAGAGCTGCACCCGTGCCAACCATATTAAGAGATTTTTTTTAAAAATAAAAGGCGGAAGTTTCGTCCTAACAAATTCCTGGACTGATTTCTATCTTGAGTTGGGAGGTTTGGCTACGGATTTCCATAGAGAGGAAGTGTTTTTCCACCTCTCATGGAAGCTTCCTTGATGATAGGGCCAATCCCATAATTATAGGGATCCCAACTCGCCTTCCTCCTTCTATAAAATCTTGCTCTTCTCCATGGCAAGCTAATCTCCAAGTTCCCAAGAGCTTTCACATCCTTATGCTGCAAGAGCCTTCTTGATTCCCTTAAGGCCAAATCCAAGCAAGGAGACTATTGCCAAGCATACGGAGAGAGAGGCTTGTCCCATCCCTGACAGGCTTTATCGAGACATGTTGTGCTGATGACCCGCTAAAGGAGAGTGTTGCGTCGAAGCCATGGTTGTATTCTTCTTTTGACTCTTTAACGATAAGCGACTATTGGTTATGGTTCCACTCTTGTTCTTGATTATTTTCATGAGTTATATCCTCTTCGAATGATATATAGTTGTATGCACTGGATTTTGTGCTTGCGTTTGTGTTATTTCTTGCATGTGCAGGTGTCTGATCACGGAAATCGTGAGGGTTGTGATCTGCCAAAGCAAAGGAATAGGAGCACCACCTCTTCTACAGACGACAGCGTCGGATTCCAGGTAAGCCTTCCTCGCAAGTTGGTTTATTTAAAATTAGGAACCTGCACTGTAGCGTGTTTGATTGTTTCTAGACCCGATCAGGGCTAGTAGGGATTGCCTCTGTCCGCAGAGGGGATTTACCTCCTCAATAATTTGGCGACTCCTTCAGGGAGGTAAATAGTAAAAATGATATATTTTTACCATTGGACTTTTATAAATTTTTTTGAACTCAAATAGGTTTTTGGATTATTTTACGAATATTTTAATATATTTATTGTGTTGAAAATGGGTTTTACACTTGCTTTTTTGGTAGCAACGGGTTTTTACGCGACTTAGATGGTGAAACTTGAGTTGTATTTTATACTTTTTCGGACTCGGTAAATCTGCGAAAAGTCATGGCTGGGGCCCTCGACTCTTTTCTGACTCTCTAAACATGAAAAGATTGCCGAGGCCCTTGTCGTTTCGATCTCGTTAAAGTGGACACGAATCGACATCTACCCATTATACGTTTACCCCTTTTTCGGGCTGGGATGGATTATTTACGAAAAAGGAATACCCTAGCCTATCACGACTAGGAGGTTTTCTCGGATATTGTTTTCTACCTTTTCAGGTCCGAGGAACTATCTACGAAAAGGGACCGCTGCAGTTTACTTTTTGCTGTGTTTTCAAACTCTCTAAACATGAAAAGATGTCGAGTTCTTCCTTTGTCAGACTCATTAAACCCTGATGACATTGGATTCAATCGAAATGACGTTCTCTGAGTTTCTCCTTCCTAGGGCTCGTTAAATTTGCTAGGATGGATTCGCCCGAAGGGCGGATTTATATTACAATCAGATGCTATCCCCTTCAAGCTTGTTATAAAAAATAATTGGGGTACTCGCCAGAAATGGTGGGAGAAAATGGAACCAACATCGTTGTCGTGTCAGCAGTATGTCGCTCTTGAACATGGCACTTGTCTACATTCGTGTCGGGTTGGGGACATCTCATCTAGTTCTTCACTTGCCTCCGTGGGTTTGGATAATCCATTTTGACCTCTCATCTGCTCATTGCCTCGTCACCATGACCTCTGATCCGTTGATGTCAAACACTGCCAAGTCCACTGTCGTGCCGTTTACATGTTCAAGAGAAGTTGGCCTCTGCAAAGTGTCAACCTCCCTCTGATTCTCATTTGATTCTGATTCACAAAAAACATCATGTTCCTCTGTCTTGTGTCGATGATGTGGGAAACATGTAGCCACCATCAAGGGCTTCTTGTCGACTTGACTCATCATCACATCATCCAGTGATCTAGGATCTCCTGCTGTTGCCTTGGAGCTTGCATGCCTAAATGGCAGGTTCGTCGCATTCAACGTGAGGTTTTCATCATTGGCCTCCGATCGAGTGATTCTACGGGTGTTCGAAACCAGCTCATTGATTCGCACCTCGTGGATTATACCTATAGTACCTTGAGGGCAATTGTCATTATTGGTGGTTCCTCTCACGTCTGTTAACAGCTTTCATCATTGGCTGGTAATCAGACGATGTTCTTGCATGTTCGACTTCAGCTCACATATTCGTGTGCTTGAACTTGTACTTTGTTCAGGTCGAGATGGAGCACAAGACCTTGGATTGTGTCTGTTGTAATCCAGGCTGCGATATTGTGGATTATTATGATTATTTACATGACTCACTGACTGGATGGCTGCGACCATACCTGAGTCTATTCATCGATCCTCACTGGATGGCTGCGTCCATGCCTTGGATCTAGATTATTGTATACTCTGTTATGGATGGCTGCGCCCATACCACATATATATATCATGTATCTGAGACATCAGTTGTACTTCGCTCCGTAGGTTTTTCCGATGGCAGTGTTTTCAGTCGGCATGTTCTCGTAAATCATTTCACCCCTCTGTCTCTGTCGGGCCTCACGCTTTAGGGGGCATCTATTACACAGCAATTTGTCACCATCCCTACAATCCCCATCCCGCACATTGGAGGGCTCATTTCGTCTCCTGTGAGCAGAGACAAGACTTGAAAATATTTTCATTGCATCCCTCTGAAGATGAGCTTTAATTTCCCTGAAGGCATCTCCCTGCAAAAAACCCTAAAAATAGCTCTTTTTCCATTGGCGCGGTTCCATAGTTCAGCCCTCGCGCCAAGGGGGAAAATCCTCCAAAGAGGGCGCGCCAATTGGTGCTCTGTCATAGAGCCGCACCCGCGCCAACCATATTAAGAGGTGTTTTTTAAAAATAAAAGGCGGAAGTTTCATCCTAACAAATTCCTGGACTGATATCTATCTTGAGTTGGGTGGTTTGGCTACGGATTTCCATGGAGAGGAAGTGGTTTGCCACCTCTCATGGAAGCTTCCTTGATGATAGGGCCAATCCCATAATTATAGGGATCCCAACTCCCCTTCCTCCTTCTATAAAAGCTTTCTCTTCTCCATGGCAAGCTAATCTCCAAGTTCCCAAGAGCTTTCACATCCTTATGTTGCAAGAGCCTTCTTGATTCCCTTAAGGCCAAATCCAAGCAAGGAGACTATTGCCAAGTATCTGGAGAGATAGGCTTGTCCCATCCCTGACAGGCTTTATCGAGACATGTTGTGCTGACGACCCGCTAAAGGAGAGTGCTGCATCGAAGCTATGGTTGTATTATTCTTTTGACTCTTTAATGATAAGCGACTATCGGTTATGGTTCCACTCTTGTTCTTGATCATGTTCATGAGTTATGTCCTCTTCGACTGACATATAGTTGTATGTACTGGGTTTTATGCTTGCGTTTGTGTTTTTTCTTGCATGTGTAGGTGTCCGATCACGGAGATCGTGAGGATTGTGATCTGCCAGGGCAAAAGAACAGGAGCACCACCTCTTCTACAAATGACAGCGTTGGATTCCAGGTAAGCCTTCCTCGTAAGTCGGTTTATTTACGATTAGAAACCTGCACTGTAGCGTGTTTAATTGTTGCTAGACCCGATCTGGGCTAGTAGGGATCGCCTCTGTCTGCAGAGGGGATTTACCTCCTCAACACTTGGGCTGAATCAACTCTATGAAATGTTGGAAAAAAAAAGGTGGTTTAAGGATGACCACCAACACTGGAACGCAAAACTTGTTGCAGTTCCCGGAACTCTTCCAAAACTGGCAAGAAGATGAAAGCTTCTGCCAGAGGAATTGTCCCTCATAAAAAAGGGAGACCTTCAACCTAAAAGAAGGGAGGTCTACTACCTGTGATGGTTTAAGGATGACCAAAAACTCTGGAATGCTTGAAGAGTTTCCTGGAACTCAACCAAAACTGGCAAGAAGCTGAATTATTCTGCTAGAGGAAGTGTCCCTCATATATGAAAGGGATACCTTCAACCTAAAAGAAGGGAGGTCTACTAGTCCACCAACCAAAGAAGATGGTTTAAGGTTGTCCACCAACCGAAGGCATGCTCATGGGCATCCATGTATCTGGCTACATCTTTGAATCTAGAATGACGAATTGTGGCTCAGGTTCACTTGAACTTCTGTGTCTCTGGCTACAACTCTGAACATGGAATGAGAGATTGTGGCTTAGGCTCACTTGATCTGACGTAGAAGCTTGTACATGACCACCATTCCCCCCCTGTTAGGGACAAGGTGAGATGATGGAAAAAACTCAACTGCAAGTTTGCTCAATATTCGTGAACAAGTTCTAACATGTGTTTTAAACATCTTCTTGGTTGCTGATACCCATTGCCAAGTAGCAATCCATCCAAGATGAATCTTTGTTCTTGCAGGAGGCTTGTTTCTAAAGCATCTGTCTGAAGAATGGGTGTGCCGACCACAGTGCTTGCATGGATGAAGATCAAAAAAATGATCTTTCATATGGCCAACTCGATCACAGTGTTTGCATTTTACAATCTGTTGTTGTTGTGGAAGCGGAACAGGATCTGGAACAACTGCAGGTGAAATGTCATACAGAAATCTGACACTCTGAAATATGATGGGCTTGGTGTAGTTTTGAATATGAAAGAACACATCCTTGTCATATCCAAGACCAGTTTTGTGCTTGTTGTGGATAAGCTCTTCCCAAGGTCTGATGATGGGCTTGAGAAGTGCAGGTTGAACTACTGCATTTGCATGTAAATCTGCTCTTGTACAAGGAACTGAATGTGGATCAACTGCAACTTTATCTTCTTACTGCTGATCGGCGTCCTTCTCAATCTTCTGAACAGAAAAAGGTTCAAAATGGTGACTCTTTTGTTAAAGTTCATTTTGTTGGAGCTGAGATTCCAACTGCAAAAATTCAATATTTTTTTATGCATCTTGCAAACAACTTTGAATGTTACAAAGAGCATTCTTGCTCATTTTTATCATATCATCAACATTGGAATGAATGAGGTTATTCAACAACTCCAATGCCTCATTGATTTTAGCCATTTTCAACAACTTAGGCTAAAAAAATGAAAAGGGTGTCGGCTTCAACAGAAAATGCACCCGTTTACAATGTGATTCAACTTGATTTCAAAGAATACAAATGACTTCAAAGAACTTCCAACTATGGAATTCCTAAAGTACAAAATATGATTCTCAAATTATGGAGGACAATCAACAATTTTTTCAACAACTCAAATACTGATTGTAGCTATGAATGAGAAATCTCCGCTCACAATACAATGTCAATACAATAAAATATCTTTGCAAAAAAGTGCAGCAAAAACACTTGTGCAAGAAGCCTTTAAGGCAGCTGAATTTTCTTCTTCAAGGAGCTGTTTTACACCAACAACTCAACTCAACAAAAGGAGGAGATTCACAAGCTTGGATGCTTGACCTTGCTGTACTGTTTCTCAATAAAGATTAAGGGAAACTCCAAAAAAATAAGAAACTTTGTGTTGCCAAACTATGAAGCCACTGTTGTTTTGAAAATGATGACCAATTTACAATATTTGTCTTCAGAATGTAAAATTATTTCATAAAGTAACCCACAAATCATACACCACAAGCTTCACTTTTCTACTATGTAGATTTATTTTTTTTAATTAAAATATGGGATTAAAAAATTGAAGAGAGAGATTTTAATTGTAATAAAAAGATGAAAATTTTTAAATGTGAACACCGAATGGCCAAGAGAGGGGGAGGGGAACGCTCTGAGAGAGAGGACGAATGAAATGGGGGGGCAGTGGATTAGTGTAGTGCAGAGGGCGTAGCTTAGGGGAGAGGGCGGCCGAGGTGTGAGAGGGGTCGGGTAGGAGCGATAAAGGTGCAGGGAGGGGACTCAGGGTAGCGGGGTTAGGGGATGGGGACGGTGGTTGCAGGGCTCGAGGGAGCTGTGAAGAAGCAGGAGAGCGTGGGTGGAGCAAGTTTGCAGCGAGGGGAGGAGCGGGTAGGGGATGGGCGTGGGTAGTAGATAGGAGGGGCAGGGTAGGGAAAGCTGAGTGCAGGGGTGGGGGAGTGTGAAAGTAAGGGGGAAAGTGTGAGCGATGAGAGGGCGTAGTATGGCAGGTAGTGAAGTGAGGGGGGCCGGGTAGGAGAGGAGTGTTGTTGAAGTGGGGCGGGGTGTAAGGGTCTGCGTAGAGTAGGGGAGGTAAGGGATGGGTTTTGCAGAGGGGTTAAGAGTGCCATGAGAGGGGGGTAATGGGATGTGGGGTTGAGGGATGAGCGATCGCTCTGATTGCATGTTCTATTTTTTTCTTTTCTTAGAACAACATTCATTTTCTGAGTTGTTGGTCCCTGTATAACATTAAATAGATGTGAATTAATAGACTATTTGACACATGTTATCTTATAATTTTACGTATATTATTAATGAAATTTAAAAAAAGAAACTCATATTGGATCGATATTATTTATTCATTCACCTTATTCATCCTTTTGCAATGTTTCCATCAAGCTTTTACACTCTTCTAGTCCTATATCAGAAATAATCTTATCGAGCTTCATCATTTTGTGGCTTTGCATGATACATAGTAAACAATACATATTAGTTAAACTTACATATAGTTCAAAAATAATATTTTTTGTAAAGAATTTACAAAGAACTTTCATTTTTTGTTTTTCTTGATGTGTTATCAGTATTTTTGTTACTTGATCTCTTGTCAGTCATTTCTTTATCAATTTGAAACATGTACCATATCATTCATTAATATATTTATAAATAAATTTTCAACTTTTCGAGTAAAAAATAAATCTGAAGAAACCGGTGCGCCTTTCCTGATGTACGCACCAACCTCGGTGTGTGAGGGTATCATAAAAACACCACACTGTAAGAAGTATAATAGACCGTATGGTGCTATCCTCGTAAAATAGCGTACCAGTGCCCTATTTTGGATATGGCACACTGATTATTATTTTATTTTATTGCACAGTACTTGCGCGGTGTGCTGTATAATACAATGCACTGGTGCGCTATGTTACACAGGGCACACCGATAAAAAAAATCTATTTTTTTCAAAAATTCATGCAAGGGCCAACATGGATTGGGATCCCACTATGCAAGTCATCCTGTGGTTTGGATGCCAATATAAAATGAAAATCCCTAATTTTGAAGTCACATAAACAGGGAGGAGAAAGGGCAGAAACAAACAAAATGAAGGGTTTAGGGTAAAAATGGATAAAACTACAGAAAAAGTAGAAAAAATAATCAATTTTAATCATGAGATCGTTTGAAATTCTGTGCTACAGGGTTTGAATCACCAGAGGTTTGGATTCTGATGTCTGGATACTTCTGTTCGAACGTATTTTGCTGTTCCACTGTGTTCTCGTGCTCTCTTGCTCCAGGTATGTCTCCTACAAATCTTTGGCTAAAAATTTTAGCAAAAATAGTGAAATAATGAAAAGTGTTTAGTATTTAAAGAAATTTTTTTATGAAATTAGATTTTTGAAAATATTTTGCCATCCATTTTTCAATTTGCCACTTTTTTTTCACTTAAAGAAAATAGAGTTGCGCTTTTTTTTATTTGCGTTTATTCGTCACCGGTGCGTCACTTAATAACACCGCACCGGTGCGTCCATTAGTAACACGACACCGGTGCATAGTAACTAAAATGCACCAGTGTGCAGTAACTAGAATGCAATGGTGTAGTTATCTGTACATTAGCACTGATTTGCGGTTGAGGCACCGAAATTACTTTTATGTGTGTACACCAAAATTAGACATGTTGGAAATGTACATTTTGCTATGAAAATATTTAGGCCATTTATTTTCAAAACTACACCTCTTCTTCTTTCAGAAAAAGAAACTTGAACCATTCCATAACCTATAGCAAGAAAAGGTGCCCCATGATCTGCTTGCTGATCCATGATCTGCTTGCTCATTTGTAAGTTCCTCCTCCATCTTGGCATCCAATTTCCTCTTTTCTCCTTTGTGATTTCTATCTTGATCTTAACAAAAATTATACAATCTTTTTTTTACGAGAAACCGACCTTGAATGTTCTGGGAGCAATGAAAATGAGTCCTTAATTTTGCATTTGTTAGCAAAAGAAGACCAATTTTTGACTAGACGATGCAGTTATTACATGTGGAGGCAATGGTTTCCTGTAGAAAATGAGTATAGGGTTGAGCAGAGGAAAGACATTGCAAAATGGGCTATTACATTAGCTTTTCCAAAGGGAAACCAATTTGTAGGTGGAAATATGGTAGCTGCATGTATCTATGATTTTCTTCCCACATAAATGGTCACTGGATTTCCATTTATAATACAAGCAAACTTTTTACTGGTTTCATCCAAAGAGATCATCATTTTCAATAAAAAATGGAACCAGGGAATCCTTAAGTGTATCACGTTCGCATTTTGTTTGACATTTCGTTCTTTGATAAGTGCTAATTCCCATATACTTTCAAAAAATTGGATTTTTGGGTACCTTCCATGTGATATTCCTCGTTATCCATAGGACCACAGCTCTGACAAGTTAGAGATTCCATTTAGGTTTAATTGAAAGTTGAAGATGTGATTTTATGCGACGTTAGATTTTCCGGTAAAAGTTTATGTAAGCCAAATGAAGCTCGAACAATACTCCCAGCTGCTTTTAAATGCATTCTGGAGAATCTTTCCCTTCATGGGACCTACCAGCCCCGATCAACAACGTCAATTGATCTTTCTCTGTTGTCCCTAAGGGAATCAAAATTCTTCCCTTCATGGTGCCTCTTGGCTTTATCGACTGCCTCGATTGATCTTTCTCTACTGTCCAATCTTTCCCTTCCATCCTTGTAAGAATTAGAATTGTTACCTTCATGTGATCTCTTAGCCCGTTTAAGAGACTCAATTGATCTATCTCTGACATCCCTTAGCAAATAGGACTCCTTGCTTTCGAAGGACCGTTTCACCTTGCTAGTCGCGAGAGTGTCAACAGTTATTTCTTTGCTATCAACTCTGCTCTCCCTTTCTCCATCATAGGACCTCTTAACCCTATCGTCGGCCTCAACCGAATGTTCTCTGTCGTCTCAACTAAGCTTTCTCAATTTCCCTTCTCATGTTTTTCATAAATCTTTTCTCCTTTTGTACTCTATCGAGCTCTGTAGCCGTTTGCATCCCTATAAGCATCTTTGTCTGTCTTTCTGTTTGAATCACTCATTTTATCTGCTATAAACTTCTCAACTGAAATTCGAATTCTCGTCTTTTCAAACCCTCATCTCCTCAGAAAAATTCTTGCCTGTGATTCGAACCCTGCGTTGCTCCAATACTGCACTTTACAGAATAAATTTTCCTTCTTAGAAAAGATATTTCGATGACATACCTGGTTCGTGTGAGGTTTTATTTAAGCTTGTTCTGGTGTGTGGGGTTTTATAGGCGCACTGGTGCGATTTCACAAGATCGTGGTTTATGTTTGGGCGTGGTGTTTTATGACGCATCGGTGCGTAAGAGTTTTGAAGCACCAGTGCGCTATAGTACTAAGATGCACCCGTGCGAGTTATGATGATAAGCACACCAGACGAAAAACCATGAATCTCCTCTAGAAATGGCGTACTGTATAAAGTTCTTTTTTTTTTTGGTATGTAATATCATAACAAAATAGTGATAATTCTAAAGTACATGAATTTATTTGCATTATTTTATAAACATTATTATGTTACAAAAATTCATATTATTCTAGATTTATTATTTCACAATTATTTACAAATTTACAAATTTACAAATTTACAAATTTACAAATTTTTAATAAAATCATTTCACATTAATACAATTAAAATTTTACAAATATTTTACATACAATTACAATTAAAATTACAATTACAATTAGAATTAGAATTACAACTACAATTTTACAATTTCACATACCATTACGATTAGGATTAGAATTACACTTTTAGAATTTTACATCCAATTACAATTAAAATTAAAATTTTACAATTACAATCATTTCATAGTAATACAATTAAAATTTTACAAATATTTACATACAATTAGAATTAGAATTAGAATTATATTTACAATTACAATTACAATTACAATTTTAGAATTTTACATACAATTAGAATTAGAATTAGAATTACAATAATTTTACAATTTTTCATATATACAATTACAATAAAAATTACAATTACAATCAGTTCACAAAAAATTAAATATTACAATTACAATTAAAATTTTACATTAAACATTTTACATACAATTACAGTTAAAATTACAATTACAAATACAAATACAATTTTACAATTTTACATACAATTAAAATTTAAATTTAAATTACAATCACGACATAATATTTAATAAATACCATGGTCAATTAATATTAAATTAATTAATAAACATCACGATCATGATAACCATCATACAAACATCATATTCGACTAAAAAACACATTCAAATTCGCTAACATCATCGTGATCATGATCATCTAACAAAACACAATTATCATTGTAAAACATCATCACAACACAAACATAAAATATACATCTCATGTTAAATAACTCATGCTATCACATACACATCTATCTGCAAGCTGCACATTAAATGAACATATCTAACATGACCTAACAATATAGACATCATGAGGATCACCAACATGTAAATTAAGTACAACTGCAACGTGAACATAAAATACATGGACCATATATATATATATAACTGAATAATGTTAAAAATATACATCTGTGATATAAATCTCATGGATCAGCTACCGGTACAACATCAATAGTAGTACTAGTCGAGGCCTGCTCAGTCAGTGGTGCAGCTTTCATGGTCGATGGTCCAGCCTGCTCATGATCATGAGTACTAATGGAAGATGTAGGCTGTTGACTGGATGTGGCCGATGGTCCAGCCTCATCTCCATGATTACTTCTGGTAGATGTTGCTCATCTGGCGCAGCGCGAGGTGAACCATCATGAGATGATGAGTCACTACTCGTGGACTGTCAATCCCGTGCTGCGTCTCAACCACGCCTATAACGTGAAATGGTCCTCCTCAGCTACATAACTAAGGTCGTAGCTCCTATGACATGTTGCATCAGCCTATACATGTCACGCAACATGCCTCTCCACATCTGTAACAGCCTACCATCGACCTTTATTTCTCTCATATGAGCGGGCCTGATGCCCGCCTCAACAATCAATTCAGTGAGTTGGTCGCCCAACTCCATCTTGTATCTAGTATCAAGTCGACCGCGCTTAGCAAAAGGCAGTACCGACACACCAACATGAGCAGGTCTCTCTACAGTGGCCTCCTGATGATCGTCGACATCTAGCATGCCCTGATTGTCATCAGGATCCACACCTAGATCATGTAGTGGTGTCGGCATGTCCTCGCCATCAAAATACCCAATGTTTGCAAAATATATACAAGTACACAACAATAATTAGACAATTCCATTACACAATTTAATAAAACCAAGTTAAAGAACATGCTAGAATAAATTGAAATAAAACAGTAATATTACCTCTATCATCTGGTGGCTCATCAGATGTGAAGAGGATGTTGGAACACCCCCGCAAATCCAATCCAGCATAAGGACAGGGGACCATAATGAAGGGATTTAGCTCATCAACACTGGCTAGCAACTCCAGTGCATCATGTGATATCCTTGCTGGAAACACAGTCTTTCCCCTCGTAGGAATCATCTACCCCCACATGTGCATCCGTGCCTCGAACATCGGCCTACAAGGCTACAGAACAAATGTAGGTCTCGTCTCTAGAAACCTCTAAAACAATAAACAAAAAAGATCTAAAGAAAAAGGGCAGTTGATCCTCCCTTGTACATGAGCATGACATCTATCTAATGTTGTACAGAACTATTGTAAAAAAATGGCAAACCACCTGACAAGTCGTGGCTCTTATACTAAATAATCAACATAATATATAAGCGAGCAACTAATGTGTTCCCTGTCACTGGTGTTGTGTGAAATGGTCAAAATGAGAGGTGAGAGGCATTGCACCTCCTCACTACCAAATGAACCAATACGTAACTGACCTCCAGCGACCTAAAAATCTGAAGGAGACAGTACATTTTCTCCAATGTATCTCTGGGAGTACACTAAATAACTCCCTGCTACACAACCAGCTGGAACCTCTAGGAACCAGGGAAAATCCACCCCTCTCCTCAATAGCCCTATAATGAAATATATATCCTCCTCAGTGGGCGTGTAACACTGGTTAGGAACAACCTGGAAAGCCTGTCAGTGGGCATTCCACCTGCGGATAAGATGTCTCAAAAACACACCATAGCCCTTTAGGGAAGTAGCCTCCTCATAGAACTTGAGGAGGCCTCCCTACCTTAGGAGCCCCTAGGTAGCTATTGTAACAGGGTGAGGGTACATATCTCTCTCCCTCTCTTGTGCCTCCTACAGGCAAACCGTGCCATACTACTTTGCCTATTGTTGTTGTTTCCCCCCCTATTCTCTCTGAATGATTGACATATTAAATAATTTTTTATTATTAAATGAGACATGTATTTAGGAATATACATATATAAATTTTTTTCAAAAAAAAACAAAACAGTCAGTGCGCCACAAAAAACAATCATGCACCAGTTCCGGTGTGCCTTTTGTTTGTCATGCACTGGGGGTGGTGCCCCAGATGACATTCAACGCACCATAGGTGGTGCACCTAAAATTTTTTAGAGCACCATTGACTATGTACGGTGTCAAGAGTGTGATCCGTTGACTAAAATATATACCCTGATGCGTATGGTTGTGTCGGTGCACCCACCTCCTGACTAATTACATAGTCAACGATGTAGTCTTTTACCAGGCCGCACTGTTGACCCTATCAAAATGCCAAATGTGGTGCGCTGACAAACACTGAGGCGGATATTTTCGTCAATGCACCACGTTGCTGCTATACCACATGGTTAACGGTGTGACCGACTAAATGACCGCACTGCACTTTTTTTTTTAATTTTAAAATAACATGGTGCGCCTTTCGGTACCGCCTCAGAAATGGTGCGGATACCGTTAGCACCATTTGCGTTGCTGCCTGTTAATTTTACAGGCAACACCACTTACCGGTGTGAGCTGAATGGCTCGAGCGCATCACGTGGCAATTTTTTTCTTCTTCTTTTAAATGGTTAATTTTAAGGTTATTTGAAATTCTAATCCACTAAAGAGCTTAATTATGGAAAAACAAGAAAAATACCTATACATTTGGCTGTCGAGGAGGCATATTGGCTGTAACATTTTCAAAATAATATTTGCCCACTATTTTGCAAAATGCAAGCTGGAGATTGGTGGGCAATGCACAACAGCAACACGTGCAATGGGTGCAATGAGAGCACCTATGTTAGGGCGTCTTAGACAAGGATAAATTGCACCAGTGCTTGAGATCTCTGGAGCACTGAGAAAAGTGAAAAATGTGGTTTTTTTGCCATAATTTTTTATTTATTTAACCTTGTTCTGGTGTGTGGGATTTTAAGGGTGCACCGGTGTGGTTTCTTAATACCGCACCGGGCGGTTTCTGTTTTGGCGCGGTGTTTTATGACGCATTGGTGCTCTACAGTAATACGACGCACCTGGCGGGTGTGTACGGAGCGCATGGTGTCCGGTGTGCCAATTTTTTGTCCGCACCAGTGCTTTCTCTTGTTGAGCGCACCAGTGTGGTTTTGGATGATAAGCGCACTGAGCGGAAAACATCAACAAAACCCTCTGCATGCCAACATCCTCTAGTAACCTCCGCTAGAAATGGATGTCTAGGGTATTTTTATAAGGGGTTCCTCAAAAACATCTGCTAGAGTGTCTTTTCCTTGTAGTGTAAACGTTTATTGAAGAGCTCTCTGAATTATCCATAGTGTTATAGAACATTCGTTGACGTTTCGAATCCCAACGGGGATCCATCTTCAAGACAAGTTGTTGAATGAAGGATGAAAGAAGGAATTAGGTCAAGGATTAATAGTGAAAAGATAAAAGTAAAAATAAAAAGAACCAACAAGAACTAATTAATAATTAATATTTTATTTTATTTTAATTTTAATAAATTTTATTTTAATAAATTTATTTCTAAGTAATAATTAAATAATTTATTTTAATATAATAGTTTTTAAGAATAATATTAATAATTATTTTGAGATAATCAATAATAATTATTATAGTAGTTATTTTATTTAATATATAAAAATTACTAAAATTATTAATTAGATTGATTATTAACTAATAATTAAATTTCTATAATTAAGATGATTAGGATAATTAATAAACATTAATAATAAATGTTAATAATAATAATAACAATAATAATTAATGGAGTTAA
This sequence comes from Pinus albicaulis, assembly GCA_034641835.2. Lineage (NCBI taxonomy): Eukaryota > Viridiplantae > Streptophyta > Pinopsida > Pinales > Pinaceae > Pinus > Pinus albicaulis. The sequence goes on from CM076582.1 coordinate 773,979,157, forward strand.
TAAAATTGTGTGCTCATATAAATAAATTCTTATTTATTATTTCATCTATTTAATAAATTTAGATATTTTTACTTATTAGTAAAGAATATTTTAATATATCATCATAGTATTTGTGATAACCGTAGATAATATTATTAATTAAAGTTATTTACAAATTTAATTATTAATAAAAAAAGTTAATGAAATTAATTCTAGCACAAGTAAAAATAAAATAATTGTTTACTAATTAATATTAACATTCATTTATTCAAAAGAATAAATAAATATTAATAATTTTTATTTTATTTTATTTTATTCGGATAAGAAAATTGATTTTAATCCTAATTAATTTAATTTATTAAAAACATTAGATACTAATAATAATTATTAATTAATTAATTTTTTTAATTGGAAATAAAAATCAATTAATAAGGATAATTATTAAAAGTAAATAATTCAATCATTTAAAGAAAATAGAATAACTGCTAGACCTAAAAACGCCCAAACCCTAATTTTTTTATGAAAGAGAAACAAACCTAAGATACTATACCTGGGAGGAAGATGAACTGGAGGAACAAATTTGTCGTATTAGAGGCTGCCAATTGTCACCAATTTCGCATCCTCCATCCCTATTGAGGTTATGAGGATGTTTTATAATCTCAAATGCCTCTCTAATTTTCCTTCTTTGATAGTGTTCCTCCATAACAATGGTTCTGGCATCCTCTAGACAAATGATGTTTAGTTTTTGAGGAGTGATATGCAAGGGCTAAGGCGCGAGATCTCTCATTCTTAATATTGACTCCTTGTTCTTTAAGTAGTTTTTGAAACGAGCGCCCAGTTTCACCAATATAACTTTTCCCACACGAAAAATAAATCTTATAAACTCCTTTGAGTTGTTCGTGATTAATACTATTTTTAATTGACTGCATTCTTTGTCTTATTGTTCCTGCTGCTGAAAATTGCCCGAAAAATGTCCTTCCTCCCCAGAACCTTGGAAATTTTATCAGTAACACCCTTGATGTATGTTAGAAAAACCCTACCACAATTTTCCTACGGTCCTTGGCGCTTTTTGGACAAGACCAAACCGTTAACTCTTTTTTTATGGATTTTCTGATATCTTTTTCTTTATAACCTATACCCTTGAATACATATGTCAAGTGATTAATTTCATTTTTAAGGTGCTCCTCATCGGATATCCTCAGAGCTCTTACAACAAGAGTATTAAGGACACCAATCATGTGAGTTATAGGTCATGAATGCATATCTGATCATAAACTTTTGAATTTAATATAAGAATCACCAAAAAGGCTCCATGCCCTCTCTATCTAGTTGCAAAAAAACTTGTTAGCCCATGCATTCATCAACCATTCAATAAATTATCAAACTATGGCAATAGCCATAGATAGAGTACATCATATTACCAACATATAAACAAAATGGAAACCATGGAAAATAAACCATAAAATCACCAACATAATCACCACAAATGCTCATATATCACATTATTAAAATATTTCATATTAACATATGAAAATGGAAACCAAGTGAGGGACTTCCACGTACCACTCGACCATATATTAGGCTTAACCAAATCTCTCTTTTAGCCAATAACCATCGCAACATATTCCAAGCATGAATGTGGGATGTCATGGCTTAAAAAAATAAAATAAAAAATGAAACCAGTGCTTCCAGAGGCCAAACCACCTCAACCCTCAACCACAGTGATCTCACCTATACGGTTCAAAAATCACTAACATCAACCAGATTGGTCTCTACCCAAGTTTTTCAGGGCTCCAAGAACTAGTAACTCAACCCACAAACTTGCATGGCTCCAAAACGTTTGTTCCAACCACATCTCCAGGAACTAGTAAATCAACCCACAAAGGGCTCCAGAGCATTTGTCCCAACCTACATCTCTAGGAACTAGTAACTCAATCCAAATTATTACATGGCTTCTAGAGAATTTGTTCCAACACACAACCATAGGGAACATGAGCACTAATCGGAAAAACAAGTCAGAAACCTACAACACCATGGCTATCTAGGAAATGGAAAGGCAAGGCTGAAACCATTGTCAATCAAGAAAATTATCCATGCCGATGGTAACACATAACCAATGAACCTCATGCATATACCATGAATCCAAAAACCAACAAGGAAATCACACATGCAATTTTTTACCTACAAAGTATCCCTATTGCAGCTACTAATCCAACTGTTCCCTTCCACTCCCTTGCTTTCCTTCGCTTTCTTTCTCCAATCCAAGTGAATACTAGAATGCTACAATCATGCTCCAAGAATGCTCTAAGTGTGCAAGAGTATGAGAGAATGAGAATATGAAATGAGAGAGCCAAAAAATGAACTAAAAAAAACTGTAACTGACAAAAATCTAAGTCAAAAGTTGTGAACTTACTCACGTATTCATTTTTACATTGATCTCTTTTTTCTTCATTTTCCTTAATTTTTCCTCTAATTTCCCTTGCATGCAAGTATGTGTCTCTTCACCTTCCTTTTCCCCTATTTTCCTTTATTTCATAACTAAATGGAAATTATTTCCTATTTTCCTTTTCCAATTCCTTTTTTATTTCCATAGCCATTAATTAATCTAAAAGTGATTCGCACTATAATTTTTTTCCCAACATTCATCTCGGAATATGTGTCCCATGACCTCATATTGTTTTATTTACTTGGAAATGAACCAGGTTTTGTTACACGTGGTTGGATCCCAGTCCTCGATGGGGAGGTGTGGGAGGTATTTCCCCCCCACTAGTGGCATTGGGGGGTGGTGGCATCCACCTAGCCCCCCTGAAGCAAAATTTATATAAAAAAAAATTGCATTGTAAAATATTGTATTTTCATAGTAGATATGGGTTGCTCATTAGGAAGAAGATCTGAAGGTAGAATTTGTGTTAATTCGAGGTTTTTGGCCCTAGAAGGAAACCCTCAGTTTATATGAGGAAATTGTATTGCAGTTGTGTATTATTATTATTCCGCATGAGAAAAATAGAGGAGATTTGTGTGAGAGCGAAGAGGAAGTTACAGTGGATTTGTTGTAGGTTGTATCCCTTCATTTTATTGGATAATATAAAAGTAAGTATTATTTTTTTCTTCGTGGACGTAGCCCAAATTAGGTGAACCACATATATATGTGTCTTTGTTGTTTTATGCTTTTATGCATTTATTTTTTTCTACAATATTTATGTGTTACATTGCTATGTTATTTAATTTCTAACATAACTATCTTTGATACCTTCACTCACCCTTACTAGGCGTGATTACCTAACACCTATTTTTTTTGGAAGACAATATAAAACATACTATAGGACTTATTTGATAAGTAGCTGATATGTTAGTATAAAGTCTTTTTATTTCATAGGATGAGGCTGCTTGGATTGAATGCACATATCATTACATAAAAAACCACTTTGCACCACCTACACACATTTTTTTAGTGTCATTTGTTGACTTTATCCATATCCTTATCCCCAGAACCTTCCAATTAAACCCATCTTGCAACGTGAATTTTTTGATGATACCACAATTATTTTAAGGTGTTAGTCCTAGAGATCGAGAGTTTTGCACCCTCAATTTTCTGTTGGGAAAATTATTACACTTAATAAATGATTCCTAGTCCTTCCTCAAATCCCTCTTTTAAGCTCTATCTCTTCATATCCATCTATTAGTTCATCCTCCTATATTTCTTCTCAACCCCAAAACTCTACCAATATGGCTAATGTAAACCTCGCTGGAAAAATTGACCCCAATTTTGGTGCTAATACTAGGGCAAATTCAATTGTTAATGTTATCACTAATGTGGTTACTAATGTTGGAGTTAATGTAGGAAAAAATCGTATATCTAAGGTCACCTACCCATTCCTTCCATTTTTTGCTAGTTTGAATCTCTATCATTTGACCCAATTGATTAAAAATTCTCTCTTCCATTGCCGAGATTGGCCAAGATGCCCACCAAGCTTCCCTTAGATATCCATAAGTTTGAGGGGAATTTAATTGATGATCCCACCAACCACATCTAGTCTTTTCATATGTGGTGTCCATCAAACTCCATAATATAAGAATAATTTTATCTTCATATGTTTTAACACACAATGAATAGTTCTACTATAATTCATTACATCGAGTATCCCTTCGAGTGTTTTAAAAAATTACAAAATATTTCCTCTCATAATTTAAATACTTGTCTACCATGATACTAGAATTGAAATTCTAACCATGTGTCACTGACTCTACCACCACTCACATTACTAATCACATTCAAGAGTGGCATAGACAGTGGATCCTATGCAATGCTCCAAAATTAAATGATCGATTATTTGTGTAATGGTTCTTGAAGTCACTCCTTCCTCCCATTTCCAAACAATTTTCTTCAAACTTCCCTAAAGCTAAATAAGAGGCCATATATTATGATTTGATCTATTCTCAATTAATTTTCCTCTATATTTTCATCTCCAATACTCTTTTATCTCACTGAGGTGAAACACTAACATTTGGGGCATCCCATGCCACTTACAGTGTAATCGGATATATTGCACACCATCATCCTCACCCTATTCCACATAGAATGATAAGATATGGATAGTCATAGGGGAACTAGTACTTCCTACATCAATTCCTCTCCCGATCCTTCTAGAATTTCCTCCCAAGGGAGCACCAATACTTCATATGCTTATACCCATATGAATTAGTGTGTGCCTAAGCATTCTTGTACCAACTCCCTTGAAAAATTGCAATGACACACGTATTACCCTTTTCCACAACTAACTACTCCATCACCAACACCTCATCGTCCCATGGTTCAGCATGCACCACCCCAACACGTACAAGAGTATGCACAACATAATGTAAATAAATCCCTTAATTCAAAGATAAATAATAGGGGGAAAGGAAAGAAAAAATCCTATAACCAAGGGAACCAATAGAATTAGGGCTAACAACCTAGTGCTAGTACTAAAGGTAACTCAATAGCATAAACTAGTAGTAGGGTAATAAAACTAAGAAGAAGGCTATTTAAACAAACAATCCCTATGGTTTTTGTAACACATATGGTAATTATACCCATGAGTTTCCTCTTCTCTTACAAATAAATCATGCATGGGAAATGATGGAGAATTCCAAACATGGTAAAAAACCACCTTCATCCTTGAATCAAATCCCTCATTTGTAGTTGGCTATGCTTAGGAACCCATTCCTACTAAATGGTATGTGGCCACCAATGATGGTTGAACTAATCCCCTTGATATAGTTCTTAATCGGCCCAAGAATGAGATATACCAAATATCAATATTGGATTAGGTCATTGTGCCATAATTGTATCTATATGGTCCACTACTTGAGAGTCAACTAAATCCATCTACAAAGCATATGTTTTCACCCAATAGCATTCTACACAACTCTCAAACATTGGTTGAGGCTCAACCCAAGACCACTAAAGGTCCATTATGCCAAAACAAGCCTAATGCCCACAATTGGGACACCCAAAATTATAACATTGTAAATGACTTAGCAGTGTCCCCTACTACCATCACTTCTCTACAGGTGCTCTATATATGTACGTCATAAAAAAAGGTTATATTATCGTATTTTTGCATTATGGATCCCTTTAATTATCACATGATCATATTTGACATTGATAAAGTAGATACTCCATGTGTACCCCATTCGTAGCTTTCCAAACACTAGTTTATATCAATAATGATGTTATTCAACGTTGCATCATTCACAAAGGCACATATACATGCATGATGTCTGCCAAAGTCTGGAAAAAATTGGATCACAAAATATCAAACCATATATAATAACATTGTGAGCATATGATGGTTTCCCTTCATATCCTAAAGGTTTATACAAAAATTTTCCTTTAAGTTTTCTTACAAATAAATATTTATAGATATGTGAAGGTTATTGACACCTTTCTAGACTATAATATCCTCTTGGGTTGTAGCTTCATGTACACCATGAAGTAAGTATGTTCATTAGTCTACCACAATATTATCTTCCCTCATAATAGGAAGATTATTACCATATACCAACTCATTTCTACGATTTTAAGACTCAAGTAAGTCCTAAGTATGTTGTTTACTTTGTGGTTGCAAACTAGGATATCCATTCACTGTCATAAATTAGCCAATGGGTCTACAAAAATTCCATGATACTTAGGGGTTGCTATGGCTGACCACCTATCTCCAACACACCAGGCTCCTCTCAAGTGTGCATGTTGTCTCAATCCTAAGCCTCTTAAAGGTATGGGTAGTTTTTTCACAACCAACTATTCAAAAATATACACTTGCAGCTTCAAAATATATGATTGGGGAATCCCCCCTAGTCACTACCCTTTTGGACAAATACCTTTTCTATTCCTACCATTGGGAGAAATTAGCACACCATTTATGGCCACATTGAAATTTCCAAACATCACTTTGGGGATTCAAATTTGGCACCTAGACCTGCCACCCCCCCCCCCTCATATCTAAAATATTATTTGGAATTGACACCCATTTGAGCCATTCATACCCTCTAAAACTTCTTTAGTTCATATGTAATTCCCCAGCATAATTATGCTCATATTTGAAAAGTAGTTGGAAAGATCAGAAAATATAAGAAGAAATAGGACATTGATAAGACAACTCAAGCTATCTCCAGCCAAACCACTACACCAAAGCCTCAACCTCCTTGTGCTTTGTGAAATCCTCATGGCCACACTACGAAAAAGTGTCTTTCTCTTCCTTATCTTAAGGAACTTATAAACTTGGATGAAATGGAACTAGACTCTTCCATTTTAGTGGTACATGCACTGCAAGGAAAAAACCCTCTAGCAGAGGTTATAAAGGAGGTTTTTAGTGTTATAAAATTGGCCAAAGTTGTCAAAAAAACATTTTATACAACATCCGTTTATGGTTACGGAGGTTTTGGCGAAGATTTTAATGGAAATTAAACACAACTAAAAAAAAATGGGCGGCTGGAGGTTATTACAGATGTTTTTTTCATTGGTGCGCTACTCAGGATTTAACACACCGGTGCATACATGTAGTAGGCACCCCGAGGTGGTCGAAGGAGAATGCACTAGGCCGTTAAGGTATAAAACCGCATTGGGCATAGTGTTGGTGATACAATGCATGGGGTTGTTCTAATTGGTATTGGGATTTGTGTGGTGCCCATAGGTCGTATCAATGCACCAATGCGTAGACTTATAGAAATGCACCGGTGCGTAATATCACACAAATGCACTAAGATTTTTAATTGGTATCAGTATTCGTGTGGTGCCCATAGGTCATACAAATGCACCGGTGCGTATAGACACATAAATGCCCTGGTGCGCAGTATCACACAAATGCACCGAGATTTATAATTAGTATTGGTATTCGTGTGGTGCCCATAGGTCGTACAAATGCACCGGTGCATATAGACACATAAACGCCTAGGTGCGTAGTATCACACAAACACACCAAGATTTATAATTGGTATCGGTATTCGTGCAGTGCTCATAGGTCATAAAACGACACCAATGCGTATAGAAAAATAAACACACAGGTGCGTCGTACCACACAAACGCCTCGATATTTTTAATTGGTTTTGGTATTTTTGCAGTGCCCATAGGTCGTAGAAACACACCAGTGCTCTTAAGAATACAAATGCATCGATGTACAGTAATTGACACGCACTAGTTTTCATTTTGTATTTTTTAGAAACATCGACCCGTGACAGTGAAATTATTGTGATTGTTTTAAATTCATTATTTATCATAAGTCGACACATATATATCTTATAACAATATTCATATGAAATAAATTTTTATTAGTGAATTTGAGAACGAAAATGGAGAATGCAATAGTGACAATGAAGAACACAATAGAATAAATTAAAACATATTTTATTATATATATGTGTGTGTGTGTGTGTGTGTGAATAAGACATTCTTTTTCATACAAAATGGGACAGTTATTGGTATCCCTTTGTCTTTCAATTGGGACACTATGTCCATTACATTAAATAAAATGTTTTATTTCATAGAAATATTTCAAAAAATACAATGCCTTGCTTTGATATCCAAACATAGTGATCATCATTCTTCGCTTGAACTGTTGTCACTGCTAGAGCTACTTCCATGACTTGGGTTATTTTGAGGAACAAGCTTTGTCGCCGTGTCGATGTTTTCTTCTTCACTTCCTATCCGAAATATAAAATAAACTGTAATGAGTGTATATACATTGGTGAGAATAATGAAAATTGCAATATTAAATAATATACATCAATGTAAATAAAAAAGAAATGACGTACCAGCAAAAATTGACTCATAAACTATACACATTCTTCCAAAACCATGTAACATGCCATCTTTCAAGATTTCATTTGTTGGTGCAGTTCCATACTTTGTTTCCTGCAAGTTTTATACCCCATAACAAATCATATTTTTAATATAATTTATTTATTTTATATATTAATTATAGACGGAGTTAAGTAAAACAAGATCGATAGATGCTTAAAAATTCCACAGTTAAGTTCTGATATGCCAACATATACTCACAACCCATATTTAACCCAATTTCAATCAATTCTTGTGATGGTTCTTCTTTTTATGTTAGCACCTTTTTGAAGACATCCAATTACGACTTTTGTAAAACAAATTAAAAAAATACAAAAATAAAATCTAGTTAATTTTAACAGGCATGAACAATTACTTTAAACTTAGATATCAACCCTTTACCCTTCTATCCTATTTATGCTAAATGGGATCTATTTTCTTTTTCCGTGTTAAAATACTTAAAATTGAATATTTGATGTTAAATGTTATTTGTTGTACTTAATAATTTAAAAATTCAACAGATTACATATTACATTTGGTTAACAAATACAGTGAGATGGTTTCCTCCCACGATGCAATTTGTCCATTACCATCTCCTTGTACGCTTTTTTGAAATAATTCCTACTGCATATTCATTTTCGATATCAACTCGTTCACCCTAATATTTTCACACCTTCTCCCGAAATGTAACATGACAATAAACTATTTAATTTTTATATTGATATATGAAAAGTAAATATAACAAAATTGATATTTATAAATAATTCTAGATAAACATTTAAAACAATACTACTTTTTCATTCTTCTTTATTTGTAAGTTTTTTCTATTAAAAGTCCCACATGTCTCATTGGCCAATTCTCTGGAAACTCTTCCTGTAGTTTAGATTAAATTTGGTTCTTGGAATCATTGGATTGGTTTTTGTATTGTAAGTGGAAAGAACATCTATACATTCATTCCACTAGATCCCTCAAACTTTTCTAAAAGATTTTCCCCCTTTCGTTAACCTCTAGCACCACCCCAGATGAGCTAAGGAGCAATTCATTTTCATTTGCATGTTCTATTTTTTTTCTTTTCTTAGAACAACATTAATTTTCTGAGTTGTTGGTCCCTGTATAACATTAAATAGATGTGAATTAATAGAAAATTTGACACATGTTATCTAATAATTTTAATTATATTATTAATGAAAATTAAAAAAAGAAACTCATATTGGATCGATAGTATTTTTTCTTTCACCTGATTCATCCTTTTGAAAATTTTCCAACAAGCTTTTACGCTCTTCTGGTCCTAGATCAGAAATAATCTTATCGAGCTTCGTCATTTTTTGCCTCTACATGATACACAGTAAACATTACATATTAGTTAAACTTACATATAGTTCAAAAATAATATTTTTTGTAAAGAATTTACAAAGAACTTGCCTTTTTTTCTTTTCTTGATGTGTTATCAGTATTTTTGTTACTTGATCTCTTGTCAGGCATTTCTTTATCAATCTCAAACCTGTACCATATCATTCACTAATATATTTATAAATAAATTGTCAAATTTTCAAGTTAAAAAAAATCTCAAGAAACCGATGCGCCATTCATGGTGTACGCACTGACGCGGGTGCGTGGGTGTCTTATAAATGCACTGCACAAATAGTATAATAGACTGTACGGTGCTCTATGCCAACAAAGAGCACTAGTGCGTTACATGTCAATCACCGCACCGAGTAACCATTATAAAATAATAAAAATCATCTAGTGTTAGTTTTTGTAACATAAACCGATGCCATATTTTACATATGGCACACTGATAAAAAAAAATTTTTGTTTTCTGATTTTTTAAAACATTAATTTTGTGATGCACTTGTAAAATAGAGCACCAGTGCACCAAGTTACGTCGGGCGCACCAATGAAAAAAATAATTTTTTTTTTAAATTCACGCAAGGGCCGACATGGATTGGGATCCGACTATGCAAATCGTCTCGTCGATTGGATTTCTTAGGTCTATATTTAGCAAAACAAACCCTAGAAATCTAAATTGAAAAGCCCTAATTCTTGAATCACAAAAAGAGAGAAGAAAGGGAAAAAACAAAAAGAATGCAAGGTTTGTATTTTTTGAAAGTGTTTTTTTTTTTTTTTTACGAAACAGAATGTTTGCGGTGCGCCATAATGAAATAGCGCACCGGCTGCATATTTTACAAATGGTGCACTGAGAAAAAAATATTTTGTTTTCTAATTTTTTATCATAGTTCTTTTGTGGTGTGCTGGGATAATAGAGCATATCAGTACGCTCAGGTACACAAGGCGCACTGATAAAAAATAAAAAAAAAATAAAAAATTCTTAATTTATGCAAGGGCCGACAAGGATTGGGGTCTGACTATGCAAGTCGTCACATGGGTTGAATGTCTTAGGCTTATATTTAGCAATAAAACCCTATAAATATAAATTGAAAATCCCTAATTCTGAAATTACAGAAAGAGGGAGAAGAAAGGGCAGAAACAAAAAGAATGTAGGGTTTGTTTCTAAAATAGATTTTTTTTTAGCGAAACAGCACATTCGCGGTGCACTGATAAAAACATATGAAATAGTTTTATTTAACAATGAAATAGTGCACCAGTTCCATATGTTACATATGGCGCACTGATAAAAACATATTTTTATTTATTTTTTTATTTTTTTATCACTGTACTTTCGCGGTGCACTGGTATAACAGAGCGCATCGGTGCGCTATGTTACACAGGGCGCACCGAGGGAAAAAAAATTTGTTTTTTTTAAATCATGCAAGGCACGACATGGATTGGGATCCGACTGTGCAAGTCGTCCCATGGGTTGGATGTCTTATGACTATACAAACCCTATAAATCTAAATTGAAAAGCTTAATTCTGAAATTACAAAAAGAGGGAGAAGAAAGGGCAGAAACAAAATGAATCTAGGGTTTTTTCTTCTAAAAATGGATTTTATTTATTTATTTTGTTTCTGAAAACTACAGAAAAAGTAAAAAAAACTGCAGAAAAATTAAAACAAGCAATAAACTTTGATTTTGTTCTTTTACTGCAGAAAAAGTAAAAAAACAATGAAATTTGATTTTTTTCTTTTACTGCATAAAAAAAATGCAGAAAAAGTAAAAAGAAAAACAATAAACTTTACTCACATCGTTTGAAATTATATGCTACAAAGTTTGAATCACCAGAGGTTTGGAATTCTGATTGCCTAAATACTTCTATTCGAACGTATTTCCCTGCTCCAAAGTGCTCTCATGCTTTGTTTTCTCCAAGTGTGTATCCTGCAAATCTCTGGCTAAATTTTTTTTGCAAAAATAGTGAAATAATGAAAAGTGTTTAGTATTTAAAGAAATTTTTTATGAAATTAGATTTTCGAAAATATTTTTCCGCCCATTTTTCAATTTACCGTTTTTTTTTTTCACTTAAAGAAAATAAAGTTGCGATTTTTTTATTTGCAGTTATTTGTCACCGGTGCGTCCCTTAATCGAACCGCACCGGTGCGTCTAGGTATAAAACGGCACCGGTGCGCATTACCAAAAATGCACCAGTGCATTGATCTGTACATTATGCACCGAAAATACATTTAGGTGTGCGCAACAAAATTTATTGTTGTTTTTCTCAAATGCAAGGAGAAAATATCATAATTATGTGGAATGGACAATTCTTCAAAATCCAGCTCGTTCCATACTATTTCTCAAATTCCATCGTGGAGTTCTCCCTATCCATCTTGAGACATAATATTTACTTCAGATTTTATTTATATTTTCACTATCTAATTGAATTTAATGATTTTTATCCATGCATTCAATCATGCACAGCTTAATTAAATTTATAATGCATACAAATTTGTAGGTTCATGCAGATTCAACATTGAGTTCTGATGCACAAAATATTCAAACTGCTCCAAAACGTCGGAAGTTCTTATCAGGAGCTGCATACCGCAAGGTGCATTTGGTAGATGAAAATGGACAGCCACTTCACCCTGCCAATTGTAACAATATTTCATCTTCTAGCCACAATCCCGGGACAATTATGGTAATTGTAATTATAATTGTTTGGTATATATATTAATTAATATCTAATTATTTCAACGTCAAACGAATTTATAATCATGCAATATTGTCAACGTGGTTACTAATTAATATAATATATTTTGTACTAATCATGTTCAAATATTTTTTTTTAAATATTAGGATTCTAGTAATGATGAATGACCTACCTACCATCTTCCATTGCACCCCACGACAATGTCAAATCGAGAGAAGACTGAATTAAGAGAAAAAATCAGAGAGGAACTATACCAAGAATGGTTAAATCAACCACCGATTCAATTCCCACTACGTCGAAATTCACCAATTAGGGATGACTACAACAACAGAAGTTCTTCAAAAATTGGAAATGAAGGCAATCAAATAGAGGTTGGTATGGATGATTACTTAAGGGATACAACTACCATGGAGACAATGTTGTTAGATGCATTCCAAAATTATGATCAACTAGGGGATGATGCTCATATTGCTGACACCTTTTTCAAAAGCCTTAAATTTGCTTCCACCACCCCTCTCTTCGGACCTGACAGTCACTTAAATTCTACCCAGTTGGGGATAATTATGCTACTGTACAACTTGAAAGCAAAGTTTGGCTTGTCAAATGCATGTTTCTCGGAACTTTTGAGGTAAGTTACCATAAACTACTCCCTTATATAAATTTGAAATATAATCAGTACACTGCAATGGACATTACAAATGGTAAATTTGATGAAAGTTAATAATTATATCAAAATTAATGTACATTTATTAATATATTTTTCCATGATCACCAATTACAGGATATTCAAAGATAAGGTTCTTCCGAGTGATAATGTCTTTCCCGGTAGCTGCGAAGAGGCAAAGAAATTTTTGAAAATATTGGGTGTTGAGTACATATCATATCATGAATGTACAAATGATTGTATTCTATATAGAGGATAATATGCAGACAAAGAGATGTGTTTGAAATGTGGGCATGACAGGTATGATAAATAAAAAAAAGAAGGGTAAATCACGTACTGGTCCTCTTTTTAAGATATTGAGGCACATGCCTATAATCCCAAGGATTCAAAGGCTCTTTCGTTGCAAAGAATTAGCTATGTTGCAGAGATGGCATGCATCACACAGAATTGAGTTGGGAGTTATGCAAATCCCAACTGATTCAATAGCCATGAAGCATATAGAGGATACATGGCCCAAAAAATTCATGGATGAAGTACGAAGTCTACGACTCAGCACACGTATTTTGAATTAATTGATAATTTGCATTGTGTTAATGTTAAAATCAATAATTCACTTGATAATTTGCAATTATGTTGATCTCAAAAACAATGGTGTACTGTATAAATTAGTTCTTTTTTTGTATCTAAGATCATAATAAAATAATGATAATTCTAAAGTATAGGAATTTATTTGCATTATTTTCTAAACTTTATTATGTTACAATAAATCATATTATTCTAGATTTATTATTTAAAATTATTTAAAATTTACAAATTTACAAATTTAAAATTTTAATAAATTCATTTCACATTAATACAATTAAAATTTTACAAATATTTTACATACAATTACAATTAAAATTACAATTACAATTTTAGAATTTTACAATTACAATCAATTCACAGTAATACAATTAAAATTTTACAAATATTTTACATACAATTAGAATTACAATTGCAATTAGAATTACAATTTTACAATTTCACGTACAATTACCATTACAATCAAAATTTTAGAATTTTACATATATACAATTACAATTTTACAAATTAAAAAATTACAACTACAATTACAATTTTACAAATTTACATATATACCATTACAATTACAATTTTAGAATTTTACATACAATTAGCTAAATTACAAGTATTACAATTTTGCAATATCATGATCATTTAGTATTAAATTAATTAATAAACATCACATTCATGATAACCATCGTACAAACATCATATTTGACTAAAAAGCACATTCAAAATTGCTAACATCATCATGATCATGATCATATAACAAAGCACAATTAACATTATATATTAACATCATCACAACACAAACATAAAATATACTTCTCATGTCAAATAACTCATGCTATCACATACAGATCTATCTGTAAGTTGCACATTAAATGAACATATCTAACATGACCTAACAATATACACATCATGATGATCACCAACATGTAAATTAAGTACAACTGCAACATGAACATAAAATAAATGGACCATCTATATATATATATATATAACTGAATAATGTCAAAAATATAAAACTGTAATATAAATGTCATGGATCAGCTGGTGGTAGTACAACATCAATATTAGTACTAGTGGAGGTTTTCTCAATCAATGGTGCAGCCTCAACGGTCGATGGTCCAACCTGCTCATGATCATGAGTACTGATGGATGCTGCAGGCTGCTGACTAAATGTGGTCGATGGTCTAGCCTCATCTCCATGATGACTACTACTGAATGCTAGTGGAGGCTCATACTCATCTGGCGCGGCGCAAGGTGAACGATCAGGAGATGAAGATTCGATGCTCATGGAATATCCATCACCTGCTACGTCTCAACCACACCTATAATGTTCAACAGTCCTCGTCAGTCGTGTAACATTTTTCGTAACTCCTACTACATGCTCCATCAATTTTTACATGTCACACGACATGCCTCTTCGCATATATAATAGCATATCATCGACCTTTATGTCTCTGTAATGAGCGGGCATGATGTCCACCTCAACAATCAATGCATTGAGTTGGTTGCCCAACTCCAACCGGTATCTAGCATCAAGTTGACCGCACCTAACACCGGCCTCCTGATGATCCTCGACATCTGGCATGCCCTGATCATCATCAGGATCCACACCTAGATCATGTGGTGGTGCTGGCATCTCCTCGCCATCAAAAGAGCCAATTTCTGCAAAATATATACAAGTACACAACAATAATTAGAAAATTTCATTACACAATTTAATAAAAACAAGTTAAATAACATGCTATAATAAATTTAAATATATAAAACAGTAATATTACCTCTATCATATGGCATCTCATTAGCTGTGAAGAGGATGTTGGCACACCCTCGCCAATCCAAACCCGTGTAAGGACATGGGACCATAATGAAGGGATGCGCATGAACACTGGCTAGCAATTCCAGTGCATCCTATGATATCGTCGCGAAAAACTTAGTGTCACCCCTCTTGGGCATCATCTACCCCCACATGTGGATACATGCCTCAAACTTCGTCCTATGAGGTTGCCGAAGAAAAGTAGGCCTCGTCTCTAGAAACCTCTCAAAAAATAAACAAAAAAGCTCTGAAGCAAAAGGGAAGTTCACCCTCCCTTGTGCATGAGCATGACATCTATCTAAGGTTGTACAGAACTAGTGCAAAAAAATGGTAGACCACCTGACAATTCGTGGCTCCTGTACTAAATAATCAACATAATATAGAAGAGAGCAACTAATGCATTGCCCGTCACTGGTGTTGTGCGAAATGGTAGAAATGATAAGTGAGAGACACTACACCCCCTCCCTACCAAATGCACCAATACATAACTGACCTCCAACAACCCCAAAACTCTGCAGGAGACAATAAATTTTCTCCAATGTATCTCTGAGAGTAAACTAACTGACTCCCTACTACACAGCAGCGGAACCTGTAGGAGATGGCGGGAAAAATGCGGAGGGGGGTGAATCGATATTCAGGCAAAATGAAACTTTACTTTTTCACTCTCTTAAACCCATACGCTACTTTCCTTTAGTAAACCCGCGTATATACATGGATATCCTTCATGAAACTTGCGTATTAGCAGAGATCTAAATATGCAGATATTTATTTACTTAGTTCTTTGCGCTATTCAATCATCTGATGTTAAGTTAACAGTAAACATGTGTAGTAACAACAGAATAAGCCATCACACAAGCATCACACATGAACACCAGGATTTTTAGGTGGAAAACCAAGTCGGGAGAAAACCACCACTGCAGTTGCTCAGCCTTCAATATTTTATTATAGAGAAAACATCTTACAACATGTTATCTTTGATCTGGACCTCTACCGGCTCTGTGAGGCACCACCAGCTCGTTTGAAAGCCTCTCTGGAGAGGGCTCCAACCCCACGTGACTCTTTACCAGGCTCTCCTGGAAGGGAGCTACGACCCCCTGACTCGTTTACCAGCCTCTCCTGGAAGGGAGCTACGACCCCCCGATCTCGTTTACCAGCCTCACCTGGAAGGGAGCTACAACCCCCTGACTGAAGGCTACAACCCTCAACACCTCTATGGACCACGTTTCATCAATTTTCACACTGGATCCAAAGCTTCCTTTAGGACACAACTTGCAGGCCACGTTTCATCATATCTTCAGACTGGACCCTTTCCATACTTTTAAGCACAGTCAACCATGAAACAGATACATATAACTCACTGACAGATATCAGTAAACCAGCAGAACAGATCAGACATTTCTTACCACAGACTTCAGCAAACCCTAGTTTTCATACGCGCTTTCCTTTCTCTGATGTCGCGTATATACGCGCTTCCATTCACACAAACCAGCGTATACCTCTGTACATATTACAGAGCTCATTTCATTGCGCATACGCGCTTTCTCTTCAGCGAAGCCGCGTATATACGCGCTTCCTCTGCGGCGAACTAGCGTATAGATCTTCAACCATTGTAGAGCAGCATACTTCTTCAGATCAGATATTCAGTTCAGATTTACCCTTTTACTTCAGACAGATGTTCACCTCATCTCAGATCTAAGCCTTCCATAAACAGATCTAGCAGATACAAATACATTCCAGATCTAGATATTCTGCTTCATCATTTCTTCATAGGTGCATCATAGATTCAGATCTATTATCAAACCTTTACCCTTTCCATACAGATATAATTCATAGAGAAGTATTCATTCAAGCTCAGACATCTTGCTCCCACACTCATAATTTGCACAATGAAATTCTTCTCTTTATATAGGTTTACCCTTTTTCAATACCATGAGCCCCTTTTTTCAATACCATGAGCCAAAACAATACCATGAGCCCAAAAATACATTACTTCCGATGGTATTCCTGGACGGGGTCATTTAGACGAATCATTACCCAATACAATGGGTCAATACATGTAGTGAAATTTACCCACGGTTTGCCTTTTTGTTTCCTCTGTGAGAAGCTTGGCGATCAGTTCCCGGCACGATGCATATTGACTTCCCTAGGCAAATCTGCGTATGCCTATAGACATACTCTTTTCATCAAGATTTAGCACATGCTGAATTCCTTTCTTTATTGCCTTCTGTACACACTGTAGATACATCAGATTTACTTCATCAAGAACATATTCTATCAAGCACAACTTCATTAAGTAAGTTGCCATCATCTTCATCAAGTGGGTTTCCATTCAAGAATAACACTCAGCATCATATGGCTAGAAAACATCATTTCATATCAGATTTACATCATTTACCAAGTCCAACAGGTCAAGAATAACTTCATCAGGTGGTTCGCCATCAAGGACAACACATGTCAATAGTCGCATGTCTTCATCTTCATTCAGTGGGTTGCCATCAAGGACAACACTCTGCATCATATTGCCAACAATCTCCCCCTTTGGACTTGATGGCAACCACGATGGTGTTTGGTTACCACAACAGATAGGTACATTAAGAATACAATGATACCATGTTACACTCCCCATTTTTGACACCATTATTTCTCTTCATTCAAACACCATGTCACTCTCCCCCTTTGACATCAAGGGCAAAGGGTGGATCAAAACCAACATACTCTCCCCCTTTTCTCCGCATGTGGAAGAAGCGTTCTGCAGATCTGATATATACTGAAGTGACCAAGCTCCCCCTGAGTTCATGCTGAATCTTCAAACATATTTTTTAATGAAGTACATGACTCTATGAACTTCCTATCACCAAAGACTCATACTTACATCAAATATCCAACCAAGTGGATTTACATATAAGACTCAAGTACCCAACCAAGTGGGTTTACACATTTCAACTCAGCTACCCAACCAAGTGGGTTTACAAAATTTGACTCAGCTACCCAACCAAGCGGGTTTACAAATTTGAAAATTCCTTTACATGACTGAATATTACAAATTTACATCATGGGTCTCACCAAAATACACAAATGACCATTTAAGACCCACACCAGAAAGTCCTCAAGAAAGAGAACATTTTTCAGAATCAACATAATGCCAACAATGCATTATACTCAGCAAGGCCAATGCTCCCCCTGAATCTGTGCATCCAAGCATCATTTCCATATGACTAAGGCTCCCCCTTAGTTTGTGCATCCTGAACACTTTCACCAAAAAATCATCAAGGTATCTTTATCAAAACATCAGAGATCGAATTATGAGAACTGGAACACCACCAGAGATACCAAACAGTATCAAAAATACCAAACAGCATTGCAGCTGTGCTGAAGAGAGCTCACTCAGACAGAAAAATGTCAGCAATCAGACATACGCGGTTTTCTGTACATGAACTCGTGTATATACGCGACTGTGTTTCAGGAAATCCGCGTATCCAATGCCATCTTCTAAATTTTAACCAGATCTGATCCTCTGTGAGAAAAAGACAGTGTTCAGCTTCTTTCTGGGATATTTGAATGCTTCCCTGGACTACAAATAGATAGAATAGTGTA
Organism: Pinus albicaulis; assembly: GCA_034641835.2. NCBI lineage: Eukaryota > Viridiplantae > Streptophyta > Pinopsida > Pinales > Pinaceae > Pinus > Pinus albicaulis. The sequence continues at coordinate 773,998,136 of CM076582.1, forward strand.
GTTGTGTCTTCAAGCGTCATCCAACGGTTGTAGCATAAGCACATTAGTAACCAAGCCTTCAGATTCTTTGCAGCATCAATACAATCTTTCCAAGTGAGATTATCATACCAGAACAACATCTTCAAATATGTGTCAAACAATCATCCATGTGGTCCAATATCATCAAGATCTTCAAGATTTAACATGAAGTAACATATGTAGGCAAAAGATCTCAACCATAGTAACAAACTCTGCATGATTTATTTCTGAATCAAACGACTTCCAACTCATCCATGTGTGAGCACAAAAGATACTTTTCAGTAACCAGGGATCAAATTCTTATCATAATAAACCATATACCAAGTCATCATCATTTGAGCATCACAAAACCAAAGAATAAGCAGTCATATTGCCAACAATGCAATCATTAGTATTCAACCTGCTGCTCCCCCTGAACCAATGCTCCTTCTTAACTTGTGCAACCTGAATACGTTCATCAGTAAGTCATCAGCAACAATCTCTGCATGAACTGCCCTTATCTCCGAATTATAATACTTTCATCTCAACAATGAATACTCTTCATCAAAAAGAAAACAGGACTCATCCATAATCTTCAACATAAGAAACCAAGTATCATATCATCATTATTATAGAACTGAGAAAGTAAGCTGATACAGAGTCAATAATACAGTTATAAACAGTTAGACTGATGCTCCCCCTGAACCTCTGCTCCAGATCTTCAGCTATCATATAAATTCTCTTATCATCAATGCATACGTGATTGTGTTTGCTGGAACTCGCGTGTATACGCGACTTTTGTTAATAGAACCCGCGTATGGAAAGTGAAGCATAGAAATTTTTCACATTCCTTCATCTCCCCCTGAACTTGTACTTCCTGTACCTGTCTTCTTCATATCAGATGCTCTGTCAGAAATACATATAACCAAAATAATCAAATCAATCATGAGAGACATCATACATTGCTCCCCCTGTGACGATACATTACTAAATCTCATAATGTATCCCACATCATTCCTGCAGTCAATCAGAGAAGTAAGCTTCAGAAGCGGATGACTGCAGTAGGGTCAAAATTCCCTACGTTTCTGATCGATCCTCCATCTTTTTCCAAATTTGTTTGAACTTTCTATTTGTGTGCTGGAAGTTATCCAATTTCTCATATCTGTTCAACCTGCATTCTTTTTCTACATGTCCATACTTGTTACAAGAATAACATCTCATGTGTCCAGAGAAATAAGCATAAGAATCATAATGAGTATTTCTAATATTTCTCCTTTTACAATCAGCTGCTTTATGTCCATACTTGTTACATGAAAAACAATATCCCTTGAAGAAACCAGAGTACCTTTCTATGTAGGAACTGTTTGATTGAGGCTGAAATGATCTGCTCCTGCAATTTGCTACAACATGCCCATAATTATGACATTTAAAGCATTCAACTTTATTGACTGATCTCCTTTGAGATTTCATCATTGTTGGTTGACCTTTTGTTTCTTTCAACACTTCAGGTTTTGCATTGACATCCTCTGAATTTTTAGCACTTCCTTGTGACCTAGATTCTCCTTTAACAGTTTCATGGAAACCAAGACCAAGTTTGATAGCAGGAGACCTTTGATTACTCAGAATATTGTCCAAAATGTTAGTACTATCTTGAAACCTCAAAAGTTTAACCTGTTCTTCTAATTTACCTTTGAGAATGTTTACCTCAACCTCCAAGGCTTGACATTGCTTCGTCAAGCTTTCTTCTTTCCTTCTTCCATCTTCTACTTGATCCTTCAGATTTAGAATCTCTTCTTTCAACCAATTTTCGTTTTCTTCACATGTTTTTTGCGGCTCTTCATTCTTCTTATTTGATTTTTCCAGATCTTCTTTGAGAGAGATGATTTCTGCTTCAAGGCCTTCCTTTTCAAATGACAGAGGTTCTTCATTCTTCTTATTTGATGCTTCAAGATCTGTTTGTAGAAAGATGATTGCAGCTTCAAGTCCTTCATTCTTCTTGCTTGATTTTTTGAGATATGCATTTAGATCGTTGATTTTTTCTTCTAGTTCTTTAATTCGATTGGATGCGTAAGTATGAAACCTTTGATACTTGTCCACCTATCCATTCAGCATTTCTATTTGATCTTTCATTTGAGAGATCATCTCTTTGTAGATATAATCTTTCTTATCAATTTCCTTTTGTTGTTCTTCAACTTTGATCTTGATAGCTTGTTCTAGATCCACAACTTTACTTTCACTTTCTACACCATTGCTTGCACACAGAATATTACAAGGGCCCAAATCACTATCAGATTCATCTTCTTCAATTTTCTGAGATATCTCCTTGCTTCGAGTAGCCTTCTTCTTTTTCCTCTTTGCCATGAGCACTTGCAAAGCTTCGTCAGAATCTGTTTCATCTTCTTCAATTTTTTCTATACATGATTTCTGAGGTATCTCCTTTCCTCGAGTAACCTTCTTCTTTTGCTTCTTTTCCATGAGCACTTGTAGAGCTTGGTCAGAATCTTCTTCATCTTCACTAGACACTTCATCATCATCTTCATTTGCATAATAACTCTTCCTCTTTTCAAATTGTTTTACTTTACCATGTTTTTCTTTATAAGGACATTTAGCAGCATAGTGACCAACTTTTCCACACTCAAAACATTTGAAGGGAAGCTTACCTTTGAATCTTCCAGTACCTAGTTGGAGTTTTCTCACAAAATTCGCTTCTTCTTCTTCGGATATATAGCTGGATTCTTTGACAACTTCTTTTTCTTTTCCTTTTGCAGACGCCTTAAAAGCAACTTCTTTGATTTGAGAAGGACCTCCTTGTCTCATTTCAAAAGCAGTCAGAATACCATGTAATTGAACAATAGTAAGAGTTTGCAGATCTTGCCTTTCTTCAATAGCTGAAACTTTAGAGTCAAATTTTGAAGTCAAGGATCTTAAGACTTTTTCCACCAGAGTGGTATCGGTTATGGTTTCACCCAAATTTCTCATCCGATTTACAATATCATCTAGACGAAGAAAGAAACTGGCAACACTTTCATCACTATGCATCTTCAAATTTTCATATTCAATTCTAAGGGTTTGGAGTTTTGCACTTTTTACCTTTGTGTCTCCTTCATAGCTTAGAATGATTTTGTCCCATATTTCTTTTGCTGAATGTAGCTGCATCACTTTAGCAAATTCTGATTCAGACATGCTTCCTAATAAGACATTCATTGCTTTGGCATTGATTTCATACTTCTTTCTTTCAGCAACATCAGTAGGAATACTTGCCGGGTATTGATAACCTTCTTCCACGATTGCCCATACATCTGCACCAAGACTTTGCAGATATGCTTTTGTTCGTACCTTCCAGAATATCAGATTGCTTCCATTGAATAGAGGTGGCTTTATAGACATCACTCCTTCTTGACTTCCCATTACGACGGATCTCCTTCAAGCGATCAAGCTTCTGCAGAAGAACCTGCTCTGATACCAATTGTTGGGAAAAATACTGAGAGGGGGGGGTGAATCAGTATTTAGGACTTTATCAAACTTTTTACTTTTTCACTCTCTAAAACCCATACGCTACTTTGTTGAAGCCAACTAGCGTATACACGTGGATATCCTTCATAAAACTCGCGTATACACAAAGATCTAATTATGCCATTAATTCTTCACTTATATCATTCCATCATTCATTCATTAGATGTTCTATAAACAGTAAACATGTGCGGTAAGAACAGAATAAACCATCACACAAAGCATCACACATGAACACCAGGATTTTTAGGTGGAAACCCAAGTCGGGAGAAAACCACCGCTGCAGTTGCTCAGCCTTCAATATTTTATTATAGAAAAAACATCTTACAACATGCATATCTTGAGATGCAGACTCTCGTTTGGACTTCCTGGCGCTGGTTTACCGACCTCTCTACGGAAGGAGCTCCAACCCACGGCTCGTTTACCGGCCTCACGGAAGGGGAGCTCGGCCACTGCTTGTTTACCGGCCTCACGGAAGGGAGCTACGGCCACAGTCTCGTTTGCAGGCCTCTTTAGAGGGCCTTTTGATGAAAGTTACAAGCCCCTCAGCACCTCCCAGTTGCGTTCTGTGTTCCACACTGGATAAAGTTTCCTTAGAGACACTCTTGAGTCACAAATATCTTTTGTCTGTCTGAGATACCATACACAGCAAATGTTTCTGAAAACAGTCATATTCCTCACGATCCTTGATGACAGTGGACAGATGATTTCTTCTTACCACAGACTTCGACAAACCCTAGGTTTGCATATGTGTCCAAATCCACGAGCTTGAGCGTATACCTACGCACATGTCCCCAGACTCATTCATTATTGCCTCGATAGCTTTCTCTTCAGCGAAGCCGCGTATATACGCGCTTCCTCTGCGGCGAACTAGCGTATAGATCTTCAACCATTGTAGAGCAGCATACTTCTTCAGATCAGATATTCAGTTTAGATTTACCCTTTTACTTCAGACAGATGTTCGCCTCATCTCAGATCTAAGCCTTCCATAAACAGATCTAGCAGATAAAAATACATTCCAGATCTAGATATTTCGCTTCATCATTTCTGCATAGGTGCATCATAGATTCAGATCTATTATAAAACCTTTACCCTTTCCATACAGATATACTTCACAGAGAAATATTCATTCAAGCTCAGACATCTTGCTCCCATACTTATGATTTGCACAATGAATTTCTTCTCTTTATATAGGTTTACCCTTTTTCAATACCATGAGCCCCTTTTTCAATACCATGAGCCAAAACAATACCATGAGCCCAAAACTACATTGCTTCCGATGGTATTCCTGGACGGGGTCATTTAGACGAATCATTACCCAATACAATGGGTCAATACCATGGTGGTTACCCCTGGTTTTGCACTTTAAGAGTGCTTTTGCCCATACGCGACTTGGCACGTTGATTCCCGCGTGCATACGCGACTTTCCCTAGGCAAATCCACGTATGCCTAGAGACATACTCTTATCATCAAGATTTAGCACATGTTGAATTCCTTTCTTCATTGTCTTCTGTACACACTGTAGATACATCAGATTTACTTCATCAAGAACATATTCTATCAAGCACAACTTCATCAAGTAAGTTGCCATCATCTTTATCAAGTGGATTGCCATTCAAGAATAACACTCAGCATCATATGGCTAGCAAACATCATTTCATATCAGATTTACATCATTTACTAAGTCCAACAGGTCAAGAATAACTTCATCAGGTGGTTCGCCATCAAGGACAACACATGTCAATAGTCGCATGTCTTCATCTTCATTCAGTGGGTTGCCATCAAGGAAAACACTCTGCATCATATTGCCAACAGAATGAGGGAAAATCCACCCCTCTCCTCGATAGCCCTGTAATGAAGTATATATCCTCCTCAATGGGCATGTACCACTGGTTGATACCAACCCGGAAAGCCTATTTTTGGGCATTCCACCTTCGGATAAGATGTCTCAAAAAAAAATATGGCCCTTTAGGGAAGTAGCCTCCTCATAGAACTTGAGGAGGCCTACCTACCTTAGGAGTCCTTGTGTAGCTGTTGTAATAGGGTGAGGGTATACATCTCTCTCATTCTCTCATGCCTCCCACAGGCAAACCATGTATGTTTCTCTGCCTGTTGTTGTTTTTGTTCCCCTCTTCTCTCCTTTCACGTCTTTGAATGATTGACATATTAAACATAATTTTTTTATTAAATGAGACATGTATTTACAAATATACATATATAATTTTAAACAAAAATAAAAATAAAAAAGCAGTCGGTCTGCCAAAAACATAGTCACGCACTGGTCACGGTGCGTCTTTCTATGGAGCGCACTGGCCTCGGTGCACCTAATAATATTAAGCGCCTCGAGGACGGTGCTCCAAAAAAATTTATAGCACACCGTTGACTATGTACAGTGTCAGGAGGGTGGTGCACTGACTAAACTCTACGCCCCTAGGCATATAGTTAAGTCAGCAGACCGACCTCCTGCCATCGTGACATAGTGAACGATGCGGACTTTTACAAGGCTGCACCGTTGACGTAGTCAAAATACAAAAATTCGTGCGCTAACAAAAATATTCATCCCGGGGCTGCTATTTTGGTCAACGCACCACGTCACAGCTATTCCACTGGGTCAACGACGCGGCCGGATAACCAACCGCACCATACTTTTAAAAAAAATAAAATAACACGATTCACCTTTGGTACTGTCTCAGAACCGGTGCAGATACTGTTAGCACCAGTTTACCAAGCCGCACCATCGACAATATGGAATAGTGTAATATTCCCACTTTAGCACACCGCTAAATGGAATATTAAATTTTGTTTTTTACACATATGAGGTAAATAAATGAGTAAGGAGGCCCATACATTGCAGAATAATGAATAAAATCCCTCGTATTATGAAAGGGACATTCATAAGAGCGTTATTTTACACCCTCAAGTGTGAAAGAGGACATTTGCACGGAGAGAAGGTCAAGTTTGACCAAGTCAACAACGCTGGGATAGGAGGTGGAGAACACTTTGATAGATAGTGCGTTATGAATGGGAAGAGGGTTATTTGGTGAAGGAAACCCTAATGAGTGGGACCCATGGAGAGAGAGCTTTCACTTGTTTAAAAGGAGGGCAAGGCATCCATTGTTATTCATGCTATGTATTATTGATTTCTTGGTCTGTTCAGACTTTGTGCATTCTCCTGTTGTTTAGCAGAGTTTCAGTGTTGCTTAGCACAAGGATTTCTTGTTTAGGAATTCCTTCTCCTCTCAAGTGAGGCCTCTTGAAGGAGCTTTCACTTCATTTCTCCACATCCAGGCTTGAGGCCAAGCTACCACCTTCAGCTACAGCACAGTTTCTGTTGAGAGCTGGGTTGTGTTGGAGGGCGTTGCAGTGGAGGGTTGACAACACCACTTCCGGGGCTTGTTTTTCAAAGGAGAAAGCTTTCTTTCCTTTGGAACACTAGTGAGGAATATTCTAGAGCTTATTGCAAATTTTGGCACTTGGCCAACACATTCCCTTTCTCCTACAGCGTATTCCCTTCTCTAGACTGTGTTATTTTCAGTGTGCAATTGTAGTAAGAGCTTGCAGGATTATTGGAGGGTGAGATATTCAGTGATAGGATCAAAATTTAACTTGAGAGATCCATTGGAGGAGTTGTATTTATCTGATGCAGCATCTTCAGTCATCTCCATCCAGTTCCAGTTCTTGAGTTGCAGCTGCTACCCTGCAACTCTGGCATTTCTGCAGTTTTACATATTTCAGCCAATCCTTGCAGGATTGACTTGAGATAGTCTTTGGGAGCTTATATCTTCTCTCCCATTATTGTGTGAGCCATATATATGTAAATCTATGATGTTTTGTATTCCCTGTAGTATTTCTTTATCTATGATTGCGCAATTTTGATCCATAAACATTCTGCTATATAGCAGCATTCCACCTTTATACATGTATTCATGAGAGGCTTGTTTGCCTTGTTCATTTGAGTTGTATTGAACATGTTTTCTGCTGATTTGCACAATAAAATGGCTCCATGGTTTCCATAAATTTTGGTATTATGTTGTTCAATGCTATTTCCAGTTCTTTTTTACATATTGCTGGATCTCCAATTTTTGAATATCTTAAGATATTCCCATTGTTGTAGATTTTCCTTATTTTGGGATATTAAAGTGGTATCAAAGCATAGTCTTGGCTCAGCCTGTGGAACTCATCCATGATGCTATTAAGAGAAGAAGATATGAATAGAAATAAGACTCCATTATGTGGAGGAAGAATGGAGGAGAGGCTCACAAAGCTTCTTCCAAAATCTATGCAGAGCATCAATGAAGATCTTAAGAAGATGAGAGAGGAGATGGAATCTCCAGAGAATTTTGAATCTAGAGCCAGATCTAGATTGGCACATGATAGGTGTGAGAATGCAGCTACACCCTATTATGCGCAGCGCATTCAAATGCCCATATCTTCTATGACAAAGGTGGAAGAAGAGGAAATTCCAAGGAGGGAAACTCATAGCCATTTTCTGCAAGAGTATGAATCTCAAATTGAAAAGTTTAGAGATCATATTACTTTCAAAGAGTTTTGCAAGATCAAGGTGGAGAGGAGAAAGCCGCATGACATGGATAGAATTTATCTATCTACCTTTGATGGATCCCCAACTTGTTCAACCAAAACTTGGGTGGAGGAATTGCATACTTATTTGCAGCAGCACCAAGTTTCTGAAGATGAAGCCATCAGAGTTGCAGCGCTGCACTTTGAAGGTAAGGCCTATGCTTGGTGGATGTTTGAGTCATTTTCATTGAAAAATTTTAATACTTCTTCTTTTGCAAATTTCACTAAGAGTTTGGTAGGAAGGTTTGATAAAAAACATGAAAAAATCAAACCAATAAAACTTTTGCATAAATTGGGAGGACTTACAAACTTAAAACCACTTCAGAAACCTATTGGAGGAACTCACATCTTACATGATATCTTGCTAGAGGAAAGATCCTTCTTTCATAACCTTGGAGAAGAGGGCATGAAGGTTCCTTTTGCAAAGGAGGATCCTCTTATTGAGCAGTTACCTGCAATTCATATTGAAAATGGAGAGAAAGATGGGGGTTACAGTGTTGTCACATCTAGAGCATATCTAGTGTCTCATGCAGAGGAAGGAGGAGCTCTTGCTCCAACTAGAGGGATTCTTGTATCAATGCAAGGAATTCCCCAGGATCTCACATGTGGAGATCAAGGCATAACTCATGATTTACATGTGCCATTGATGATAGAGTGTGAACCTATGGAGATACAAGGAGGAGATAGGGAGGATGACCACCATCATGTGATGAGGAGAACACACCCATATATATTTCATGAGGTTGATGCACCTAATAGGGAGACTGGATTGCGCAGTGAGAGAAGGGACAAGTCTATCCATTCATATATGCATTCTACTCTTGATGATGATGTCTCATTGCATGGAGACATTTCACCAAGGAGACCACCAGATCAGTAGATGATGAGAGGTTCTTTACATTTTGAGGCATCATTCATTGATTTCAGAGGAATGGAGACCTTGGGAGGTCATTGTACAGTGCTGAGAGTCTTGGGTAGACTCAAGGAGGAGAGAGGAATTCTCTCAACATCATCTTTACCCACTCTCATTTTAGATTCTGCGTTGTGGCAGAAGCAGCAGGGGAAGGATAGCAACCTTCCAACTTGCATCTTTGGAATGGGAGATGTCAAAGGAGAGGATAACCGTATGACAGATGTTCTTCATGAGAGATCATCAGCACTGTCACTATGGAGGATAGATCCATATTAAAACTCCCAAATATTGGTAGATTGTTCCAAGGATCTTTTCACTTGTATGATATTGGATGATCAACATAGGAGGAGATGCATGGATCATGTGGAGATGGAGGAGATACATAACTCTTTGGAAGAGTTAGCATAGCCACCTCTTTTCTCTTTGAGGATGAGACGAGACTCATCTATGAGCCACTCCATTTACATGAGCAATACATATGGTAAGGGTATTGTTTGTTTGCATAATGACTTGTATGATGCATATATGCATCCCTTAACCATACATGTGCAAGATGTTACTCCAAGGAGGAGAATTCTTTTTTTTCGACTTCATGGTATACTTGAGGCCATGAGCAGTATTGATGACCACTCCCTAGGAGGACTTGGGGAGGAGATGTATTTTGGAGAACATGCTCACTTTGTACCATACATCATTCACTTTCTCCAAACATATGAGGAGAGTGGGACAACAAGAAAGTGGTTGAGAGACCACACATTTTGTCACTCTCTTTTGCAGTTGAGGATCAAACCGCATTGGCTACATCTAAGGGACCATTGTCCTTCTCCCTTTCTTCATATGGCATCTAGCATGATTCTCATTGTAGTTCCTTATGTTGTTGTTGTTCTTATTTTTATTGGGAGCATGATTGAGGGAGTGGCACATTGGTTGGATGTGTCCCTTGGGAGAGAGATTTCCCACATTTTTTTCCTTGCATTTTCTGATGGGAGCATGAGAGAGTATGTGGCCACTGCAGCAAAACACTTGTTTCCATTTGAGGTGAGCCATATGATTGATTGGATGCCATATGATGGTGACTTCCAACTCATCACATATGAGATGATTTGGGCCAACATGTTTCATAACGTTGGAGAATAGATCCTTGAGGATATATTCTTCTTCTTGCCACTTGTAGGCAACATTATTTCTGCCCAGGATCAGCAGACACTCTACACTTATCTTAAGTGGACAGGAAGATAGCGTGGGGTAGGCTATTTTTTCTACCATGATCAGATTTTCAGCCCACCTATACTACAGGAGCTCAAGGTGGAGGAGCATTTTCAGGAGTTGCCATGTTGGGAGGTAACTCATTTTGTATGGATGATTGCTTGGGGATGGGAGCTTCATATGGTGATGGTAGATCCCAACTCATATCAGACCTCATGCCTCGAGAAGGCCCCTCAGTTTTATCTTTGCAGTTGCTTGAGGAAAAGCAACATTTGGGAGGGGAGTACTATAATATTCCCACTTTAGCACACTGCTAAATGGAATATTAAATTTTTTTGTTTACACATAGGAGGTAAATAAATGGGTAAGGAGGCCCATACATTGCAGAAGAATGAATAAAATCACTCATCGTACGAAAGGGGATATTCATAAGAGTGGGATTTCACACCCTCAAGTGTGAAAGAGGACATTTGCACAGAGACAAGGTCAAGTTTGACCAAGTGAATAGCACTGGGATAGGAGGTGGAGAACACTTTGATAGACATCGTAGTATGAATGGGAATATGTAATATCCCAAAATGGGTACAGCTACACTATTGGGAATAATTTGAGTTATTACCAATGTGGAGCTTCAGCAAATCATGAGCTTGGAAATTTAGAGCAGCTCAATAGATGTAAAATAACATCACACCAGAATATGAAATAACCTCAGCAACAAGATGGCCTATATTCTCTTTCCTGGGTGGGGAAATGCAACAATACAAGGCATAAAATAGCTATCTTTAGAAAATAACGCTATACAAGTGAGAAATGGGACTTGGATCCCTTATAAGACATTATATACTACCCACATGCATAATTAGAGGTGAAACAAATCACTCTATCTCATATAAACAGATCTCCCCAAGTCAATGCAGCTCAAATAAGCCCAAATCCCATAGCCTAGCTCATGCAACAACTACTGAAGAAAGGAATGCATTATATTAATGGGGCTTTATGCAGAAAATAATGGAATAATATTGATATGAAGCTTATATTAATAAAACAAAGAGAAATGGAGGTTGAGCCTCTTTTATACAAGGAGAAAGACACCCGGCAAGGGTTTCTGGAAAAATGCATGAATAACAAGAAGCACTGCAAAAAATAACACAGTTACTACATCTCTATATTATACATGGCTTAATATGACATTATATAGCTGAATAATACAATAAAATTTCCCTAGGCCCTCTTATTAGAACTCCCGGAGGAAAATGAAGACCTCCTCCTCAAAGACTAGCAGGAAATCAAAGGGTGCAACCCTGCTACTGCTGCCCCTACATAAAAGACACAGTTTTCTAAAGGTAACTGCATTATGGCTAAATGTAGATGAATGAACCCAAGCCAAATGTTGAAATGAAGCTCAAATCCTTCCCTCTTGATCCCTTAAGCAAGATGATCCAAAAAGAGGATGGAATTCCCGCACGGGAATTCTTTGCACTAAGCAGTGCAGCAACTCCGACTATATAGTTGAAGCTTGAAAGTAGTCACAAGACCCAAATAGATGAATACATGAATAATCTCTTTGATTCTATGCCCTTCCTTTTATCTTTGGTGAGCCTCCTCCCCCGGACCCCACACAATGTTGAGGTGACTTCCTAGTGAAGCTTCCTCTTTCAAAATTGTGCTGCCCTAGCTAGCTTCCCTCCTCTTTGTAGCAGCGCTGTTGACTTGGTCAACTAGAACTAATCCACCTGCAATGCCTCTTTTCACACTAAGGGATCTTCAATCTGGTTCTCATATGTGTGTCTAGGCTGATCCTTGTTCACATTGAGCTGGTTTACTTGAGTGATTTCTTCCTCCTCATGAATGGATGTTGACTTAGTCAAACTTGACTATGTCTCCATCTAATTTGCCCTTTTTCACACTTAGAAGTGTAAAACCAGCTCCTAAGGTTATATCCTTCCTTAATAAGGTTGAATTTATTCATATTTTTATTTTTCATGGGCTTCCTTACCCATTTATTCCTATCCTAGGTGAAAGTAGCAAAATCTAATATTCCAATCTTCTTGTGTGAAAATTTTGGAATATTACAGAAAAGGGTTAATTGGTGAAGGAAACCCTAATGAGTGGGATCCATGGAGAGAGGGCTTTCACTTGTTTAAGTTGAGGGCAAGGAAGCCATTGTTATTCATGCTATGTATTATTGATTTCTTGGTCTGTTTAGACTTTTTGCATTCTCCTGCTGGTTAGCATAGTTGGAATGCTACTTAGCACAAGGATTTCATGTTTCAGAATTCCTTCTCCTTTCAGGAGAGGCCTCTTGAAGGAGCTTGCACTTCATTTCTCCACATATAGGCTTGAGGCCAAGCTACCTCCTTCAACTACAACGATGTTTCTGTTGAGAGCTGGGTTGTGTTGCAGGGTGTTGCAATGGAGGGTTGACAACACCACTTCCAGGGCTTGTTTTTCAAAGGAGAAAGATTTCTTTCCTTTAGAACACCAGTGAGGAATATTTTGGAGCTTGATTCAGACTTTGGCACATGGGAAACACATTCCCTTTCTCCTACAGCGTATTCCCTTCTCTAGACTGCATTATTTTCAGTGTGCAATTGCAGTAAGGGCTTGCAGGATAATTGGAGGGTGAGATATTTGGTGATAGGATCAGCCTTTCAATTGAGAGATCCATTGGAGGAGGTTTATTTGTTTGATGCAGAATCTTCAATCATCTCCATCCAGTTCCAGTTCTTGAGTTGCAGCTGCTAACCTGAAACTCCGACATTTCTGTCGTTTTGCATATTTCAGCCAATCCTTGCAGGATTGACTTGAGATAGTCTTTGGGAGCTTAGATCTTCTCTCCCATTATTGTATGAGCCATATATATGCAAATATATGATGTTTTGTATTCCCTGTAGTAGTGATTTATCTATGACTGCGCAGTTTTGATACATAGACATTTTTTTATATAGCAGCATTCCACCTTTATACATGTATTCATGAGAGGCTTGTTTGCCTTGTTCATTTGAGTTGTATTGAACATGTTTGCTGCTGATTTACATAATAAAATGGCTCCATGGCTTCCATACATTTTGGTGTGATGTTGTTCACTACTATTTCCAGTTTTTGTTTACATATTACTGGATCTCCAATTTTGGAATATCTTAAGATATTCCCATTGTTGTAGATTTTCCCTATTTTGGGATATTACAAATAGCGTCAACACGGTGCATTGACAACATTACCCACCCAGGGTGGAAATCTAGTCAACGGACCATGTTGCTGCTATTCCACATTGTCAACGGTGCGGCCTGGTAAACAATCGCACCTCACTTTTTAAATTTTTTTAAAATAACATGGTGTGCCTATCAGTATTTCCCCAGAACTAGTGCAGATATTGTTAGCACCAGCTGCGGTGCAGCTTGTAAATTTATAGGCAGCACCACAAATCAATGTGAGCCGAATGGCTCGAGCGCACCGTGCAAAAAAAAATTTCCTTTTAAATGGTTAATTTTAAGGTTATTTGAAATTATAATCTGCTAAAAGGCTTAATTATGGAAAAATAAGAAAAATACCTGTACATTTACTCGTTGATGAGGCATATTGGTTGTATAATTTGTAAAATAAAAATTTTCCATCGTTTTGCAAAATTCAAGCTGGAGATTGGTGGGCAATGCATAGCAGTAGTGCGTGCAATGAGTCCAATGGGAGCAATGATGTCAGGGCGGCTCAGACAAGGATAAATTGCACCGGTGCTTGACAGCTCTATAGCACTGAAAAAAGTGAAAAATGCAATTTTTTGGTTGTAATTATTTTTTTATTTAACCCTGTTCTGGTGCGTGAGATTTTATAGGCACACCGGTGCGTTTTCTTCATTACGCACCGGGTAGTTTCTGTTTTAATGCGCTCTTTATGAGGCACCGATGCAAACGGTTTGTAAATTACTGGTGCGCTACAATAATACAACGCACTGGAAGGGTGTGTACGGAGTGCACAATGTCTGGTGTGCCAATGTTTTGTGCGGTTTTTTGGCCGTAACTTTTTTTATTTTACCCTGTTCCAATGTGCGGGGTTTTATGGACGCACCAGTTCATTTTAATCATTCCACGCCAGGCGATTCCTATTTATGTGCGCTTTTTATGAGGCACCGGTGTGGATGCTCTATAATGCACTGGGCGCTACAGTAATAAAATGCACCTGGCGGGTGTGTACGGAGTGCACGGTGTCCGATGTGACAATGTTTTGTGCGGTTTTTTTGCTGTAATTTTGTTTTTATTTAACCCCGTTCTAGTGCGTGGGGTTTTATGGATGCACCGGTGCATTTTCATCATTCCACGCCAGGCGGTTTCTGTTTTCGCGTTCTTTTTATGAGGCACCAATGCGGATGCTCTGTAAAGCACAGGGGCGCTACAGTAATAAAATGCATCGAGCGAGTGTGTAAGGAGCGCATGGTGTCCAGTGTGCCAATGTTTTGAGAGGTTTTTTTGTTGTAATTTTTTTTTTTTTTATCCCCATTCCGGTGCCATGGCTTATGGGTGCACCGGTGTGTTTTCTTCATTCCGCACCGGGTTGTTTTTCTTTTCGCGCACTTTTTATGAGGCACCGGGGTGGAAGTGTTGTAAAGGACCGGTGCGCTATAGAAATGAAACTCACCAGGTGTGTGTGTATGGAACGCATGGTGTCTAGTGTGCCAATGTTTTGTGCGCACCAGTGCTTTCTCATGTTAAACGCAATGGTGCGTTTTACTGTGATAAGCGCACTTGACGAAATACATCCGCAAACACCTCCACCTGCCAAATTCCACTAGAAACGGATTTCTGGGGTATTTTTATAAGGGATTCCTCAAAAACATCCTCTAGAGGGTCTTTTCCTTGTAGTGATGTCACTCTTATTGACTCATCCAGGCATAAAAGATCGTTACACACAAATCATCCTTAGGATTTATGTGACATGTATGGTCACTACTCTTATTGATACCCCAAAATTCCATACTTTCATGATACACTCATTTTCACATGAGAATTGTACACTTCTCATAGTGGAGACTCCAATCCTTTAATTGTGAATATTTGTATATCTCTTATATGAGGGTAAGGACATACTCAAGCTATCATAAATATTTATCCTCTTGATATGGACATGGACTAGAACACCATGAACATCATTTACATTTTATGGACCATGCGATCAATGTCTTTGGATTCCACTCCAACATCTGATTCTAAACATCAAAACATACATTCTATGTCTCATGTCAGTTTGGTTTCAAAATCAATGACACTTTGGTATTGTAGTCTCCATTCTACTTATATATATGTCACGAATGTGAACCATGTTTCTCATTCCAACGGAGATGATTTAATTTTCACTTCATGATTTGTTTCATTTAGCAATGTACACACTAGTACCTTTATTCTTCCCCATCATTAAGAACATTGAGACTCCCATACCATTCAAATCACTCTTGGGATGATCCAACTAATCATTCATATTTATTACCTTAGAGAACCAGTACCTATGAAAATTTTACTGTTGAATCACAGTCTTATATAGATGAGAATGTTTTCATTATATTCATGCCAATCCTTGCTATGGTGACACCCCTTTTTGAACCTAGAAATTTAGTCCCTTTGACTCACATTTGTAGTACCAAGATATATTAGTACATGACCATTTCCATTCTCAAATTTCATTCTTCCATACTGATCTATAATAGATCATTATATTATTTTTCATCTATCTCAATACTTTTAGAGTGGGAAAAGTGGAGGAATCAACTGACTGGACCATTTTTACCGACAAGACCTAGTTTGGAAAATTGGAGTCTAAATCATTCTAGGATCATTTTGAGGCATCAAATACATTTTTTTTGGGGCTAAAAAATCATTTCTTTAATGCAACACCTTTTATCATATTCTACACATTTATACCTTTCCAATGGCACAAAAACAACCTCAACTAGAGTCTTTATGCAGAAAATATGCCTCTCAAAAGTCGACCCTCTAGTTTTAACCGCGATAATTAGAGAGGATGTCACGTTAGCCCCCATAAATTATGTAAAAGGGGTTATCCACATCATTATGATGAAAAATACTCTAGAAGAGTCCATATTGTAACTTTTTTTAAGAGTTAAGGGAGTCAAATCTAACCACTGGTAGCCTATCAAGTTGTGTTGAAAATCGAGCCACTATGAGGGAAAGGGGTTCGATTTTTTTCAAGTGCACTTGTTCCATACACAAGAAACACAGTCAAGAGGGATATGGAGAGAGCACATAGAGAGGATTTTTTCATTTTAGTATTCCGTGAGGCACATTCCTTACTTCATTGTATTCAAAACCATTTTCTATTCAGAGAAAGAGAGGAGGGCGACATCACCTTCCAGCTGGGTTTTCTCCCGAAAGGGTTTCCAATGATATATCTTGTTTCAAATTTGGTTTCGTGAGGTTTTATTTTATCATTCTCTATGTTCTGCATAAATTTAATTTGGATGCACACATAAAAAATAATAATTTATGGATACAAAAATATAAAGAGAAATAAACACTCGTAACATAAATTTATAACTTTTTAATTATAATTTATCATATCTATTGTGACTAGATATCCAATGGAATATCCATGGAAGCTTACGGATCACCTACTTGATGGTTCTCATTATAGCAGTAATAATATTACGACTCCCAAGGGTCTCAAATTTAGTTTTCAACCTCGATTTCGTACAAATATAACAGGGGTAAACACTATGAGTGAATATGTACTTATATTTTCCTTTGCTAAATTTTCTAGGTGTGGAAGTACTCAGATGAGATCTAGTTACACAAAGAACATTCTAACTATTCTATGCTACAAGAAAAATTTAGAATTGTAATAAATCAAAGGCAATAAGTAAGCCTATGTTAACTGTAATGAAAGGAGGAAAAAAATATTAACCATGATGAAATTAAATCATATGTATTCTATTGTGAAACAAAATTAAAGTCACAACCAAAATAAAGCATATAAATAGAAAACCCTAATTCTAGAGGAAAAAGATAAATTTATATAACAAAATAGGTTAACAAATCTACTTGGTCTCTTTGCCTCTAAATTATATATTCATGGTTCAGGGACATTGCTATACATTAAGGAAGGTGAAACATGACTTGGATTCAAGTTTTGACAATTTTTAGAAGAAAAATAAAAATTGCTACGGGAGTCTCATTTTTGCTACAAGAGACAATCCAACGAGCAACAAAATGTGATAAGTACAATATTTCAAAGAAAATTGATCTAAGAGAAGGATTAAAAGTGATAAATAACTCATTTCCATGTCATCATATAAATCGTAGAATAATTTATTCAACAAATATATGGTTTTAGAGTCTCATGTAGTTCTGCAAATGCGGGGGACTATGTAGTCACAAAAAAACAACAATGGCATTGATCCGGGTCCGTCAGCTACTGGATTTACCCATGATATTTTACTGATGTGATGTTGTTATAATTTCATTTTAAAAGAGCATAAAATCACACATATGCATGCTTAAGAAAGAGGAAACAAGACAACCATCAGGAACATAAGAACACGGGATGTTGATAACGGAGTTCACCTAGTATGGGCTACGTCTCCGGGCTTGGTGTCAAAATGGAGTAGGCCTCTTGATATAGTGATGGAAATGGTGAGATTTACATGGATGATGTTCTCTATCATACAAGGATATGTTCCCTCAACATGAGTGGCTTTTCTCTCCATGATACGTTCCGTTACAAGAACTCTCACTCAAAATGAACCTCCTATCAACATGATGTAGTCTCACATGAATCAAAAAGAAAGATCCTGCACCATGCATCAAGCAAGGATATAGAAACAATAATACATCTCAAAACAACTAATAAATGAGGCACATGATCAAAACTGCATATAACTCAACCCCTGGAGTTGGCTGAAGAAGAGGATGCTTAACTATTGAATCTGGCTACACCATCGAAGTCGTGGCGTCGAGGGGCATAGAATCGATTGTACATACTTGAGAATAATACACTATCACTCCAATATGGAAAATGGCTGAAACATGGGAAGCTCTGCTTATGAAATGGGCATCGCCATTGGATTCCTGTTGCTGAGAGGTGTAAAATTGACATAAAGTTTGTCGAATTATGACTCCTTCAACTTTGGGGCCTCAAGGAATCTTTTGATACCCTCAATATTCCCTGGGGCATGGTTCCACTGTATCCATGGCTCATGGTTCTACCTTGTAATATAAAAATAATAATAAAACTCAGTTTTTGTGTTGCCTTCTTTTTATTGGCGCCCACCCATCTGTGGGTCGAATGGAAAACTTGGGTTTATGTATGTTTTGGTGGGCAGCTTTTACAAAGTGCGCCCACCTAGAGCAATGGTAAAAAAGGTAATGGTTGAGGAGGGGTTAGGGGATCAAATCCCGCCCCTCCCCATTTATCACTCTATTGCACCATTATATATTTTTTGGTGTTTGTTTGGGATGTGTTGTCACAACGTTCCACCGGCAGGTTGTTTAATGGGACTGCCCGCTCGGGGGCTGAACACGTGGGTCAGGCGGGTTCGATCCCTACCGGTCCCCAACTCTCCATTGCATAGTCATTGGTTTATGGTGGGCGAGATCCACTCCACGTGGCCTGATCCCACTTGGATTTTGTTTTAACGTATGTGGCATATGTATTTTTGTGATTATATCATGCAGTTCGGCGGGGGTCATGGCCCGTCGACCCAAAATCCTTTAATATTTTTATGATATGGTCATTTTGGGGTGGCGGGGTTGGTGGTCCGCCACCACATTCAATATATATTTTTTTATTTTTAATACAATAATGTTCAAATTTTTTATTTTCACGAAAATAAGGGTTATTGGGAAATTTAACGAGGCTACAATTTCACCCATTTTCAAGAGCTTAGTTCCCTGCCAGTTGATGGTGAATTTGTGGGACACTTAAACCTGGCCCACTGCCCAACTTTGAACAAAACTTTTACTCACTCTAACTTCTTCATACGGGCTTGGTTTGGAGATCCATTCACACCATTGGAATCAGGGAGACGAACAATTCAATATGAACCTAGTTTGAGAGAAATCCGAACACTTTGAATTTTGACCATTTTTTAGCCCTCTTGATCTCTTGAGGGTGTTTGGAGCCACCTGGATCAAACATATAACTAATAAATATCAACAACTAAGGTGAACTCAAATTCATAAATAAATATGCTAACTAAAAATAATAATCACTACTAATTCTACCATCTAGTGACAAAATATTGTGCAAGAAAATACTCTTACAAAATAAGCTAATTAACCCTGTATAAAAATGATACTCATAAATAAATTGTAGAAATGAAAACGTGCATAAATAATAATGATACAAAAAAGGTCTTGAGAATATGTGGTGCAACCTAAACCAATGAAGCTTTGATATCTAAACTAGAAGTAGAATAAGAACCAAACATGTCTTTCATTAATTGGAAAATTGCTTGTACATAAAGGGTTGCAATACTTAACCTCCACTACTTTGCTTCTACTATTTCCACTAACTTTTACTAGACCACTAATGGAATACTCAAGTCCCTTATTTATACAAAATCAATGAGGGGAAGCCTCCTTGATAGGAGGAATGCTTTCCCTCAAAAAATCCTAGAAAATAGGATCATGCTCCCTAATTGACCTCGCAGCTATAGGGAGGAGTATTTAGTGTTCTAAGCTAGCTTAGTTTTATCTTTTTGTAGCATGGGACAAGTCCCATGAATATATTTGACTGAATATTGTTGTAATTTTTACAAAATATTCTAAATATCCTACATCATAATAATATTATGTACATACAACATGATAAATCTCTTTAACCTCCCTAACAACTCATTTAATCTAAGAAAACACTATTAAGTGCAAAAGGGAAGGTCTAATACAACCTTTATGTGCCTATGAAAGGTTGGATGAGCTTTATTTTTTACCTAATTTTGAGGCCCATCATATCCGCTAATGAAACTGTCTCTCATCCTTTAAGCAACCATTCCTTCCTCCTTCCTCTATTTTTCATCATTCATTTTCTTAATGACCCATTTTATATATCATGTTGCACTGAAGGTGGTCATTCTTGTTGGATTAAAATTTCATTTTCCTCAATGTACAATCACTCCCTTGACTCTTCTTCTTGACTTCGATGTTCATGAATATATAACAAAAAGGGTCGATTGAATATAAATCAAATCCATTGTACCTCAAGTTTCTGAATGTTCCCCTTATACAAAGGAGTTTTGTCCAGTGAAGCTTGTAACATGTTAGAGGAATGATACTCTTTGATATTCATGTTGCAAGGTAGTGTTTTCCATATCCTCCTTACTTCATTGAATTCCCCTTGAAAGGGTAATGACATTATTGATTAACTATTCACCAATGTATATTACCAACCCTTTAATTGTAGTGACTACCTCATAGCCGTCAGGGTGCTTTAGGTTTAAGGAAAACTCTACGGAAATTTCATCATCATACCTTGTCAACTTCTCAAAGAACCCTATCTAATGAAAATTTTCTAAGATAGACCTAGCCTCAGGATTCTTATGAATCCAAGTTGCACCAGTGGGTTATCTATTGTTGATCCCCCTCCCATTATATGTGTTGAATATGCAACAAGAAATTCCTAATTTAATTTTCCCTTGAATTAAATTAGGAGAAAATTGTATTTCCATATCACAAGAAAACTTGAATGAGTTAAATAAGTTAGTATCAATTAGTTAGCTTAGTTAATTCAAGTTAGAGGCCTAACTTAAGTTGTGTAAAGTGATTCCTAAATTTTAGGATCTTGGGCTGAGTTAATTTCAGTTGTAATAATTTAATTTAGTTAAATGGAGTTAAAGTAAGTTAAACTAGTTCCAACTGTTGGATTAAATAGTAAGAGGTATAGTAGTGGGGTGCAGCTTTAGTGTTCAACCAGTTAACTAATTAATCAGCCATAATTAACTCATGCATGCATGAAATTCAAGTTACCTAGTTTATATTGGAGTTCAAGGGCATCATACTATCAGTTGTATAATTATCTAAGTTGTACAGGTGGTGCATGCAATCAGAGAAGGGCCTACAGGGATTGCACAATTTAGGATAGGGATTTCCCTAATTAGTAGGGGGATAATTCCTTGAGAAACAATGAAAGGAAATATGGACTTGGGGAAGTAGTAATTTGGTTAAGTATTGACCAGAGTGGGCTTAGGTATCAAAGAGATAGATTATACTTATGAAGAGGATGATCTGAGAAAAAATTATATTTATTCTCTATTTTCTAACTAATGCAATACATATAGGAAGGGGTTTTGAGCATTTTATTTCCCCTAGATATATCCCCGTTTCTGTGTATTTATTCATGTCGCATGTTTTTGATATATGCTCTTAATCATGAATTACTTTCTGCATATGAGCATAGTATATTTGAGCCTTGTGTTTTAGAGAATTACATGAGCAGTATTGAATCTACAATTAATTTCTACATGGTATCAGACATATATTCATAGTACAGAAGAGATTTCAAAGTTATCATTTCAGGAGGTTCGAATTTCAATATCAGTATTGTAGGTTTTCTCCAAGACTAAGAATATGACTTCCACCGAACTCAGGCTTGAGTATTATTTGGAAGGAACCAGGAATTTTGAGGCATGGAAGATGCACATGGAGTCAATATTAGGTGACCATGGGCTTCCATATTACATCAAGATATATGTTGTAAAATCCCCAACATATGATGCCTAGGATCTCGCTCAGTGGAAGAAGGATGTGGATGAACTGAGGAGAATCATATTGGAGGGAGATTGAGATCATATTGTCTCGAATCATCATGAGAAATAAAATTCGTTTGCGATGTGGAAAACAATGATAGACTTGTTTGATAAAAAAATTGACCATGAGAAGCTGACACTCAAGGAAAATATTTGAAGCATCAAAATGCAAAATCCTGAATCAATTCTGCAGTACCTTGGCAAGTTTACACAGTGTCATGAGGAACTTGGTGGGGTTAGTGTGACTGTTCTTGAAGAAGATTTGGTAGCTCTATCTCTGTTGGGACTTCCCAAGAGCTGGCACAGTTATCAATATTACGTAATTTTTAGAGACAAACTACCAAGTTGGGAGCATTTATGGTGTGATCTAGTACATGAAGAAATAAGGCAGAGAAAAAAAGATGGGACCTCATCCAAAGAAGAGGAAGGGGAAATTGCATTGGTCACCAAAGGAAAGAAAGCCAAGGGAAATAATTCCTAAGGTGAGGTTGATTCCATCCAAGAAGGAAATAAGAAATAATTTTCCAATATCAATTTCTTTCATTGTCATGATTTCGAGCACTTTGCCATGAAGTGTCCTCACAAGAAGGAAAGAAAGGAGAATGCAGTAGTTGCAGAAGGTGAAGCTTTGGTTTCAAAATTCAAGCTTGATTTCTCTCTCATTGCATGCATGGAAAGCACAATGATGGGTAATGTGTGGTATCTGGATAGTGGTGCCTTGTTCCACATGATGGGGAATAGAGATTTATTCAGTGACTTGGAGGAGAAATACCTCAAGAAAAAAATTGAGTTTGGAGACGATGGAAGGTATACCATGACCAGTATTTTTATAGTTTCTTTTCAGAGGGATTCCAATGCCTCTCTCAGGGTCAAAGATGAGATGTTTTTTTCGGGACTAAATAATAATCTTTTTTTCGTCGCATTGTTGGAATATCATGGTTGTGGTGTGATATTCAACAAAGGAAAGGCATTTCTGAGACACATCGCCACAAGAAAGGTGAATCATATCGGTGTGCGACTTAAGAATCTATATTGACTTGAGGTAGAAGATGGATTCAAAGAATTGAGGAGCAAGGAAAATATTAGAAACTTGGTTGTTGAGAGGGAACATGATTTACTTCTCAAAATGGAGCCTCAAAAGCAGCTTCAACAATTTTTGGAGCACCCACAAATGGAGAAGAAGAGAAGAGACAAAGTGGAAACATACACTCAAGGATAGACCTCCAGTAGGGAGAGATTTTGAGCTAAGTGGGTAGAGGGAGAATATG
Source organism: Pinus albicaulis (assembly GCA_034641835.2). Lineage (NCBI taxonomy): Eukaryota > Viridiplantae > Streptophyta > Pinopsida > Pinales > Pinaceae > Pinus > Pinus albicaulis. Next base: position 774,021,351 of record CM076582.1, read on the forward strand.
TATCCATACCTCCAAGTGTGAGGTGGGGTGATATGAAGTAATAGTCCCAGGAGCGCATAAATTTGGGCAGGGTCTATTGAGTTGTTCTCCTCATGCATCATTACCCTTCTACAGGGTCACACAATATTCAGTAGAAGGAATATCAATGTTAGTCAGATACTGAGGAGTTAATATAAGTGTTGACAGTAGAGTAGGAGGCTCAGTAGCAGAGTCAGCAGCAACACAACTTTCCCAGTAGATTGTTGTAGATTGATTCGGTGATTATTTTTATTTTATTTTTTTATTCTTAGTTGCAAATGTTGCAGTAGCAGCAACAACAATGAGAGGTTTTGCATGGAGTACATTCCAAATTTTCTTGATCAATATAGATGTGAATCCATTTCTTGTTGAGAGGGAGTGTTGAAAATGCAACAATAAATTACAAATATATTTTTCTCTTGAATTAAATTAGGAGAAATTGTAATTCCATATCACAAAAAAACTTGAATGAGTTAACTGAATTAGTATCACTTAGTTATCTTAGTTAGTTCGAGTTGAGGGCCTAACTTGAGTTGTGTAGAGTGATTCCTAAATTTTAGGACCTAGGTTGAGTCAATTTCAATTGTGACAATTTAATTCAATTAAATTGAGTTAAAGTCAGTTAAAATAGTTCCAAATTTTGGAGGAATTAGTAGAAGGTCTAGAAGTGGGGTGAAACTTCAGTGTTCAACCAATTAACTAATAAATCATACATAATTAACTCACGCGTGCATGAAATTCAAGTTACCCGGTTGAGATTGGAGTTCAAGGGTAGTGTACTATCAGTTTTATAATTATTCAAATTGTACAGGAGGTGCATGCAATTAGAGAAGGGCCTACAGGGATTGTGCAGTCCAGGATGTATATTTGCTTAATTAATAGGGGACTAATTACTTAAGAAAAAATGTAAGGAAATAGGGACTTGGGCAAGTAGGAATTTGGTTAAGTATTTACTAGAGTTGGCTTAGGAAGCAATGAGATAGATTATACTTGTGTTGGGGTTTCTCATGCTTGCTCCATAATGTAAGGGCATACTTAGCACCTTGGTTTTACTTCATTAATGGCATCCTTAGCACCTAGGTTTGCATGAGGTTCATGTATTACAAGATAGGAAGGGGTTTTGAGAAGTTTATCTCCCATATATATATATATATATATATATATATATATATATCTATATATATATATATTGATCAGATTCGGATAAGGACGTAAGTGATAGCTCAAATTTCAAAGTGTTCAAAAGTTTGTCAAAATTGAGTGACCGAATAGATCTCTTCTTCCTAATTCTTAATCCGTGAACGGTTTGAAAAACTAACACCGTATGAAGAAGTTATCGTGATTTGAAATGTCTAGTAAACAACAAATTTTGACATTTGACCAGGGTTGACCAGGCAAAGGTACAGTCAACAAAAAGGAATATTCCTCGAAATATTCTCTCAGAATATTCCTTCCAAGCCAATTAGATGTTGACAAGTGTCAAATTTTATAAGGCATATGAAATTGTTGGGCCAATCAAAGGGCACCATGTGGGAAGCCTGGAAGCCGCCGCATGGACCCAAAAGTTCATATTGAAATTTTGGTGGAGCGGACAGAGATCAACCGTGAGACATCCCCCATGGCTAGCGTTCCCGCGTGCCAACAAGCCACACAGTTTTTCTTAACATATAAAGTTTGCGGCTTTATTTTATAGTTAATTTGATTAGAGTTTGGGGGTTGAGACTGTCCGTGGTCCCAACCCTCCAGCGGTCCCATCTGGCGTGGTCACATGTTATAACTGCAACTAGTGCAGTAAACATTACCTCCAACAACTATACCACCAGAAAACTTTGCCTAAATTTTTTTTTAAGACTTATCACATATAAAGGTTAGTCATCGCGCGGTTAGCGCTAACACGTCATTCAAACCCATGACTCAACTCTCGTTTGAAACCTTATCCACTGTGAGTTTCGCCGACTGTTACAGTCAGGGCCAGGGTTGGGGTGCGCATGTGGCCACCCCAAGCATAATATTTATTTCCACAGTTAATACTGGCATAATTTTAGCCAGTGCACCCAAATTTGTGCGGATTTCCTAAATTAAATCCAGTTAAGTGGGGTCCTCCACAATTAGAGGAGATTTCCTAGGTGTAACTGGGAAAATGAGTTGGAGATTCAATTTTCAACCATTATGAGTGAACAGAGAGTCATTATTAGCTAATTGGAACATTATGGAGCCATTGGTGAGGGTTTCAGACCCATCATAGAACTTCTGAGCGTGATTTTTCTTCAAATAATTTCCAAGGTCCACAAGGGCCACCAGGAGTCAGTAGCAGAATGAGGCCTAGCCAGGGCATCTAGAGGCCATTCTCAAGAAACCAATAGTCATTTTTGGATTTTTCAGACATTATAGAGCCATTGGTGAGGTTTTTAGAGCTATCTTAGGACTTATGAGCATGATTTTGCTTCAGAGAAGTTCCAAGGCTCACTAGGGCCCAACAAGAGAATGAGGCCTAGCCAGGGAATTCAGTGACCATTCTCAGCAAACCAATAGTCTATTCTAACTATATTGAACCTTCTGAATCCAATGGAAGAATCTTCAGAAGCTTTTGGAGACTTCTGAAGGCCGATATGCTATGGAGAATTTTTCATTGAACTTAGAGCCATAGGGTGCCACCGGGGGTTGGAGGCCTAGATTGGGGAGCCAGAGCTCAATTTGAGAAAATGAGCAGCCTAATTTGGATGTTTGATATATGATGGAGATATTAGAAAAGGTTTCAGGGATATAAAAGGACTTCTAAGGGAGTTAGTGCCACAGATAAGCTCAAGGAAACTTAAGGGCACCGACAGAAGAGGTCAAGTGAAAGGGATCCTAGGTCCATTTCCAAAGAGTTAGCAACCATTCCAGGGGTATGATGGTATTATAAAACCATTGGTAAAGTTCAAAAAACCATTAGACTTAAGTAGAAACTTTTAAAATAAATTTTCCATCATAATCCCAAAGAGCCAAGTCAATTGACAAAGGCTTAAGGAAACGTAGCCCACGACATTCGGGTGAAATCCTTTATTAAATTTGATGTTATGTGTTGATGATTAGTTTGCTACAATTTTTTCTTGTTGTACATGATTTTAATCAAAAAAAACAAAATTTAATTCCTCACACATAAAGACTTAAAACAGTTAAAAAGTCATACACTTGGTTCAAGTATTCAATTCTGCATTATCAAGTATTAGCAATATCTTAATTTGTTTTAACTGAGTGGGAGGTGCTTCCATAGAATAACAAGTCAACCACCCATTCATATTAGTTGGTATCACAGGACTAGGTTGGTTGCTTGATAGAGCACTAGGTTTCTTACTTGACAAAGCACTTGCTTTCTTGTTTGACTTGAAAGGTGTTTAACAGTGCAAATAATTTAACTGTTTTCAAATTGACTGATGCTTACAATTTTGAGTTTTCTAGAGGCGAATGGGAGCTATTGCTAGCTAAGTCTAGAATAGGACAAGAAATAAGAAGTCTGAAAGTATTCTCCTTACCCAAAGGACCTCAAGGAAAACCTTGAATCACAAGTGGGATTGTTTACAAAAGAGGCTACTTGAAGAAGAGATACAAGCTGTAGAGAAGAACTTGAATCTGCAACCATATTTTTAAGAAGCTTGTCAATTGTTTTTGAAGCTTTGTGATTTTTTGTTGAAGTTATTTAATTCATTTAAATAATGATGACAACTTCATCAAGTGAGGCTTCTAAATCCTCCACCTTTACAAGACTCGTTTATGAAGAGATGAAGCGAGACTTCTACATCCTGAAGGATATGGTGCAAATTCTATATGAAGATGGAAAGGAAAGCACTAGACTTCATGAGAAATTGGTTGCTATAAAGAAAGAGGAAGGAGTACTTCTTCAAATAATGCATGAGTTGGAGATGCAACTCCATCATGACCAAGAGGCCTTAACCAAACACATGCTTGAAGCAGAGGTAAATCACTCAAATTTGTCTTCAAATTCCTCTTCAGATAGATGTGTAGGCTCATTTGAAAAATACACTAGAGGTATAGGGTTCAAATTGATGTTAAAAATGGGATATGAAGGCAAGGGACTACGAAAACATGCACAAGGCATGACTGAGCCTATTATGGTTGAGGAAAGGCCTAAGAAGTTTGGTATAGGCTCTGTTCAATCTTATGGTGAAAACTCTACAGCCATGAAGGAACTTGAGACAGTTTCAAGAAGAACTTTTGTTGCAAGTTCAAAACCACAAACATTTCAAGTTTGTTTTCAAGATGACTTAAATTTTTTGAAGCCTATGTTGCAGCAAGATGTGTGTAGACATGCAGTTTATGGCGAGAAAGAGAGTTTTGACATCTATCATGACATGAACACTGATGTTGGTCTTCAAAAGAAAGTTGGAATCTCTTCAAGTTCATCTCCTCAAGAAGGTAAAAAGATGGACATGCAAAGCAACATTTGAGGTATAATTCTTCCCATAGTCAAGTTGATTATGTTTATGTTAAGCATGAAAAATATCCATGCATGAATGGAAGAAAGAGTTTTTCTTCCTATTGTGGTTTTTGTAACCATGAAGTTTCATGATGCTGGAAGAGAATGAAGGCATACAGGAAATAGTCAAAGTGAAGGTAACTTGAACAAAAGATGCAAAAGACTTGCACACATTGCCAGAAGAAGGGACATCTTATTGCCCAATAATGGACACTGCATCCAACCAATCATCCCAAGAATTTGAAGCAAGAGGATAAAAATACTGGTGAAAATGGAACCAAATATTCCATCATCTATGTGAGACCATATGATTCACAAGAAGAAGATTTTCAGTAGGAAAAATCACCATGCAAGTGGCTTGGTAATAAGTGGCTTTACTTCTCAACTCAGTAAGACATACATTCATTTGTACATATGAAAATTTTAGTCATGTATGCATGCATTTATGTTGAAAACCTACGTTTGTATGGGACACCTTTGATCTATGATCAAGGAAATGATGTTCAGCTACTTTCTATTGAATATTTCTCACCAGAATTTCTGGATGAGCTCAAGAAAGATACAATTCTTGACTGGAGGAAAAGAGCATCCAAAATGGGAAGTGTTGCCTACCTTCGAGTTGGGCTCAAAGGCACTAAGCCAAGCAAGGAAAAGTGGATGGAGGCTGGAAAGGTGAGGGAGATGTACTCTCATCTACTGAACAGATAATCAAGTCTTTTGGGGTCCAAAAGATTCCCAATGGGGAGGAGTGATCATATTTGGATCAGGAGGTACGTGATAGCTCAAATTTAAAAGTGTTAGAAAGTGTTCTGAACCTGAGTGACTGATAGATCTCATCTTCTTGATTCTGGCACCGTGAACAGTTCAAAAAACTGACACTGTATGAAGAAGTTATCGTGATTTGAAAAGTCCATTAAACTGCAAATTTTGACATTTGACCAGGGTTGATTGGGCAAAGGTACAATCAACCAAAAGCAATATTCTAGGGAATATTCCCCAAAATATTCTCTTGAAATATTCCTTCTGAGCTAGTTAGATGTTGACAAGTGCCGAATTTTTATTGGGCATACGAATTTGTTGGGCCAAGCAAAGGGCGCCAAGTGGCAAGCCTGGAGGCCGCCACGTGGACCCAACAGTTCATATTAAAATTTTGGTGGAGTGGACAGGACTCGACCATGAGACCTCCCACCCAGCTAGTGTGCCCATGTGCCAACATGCCACATATTGTTTCTTAACATATAACATTTGCGGGTTTATTTTATAGTTAATTGAATTGGAGTTTGGGGGTTGAGACCGCCGGTGGTCCCAACTTGCCAGCGGTCCCATGTGGTGTGGTCACATGTTATAACTGCAACCGACACAGTAAATTTTACCTCCAAAAAATATATCTCCAGAAAACTCCACCTGCATTTTGTTATTAAGACTTGTCACATATAACAGTTAGTCACCACACGGTTAGCGCCAACACGTCGTTCAAACCCACGACTTAACTCCAGTTTGAAACCTTATCCACCGTGAGTTCCGTCGATCGTTATGGTTAGGGCCGGGGTTGGGGTGCACATGTGGCCACCTTAACCATAATATTTATTTCCGCAGTTAATACTGGCGGACTTTTAGCCAGCGCACCCAAATTTGTGCAGATTTCCTAAATTAACTCTAGTTAAATGGAGTCCACATGTAGTGGAGCTTTCCTAGGTGTAATTGGAAAAATGAGTTGGAGACTCAATTTTCGACCATAATGAGTGAACAGAGAGACATTATTAGGTAATTGGAGCATTTTGGATCCATTGGTGAGGGTTTCCGAGCCATTAGAGAACTTCTGAGCATGATTGCTCCAAAGAAGTTCTAAGGCCACCAGCAGAATGAAGCCTAGCCAGGGTAGCTAGAGGTCATTCTCAGGAAATCAATAGTCATTTTTGGATGTTTCAAGCATTCTGGAGCCATTGGTGAGGTTTTTAGAGCCATATGAGGACTTCTGAGCATGATTTTTCTTCATAGAAGTTCCAAGGTCCACCAGGGCCACTAGGGGCCAACTAGAGAATGAGGTCTAGCTAGGGTAGTTAGTGAACATTCTTAGAAAACCAATAGTATATTATAACTATATTGAACCTTATGAATCCAATGGAATTATTTTCAAAATATTTTGGAGACTTATGAAGTCCGAGATGCTACAGAGAATTTTTCAGTGAGCCTAGAGCCACAGGGTGCCACAAGGGGTTGGAGGCCTAGATTGGGGAGCCAAAGCTCAATTTGAGAAAATGAATAGCCTAATTTGGATGTTTGATATATGTTGGAGAGAGAAGAAAATTTTTTAGGGACAGAAAAGGACTTCTAAGGGAGTTAGTGCCACAAAGAATCTTAAGGAAGCTTAAGGGCACTGACATAAGAGGTCAAGTCAAAGGGAGCCTAGGTCCATTTCCAGAGAGTTAGTAGCCATTCCAAGGGTATGAAGGTATTATAAACCCATTTTTAACTTTCAAAAAACCATTGGAGTTAAGTAGAAACTTATAAAATAAATTTTCCATCATAATCCCAAAGAGCCAAGTAAATTGGCAAAGGCTCAAGGAGACGTAGCCCACGACATTCGGGTGATCTCCTTTATTAAATTTTATGTTATGTGTTGATGATTATTTTGCTACAATTTATTCTTGGTGTACATGCTTTTAATCAACAAAAACAAATGTTTAATTCATCACACATAAAGACTTAAAACAGTTAAAATTCATACACTTGGTTCAAGTATTAAATTCCGCACTATCAAGTATAAGAAAGACCTTAATTTGTTTTAACTGAGTGGGAGGTGATTGCATAGCATAGCAAGACAACCACCCATTTCAGATCATATATCCTCATGTATGTGTATTTATTCATGTCATATGTTTTTGATATATGCTCTTAATCATGAATTGATTTCCACATATGAGTAGAGTATATTTGAGTCTTTTGTTTTAGAACATTACATGAACAGTACTGAATCTACAATTAATTTGTACAATATGAAAAAAAATTCACAAGTTTGGAACATATTTTATTGCAAAGAAATGATGTTTCTTTACTACTACAAGAATTAAATTTTTCTTGTGGTAGCAAGGGTTTTTGTACCTAGGGGAAAATTCATAGTAATTTAATAAACTATTTTAGAAACAAATTATAACCCCATTCTCTAAACCATGCTGAATAGTCGAACTCTGAGGATAAAGGAAATTGATTGTCTATCCCTTTATTTAATTTGGACCCTTTAACAAAGAAAACCTACTGACTGATAAATTTAAGAAATTGAGCATAAAACCTTGTGCCAAATGTGAGTAGGAGAATTTGACTTACAATTTATTTAGGATAACTTCATTTCTTGGCTTATTCGAAACATATGTGAATGTTCTAGGTGAAATTTAGAGATTTTTAGTAGAACCCTCTGTATCCTATATCACGTTACAAACTGGTTCTTATAGCAGATTGGTTTGAACTCGATACTTGTAACTTTATCCTATAGCAGTGGTAGAATTCGTAAAGGATATTTAATGTTATTTTCATGTAGAATGTAAATTGAGAATAGGTGGAAATATTGAAGTGATCCTAAGGTTAAGTGGAGATAGTGTTGATGGGTGGTGAGAGAAAGATAAACATGGTTGAGTTATCCCCCACCTACCTCTTATGACTCTTTAGCATACTCGTACTTCACTTTAGCTTCTCATTAGTAAGAGAAAATATCATATTTTTTAAAGTATTCTCTATTTTTTCTTATTCACCCTCACATGTGTGTATAACTCTAAGAAAAAGTGAAATTTCCTTTCATATTTGGCTGAGACCCTTGCTAGTCTTATTTGGCAGTAAATCCACTTGATTTTTTCACTCATAGTGTTTTCTAATGCTTTGGATAAGTTCAAAGGATAAGGTTAGGAGATCCTCATACCTGATGTTCTACCTTCTGATGTGAAAGGTTGCTTTGATGATCTTACAAATGATCTGATGTTATTGTTGTTGAACAAGTGATCCTGTAGTAGTCTATAAGAGATCCTACAATTTCTTAGGGTTATTTTTTTATATGGAAGGTGTATCTTTACTGCCAGTGTTGTTTTGGAGTTGTGGGAATTTGTGGCACTTTGTAATCTTTATCAGGAATGCTAGAGACTTGGGTCAATAGGGTTTCTGACATCTTCTATAAGACTGTGTAGTCTCTTATAATAATCATAGAAATTCCTCATGCTGATCATATTATCCTTCTAAAACATCAAGGGATATTTATAATTTAAGGAGGATATGATGATGTTGATGGAAAGGATTTTGAGTGTGGATGTGATGGAAAAGACAAGGATTTTGAGTCTATGCAATAATACAATAATGAAAACTGAAGGAAAACTGAGATGTAATTTATGTTGAAGGAATGGTTGAGTGTTAGGATGCATCTGATTTTTTCATAAGATTATATGCAGATAAAATCCTCGATTGGAAACATTTATCAAATTTGGGCTATCTTGTAGCATTATAGGACCCTTTTTGTAGTACTTTAGAGAAGTGGACAAGAATGCATGGAAAGGATTTTGAAATCAGGATATGATTTTATGGATGATGGATAATGATGGAAAATAGTGTAGGGGTACTTTCTAGACCCTTTGAGAATGCATGAGTTGATGCCTTAGTCTAAATGTGCAAGTTGGTATGTCCAAACTATTGTGTTGATTTTCCTCTGTGATACTTGCAAATAGATCATGGTGAAATAAAATACTTTCAATTTTCAAATTTGTCTTCATTTTTTATTTTATTTTATTTTTTCCATTTTTCCCATTTTTCTTTTATTTTCAAGACACAATAGCTGCCTCATGGAGGTTTTTAGCTAGTAGGTCTACCCCATACCCCTTTGATAAGGTTTTCCCATGGGTTTTTTATTATTTTTTCTTTTTCTCAGATGCATAGGCTGCCTCTTAAATGTTTTTAGCTAATGGTTCTGCCTCAAGAGCCCGAAAGAAGGTATTCACTTGAGGTATTTTTTGTTCCTTTTAATTATTTTTTTCTTTCTTGCTATTCAAAAGCTAAATGGATTGGGATTTTTGAGGTTTCCAATCAAACTTAGCTCCTTACTTATTGAATTAGTAAATTCATCACTAGAGAGGGGCTTCTTGTAGAATTTTAGCTGATAACCATTTACCAAAAGTGAAATATACTCTGCATATATAATTTTGATCTACACTGAACCATTATCATAAGAATTTTCAACCAAATAAGGTCCCAACCATCTAGTCATGAGATTCCATTTAAAATAATTAAACCTTGAGTCATACAAGAGGGCACAATGAGCCTTCTGGAAGTCTATAGTTTTAATAAGTTTGTCATGCCATATTTTCCTTTGCAGTTGGACCACTTTGGTATGCAATAGGGCTTGCATCATATATTCATCAAGTGAATTTAATTGATGCATCATTTCATCTTGTGCTTTGGTGAGATCCATGTCGAGGAATTCCACCATCCTTAATCTGTTGTACTCAAACTCAATAGATAATAATACCGTATTTCCATATACTAGCTCATAGGGGGTTCACCTAGTAGTGGTATTCTAGGTGGTTTTGTAGGCCCAGGTGGCCTCAACAAGTCTTTCTACCCAATCCTTTTTGTTTCTCTTGATCACCTTGGTTAGATTTCTCTCTAATGTTTTTTTAGTAACATCTACTTTTTTATTTTCTTGTGGGTGATATGGACTATACCCTTGGTTTTGGATGTGATGTTTCTTCCTAATCCCCTAGATCAGAATGGAGATGAATTGGGAGCCTTGGTTTGTCCCCAATTATATTGGAAAAACAATCTTGTAGAAGATTTTTTCTCTCAAAAACTCAACTAATTTCTACTTGGTTGTTTCCTTCATTTCTTTCACCTCAGTCCACTTAGTTAGGTAGTTAGTGCATACAATAATGTATCTGCTTAGTCCTGATGGAGGATCATTAGGACCAATGAAGTCCATGCCCCACTTCTCAAATCACTCAAATTACACTTGAGGTTGTAAAGAATTTAATCCTTTTGAATGGGTTTCCCCATCCTTTAGAATTCATCAAATTATGCTGTGTATCTTTGGGAATATTTGTGAAGGGTTGTTTAATAGTATCATGCTTGCAGGATCTTGTAGGTTGTCCTATTGGAATAAAAATGGCCCCCAAAGGGTACATAATGACAAGTTAAGAGGATTTTATAAACATCATGTTCCCTCACATGTCTTCTTAGGATCTAATCGGGCCCCAACTTGAAGAGGTTACCCCCAATCCAAGTGTAAGAGACACTCTTTCTAACGCTTTTTGTTTCTCATTTGAATATAAGTGAGTGTGGAACTAGCCATAAGATAATTCTCAATGAACCATTGATAATAAAAGATATTTTTATGAGGGAGCTAGTAATCCACTACTTATTCACCAATTGTAGACGATATTAGTCTTGAAAGAAAATATGCAATAACCTTCTCTTTTCCAGGTTTATCAAAAATAGCCAAATAAAATTGTTACAACAATAGTAACCACCTAATTATACCATCATTTACATATGGGTTTTTCATTAATTATTTTATTTTTTCAATATCAATATGTTCAAAGGCTTAATAGTCAGTAATGTAATGCCTGAATTTGTTTAGAAAATGTACAACAATGAGTTCTTTTTCAATAATTGTATAGTTAACTTCAACCTTGGAAAAAAATTTGTTGGTAAAATAAATGGCATATGGAAGTTTACCTTTGAGTTTCCCTAGAGATACCTAAATTGTTTTATCTGATGCATCGGTATGGATATGGAAGGAAAAATCCAATTTTGACCTCTGAGGATAGCTGAATCCATTATTTTCTCTTTTATTTCCTCAAATTCCTTTTGACATAAGTATTTCCAATAGAATTATGATTCTTTTGTTAGTAATGAGAATAAAGGAGAAGAAATGTTTCTAAAATATTTGAAGAATCTTTGATAATACCCAGCAATACCTAGAAAAATTCTAACATCTTTCTAATTTTGAGGAATAAGAACCTTTTCTATGATGGTTATTTTGTTAGGATCTACTTGGATTCTGTTTTTAGAGAGAAAGTTCCCTAAAACAATTCCTTCATTCACCAAAAATAGGCATTTCTCATGGCTTAGAGATAGGTTCATTTATTTATACATTTTCAAGACTTTGAATAGGTTTGAGAGGGCCTCTTGGAAATAATCCCCATAGGGTGTAAAGTAATCCATGTAGATATCCACTAAATCATGAAAAAGGTTAGATAATCTACTCAACATAACCCTCTAGAAGGTTGTAGGGGAATTACATATACCAAATGGAAGAAATTTTTAAGCAAAGGTTCCCCATGTGCATTTTAAAGCGACTTTATCTGGATCTTCAAATTTGATTTGGATTTGGTTGTACTCATTGAACCCATCCAGTAAGGAGAGGAACGTTTTCCCCACAAGAAAATCAAGAACTTGGTCAATAAAAGGAAAGGAAATATAATCCTTTATAGTGGCTTTGTTTAGTTCTTTGTAATCGACTTAGATTATCCATTTTCCATTATTTTTATGGACAATGAGTAAGGGAGACACCCAAAAACTATCTGAGATTGGATAAATGGATCTTGCCTCCAACAAATTCTGCAATTCTTCTGTCACAATGTATTTTAATGTAAGTTTCATTCACCTAAGGGGTTGAAAAATAGGTTTATGATCCTCTTTTATATATAAATGATGAGTGCATATAGATGGATGAATTCCCTTCATTCCTTTAAATTCCCATGCAATTTCATCAACATTTTGTTTCAAGACAATGAGTAGTTGTTCCTATTGATTAGATGAGAGAAAGGGGTTGATTTTCAAGGTTTTGGAGGGACTATTTTCGATGGTTTTAACATTATTTTTCTTAGAAACAATACTTATCGTATATTCCCATTTATAATATCCAATCTATCCTATATATTCATCTTTTGAACCATCAATATTCATGGTAGGAGGGTATTTATGTTACATATATTTATCAATTAGATTGTCTTCGTCAATTTTTCTAGTTGCCAATAGTGGTTTCTAATGTACATATAGCGTAGGATGGTGATAAAAAGATTATTCATATTCTTCTTCTTCATCTACCCAAATAAGAAAATCATTCTCAATGAGAGGTTGAGCAGGTGGATATAATACAAGTTATTTTTTAGATTTCCCTTTAGAGATAGTCATATTTCTAGCTTTACAGTTGATGTAGGAATAAACACTGGAAAACCAAGGTATGAGTCTAAGATAATACGGTATCCATTGAACATGTTCGTGGATTTGAGGAAAACAAAAATTTTGGGATACTCCCAAGAATCAATAGAAACCATAACACTTCAATGATGCCTTCAAGTCCTATTGTATCTATATTAGCATTTTATAGTGTCACGGTGGTCTTTCTTATAGATCCATGTAGATTGAGTTTTAGTATAGTATCCTTAGTCATAAAATTTATTGTAGCCACCAATTCAATGAGAGGTGTTAGGAACTACAATATCATCGATGTGGATATATAATATTGGGCACCTAGGATCTAGGTACTTGACGATGATGACCCTACAAAGCATAAGATCAGTAAGCTAGCCTATAAAATTGATAGTAGAGGCATCTATTTTTCTTATCCCTATTCTTTTAAGAAATTACTTTTTGATGAACTTATTGTATATAGGAACATCCATGATGACTGAAGGAGAGGGATCTTGACAGACATATTTTTTAATTCTCCCAGAAGTTTAGCTCGTTTTGGGGTGTGTACTTTGTGAGTAGTCAACCTTTCACGATAGGGTTGGGGTGACTTGAGGCACAAAATCCTCTTTCTCTTCCTCTATATTTTTTTTTGGAGAAGGTGGTTGAGCATCCAGAAGTACTTTCCTAGACCTAATTTCGATCTCTTAAATTTCTACAACATATGTTGGATAGATTCTTTCACCACTGTAAACTAGTTGAGTCTACTTATTGTTGGGATTTCGATTTGGTTGGGTAGGAAGATAAGGTTGATTTGGACGATTATTTTTTACTATTTTTGGTTGAGGAGGAAGAGGAATCAAGTTAGGTGGTTGGGTTGCCTGAGGTATCCATCCTAAAGATGAATTACCCCGTTGAGGAGGTTGGTGTCGATATGGATAACAAGGAGGAATAACATTTTAGGTAGAATAAGACCATGGAGTGGGCATGGACTAGGGTGAATGTTTAGGAGGAAACCAACATTGAAAATGTTTGTTGTAATTTGTATTGAAAGGAGAGGGATAGTGCATACCTTTTTGAAACTTCCTTGGAGCTTGTGGCCTCTTTTGATTGACAAAGTAAAGATGCTTCATGCTCACTTATGCTCCTTATACAACTTTCAAAACTAGAAAATATGGAAATTGTTCAATGGAGTTATTTTCTTCACATGCAAAACATATTTCTATGACATCTAAATGACATTGTCCTAGGATGTCTCTTAGTGCATTTAGGGAAAAATATAGCTAATTCCCTTTCTTCTTCTTCTCTTTTCCTCTTGACCTATAACATATCCATATGCATAAAAAAGGTGTAGAAGGACATATGGAATTATGTTTTTCATTTTGGCTTCTCCATATTTTTCTATAATAGGGAATATGATTGCTTCACATTTTCTATTTTCAGCCATGGTATTAGTGGGTCGTGAAGGTCTTTCTCCTTCTATAAGATCCTTAGACTTCCCTGCTTTGTCACCTAAAAAGGGCTTCAATAGTCCCTATGGACAAGGTTGGAGGATCACCTTAAAAAAAAAGGAGGATAAATGCTAGTGGAAGTGGGGGTTTTTTATTAGAACTTTCTTGTTTTATCCCTAACTATTTGATGCATAAAAGAAAATATTTTTTTTTGTTATTGTAATTTTTTTGGAATGAAAATTTTAATGCAATGTAATTTTTTTTGTGAAAATTATGAATTCCTAATGTAATTTTTTTTGTTTTTGTAGAAAGTGAAATGAAAGAAAGAGTATATCAACTAGGGAAGAAAACAATACCTACTTTGACACTTCCCTGATGATAACGCTAAAAAGTGATGGCCCTTAGTATTGTAGCAACAATGTTACATCACCCAAGAGTCTCAGGGGTCTGAACTATGTGTGTATTATGTACTTATCATTTTCCTTTATTGTATTTTTTAGGGGTGGAAGTATTGATATGAGATCTAGTTATAGAGAGATCATTATAACCATTTTATGTTATAGGAAAAATTCAAAATTTCGAGAAATGAAATAAAATAAAAAATCCTATGTTAACTGTAATAAAATGGGGAAGACTATATTAACCATTATGAAATTAAATCATATATATTCTATTGTGAAAAGAAAAAAAACTCACAACTGAAATATAGCATGTAAATAGAAAACCCTAATTCTACAAGAAAAACACAATTTCTACAAAAAATTGGTCAAGGAATCTACTTAGTCTATTTGCTTCTAAATTCCATCTTCAAGGTTCTAGGGAAATTTTAGCAAATTTTAGGAAGATGAAACATGAGTTGGATGCAATTTCGGACAAGTTTCATAAACAAAATGCAAACTACTATAGGAGACAATCCAATGAGCAGAAAAATACGTTGAGGACTTGGTTTCAAAGAAAAAGGATCTACGAGAAGTCTAAGAAGTGACAAAACACTCATTTCCATGTCATGATATCAATGATAGAATGATTTATTTGAGCAAATGTGTGGCTTTAGATTCTCCTATAGCTCTACAAAAGTGGGAGATTGTGTGGTCACAACAAAACAACAATGATGAGAAAAAAATAAATATTAGCAAATAAAGTGAAATTAGATGCTAAATAAAAAATATAACCATTTATGATGCTACCATATAGCACTCAAACTTTTTGCAACAAAATATTGTTCATAAATAAGCTAATTAACCATACATAAAAAACAATACTCAGAAATAAATTGTTGAAATGAATAAGTGCATAAATAATAATGATACAATAGGGGCCCTTAGCACTTGGGTGGGCCCTAACCCAAAGAAGCTCAGATCCCTTAAGGAGATGAAAAATAAGAGCCAAATGTGTCTTTCATTAATTACAAAATTTTCTGTACATAAAGAGTTGCAAAAGTAAACCTCTACTGCTATGATTCTATTGCTTCCACTAACTTTGACTAGATTACTAATAGGATACTCAAGCCCTTTATTTATGCAAAATTAATGAGGGGTAGCCTCATTGAAAGGAGGATTTATTTCTCTCCAAAACTACTAGAAAACAGGATCATGCTCCTTGAGTGACCTCACAAATAAATGGAGGATTATTTAGTGCTCCAGGTTAGCTGAGTTTGATGTTATGGGAGTAGGGGACATGTCCCATGAATATATCTAACATGATATCCTCATAATATGTGAAAATATTCTCAATATCCTATATCTTAGGAATATTAGGCACATAAAGCATGATAAATCTATTTAACCTCCCTAATAACTCATTTAAGCTAAGAAAAAATTATTAAGTGCAAAAGGGAAGGTCCATTAGAACATTTATGTGCCCATGAAAGGTTGGATGGGCCTTATGCTTTACCTATTTGGGAGGCCCATCACTAATTTTCATTCATTTAAAAATTTGGATAGGACAGGTTGTTTCCAAAATTTAACCCCTAATGCATATTTGTATAGCCACCAATTGGGGCTTGCTACATACACACACAACGAGGAGCATCATTTGCACCTATGGATACCAAATTATTTCCCCCATCACCCTGTCATAGGGGCTAGCATCTCATACTTGGGGGCATGATGGCACGTTTTGCCAGTTTCTCAATTTAATCATTATCCACTCTCAACATATGGCCCAAAGGTCTAGGTAAGGTAAATTTTCCTCTCACTCCTTGGGTATTCCATCCTATCAGCCTCTCTAGTGAACCATTTGTACATTGCATATAGTTGATTATCAGTACTATATATCAAAATATTCTACTCTATGAAATTTCCTACTTACCATATAGTTCCCATGCTTGAATTGGTGGTGAAGGAAGGGGTGTGGGTAGCTCTAGACCTCATGTAGTATTTCATCCCCTCATTTTTTCTTTCCTTGGTTTTCTCCAATAAACATTTTTCTAAGAATAATTACTTATTGGAATTCTATACATTTTACAACATAATTTACACTCTTTTTCTTCATCCTAGGCTAATATTATATCCTTTTTCTTGTTTCCAACATTTTTTATAACTTGGATAACCTAAATAAGGCCTCTTATGGAGTTCATTTAGTATAAACCTCTACAAATCCTCAAAATGGGATATATATAACTTTTCCTTATACATCAACAAATTATTATCTATTAGTGGATAACATTGATCACATTTTTACCTTGTAGTATCTTACTCCAAGCATTCCTTTGTATGTCTAAAGTTCTCATCATCTCATAGGACATTCATGATCCTATTATTTATATATGATTCACACAGTATATCTACTTTCGAGGGTATTATATTTCATACTCTATCCAAACGCATCTACTACTTATTTTCTTTCCCCTTTATGTGATATATTTTAAAATCAAACTCACTAATATGATCCATCAATCTAGATTTCCTAGCATTCAATTGAGTTGATAAAAAAAATTACTTCAAATCAAAATGGTCTATCATCAATACCAGCCTTCTCCTAAACAAGTAGTGTGTTTATAGCTTTAAAGCATGCACAATAGTTTGGAAAGCTCCAAGTTATATGTAACATAGCACAATTTATGATAATCCATATATTTGGATTCATAAATAACCACATTTCCATCCTGCATGAGATCCACATTGATTCCTTCCTTGTGAGAATCTATGCAAACTAAAAAATCCTTACTTAGATACACAATATTCAATATGGGTGCATTTATCAAGATATTATTTATTGTATAAAGCTTACTTCACATTCCAATAACCCTACATACCTCACTCCCTTCCTTTGTATAAGTGATAAAATGGTTGATCTTGGAAAATCATTTAATGAACTGTCTACAATATCTAGCCAACACCATAAATGATCTGTATTTATGTAGGAACGCAACATAATACAAAAATAACCATAAACATAGAGATGCAGTGGAAATAATGCATCATTTCATTAATATCAAATAACAAAAATATGCTTATAGACATAATGGAAATAAAATAGCTAGGGTGTTGGTAGCGAATATCTGAGAAGAGATGTGGTGGCTACAAACCTCTGAACTGTGTTAAAATGAGGCTCGAGGGCCTATTTATTATTGAGAAACAATGGAAAAACTGAAACGTCCAAAAACCTAACTCTAGGAGATGAAGCACCAAAACTGTGGGTCCCGTTTGGGTAAATTGGTGTTTCAACTTCCCGGGGACGTAACTTTGGCATCCAATCTCTGTTTGATGTGCCCAATAGCTCGTTAGAAAGATATATCCAAGGAGTAAAACTTTTTGTGTGAGCAACATCAATCCATGGACCCATGTTTCTCCTGATTTTCCCAAAAAATGTTGTTTAGGGCCTCAAAATGACTCCGGAAGTTCAGGACCCGAAAAATTGCTAAAAATAGTAAGTTGTGCTGCAACTTAAAAACTGAAAAAACTGATGGTGGGGGTTCAAATGGAATAGGTGGGTGGCTACCAATATCCACCTAGATCATTAAGGCCCCAAAACAGCTCCGGGAGTGCAGGACCCGAAAACCTGCTAAAAATAGTAAGTGGTGTTGAATGTGAAAAGCTGCAAGAATTGATGACGTGGGTCCAAATGGAATAGGTGGGTGGCCACCGATATCCACCTAGATTATTCCTCCCTCCTTAAGAAGAAATGGTCCCCATTGCGTTAATATCCTCCCCGAGATGAAGAAAATTCTGTTGAACTGGGTATTAGATTTGTTGAAGATGTCATGGACCTATGGGCAGACATGCTGGATGCGTTTAGTAAATTTGGTTTCTTTATCAGCCTCAGGCAGTACATGTGTGGATTCTGTATGTGTATTTGCAGGAGGTATGGTAACATCAGGCGGTGATGTGTTGGGGGTCAAATCAATGGAGTACTTGTCCTGACAGTATAGAGGAACCTCTATGAGTGAGGAGAAAATGTCCTTGTATTCCTCCATGAATTTGTCCATCTGCTGTAGCTGTGCAGGGGAGCCCTGTTTCGAGGTTGTGGCCACAATATTCTTCTTTATTTGTGAGCGATTTATAAGGAAAATGAATTTCCTAGTTTGGGAAACAATCTTACTATGTTGTTTTGCAGTAGTCAAAGAGATGACAGGAGGCAGTACTACCTCCAGTATCCTGTACAAGTTATTTCCCAAAGTAATAATAATAGCACGAGGCCTAGACTCATACACAACATGTCGCCTCCACAAGTATGGTTGGCCCAATAATACATCAGCTACATGAAGAGGAGTAACATCACATAATACCTCATCCGTGAATGGCTTGATG
Organism: Pinus albicaulis; assembly: GCA_034641835.2. NCBI lineage: Eukaryota > Viridiplantae > Streptophyta > Pinopsida > Pinales > Pinaceae > Pinus > Pinus albicaulis. The sequence goes on from CM076582.1 coordinate 774,040,211, forward strand.
TTGTATGGAAGGCGGCACTGTTGGCGGATGCGGATATCTCTCCTTGGGTGAAGCCACCTGATGGTATATGGCTGTGGGTGTGCTATGGTTGGTAGGCCGAGCCGCTTCACGACCTCTACTGAAATGAGGTTCTTTTGGCTTCCGCTATCGACAAGAAATTGCAGTGGAGAACCCTTCACCCACTTTTGCAAATGGAAGAGGCGCTCCCCCTCCTCTCGATCCTATAGGTCCTCCCTCTGGATCTTGGTGGTGGAAAAAATGGCACTGTGATCCGCATCAATGATCTTCTTCCCTTTTTCATTTCCTTTGTCTACTTCTGACTCAGGATCAGAAAATGCATCTGATTCGGTTGCCTTTAGTTCGGCCACCAATGACTTTTTGGCCCAACACTCATTTGTGTTGTGAGTGGGGTTGTTATGAAATTCACACCACTTCCCTGTGTCCTTATTTTGATTTGTGGTGTTGTTCTGAGTCACACCACTTTGGCCTTGCCCCTTGTTCTTTAGTTCGGGGGCACCTTTCGGATTCGCAGATCCAAAGTCTCACTTCTTCTGCATAAATTTCTGCTCGATCTTGGCAGCATAGTGATATGTCGTGCCAAGAGATGTAATGTCGAGGAACTCCATTTCCTCCTAAATGTGTTTTTGTAGATAGCTACGGTACTTGAGCACCAAATTTCTCTCTGAACCTTTAATACCAAACTTTGTGCGCAGGGTATGGAACAGATTTGTTAGTTCGTGCACATCTTGATCCCTTTGTTGCCGCAGCGTGGTCCATTGGATGTATTTGTCCTCATAGCTCCCCACAGTTTAATATTGTTCCTTGATGCCATCTTGGAATGAATTCCAAGTGGGTGTGGCCGAGAACAGAGAGGGTTCCCCTTTGTCCTCTTGCTCACGGTAGGTTTCCCACTAGTCTTTGACATGGGGGCGGCTTTGAGGAGTGCAAAAATAATATTTTGTCGGTCAGAGAAATCATGGACTGAGAAATACCCTTCCAGCAAATTCAAACATCTATCTATGGTGTATGCATCTATTTGGCCTTCAAATACAGGAATATAAAATTTTACCTGTACCTTGAAGGGAGTGGCACCTCGAGAGTGGCTGTTGGATGCAGATGCGTCGTAGGTGGGCAGTCGTTGAAGGATCTGAGAAAAGTTATCCATCATCATGTTCCTTTGTTTCTTGAGGGCCTCCTTGAGAAATATTTTAATAATATCTCCTGATCCCTTGCCTTTCTTTTCTTCCGCCATTGGTAGTCATCAGGGTTTGCGAGGCTGATCTTGCAAGGGTTCGACTAGATCGAGCCCTAACTCCTTATACCCTGACTGCGTTGGGGACATGCAAATAAAAACAAAGAAAAGAGAAGACCATTGTAATACCACTGATATGGAATTATGTAGGAACGCAACATAATACATAAATAACCATAAACTTAGAGATGCAGTGGAAATAATGCGTCATTTCATTAATATCAAATAACAGAAATATGCTTACAGACATAATGGAAATAAAATAGCTAGGGTGCTAGTAGCAAATCTCTGAGAAGAGATGTGGTGGCTACAGACCTCTAAATTGTGTTACAATGAGGCTCGAGGGTCTATTTATTATTGAGAAACAATGGAAAAACTAAAACGTCTAAAAACCTAACTCTAGGAGATGAAGTGCCAAAATTGTGGATCTCGTTTGGGTAAATTGGTGTTTCAACTTCCTGGGGACGTAACTTTGGCATCCGATCTCTGTTTGACACGCTCAATAGCTCGTTAGAAATATATATCTAAGAATTACGACTTTCAATGTGAGCAAAATCAATCCATGGACCCATGTTGCTCCCGATTTTCCCAAAAAACGTTGTCTAGGGCCTTAAAAAGGCTCCTGAAGTTCAAGACCCGAAAACTGCTAAAAATAGTAAGTTGTGTTGCAACTTAAAAACTGAACGAACTAATGGTGGGGGTTCAAATGGAATAGTTGGGTGGCCACCAATATCCACCTAGATCATTAAGGCTCCAAAACGGCTCCGGAAGTGTAGGACCCGAAAACCTGCTAAAAATAGTAAGTGGTGTTGAATGTGAAAAGCTGCAAGAATTGATGATGTGGGTCTAAATGGAATAGTTGGGTGGCCACTGATATCCACCTAGATCAGTAAATGATCTCACTTTTAACACATTCTAAGGATCAGGCCAATCCTAAATTTCCTTGATCTTCTCAGGACTACCACAACTCCTTCTATAATAACATGTCCCAAGTAATAAATATATCTCTAAAAAAATCACATTTGTTATACTTAGCATATAGTTGGAATTATCTTAGTACCTCCAATACTAGCCTAAGGTGCTCATTATGCTTTTCTTATGGTTTTTGAATAAAAAATGATATTTTTAATGGAGGAAAAAAAAATTACCCACGTATTTTCTAAGACCATTCATTAGGCACATAAATTTAGTTGTTATATTGGTATGCCCAAATGGCACCATCACAAATTCATAGTGACCATATCTAGTTTGAAATGATTTTTTTTAAATATCATTATCTATAACCCTAACTTAATGATAAAAAGACCTCAAATCTATTTTTAAAACTTCGTGTCCCATTTTATTTGATATAAGAAGTCATCCATCCTAGGAAATAGATATTTTTTTCTTAATAGTCATCTTACTCAATTTTTTAAAATAATTTCATAAACAAGTGGTATGATCTCTTTTCTAAAAAAAAAATATTAGTGCTCTCCAAGGACAAATACTTGGCCTAATATACCCCTTGTATAGCATTTCATTCAGCAATATTTTCAATTCCACTATTGCATGATCAGCTTGTAACGTACTTTAGACACAAGCTCTACTCCTAGTATAAACTCTATTGAGAAGTCAATATCTTTATTATGTGGTAGCCAATATTTCTTCATGGAATATAACTTTTAAATTCTTGCAATATTGGATATTCTATGATTTTCATCTTCTAGTTTTCTGTTCAATGCAATTCATGAACTGCGTATAATTTGGATCCCTTTCAATAACACTTTTGTTGTTGTAATGGTAAAATATGCTATATTGTTTTTTGATATTTTTTTTTATAGTTATGGGGTTTTCTTCATCATCCTCATAATCCAAGGTCTTATTAAAGTACTTTAATTTGAATTTGTATGTTTCTAACCAATCTATACCAATCAAACTATCACATGACCTTAGGGGAAATACATTCAACATTATTTGTGGGTGCAATCCATTAATTATGAAATGGCATCCTACTATCATCTTAGGTACCATTATTTTCATTTTAGTGACTAGTTGAATGAAGCATAATTTATTATGATTTATTTTATGTAAAATATATACTTCAATAAATTTTGGTACAATAAAACTAAGGCTAGAACAAAGTTCAATTAAAATTGAAATAGGTCATTTTGCAAGCTTACCTTCCATTTCTACCATTGATTCTTGGTGGTTAGCTTACAAATTTTCTATAGTTGTGTAATCATCTCCTCCCACATTTACCCACTTTCATCGGCTTTCCCAGGATAAAAATGAGCTAAGGGTCACTATAAAAAGAGTCATCCTCCTATATGACCTTAAGGAAATGGAATTGACAACTCAATACCTCAATGACTTCCCTCAGGTGTTAGAGGCCCTCTAGGAGAAACCCAACCCCCTGAAGTGTCCAACCCTGAGACAAATCAATTTTTCACTGACCTAGAACCACAACCGCTCCCTTTCTAAGGAATTAAAATGATTGTAAGCCTCCAATCACTCCCATAGGCATGCCTTCTAGCAATTTTGGAATTTTCCAGTCAGTACTATACCAACGTCCTCGAATTTTGAGCCACTTTTTGAGGGCCATAACTCAGGCATATGCTCAGAAATCAATGAAACTCCCATAAATGATTGATGACATAGAAACAAATATTATAAACTAAAACTTGAACCAGGACTTGACCTGACTCCTCCCAACTGGGACTGACATTCCATCAAACACATGATAACCGTGCCGCCTATAGGTCATGAATGAATATCTGAGACATAGGGATTTGAAACTTATCTGAGGTTAAATAAGAAGTAAATATTCCTTCTCACAATATTTTTCATAACACGAATTAGGTTATCCATTCATTAAACAAACATCCATTAATGAAAATGTGCTAAGATCCATACTTAGATTTGGCACATAACCATGCTTTTAATCAACATATAACCAAATAAATAACAATGATAGAACAAACATTAAAGCCACTAAGAAACAAGTGCATTTACTCATGAAAAGCAAGAGAAACTTATCTTTTATTAAACATATGAAAAAACCAACAAATTCAGGGACTTCCATGTACCACACGACCATATATTGGGCTGAATCAAATCTTCATTTCAACCAATCACCCCTGTTCCATATTCCAAGAATGAATGTGGGATCTCATTCGATAAACCTATCCATAAACAACCAAGGGAATCCATAGGTTAAACCAACTCCACCCTCACCAAACCGTGATCTCACCTGAACCGGTCTCAATATCACAAAACTAAACTAAGATTGGATGCCTCGGAATTACTGCATCATCCATTGGGGAATTTTCCTATCTCGACCCACCTATTGAGGGCTTCTCGACAAAAACCATCTCCACCCCCAACCCTTGGGATTTTCCTGAGACCACCTCACCTGGCTCCAAAACCTTCTAGCAATCCAAGTCTCAACCGATAAGGAATCCCATCACACCATGGTTATCCGAAATGTCAAGGTAAGGATAAAACCACTATAAAAACCTGAAAAATCCATGCCAATGACAAAAAATAAACTATATACACACATGCATATTCCATGCATTCTAAAACCAGCTAGGAAAGCATACATGAAACTCGTTACATGAAAATATTCTTGTTGAAGCTGCTTGATCCAACCTTTCCTTTATTGATCCTTGCTTTCTTTTTGTTTACTTTTACTTCCTTTGCTTGATTTATTTTCCTTCTCCTCTTGGTGCTCTTCTCCTCTCTTAGACTAAATCGAAAACTGAACTGAAAAAAGGCTACAAATTGATTCTTTGATGTATTTTTATTCTTGATGCCTTTAATTTCTTCGTTTTCTTCCTCACATGCAACATGTGACCTTTCACCTCCTTCATCTCCTAATTTCCTTTATTTTCATAAATAAAGTGCCAAAAATGCCTTTTCTCCTTTTCAAAGCCTTTGCCATTGCCTTTTCCAATTTCCCTTAGCCATAAATAGAAAAAGTGATGCCCACTAGGATGCTTTTCCAAACATTAAATTTGGAATAGTTGTCCTGCGCCCTTGGTCTTATCTTTCCTTTATTATTTTTTTTAAATGAAATTTTGACACGAGGTTGTTACAGAGCCCTCCCCCTTAGGGGAACACCGTCCTCGGTGTTATATGACACCTACAACCAACAAAACTAGTAAAATCCAAAAACATATTCCTATGGAGCTTTATAACTTAGCTTGTTGTAGTATTTAAAATAAACAACATTCTCAAAACAAAATCCATCATGACAACCATACCACTTATTGGAGCTTTATAGCATAGCTCAGTGCAGTTTTATAATAGCAACCATACATATATATGTACAAATACCAAAAAATCATTTTCCTCCATCGGAAAACAATGAAGGATACATAGCTTTCATCTGATCAACCATCTTCCATGTAGCTACTTTGGGCCCAAAGGGCTTCCACGACACTTGAATTTTCTCATTGTGAATGAGTCGATTCTGCTGCAATATGCACTGAGGTTCTGACTGGAATTATCCTTTGGTTCCACCTGCAATATGGACCAGTCAATAACTTGATCAACATCCTTTACATATATTTTAAGCAATGAAACATGGAAAACCTAATGGAATTTCACTATCGGAGGAAGTGCAAGTCTGTAGGCTAGTGGTACAATCCTCTCAAGGATATCAAAAGGCCCACAATATCGTGGTGCCAAATTGGAACATGATCCAATCCTCAGGGATATATTATTGGGATTTATGTGAAAATACACATGCTCACCAACCTGAAACTTCCTAAATTCCCTGTGCTATTCTGCATAACTCTTCCTCCTATATTTTTCTTCCTTCGCATTCTCTCGATAACATGAATTTATTGTTCCAGCTCTACAAACATATCCGTTCCAATAAGTACTTTGTTCATTAGACCACTCTAGTTGATGGGAGTATTAAAACTCCGCCCATACAATGCCTCAAATAGACCCATCCTTAGTGACTCCTGATAACTATTTTTGTAATCAAAATTGACCAATGGAACGTACTCCTCCCATATCCTCTACTGATGCATGAATATATTCTTAGAATATCCTCCAAAATCATGTTGACCCTATTTTTTTTTCCATATGTCCGCGGATGATAAGATGTACTGAAGGAAAGCTCTATCCCCAATCCTGCAAAAATCTCCTTCCAAAACTTGGAAGTGAACTTAGCATCCTTATCTGACACAATATTCTTCGAGACACGATGCAATGTCACGATATCCCAGATGAATACATGTGCCACATCACTAGTTGAATAAGTAGTCTTCACTAGAATGAAGTGAGCTACCTTGCTCAACCTGTCGACCACAACCATGATAATGTTGCCTCGATATCCTTGGAAGACCTATAATGAATTCCATGGAAATGACCTCCCATTTCAATTCTAAAATTGGAATAGGCTAAATAAACCCACCTATATCCTTACAGTATGCTTTCACCTACTGAAAGTCAAAATATCTAGCCACTTCCTTCTTCAAGTTCATCCAATAGTAGAAATTCTTCAATGTTTTCAATTATATCCTGGGTGACCTGAATATGGCTTGACATGAAACTCCCTCAAGATAAGCTTCTTGAGCTCTCTGTCATCCAACACATAGATCATGTCCCTGAATCTCACCAAAACATCTTTCGTGAGATGATATTCCACATCCTAATCACTTGTACCCTTTTGTAATATGTGCATAATATCCTTATACCTGTCATCATGTTGTCCTTCCTGTATGATCTGATCCTGCAACTTTTTTCCCATATGATATCACCCTTGCAACATTGTTCATTTTCAGTCTCCTACTAAGATAATCTACAACCATGTTCTCCTTTCCTTTAATGTATTTGATCTCAAAGTCAAAATAACTAAGGGTGGCCAACCATCTAGCTTGCATGAAATTTGTATTCGGTTGGTAAAACAAATATCTCAACCTAGTGTGATCTATCATCAACACAAACCTCCTACAAATAAGATAATGCATCCACATATTCAAAGCATGAATGATGGTTTCCAACTCAAGATCATGAGCCACATAGTTCTTGTCATGCTCATTCAGTTTCCTGGGCTCATAACACAACTCCTCTCCCTCCTGCAAAAGGACTCCACCAAGTCCTCTCTTGCAAGAATATGTACACACCACGAACTCTTTATCTAGATCTACAATATTTGACATTGGAGAATTTTTCAACAGCTACTTCAAATGCTCAAAGTTGGTTTCACATTCATGCATCCATTCAAATTTCTTACCTTTTCTTTGCAATGATGTAATAGGATATGCAATGCATGAGAAGTTCCTAATGAACCTCTTGTAATAACCTACTAATCCCATGAATGACCTGACTTCATCCAAATTTTAAGGAGCTTCCCACTCCATGATGGCTCTTATCTTTTTTGGATTTACTGTTATGCCTTTCTTGGAGACAACAAATCCCAAGTAATGTACCTATGTCTGAAAGAAACTACACTTGCTAAGATTTTCATACAATGAATTCTCTCTTATCAATCTCAACACTGTTGCTAAGTGCTTAACATGATATTCCTCATTATTAGAATATATGAAGATGTCATCAATGAATACAATAACAAACTTGTCCAGGCAAGGACACAATACACTATTCATCAAGCACATAAAAGTAGTTGGGGCATTAGTCAAACCAAAAGGAACTACAACAAACTCATAATTCCCATACTTAGTCCTAAAAGAAGTGTTTTATATGTCCTCTTCCTTAATGTGTACCTAATGGTATCGTGATCTCAAATCAATATTTGAGAACATTGTTTCTCCCTTCAGCTGATCAAACAAGTCTTCAATCCTCGGTAATGGGTACTTTCTCTTTATCATCACCTTATTCAGCTGCCTATAATCAATGCACAACCTGAGATTACCGTCCTTCTTCTTCATGAAAAATACTGGCACACCCCAAGGTAATACACTTGGCCTAATGTATCTCTTATTAGGAATTTCCTTTAGCTACAAATTCAAATCAACTAACTTTGGTGTGATAATCTTGTAGGGTACCTTTGATGTTAGTGTTTCTCCTGGTACTAAATCAATAGAAAAGTCAAATTCCCTATGTAGAGGTAACATTGGAATCTTTATTGGAAACACATATTGAAATTGCTGCAATATATGGTACCTCTTGAATATTTTTTGTTCCTCAACATCCTTACCCTTGTCATTGGAAATATGAACTGCAAACATTACACACCCTTTCCTGCAACTGCAATTAGCCTACATAGATGTGACCATCCTCACAAATGTAGGCTTATTCTTCCCCTAAAAGTTTCTCTTTTCCCCATTATCATACAAGCACTCAATGGCCTTGGCATAAAAATATACTTTGGTCCTATGAAGGTACAACCAATCCATACCCAAAAGCATACCATATAATCCCAGTGGGAGTACATTAAGATGTGATACTATATTCATACCATTCAACTCAAATGCGAAAGCTTGTACACAATGATGAAATATCTTCTTAGTACCTGTAGCCAACTACACCAACCAAGACTCTACATGAACTTATTTTCTCAAGCCACACTTATCCAGAAGGTCAAGATTAACATAACTATAATTAGATCCAAGATAAATCAAAATAAAATAAAAAATTGGCCATAGAGCTTACCTTCCATCTCAATCATGGATGCCTGGCGATCTTCCTACTTGTTGTCCATAATTGCATAAATCCAAGGAATGTTACAAAAAACATCCCCAACTGTCTGCACCTCCTCAACACTATAAATATACGGCCTACCACCTTGGTACAATGGACAATCCTTCTTGCAATGATATTTTCCACATATCCAATACTGCAATGGTCCCCTACCATCACCTCTAGTCTGCTACTCTCCAAGTTGCGACCCATGTCCCTTCTCAACTACATTGAAATTCTTGTAAGGAACAACATTTTATTTCTCACTTGAATTCTTGGGTCTTCCCTGATTTGGTGAAAACTTCCCTTTAACTGATCCGGATTTATGTGGGAACACAATAATATACAGAAATAAACATAAATATAGAGATGCATTGGAAATAAAAGTTCAGTTCACTAATATCATATAACATAAATATGCTTACAGACATAATGGAAATAAGCTAGCTAGGGCACTGGTGGACTTATCTATAAGAAGAGATGTGCTGGCTACAGGCCTTTGAACTGTGTCAAAATGAGGCTCGAAGGCATATTTATTTTTGAGAAACAATGGAAAACCCTAAACATCCAAAAACCTAACCCTAGGAGATGAAGCGCCAAAACTATGGGCTCTGTTTGGGTAAATTGATACATCAATCTTCCTCAGGACATAACTTTGGCATACAATCTCTCTTTTACATGCTCAATACAATCTTATAAATATCTATTCGAGGACTCCAACTTTTTATGTAAGAAACATCAAAGATACTTCCACGTTGCTCCCGTTTTTCCCAAAAAATGTTGTTTAGGGCCTCAAAACAGCTCTGGAAGTTCAAGACCCAAAAAACTGCTAAAAATAGTAAGTTGTGCTGAAACTGAAAAACTTAAAGAACTAATAGTGGGGGTTCAAATGGAATAGGTGGGTCGTCACCAATATCCACCTAGATCATTAGAGCCTCAAAAAGGCTCTGGAAGTTCATGACTTGAAAAGCTACTAAAAATAGTAATTTGTGTTGTGTTGTTGACAGATATTGTCACTCCTAGAGACAGCCTAGAGTTTCTATAGACCAGTGCCTAGGACATCTTATCATAGCACGGAGAATGTAACAAAACTTGGGTGTCAATCCAAAGGCTCTCCTGCTATCTCTTGTAAACAAGGAAATTGATTTAAATGGGACCAGAACTTACAGAAACTGCCACAGGGAAAGTAATATTGCAGAGACAAAATGCAAAGCTCCAACACAAAAGCATCAGACAATTAAGAGACAATTTACTGTAAAGAGGGCCGATTCAAGTAATATGCCACAGAAATTAAATATCAGAAGGTGTATGTAGGGAAAGAAACATAAGAGGATATTAGTTAACTTTGGTCTGATACCCACATACACAACAAAACCACATATGGGCTTATCATTCTAAGAATCCATACATGACAATGGCATTTTAAAAGCACCCTCCCAAAGCAACTAATATAGCAGAAAGATGGATGAAATGAATCACGAAACAGTATATCATTCTTGAGCCATATTTAAAGTGCTTGACCGATACAAGTATGGGTATCAACTAGGATAAATCCTTACCTAAAATCAGTGAGCCACTCGCATTCTAGTACATGATACAAGAAGATGGATTAAATGAAATGTTGTATTAAAAACATAAAAGGAGGTTACATATTGTGGGATACCAAAGACTAGAATCCTCTAATACAGATAGAACTCCTCCTCACTGAGACCCTACGGGCTCTAAGCCTTCATACAAGAGCTTATACAGAATGTATACAATAAGCCTTTCACTGCACGATTTTCTGATAAAAATCTGGAACCCTTACAATGTCTTTCTTCCTCCTTTTTATAGAGGAAGGAGAAGAGAAACTAATAAAAGAAGTAGGTGAAAACAATTAATTGTTTCATTAAAACAAAATGGCGGAAACATTTCGCGCCCACACTACTGAATGACCATGCTGAGCTGTGTTTACTCTGCTGCCGGCAGAAATAAATGCACAGGGTAGAAAATCTCTTCAGGAACAAGGTATAGAGAGAAATTCACACGAACATTTTGTCCTTTCTTGAAGAAAATTCGGCTGGAATAAACCTTGAGGGCATTTTTTTCTAAGAAAATATCTTCCTAGTGATCTGCAGGGCCTTCGATCTAGTACTTTGCCTTCAAAAGGTTATGTGAAAGCCCCAAAGTCCTTAAATGTGTTTCTTTAATCCCCTCCTCTTCACTTCTATTCTCTATCTGCGCCATTAATTCTTCATCTGCTCAACCTGTGCATTTGAATAGCCCTGGAGGGTTTAATAGATTTAAATCCTTGCTTTTTTTAATGGTGGTCATATCATAGCAGCTCCCAGATATTTTTTCATAAATTTTTCTCCTGAAACATGGTCCTGTCATGCGTTCTCGGCTTCTGTAATGGAGGCGGTGAATCATGATAATTCTCTGCCATGGAAAACCTGCAAAACCACAAACTCGTTAAAGGAAACTAGACACAGGGGTGGCGGACGTGGCTGTGACCACAGAATGATGATGTAGACTGGGAGAAATGGCAAGGAGATGCAGGGTGGCGGAAAACATAGAGAGATGGTGGAGAAGGGTGTTGGCACAGGTTGGAGGAACATGTGAAGTTTAACCAAAACGGTGGATTTTCGACCTAATGACAAAAATATGCTTATGTGAGACTGACGGATGTACGACGGGGTACGTGGAAGGATGATATGGAGATGAGGTGTTTCAATACTGTTCGTTCGATTTCAGAGCAAGATCTATGGCTACAAACACATCAAAGGGCGGTGAAATGGTGGGCCATGGGGGCGATGAACTTAGATTAAAGCGTACGCAACTTCAAAGAGCGACCACCCTCGGATGAAGGCTCCTAGATCTAACGACTGTCATTGATTTCGCTGTGCATCCTGAGTCGAGCCTTAACGCGTGAAATGGGGCGGTATTGGAATAGTGGCCTGGGATGCGTGGCATCTGTTGAATGGAATCGCTGGGATTTTGAGAATACCGCCTGCTACTGAAAAGCTGTGCGAAATAAACAGGCCGGTTTTAGGAGGTGGTTTTTAGGGCGCGGGGACCACCATAGAAATTAAGATTTTGAGCCATTGATTTTTGTTTTAATCAAACAATATAGAATGCGCCCGATAGGCATATGCGCTTAGCACCTTTGGGACTTAACACTCAGTTCTGCGCTTCGGTCGTGCAGACAATAAGATATAGGGGGCCATAACTAAAAGGAGCCAGGCCTCTTGTGACTTTGAATACGCATCTGTGATGCCTTCTAATGCATTTCATGGGGGCAGAAAAGGAAACGGTAAGAAAAAATGGATTCTTAAGCCACGATGGGGGATTTGAAAGTTCAAGGGGGGGGGGGGAGTTGAAGACCAAAAATTTAAATGAGGAGTTGACATGGACAACATCGGCTCCAACTGGGGACGGCGCATTCATCCCTAAACGTGTCAAGAACTTGCAGTCCTTCAGATACTCTTTTATGTCTCTGCTATTTAGTCCCTCTGCATTTTACTTCATAACATGTCAACACACCCCTTATTTAATCCAAAACAAAAAGGAAACTAATGTACAATATAATACATCGGGCGTTCCCAGCCTGAATCAAAACTGGAAGTAGGGCTTAAGAAATTGGCCATTTACAGGGGTGTCAAGCAGATCACCCTGTAATTTTTCCAATAAAAACGTGTTATTGCCTCCCTGTTCCACTATCTTGAAGGGACCAAACCATAGGGGATGAAATTTCCCATGTTTTCCCTTTTCAGCCCTCCGGACATCCCATCTGAGCACCAGATCTCCCATCTGCAATTTCCTGTCTTTTGCATGCTGATCAAACATATGTTTCATTTTCTCTTGATATTCAGCTAATCTTTGATTCACTCGGTCTCGTGTCTCCTCTAACTCTACCAATTGATTGATTCTCCTGACCATATCATCAGGTTCCTCCTGACTTTCTTGCATGAAACGCACCACTGGTAAAGCTAGCTATACAGGAAACACTGCTGCTCGTCCATATACTAATTCGTATGGAGATTTCCCAGTTGCTCTCTTACTGGTGATTCTATTAGCCCACAGAGAAAATTTTAATTGGGAATCCCAATTCTTCTGATTCTCATTGATTATTTTCTTCAAGGCCTGCACTAGAGTTTTATTAGAAGATTATGCCAGACCATTTCCCTGTGGATAATAAGCTGTGGAGTGATTAAGTGCTATATTATACTGTCGACAAAAATTCACAAATTTTGCAGATTTGAAGGCCTGTGCGTTATCAGTCACTATTCTAGCAGGGCAGCCAAACCTGGATATGATGTTTTCTTCCATGAATTTTATAATGACAGTGTCAGTAGCATTCCTTGCAGGTATGGCTTCCACCCATTTTGTAAAGTAATCTGTGGCTGTCAATATCCATTTATGTTGTCCACTTGATGGGGGGTGTATTTCTCCGATAAAATCTATTCCCCATTGTTGAAATGGCTCATTCACATGGACTGGAATTAGGGGCAGAGCTGCCAACTTCTATCTCTCAGCAAATTTTTGACACTTATCACATGCTCTAACCCAAGTAAAAACATCTCCAAATAATTTGGGCCAGTAGAAACCAGCCTTCAGGATTTTATGAGCTATGGCTCTCCAGCTGTAGTGTCCTCCACAAATTCCCTCATGAAATTCTACCATTATACTCTCTACTTCTTCCTCTGTAAGGCACAGGAGTAAAATTCCAGAAGGATCTCTCCAATATAGCTGCCCATTACCAACTATGTACTTCTGTGATTTCAATCTTAAAGCCCTGTATTTTGCTTTATCACAACTTGGAGGACAGCTGAGTTTCAAAAGATATTCAACTATTTATTTGTACCATGGACTGGTGAGATATTTTATGTGTACTCTCTGAGTAGCCATCTCCAGACCTTGATGCTCTTTTTCTTTCTCAGACTCTCCACTTGCTATCATGGATAGATTTATGCCTAGAGCCTGATATTTTGATTCTGATAAGATCTTTGCTAGCCCATGTCCTTTTATCAGCTTAGTAGGGCGAATATCCAGATCATACTCCTGTATTTTTGCAATCCATCTCCCTCTTTTCCCTTCACTGTCTCCCTGAATGATAATGTCTTTGACAGCTACTCTAGGGACATATGCTGTAATGTGAGACTGCAAAACATACATGCGAAAAGATTTAAGGGATTTCACCAGGGCATAAGCTTGCTTCTCCAATATATTATACTTCAGTTCTGCATCATGGAGAACCTGACTGAAGAAGGCAATAGGCTGCTCATATCCTTCTTCATTTTCCTGTAACAAAACTTCAGCTACTGTATGTGGTGATGCAAAGGAAAAGATCATAAATGGTTTAGTATAATCTGGCCCAGCTACTACAGGAGCTTCAGCAAATGCAGCTTTTATTCTAGTAAAGGCCTCCCGTGATTCTTGTGACCATTTTACTTCATTTTTCTTTTTTAGCATATCTTTTATATGCATAACTATCTCAGCGTAGTTAGGAATAAATCTTCTCAGGAAATTTATCCGGCCTAAAAATACCTGTACTTCTTTTTTATTCCTAGGAGGAGGAATACCATTTATGACTTCTACTCTTTTGGGATCTATCCTTACCCCATCTTTAGTTACAATATGCCCCAAAACTTTTCCTTCCTCTAATGCAAATAAAGACTTTTGTGGATTAAGATAAAGGCCATACCTTCTGCATTTTTCAAAATTTCTTCGTAAATGCTCAATGTGTTCAGCATCATCTTTTGAAAATACTGTAATATCATCAAGGTAGACCACCAGGAACTTATCCTACTCTCCAACAAAAGCAATGTCCATGGCCCTTTGAAAAGTGGCTCCTGCATTAATCAGCCCAAAAGGCATCCTGGCATACATAAAAGTACCCCATGGTGTAGTGAATGCAGTTTTCTTCTGATCCTTTGGATGCACAGCCACCTGATTGTAACCAGAAAATCCATCCATCATCGACATTTTTGATGCTCCGACCACTTTCTGCAGGATATGGTCCATCTTAGGCAGTGGATAATTATCCTTTAAATATGCTATGTTTAGATTTCTGAAATCCACACACAGCCTTATTTCTCCATTCTTCTTCCGAACGAGAACCAGATTTTCCACCCATTCAGAGTATCTTAACGGCACAATTATTTTGGCCTTCAGCAGCTTCTTGATTTCTTTTTCAATGGAGGGAAGCAGCAGAGGATTTATCTGTCTGAGCTTCTGCTTATAAGGTTTTGCATCTTCCCTCAGACGAATTTTATGCTACATTATACTGGTGTCGAAAGTCTTTAGGTCCTGATAAGACCATGCAAATACATCTTTATAAGACTGAAACAATTTCAGGTATTTCTTCTTATATTCCTCTGGTATATTTTTGGACAATTTTACAATTTTGGGCTCAGCATTAGTGCCCAAATTCAGGTCTTCTACCTGATCTTCTTCTATTACTTTGCTAGGCTGCAATGGGACACCATTCTTATCAAATAGCCTTTCTAGAGGCACCAAACCTCTGGGAATGACATTTCCTTTCAGCTGCAACACTTTACTACCTGCCATTTTTTCTTCCCATTTGTTTTCTAAAACATTTTTGGCCTCGTCTTCTTCACAATCATCAATCTCCATGTTGGAGAACTCTCCCACTGTCTCCATAAATTTATTCATCTGTTCATCATCCTCAAATACCTGCCAATGCTTAATATTATCTAGGATTTATGCTCTATAACGTACCTCAACTTCATACCTCAAGAGAGGGTTCTGGGGAGGACGAAATGTACTAGCAGCCATAGCAAGGGAATATGCCATTCTATTTTGTTCTCGAGCATGAACTGGATATTAAATGCTGAAAAAAATTTCTCCACCATGTCCCAAACTTCATTTCTATAAGCTCTCAGCCACAGATGTTTGGTTTGACATTGATTTCTGACCTGTCTAACCACCAGCTCAGAGTCTCCCAGAACTTTTAAACATTGTATACCCATGCTCTTGGCTGTTTGTAATCCCAATAGCGGTGCTTCATATTCAGCTACATTATTAGTAGCTTCGTATTCCAATTTAAAAGATAGTGGGATCCATTTTCCTGTAGGGGAGATTAATAATACTCCAGCCCCATTACCTTCTCTTGAATTTTCTCCATCAAAATGTAGAGTCCATACTCCTGCTTCATGGTCTTCTAAAGGCTGCTTAGTCTTGATTTAATAGAAGGAAGGTTCATGAGCGAAATTTTGATCTTCTTCTAACATCAAACATGAGAAATATCCTTCTTTACTGTAGACTGGTGAATTCTCTGAGATGTCAGCCTTAGTCACCATCTTGACAAATCTGGTTTCTCTGTATAACCTCCTCTCCTGGCCACCAAAAATTGGAATAGTGGCATAGGTTAAATCCAATTTGAGTGACCCACCAATTTTTTTTCCCTAGGAACTTGACAACAGCATGCCAAAGCGAGCTGGGATGTCAACCACCACAATGTCCATTACTACACTTTTTGCTGGAATTTGGGCCAGGTTGACCACTAAATCTTTAATCATCCCTAGACATTTAACTCTTTTGGAATCAAATGAATATAGATCTTTATATGGACGCGTGATTTGTAGTCCTAGTTGTTCCATCACTGACATGGGCATAAGATTATGAGAAGCTCCAGAATCTAACATGCAATTGTGTAACATCGGGTCATGAATCACTAGAGACACATAGAAATGAGGAGTAGAGGGGTGTATCTCCTCGACATGTGGGCCAAAGACTACCATGGGTCTTTCTTCTTGGAGGTTAAGACCATCTGGAATTACTGGTGCTTCAGGAGGGAGCAATAAAGAAGTGACTTGAGATTGATATACTGGTTGTTTCAACAGCTCAGTCAGGGGAACTGGGATTTTGACTTTCTCAAGTTCCTTTTGTAGATTGAAAGCAGGAGGGGGCTTTTCTATTATAGCTTCTCTTGACTCTTTATTTTCTGCTAAAGGTTTAACTTCTTTTGATACAGACTCAACATTAGGAAGAGTGGCTATTTTTGAAGAAGAAGGAATTTGACCATCAGATTGCAAAGGTTTGTTTAGAGGACTCTTACCTTTGTTTGTAACTTTCTGCACTGTTGATTCCTTTTGAGCAGATGCTTCCTTCTGGGGAGGCTCTTCTTCTTGATCCTGAGTTCAAGTTCTCTTCCTGGAAGATCTGAGATCATATCTTCTGTTAAAATGTGCTTGCATGAAATCATTAAACTGTTTTTAGTAATGATTGATTTCTGCATCTTCTGTGTCTCTGATCTCTTCTTCTTCTTCGTGTAATGGACATTCTACTTCATCATTGTTTGAGAAAGCGAGGTTTGCATCTTGTAGTTCATAAGCAGCATCTTCAGTGGAGTCATCTACTGGGCCTTCCAGGTATAATGGGTGTGGAACTTGATCTTGTTGCTCCTTTGCTTCCCTTGGTAATATTTGTAGGGGTGGCTTTCTATATTGAGGATTGTAACCCCTGTTTGGAGTATTCTAGAAATTCTTGGAAGCTGCATTCTTGGTCTCCAATTCAAGCTTGACTAGTTTATTAGAAAGATTCTTAATCATTTTTCTCATTTCTTCAATTTTATCTGAATCCTTATCCTGATTAGAAGTAGATACTTCCTCTTTACCTCTTCTTTTGGTATCTTGTTCCACTTTCACTTTTAATTTTCCAGTGGAGGCAAAATTTGCTTCCAACTCAAGAGCATCTGACTGAGCATCTTCTAGGGTGGCAGGCTTCCTTTCCCTGAGAGAGAAACCAAAATCTGAGTCAAAGGCTGCTATGAAAACAACTTTGGCAGCATTCTGGTGAGGCTTCATATCTGCAAGGAGGTTTAGATATAACTTATTAAATATTTTGATAAATTCTGACACCCCTTCATTATGTTTCTTATTAAGTGTATTGAACTCAGTAAGACACTGTCCATGATCTTTCTTTTCTCCCCATTTCCTGAGAAAGGTATTTTCCATATTGTCCCAAGTGGTTACGGAACGGTTTCCTAATGTTTTGAACCATTTTCTGGCTTCACCATCCAGAGAATACACAAATAATCTTATGACCACATCCAAATGTTCTACATTAAAGTTTTCTGCAAAAGTGAAAAAAGTCTCAAGATGTTTCTGAGCATCAATTTCATTTTCCCAGTGAATCTGGGCAGGATCTTCAAATAATCTTATGGCATATCATTCATCACTTGAGGTAATGCCAGGGGAGCATATTTGTTTAACAAAAAAGCTGGAACATTAGCCATTAGAGGAGGTGGGGCTTGTGCAACAATCTGATGTAAAAAGGGAGGAAGAGGAGGAGGTGGGAGTGGAGTATGGATAACAATGGGAATATACTGTACAGAAGCCTGAGGTGTAGATGGAAACAATTCACGATTAACAGGGGCTACTTCTGTAACTTCTTTAACTTCCTCAGCCTCAGGGGTAGGATGAAAGTTCTCTTTAGTTCTAACACTTCCCCGGGGTGGGCTATCTGAGTAATATTCAGGATTTTCCTCAGTGGAGTCGGGATTTTCTACTTGGATTTCTTGAGAAGAAGAGGATGGATAATCTTCTACAGAATATTCAGGGATCTCAGCACGGACTGATTTCTTTTCTTTCCAACTTCTTCTATGTACAATCTTCTTAGGTTTAGATACTAAAGGCATCTTTGACTGTGATGTATCTGACCTCAGGTGTGGCTTACGGGGAGCCAAGACTACAAATAGCTTTATCAGATAAACAACAGTGGAGTCGCCAAGGTGAGAGATATAAAACTCTTCAACTCTCTGTGCTCACCTGATTAGAGAGTGAATATGATTTATCGAGGCCCAGGGATAATGATTTTCTTAAATTCGGTCCCCGGCAACGGCGTCGGAAAGATGTTGTTGACAGATATTGTCACTCCTAGAGACAGCCTAGAATTTCCATAGACCAGTGCCTAGGACATCTTATCATAGCAAGGAGCATGTAATAAAACTTGGGTGTCAATCCAAAGGCTCTCCTGCTATCTCTTGTAAACAAGGAAATTTATTTAAATGGGACCAGAACTTACAGAAACTGCCACAGGGAAAGTAATATTGCAGAGACAAAATGCAAAGCTCCAACACAAAAGCATCAGACAGTTAAGAGACAATTTACTGTAAAGAGGGTTGATTCAAGTAATACGCCACAGAAATTAAATATCAAAAGGTGTAGCAGGGAAAGAAACATAAGAGGATATTAGTTAACATTGGTCTGATACCCAGATACACAACAGAACCACATATGGGCTTATCACTCTAAGAATCCATACATGAAAATGGCGTTTTAAAAGCACCCTCCCAAAGCAACTAATATAGCAGAAAGATGGATGAAATGAATCACGAAACAGTATATCATGCCTGAGCCATATTTAAAGCACTTGACCGATACAAGTATGGGTATCAACTAGGATAAATCCTTACCTAAAATCAATGAGCCACTCGCATTCCAGTACATGATACAAGAAGATGGATTAAATGAAATGTTGTATTAAACACATAAAAGGAAGTTACATACTGTGGGATACAAAAGACCAGAATCCTCTAATACAGATAGAACTCCTCCTCACTGAGACCCTACGGGCTCTGAGCCTTCATACAAGAGCTTATACAGAATGTATACAATAAGCCTTTCACTGCATGATTTTCTGATAAAAATCTGGAACCCTTACAATGTCTTTCTTCCTCCTTTTTATAGAGGAAGGAGAAGAGAAACTAATAAAAGAAGTAGGTGAAAACAATTAATTGTTTCATTAAAACAAAATGGCGAAAAAATTTCGCGCCCACACTGCTGAATCACCATGCTGAGCTGTGTGTACTCTGCTGCCAGCAGAAATAAATGCACAGGTTAGAAAATCTCTTCAGGAACAAGGTATAGAGAGAAATTCACAAGAACATTCTGTCCTTTCCTGAAGAAAATTCGACTGGAATAAACCTTGAGGGCATTGTTTTCTGAGAAAAGATCTTCCTAGTGATCTGAAGGGCCTTCGATCTAGTACTTTGCCTTCAAAAGGTTATGTGAAAGCCCCAAAGTCCTTAAATGTGTTTCTTTAATCCCCTCCTCTTCACTGCTATTCTCTATCTGCGCCATTAATTCTTCATCTGCTCAACCTGTGCATTTGAATAGCCCTGGAGGGTTTAATAGATTTAAATCCTTGCTTTTTTTAATGGTGGTAATATCATAGCAGCTCCCGGATCTTTTTTCATAATTTTTTCTCCTGAAACATGGTCCTGTCATGCGTTCTCGGCTTCTGTAATGGAGGTGGTGAATCATGATAATTCTCTACCGCGGCAAACCTGCAAAACCACAAACTCGTTAAAGGAAACCAGACACAGGGGTGGTGGACGCGGCTGTGACCATGGAATGATGATGTAGACTGGGAGAAATGGCGAGGAGATGCAGGGTGGCGGAAAACATAGAGAGATGGCAGTGAAGGGTGTTGGCACAAGTTGGAGGAACACGTGAAGTTTAACCAAAATGGTGGATTTTCGACCTAATGACAAAAATATGCTTATGTGAGACTGACGGATGTACGACGGGGTACGTGGAAGGATGATATGGAGATGAGGTGTTTCAATACCATCCGTTCGATTTCAGAGCAAGATCTACGGCTACAAACGCATCAAAGGGCGGTGAAATGGTGGGCCATGGGCGCGATGAACTTAGATTAAAGCGTACGCAACTTCAAAGAGAAACCACCCTCGGATGAAGGCTCCTAGATCTAACGGCTGTCATTGATTTCGCTGCGTGTCCTAAGTCGAGCCTTAACGCGCGAAATGGGGCGGTATTGGAATAGTGGCCTGGGACATGTGGCATCTGTTGAATGGAATCGTTGGGATTTTGAGAATACCGCCTGCTGCTGAAAAGTTGTGCGAAATAAACAGGCCGGTTTTAGGCGGTGGTTTTTAGGGTGCGGGGACAACCATAGCAATTAATATTTTGAGCCATTGATTTGTGTTTTGATCAAACGGTCTAGAGCACGCGCGATAGGCATATGCGCTTAGCACCTTTGGGACTTAACACTCGGTTCTGCGCTTCGGTCATGCAGACAATAAGATATAGGGGGCCATAACTAAAAGGAGTCAGGCCTCTTGTGACTTTGAATACGCATCCATGATGCCTTCTAATTCATTTCATGGGGGCGGAAAAGGAAACGGTAAGAAAAAATGGATTCTTAAGCCACGATGGGGGATTTGAAAGTTCAAGGGGGGGGGAGTTGAAGACAAAAAATTTAAATGAGGAGCTGACATGGACAACATGCTGAAACTAAAAAACTAAAAGAACAGATGGTGCAGGTCCAAATGGAATAGGTGGGTGGCCACCAATATCCACGTGGATCATTCCTCCCTCGTTAGGAAGAAAGGGTCCCCATTGTGTTGAGTTTGTCCATGAGATGAGGCAAATTCTACTGAACTTGACATGGGATTTGTCGAAGATTTCATGGACCTGTTGGTGGACGTGCTTTATGCGTTCAATAAATATGGTTTCTTTATCAGCCTCAAATAGTACATGTGTGGATACTATCTGTGTGGTCAAATGAGGCATGTCAACATCAGGCGGTGACGCGCCTGGGGTCAGAATAATGGAGTGATTTACCTGACAGTGTAGAGGAAAATCTATGGGTGAGGAAAAAATGTCCTTATATTCCTCCATGAATTTTTTCATCTACTGCTACCATGTAGGGGAAACCCTGTTTTGAGGTTGTGGCCACAATCTTCTTCTTTCCCTGTGGGTGAATTGTAATGAAAATAAATTTCCTGGTTTGGGAAAAAATCTTACTGTGTTGTTTTGTAGTATTCAAAGAGATGGCAGAAGGCGGTACTACCTCCGATATCCTGTAAAATTTATTTCCCAAAGTAATAACAAAAGCGTGAGGCCTAGACTCATCCACAACATGTAGTGTTCCTTTTTCAGAAACATTGTCAATCGACAAGAAAATTTATTCCAAAGATGGACTGAAGGGGAATTTACTGGATTTGTCACCTTCATAAAGAAGGATGAGCTCCAGAGACTTCCTGGCCCACTATCAGACTCCGTCTATAGAGTGTTTTCAAGGGACAATATCCCCAAGATGGAAATACAACAATATTTGGAATCTCTCAAGATAACCCAAAAATGCATCTACAACAATATAAAGACATAAACTGGAAATAGCAGTGAATAAACATTATGCCAAAATGTATGAAACCCTTGAGCCATTTTATTATGAAATAACAGCAGCAAAATGATACAATGAATATCAAAAGAATAAGGCAAGAAGCTTTCCATCAATACACATGCCATAATACAAAATGTTGCTCCATAGTAGGATTCCCATGAATAGGGACTTCACAGTCATAGAAGAGAGAATGCTCTAATGAGTGAGAAACATCATGGATCTGCATATACATGGCTCATACATCATTGGGATAGAAGATCTAAACTCCCAATCACTACCTTAAGTCAATCCTAGAATGATTGGTTGAAATATGCCAAACTGCAAAAATGTCGGAGTTACTGGGTAGCAGCAGCAACTCAATACATGGAATGGAATGGAGAAGGCTGAAAGGCTGAATCTGATGAAGATACCTTCTCCTTTGGAAATCAGAAGTGCAAGGCTGATCCCTACACCAAAGATCTCACCCTCTGAAATTTCTGCAACACCCTCACTGCAAATATGCTCCAACTAGAACGCAGTCTATGAGAGGGCCTGCACTGTAACTAATGGAAATGGTTGGCCTCCTACAAATAATGGTGGAATAAGCTCTGGAACCATTCTCACTAACCTTCCGGAAGTAGAGAACCTCCCTCCTCTGAAAGATCAGCTCAAAATGGTGTTGTAGGGAACCTCCCCAGCAACATCTCGCAACACTGCACAATAACCTGCTACAAACACTACACTGATGAAGTAGGCTAGTGCTATGTCCTGAATGTTGGAATATGGAGGATGAGTGTAATCCTTCATGAGATACTCAAGAAGGATATGAAATCCTAAATAGGACTCCCTCGTGCCCGAGGGCACTGCAGCTCTGCTGAACAGCAAGAGGCAGCAATTTGTCTAAATAGAAAAATAATCAAATGATCCAAGATGTTCTCAATGGGTTGCCTTGCTCCTCTTTTAAACACAACGAAGTCTCCTCCTTCATTCCTCTATAATTTTCCTACCCCATGGAATATTCCTCCACTAAAACTGCGTTGTCCCACTTAGTGCTTTCCAACTCATGCCAACGCAGTTTGACTTGGTCAATTAGGCCTTGTACACTTTCATTTTAACCTCTTTCCCACATGAGGGTGTGAAATCCAGTTCCATGATGATCCCTTTCCAAATTGTAAGGGATGTTATTCCTGTTTATTATATGAATGGGTCACTTTACCCATTTTTATTTAACAAAATAAAAATATGTAACTATAATGTTCCATTTTAGCTTGAAGCTAAAATTGGGAACATAAGTGTCCTCCCCTCTGACATGTTGCTTGTCCTCAAACAACTACATAGAGAGAACAAAATTCCTCCTCCTTATTCTCTTGTGGCCTCCTCATCCATGGTCCCACCACTGCTCAAATATGCTGCAGTAAATCTGCCCTCCAATGCTCTCTCCCAAGCATGCAAACTGAAAAATGATGCTCCTCATGGAAAGATAGAAGGTGTAGTGGAATCCTTCCGACTAAAATGTGGCCTCCTTAAGGTAGGAGTGATGATATGCATGGGATAATTCTACTCCCAATGATGATCCTCTCATCCATGCTATCATCCAAATGGAAATCTACACCCCTGATTTCTGCAATGTGTTGGGGCTGAATGGAGAGTGTGCTTGTGCTTCTCAAGATGGTCCTCTCTCCATTTGAAGTGTTCATGGGGCTGCCTCTTTCCTTGTTCTGAAATAGTAAGGCCTCCAAGAATGGCCCAAGCTACCCCATCAAGAAAATCAGCCATGGAATGCCTCTGCAAATTCTCCAAGTGGTTTATCCCACAAGAAGGTACAAGTAGCAATGTGGCAATCATGGTTTACCCATGGTATCTCCTGCAAGATAAAACATATACAAAGTGGAGAATCATGCTCCCAATGGGTTGTACATACAATTCTCTCCAAATAATACTCCTTAATAGGTATACAACATCAGAAATACATAAGTAGCAATATGCAATAGAAACAAGTTTTCAAATGACAACCAGAGAGTGGTTCCAAATCCCACTCATGGAACCTGCGCAGTGCCTCCTTGGCCTGCCTCAAAATCAAAGTAACAAGTGTTGTACTAGCCACTTGTTTGCTGCCACCACATCTCCTCATAAGATGAAATCATGAAATACAATTTGGTGCCAATGGTGCACACCAAGAAGCATGTAGCTTCCCCCACAAACCATCATAAGGATAGCCAAAATCAAGGCTACAAGTAGCTGCAAGTACATCATAACAAATGCAAGAAGGGATGATCATCCTTGATCAATATTCTACTCAAAAGAGGTACACAATGTGAAATTATACCTTCTCTATTATGTATTTGAGACCTTGACCTGAAATGGCTCAACATGAATGCTCTCCCTCTCCTCCAATGAGTAAGGGAATGGTTGTGCCAACCTCTCCAAAAAAACCAGGCTATGCATTTTTCCATATGCTGATGAAGATCATGATGAATGCCCTCCAAAGGGAACTCCTCTAGCAAGGCAAAGTATGCATCCAAGTGCATAGCTAGGAAGTCCTCACATGCTGCATGTAAATAATTTATCCTGAGACTAGAAACTATAGCCAAGAAGATTCTGCCATGATGATAGATGATCATATCATCTACTAAGTATCTGCCATATCCATCAAGGCCATCTAAAAATAATGCATGCACCAAGATCCTGGGGGATACTCAACCAAAGCTGAGCCCTCCATCTTGGATCAATCCTCCACATAGACAGCGTTGATGTTTTGCAATATGGTGCTCCATCACGCTGTTGCCTGCTACCTTGACATCCCCTCATGCCAAAGCCATCCTCCAAGTTGCTGCCATGCCATCATGCAGCTACTCATGCTCAAATAGAAATGATGCTCTCTGAAAATGAGCCTCACATGAGAGACTATCACCTCCAAAGAATCCCCCCGAACCTGGGAAATGTAAGTATGAGTGGCCTCCATCTACTCCATTGCATGAAAGAGTCCTTCCTCAAAGGAAGTATCATCTCTCTCACTAAATATATGGAGCATTCATCCTACATCATGAAGATGCAATCCTCCATCCCTGCAGAAAAATTTGTCAGCGCAGTATGACTGATGAGAGTGGGTGATGCTTAAAATGAGAGAGTGTCTCCCTCCTCCTTGAGTCTATCCCAAACTCTCTGTGTTGTAATGAACTCTCCCAAGGTTTCCACCCTCCTAAAATCAAGGTGTGAGGCCCCCAAATATGGAACATCCAACCTCTTCTACTGATCTAGTGGTCTCCTTGGTGCAATGTCTCCATGCAGTGAGACACCATCATCAAGAGATGACTGAATGTATGAATGGAGAAAACCCTCCATGCTTCCATTGCGCAATCCAATCATAATCTTAGGTGCATCAACCTCATAAAATAGATAGGGTGTGCACTCCTCATCACAAGATGTTGATCAACCTCCCTATCTCCTCCTTCTATCTCCATAGCTCTGCACCCTATCACCGATGGCATAGATGTATCATGAGTTGTGCCTTGATCTCTACATGGGAGATCCTAGGGAAATTTCTTGCAAGACACAAGAATCCCTCCTTCTCGTCAACATGTAGGAGCAACTTCTCCCAAAATTTTGATCTCTTTTTGAAAAAGAGACCTCCATGCTCTCTTGTGCAAGAATATGAGATGGATGCCTTGCCTCCAACAAGGTATGATGCAAGATGCCAGCCTTGTCAACAATTTCTGAAGTGGATCTGAGTTTATGTTTCCTCCCTTCACATGCAAGATTTTGGTTTGTTTCTCTGCATGTCTTTAAGAATTTCTCCCACCAAACCCTTCCATCATTACTTCAATGAATCTGAAATAGGAAGAAGTATTTGCATCCTTTAAAGAACATGACTCAAATATCCACCATGCATAGGTCTTACCTCTAAGGTGTAGCGTTGCAAATCTGATAGCGTCTCCTTTGGAAACTTTGTGCTGCTGCAACATGGCCTTCAGTGCTTCTACCCATGATTTGGTTGAACATGTAGGTGAACCTCCGAAAGTAGATAGAAAAAATCTATCTTGCTGGTAGCTCCCCTTCACCTTATACTTTCAAAAAAATCCATGAAAGTCGGGTGATCTCTGAATGCCAGAGTATGAGACTCATACTCTCTCAGAAAATCTCCAAGAGTTTTCCTCTTGATCACCTCTCCTCCTTTCCCATATTTTCCATGACAAGTTGCACATGTGACTGCACTGTGCTTCAAAGGATGTGACTGCATGTTCACATTCCTCATCAGAAACCCTAGATTTTGTTTCTGCTTCCAACCCTTGTGGAGATTCTTCAAATCTCTCCCATATCTTTTTCTTGTGGCTCCCATGAAAGCCCTAGATGGATTTAAGGAGAAGCTTGGCTAGCTCATCTGCATTCTTCTTTCTTCTTCTCCACAAAGTGGAGTCTTCCTCATCTTCGTAGATGGCATCTTGGCGAAGATCCACAGGCTGAGCCAAGATTATGCTCTGATACCACTGTAGTGTTCCTTTTTCAAAAACATTGTAAATCGACAAGAAAATATATTCTAGAGATGGACTGAAGGGGCATTTACTAGATTTGTCACTTCATAAAGAAGGATGAGCTCCAGAGGCATCCTGGCCCACAATCAGACTCTATCTATAGAGTGTTGTCAAGGGACAATATCCCCATGAGGGAAATACAACAAGATTGGGAATCTCTCAAGATAACCCAAAAATGCAGCTACAGCAATATAAAGACATAAACTGGAAATAGAAGTGAATAAAAATTATGCAAAAATGTATGAAACCCTTGAGACATTTTATTATGAAATAATAGCAGAAAAATGATACAATGAATATCAAAAGAATAAGGCAAGAAGCCTTCCATGAATACACATGCCATAATACAAAATGCTGCTCCATAGTAGGATTCCCATGAATAGGGACTGCGTAGTCATAGAAGAGAGACTATTTTACTGAGTGAGAAACATCATGGATCTGCATATATAGTGCTAATACATCATTGGGAGAGAAGATCTAAACTCCCAATCACTACCTCAAGTCAATCCTAGAAGGATTGGCTGAAATATGCAAAACTGCAAAAATGTCGGATTTGCTGGGTAGCAACAGCAACTCAATACATGGAATGAAATGGAGAAGGCTGAATGGATGAAGCTGATGAAGATCCCTTCTCCTTTGTAAATATGAAGTGCAAGGCTGATCCCTACACCAAAGATCTCACCCTCTGAAATGTCTGCAACACCCTCACTGCAAATATGCTCCAACTAGAATGCAGTCTATGAGAGGGCCTGCGCTGTAACTAATGGAAATGGTTGGCCTCCTGCCAATGATGGTGTAATAAGCTCTAGAATCACTCTCACTAACCTCCTAGGAGTAGAGAACCTCCCTCCTCTGAAAGATCAGCTCAAAATGGTGTTGTAGGGAACCTCCCTAGCAACATCCCGCAACACTGCACAATAATCTGATACAAACACTGCGCTGATGAAGTAGGTTGGTGCTATGGCCTGAATGCCAAAATATGGAGGATGAGTGAAATCCTTCATGAGCTACTCAAGAAGGAGAGGAAATCCTAAACAGGACTCCCTCATGCCCGAGGGCACTACAACTCTGCTGAACAGCAAGAGGCGGCAATTTGTCTGAATAGACAAATAATCAAATGATCCAAGATGTTCTCAATGGGCTACCTTGCTCCTATTTTAAACACTGCGAAGTCTCCTCCTTCCTTCCTCTAGAAGTTTCCTCCCCCATGGAATATTCCTCCACTAAAACTGCGTTGTCCCACTTAGTACTTTCCAACTCATGCCAACGCAGTTTGACTTGGTCAATTAGGCCTTGTCCACTTGCATTTTAACCTCTTTCACACATGAGGGTGTGAAATGCAGCTCCATGATGATCCCTTTTCACATTGTAAGGGATGTTATTCCTGTTTATTATATGAATGGGTCACTTTACCCATTTTTATTTAAAAAAATAAAAATATGTAACTATAATGTTCCATTTTAGCTTGAGGCTAAAATTGGGAACGTTACAGTCCTCCCCTCCCACATGTTTCTTGTCCTCAAGCAATTGCATAGAGAGAAAAAAATTCCTCCTCCTTCTTCTCTTGTGGCCTCCTCATCCATGGTCCCACCATTGCTCAAATATGTTGCAATAAATCTGCCCTCTAATGCTCTCTCCCAAGTATGAAAACTAAAAAATGATGCTCCTCATGGAAAGATAGAAGGTGTAGTGGAATCCTTCCTGCTGGAATGTGGCCTCCTTACAGTAGAAGTGATGATATGCATGGGATAATTCTACTCCCAATGATGATCCTCTCATCCATGCTATCATCCAAATGGAAATCTCAACCCCCGTTTTTTGCAATGTGTTGGGGCTGAATGGAGAGTGTGCTTGTGCTTCTCAAGATGGTCCTCTCTCCATTGAAGTGTTCATGGGGCTGCCTCTTTCCTTGTTCTGAAATAGTAAGGCCTCCAAGAATGACTCAAGATACCCCATCAAGAAAATCAGCCATGGAATGCCTCTGCAAATTCTCCAAGTGGTTTCTCCCACAAGAAGGTACAATTAGCAATGTGGCAATCATGGTTTTCCCATGGTATCTCCTGCAAGATAAAACATATACAATGGGGAGAATCATGCTCCCAATGGGTTTTACATACAATTCTCTCCAAATAATACTCCTTAATAGGTATACAATATTAGAAATACATAAGGAGCAATATGCAATAGAAACAAGTTGTCAAATGACAATCAGAGAGTGGTTCCAAATCCCACTCATGGAACCTGCGCAGTGCCTCCTTGACCTACCTCAAAATCAAAGTAACAAGTGCTGTAATAGCCACTTGTTTGCTGCTACCACATCTTCTCATAAGATGAAAGCATGAAATACAATTTGGTGCCAATAGTGCACACCAAGAAGCATGTGGCTTCCCCCACAAACCATCATAAGGATAGCCAAAAATCAAGGCTACAAGTAGCTGCAAGTACATCATAACAAAGGCAACAAGGGATGATCATCCTTGATCAATATGCTACTCAAAATAGGTACACAATGTGAAATTATACCTTCTCTATTATGTACTTGAGACCTTGAACTTAAATGGCTCATCATGAATGCTCTCCCTCTCCTCCAATGAGTAAGGGAATGGTTGTGCCAACCTCTCCAAAAACAACCGGGCTATGCATCTATCCATATGCTGATGAAGATCATGATGAATGCCCTCTAAAGGGACCTCCTCTTGCAAGGAAAAGTACGCATCCAAGTGCATAGCTAGGAATTCCTCACATTCTACATGCAAATAATTTCTCCTGAGACTAGAAACTCTCGCCAAGAAGAGTCTGCCATGATGATAGATGATCATATCATCTACTAAGTATCTTCCATCTCCATCAAGACCATAAAAAAATCATGCATGAACCAAGATCCTGGGGAATACTCAACCAAAGCTGAGCCCTCCATCCTGGATCAATCCTCCACATAGACAACGTTGGTGTTCTGCAATATGGTGCTCCATCACACTGCTGCCTGCTACCTTGACATCCCCTCATGCCAAAGCCATCCTCCAAGTTGTTGCCATTCCATCATGCAACGACTCACGCTCAAATATAAATGAGGCTCTCTGAATATGAGCCTTCCATGAGAGACTATCACCTCCAAATAATCCCCCCAATCCTGGGCAATGTAAGCATGAGTGGCCTTCATCTACTTTAATTCATGAAAGAGTCCTTCCTCAAAGGAAGTATCATCTCTCTCACTAAATATATGGAGCAATCATCCTGCATCATGAAGATGCAATCCTCCATCCCTGCAGCAAAATATGTCAGTGCAGTATCACTGATGAGAGTGGGTGATGCTAAAAATGAGAGAGTGTCTCGCTCCTCCTTGAGTCTATCCCAAACTCTCTGCGTTTGTTACACAGTAATTTGTCACCGTCCCTGCAATCCCCATCTCGCCCATTGGAGGGTCGTTTCTGTGACAAATAAGCAGTGTCATGCCTTGCAAATACCATCATTGCATCCCTTTCCATGAGGAAAACATTCCTTCTGTTGATCATTTCCTGAGCAGAACCCTAAAAACACCTGTTTTTGCATTGGCGCTGGTAGCCCGTTATGTACTCGCGCCAATGGGGGAAAATTAACACTGAGCCCGCGCCACTTGGCGCTCTGTCCCAGTGTTGCACCCGCGCCACTCTGTTTATGGAAAGTTTTTTAAAAAAGGAGGCGAAGTTTCGATTACAACAACTTCGTGGATGAGTCATCGGGAGTGGTTTCGCCTGAATAACCACGGCCTTCCTCCTTTGGCCTCTTGTTTCCACCATATGGGGAACCTCCCAAAGGATAAGGCCTCCCTTCCACTATTGTAGGGATCCCAACCTCCTCCTCTCCTCTATAAATATAGCCTTCATCCATTGATGAAGGGGCTGAAAGGTTGATAGTCTGGAAGTGCTGAAGCTTTGCATCTCCTATTCCCAAGTGCCTTTGTGCTGAAAAGAATCCTTCCTTTCCCTTAAGGCCCATTCGAGCAAGGAGACCATTGTCACGAGACTCTGGAGAGGTTTCCCTTTCCCCCGGCGAGCTTGGCGAGACGTGGACGACCGGAGACCCGCGCGAAGGAGGCTGCAGCGTCAGAACTTGGTTGTAACTTCTATTCGTTTACCACTTTAATAGATGACTATGATTATGGTTCCACTCCTTTTTCCATTATGTTAATGCGAGTAATGTCTTTTCTGACCGATGTTTAGTTACGTATGCCGGTTCCTATGCTTGTATCTGTTTGTTCTTTCTGTGTGCAGGTGTTCATCCACGGAGATCGTGGAAGGATTGTGATCTGCCAGGACTGAAGGACGGGGACATCTCTTCTTCAGATCGAGCGCTGGAATCCAGGTAGGTTTTTATCCCAAATCTTTCATTCGTAACTAGGAGCCTGCGTCGTAGCATTGTTTGTTTGTTGCTAGACCCCTGCTGGGCTAGTAGGGATCGCCTCTGTCCGCAGAGGGGATTTACCTTCTCAACAAATTGGCGACTCCGCTGGGGAACCGTCCGGTTTTCCTTGTCTCGTTTATGATTGGTTCGCTTTGATTGTTTCTCCTTGCTTGATGAACCTTCTGGGTTGGGTTCTTTCATTATTTTAGCCTTGTGGTTTGCTTAGCTTGTGTTGGTCTTTTTCTTAGATTAGCTTGTTTTTTAGTTTTCATTGAAGAATTCGACTGGCGCGGGTTTTTACCTGACAGTCGCGCCACTTGGCGCGTGTTGCATTTGTCTGTCTCGCGCCACTCGGCCTCTGGCGCTAGTTTCAAGGCCACAGTCGCGCCACCCCTGTGACTTTTTTGAATTTCTTCAATTTTTGGCTTTCTGAGCTTGACCAATACTTTTCTTCTTGATTTCCTGATTGTTTGAGTGCATTGGAGTCTGGTTTGACTGGAATTCACCGCTATCCTTTGGTTGTTTGCCTCTATCTATCCGTTTCACGATTTGAGCCCTAGGGCATCTAGTGGCATAGTGAATCGAGCCCTCCTTGGGAGCTTTGGTGTCTTGATTGTCCTGTCGACTTGTTGCTTAACCCTCCATGCCCTCTTAGCAGTCTTTGATTGTTTTGTTGCGTCTTTTGAGTGTTTGTTCGTTCTTTCATTCAGGATTCGTTTGCCCTTGCTTTGGACCCAGATCACACGGTCCATTGGGGTGTTTTTGAGTCTTTCTTCGATTTGAGAGACTTTGGGTCGATTTAGAGATTTGGTTGTTTGCTTTGCTCTCTTAGTTATCATTTCTCTAATTGTTCCTTTTGTTTTCAGTGCACATTAGCCATTAGACATTGAAAATTTTAAAAAAATATAATCTCTTTTGTTTTTTAATTAGTGCAAATTGTCATCTTTTCCGTATCACTAGTGATTAGTGTTTGAATGAAAAATGTGCAATTGCATTAGTTGCATTAGAGACATTCTTGTTTGTATTCCGTTCATTTCGTTTGTATTAAAGCTCTCAACTCTCATTTAACTAGTTTTCATCGAACGAAATGTTGCATCGTGACATATAGCTTGCATTTAGGAGACACTACATACGATAAGGCCTGGAAATTGAAACTTAATTGAAGATCAACTGTAAAATTCATTCAATTAACATAAGGCAACATTGGAACTTAACGCAACATATTTAGAAGGTCTAGGCTAGAGACGTGTTCCAGCGTCGTTAAACCTAGCAGCTGTCGTTCGCCTATTGGCTTTAGACAGCACTAGTACGGACTTGCGCTCCCCGTACCGTCGAGTATATAAAGGGAGACCCCTATAGGTTTGCAATCCTTTATCCACAGGAAGCCGAGTCTGCCGCCTTTACCCGTGATACACCGAACACAGCATTCGGGGAGACTACCTGCACGTACGGAAAGTCCTTGGTCGATTTCTGTTTCATTTTTGAAACCAAGGTGTATATTGCAGTTCACGGATATCTGGTACACCCTTTGTGCCTAGTTTTTCCTGAGCAGTCATTTGGTCTTTTCTGACTCCCTAAACTTGAAAAGACCATCAAGCGCTTGTCCTTTCACGCTTGTGTCAACTCTGAAAGAGATAGAGTCATCTTTTTATCGTTTCTCGACTCTTAAAATATGAAACGGTAGAACTTCTTATTTTCCAATGTGGTAAAATTAATCGCCCACGATTTCACACCTATTTAGACATTACTTGTTGACCGTTTGATCGTGTGTCTTAGCTCGTTTTCAGCCCGTGTGTGGTTTTGAGTTTGATGGCAACTTTTTCAGAGTTCACTAACCAAGGAATCCCCTCAGAAGGGAATCCTGGTCATTTTCCTCCTTTTGGAAATGTTGGTGCTCCTTACATGGCGATGTTGTCCCTTCCTGGGTTAACTGTTGGGTTGCCTGTTTGGTTGTTCTCAACCTCTGTTGTCCCGAATGTCTCCACTACTGTTCAATCAGTTCCTCCACCCGAACAACCTCATGTTGATTCCAAGGTGGACCTCTCCCCTTCTTCGCCTGTTTCTGCGTCCTCCTCTTCTACTTCGCCTGGTGAAAGTCTGGATTCAAGTAACCAGGTGGGTAAGAAGAAGAAGAAGAAGACAAAGAAGAAGAAGTCTGATAAGCGAGAGGTTAAATGTACAGCTACTGTCCCTAAGGAATCTCCTCTCGATAGTCCTTCCAACCCTCCTCGGAAAGTCAAGTTCCCGTGCATGTTGTGCACGGGAGACCATCTTCTTCGAGACTGCCCTGGCATTCCCAAGGTGCTCGAAGTATGGTCCAACGGCCGCCCACCGTTGCCTTTGGCTTCCGGGAGTCGAGTTGGGGGCACGTCTTCAGCTGCTGTTGATAAGAACTCTAAGAAGCAGGGTAAGATCACCAATCCCTGTAAGTTGTGTGAAGGGCACCATGCCATTCACCTTTGTCCTTATATGGATGAAGCCAAGCGAGTCTTGGACAACCCGACTGTTTCTACACCATGCCTCCCGGCTGGTTATAAACAGCTTTCTTTGAGTCTTCCACCGGCTGATGCCGTGATTGGTCAAGGGTCATCCTTGGTCGATCCCACTCCTCCAGAAATTCAAATTCAGGAATCCGTTCCCGACCAACCATTGGTCATGGGATCGGTTGAACTGGCCCCATCTGCGGTGCACCAGGTCTTTTCTGTTGAGAGTGGACCCCATAACCCTCATGTTCTTCTGGTTTCTTCAGATTCTTCAGACTTGGAGAGAGATTCTCCTATCCCTGTACTTCAAGAAGTTTCTCCTCCGCCTCCCAAGATGGAGGCTACGGAGGATTTTCCTCCCGCCTTCGAGATGGAGGTCATGGAGGAGGCTTCTACTTCCGTAACATCAGGGGAAGACCTTCGCTTGTCGATGGTAGCCCCTCCGAGTAGTTTGGTCGCTTCCTTTGACTGGAATCGATTTGCAGGATTTCGCCTTCCGTCTTATGTGCCTTTCGAGATTACAGTACAGGCTCTTGGTCTGGTTGTACCCAGCACCATTATAGACGAAGGTGCCTTTGTTAGTATTCTGTCATCAACTACCTGGCAAGCTTTCGGTTCGCCGCCGCTTGCGCCTGTTACGCAGAATCTGTTGACATTCAATAGAAGAACGAGTCAACCGTTGGGGATCCTTCCAAGGTTACCTGTTACTTTGGGAGGTAAAACCGTCCATATGGACGTGATGGTCGTTCCAGGCCCTTTGGATTTCAATATGCTCCTGGGGCACGATTACACCTATGCCATGGGAGCACTTGTCTCCTCCCTCTTTCGCGTGATGTGCTTTCCACATGAAGGACGGATCGTGACCATTGATCAGCTTTCGTTCTTTGGTCCTAATATGGCATCTGGTCTGCCATCACCCCCTCCTGGTTTCTATCCACCCGTTGTATCTGCTCCACCGCAGGTCAACTATGTGGCCACCTACCCTGTGCCTGTGCTCAGTGATGATGCCGTCGTGCATCAGGTGTTGGGGGCATTGGGTCCCGACTTCCAGGATGTTTTCCTTCCATCGGGAGTAGAACTCTTGGAAGCACCGCCTTCTTGTTCATTTTGATGTAAGTCGGTTAGAGCACGGTTTCCTCCCTGGGTCAAGCTCTTTAAAAAATGAAACCAGGATCTCGGAGCACAGTTCCTTGTCTTGTGTCAAGCTCCTTAAAAAATGAAACAAGGTCGTCGGAGCACAGTTCCTTGTCTTGTGTCAAGCTCCTTAAAAAATGAAACAAGGTTGTCGGAGCACAGTTCCTTGTCTTGTGTCAAGCTCCTTAAAAAATGAAACAAGGTTGTCGGAGCAGAGTTCCTTGTCTTGTGTCAAGCTCCTTAAAAAATGAAACAAGGTGTTTGAGGATAGTTCTTTTAATGTGTCAACCTCGTTAAAATAATGAAACATGTTCCTGTTCAATTCGAGTCTTTGATAAGTTCTCGTAAAATACCAGTCGAGTCTTTAGGTCTCGTAACTTGAACCTTCATTCCCTCCATCTGTTTACTCAGGTGCATGGAATGAAGCTTGGGGGGCATGTACCTCGAATTGAGTCACCATGCTGGGGGCATGCTTACTTTTTCAAGCATAGTTTGTTTCCGTTTCAAGCTTGTGTAAAAATGAAACCGGTTTCAAGCATAGTTTATCTTTTTTTCAAGCTTGTGTAAAAATGAAACCAACTTCAAGCAGAGTTTCCTGATTTCAAGCTTGTGTAAAAATGAAACCTTTCCCATTTTACCCCTTGTGATTGTCATCTTATCAGCCTATTTTACCAGATGAGCCTTGGTTTTCTCACTCCATTGTCACTATCTGCTTGGCCGATCATATGCCTTCACTTGGTTGTTTTACCCGTTCCTGAGGAACCGCTGCTATGAGTGGTCTTGTTAGCCAGCCTCTCGACCTTTATTTGTTCAGAGCAGTTCCACCATTACCGGAACCAGCAGCTACCCTTTATACCACTCGTTCCTCCAGGAGGAGTCATCTTTCAGCTCTTTTCTGACTCTCTAAACATGAAAAGATTGCCGAGGCCCTTGTCGTTTCGATCTCGTTAAAATGGACACGAATCGACATTCACCCAGTATACGTTTAACCCTTTTTCTGGCTGGGATGGATTGATTACGAAAAAGGAATACCCTAGCCTATCGCGACTAGGAGGTTTTCCCGGATATTGTTTTCTACCTTTTCGGATCTGGGGAACTATTTACGAAAAGGGACTTGTGGAGTTTTCTTTTCCGCTGTCTTTTCAAACTCTCTAAAACATGAAAAGACGCCGAGTTCTTCCTTTGTCAGACTCGTTAAACCCTGATGACATTGGATTCCGTCGCAATGACGTTCTCCGAGTTTCTCCTTCCTAGGACTCGTTAAATGCACTAGGATGGATTCGCCCGAAGGGCGGACTTATATTACAAGCATATGCTATCCCCTTCAAGCTTGTCGTCAAAAATAATTGGGGTACTCGCCAGAAATGGTGGGGGAAAAATGGAACCATCATCGTTATCGTCGGCAGTATGTCGCTCTTGAACATGGCACTTGTCTGCATTCGTGTCGGGTTGGGGACATCTCATCTCGTTGTTTCACTTTGCTTCCATGGGTTTGGGTAATCTCTTTTGACCTCTCATCTGTTCACTGCCTCGTCACCATGACCTTTGATCTGTTGATGTCAAATACTGCCAAGTCCATTGCCGTGCCGTTTATATGTTCAAGAGAAGTTGACCTCTGCGAATATCAACCTTCCTCTGTTTCTCATATGATCCTAATTCACAACAAAACATTATGTTCCTCTGTCTCGTGTCGATGATGTGGGAATCATTATGGCCCACCTTCGATCAAGATCACTTCCTGTCGACTTCAACTCATTATCCAGCAAGTTGGTCTAGAGACTCCTGATGGTACCTTGGGGCCTGCATGCCTTAATGGCAGGTTCGTCGCATTCGACGAGAGGTTTTCATTATTGACCTCCGATCGGATGATTCTGCGGGTGTTCGACGTCAGCTCATTTATTCACACGCCGTGGATTGTACCTGTAGTACCTTGAGGACCATTGTCATTATTGGTGGTTCCTCTCGCGTCCGTTAACGGCTTTCATCATTGGCTGGTAATCAGGCGATGTTCTTGCATGTTCGACATCAGCTCACATATTCGCGTGCTAGAACTTGTACTTATTTGGGTCGAGATGGAGCTCAAGACCCTGGATTGTGTCTGTTGTAATCCAGGCTGCGATTGTGGATTATTGTCATTATGTACATGACTCAATGATTGGATGGCTGCGACCATACCCGAGTCTATTTGTTTGATCTTAGTTGGATGGCTACGCCCATACCCTGGATCCGGATTATAGCATACTCTGTTCGGATGGCTGCGTCCATACCATATATATACATCATGTACTTGAGATATCAGTTGTATCTTTCTGCGCAGGTTTTCCGATGGCGGGCCTTCAGTTGGACATGTTCTCGTAAAGCATTTCACCCCTCTCTCTCTCGGGCCTCATGCTTTAGGGGGCATCTGTTACACAGTAATTTGTCACCGTCCCTCCCATTCCCCATCCCGCACAATGGAGGACCCATTATGTGACCTGTGAACACTGTCATGCCTTGAAAACATCATCAATGCATCCCTTCATGAGGAAAACATTCCTTCGTTGATCATTTCGAGCCCAACCCTAAAACACCTCGTTTCCGTACACTGATCAGCCCGTTATGTGTACTCGCGCCAATGGGGAAAATTAACACCGAGCTCGCGCCACTTGGCACTGTCCCAGTGTTGCACCCGCGCCACTCTGTTTATGGAAAGTTTTTGAAAAAAGGAGGCGAAGTTTCGATTACAACAACTTCGTGGATGAGTCATCAGGAGTGGTTTCGCCTGAATAACCACGGCCTTCCTCCTTTGGCCTCTCGTTTCCACCATATGGGGAACCTCCCAAAGGATAAGGCCTCCCTTCCACTATTGTAGGGATCCCAACCTCCTCCTCTCCTCTATAAATATAGCCTTCATCCATTGATGAAGGGCTGAAGGGCTGATAGTCTTGAAGTGCTGAAGCTTTGCATCTCCCTATTCCCAAGTGCCTTTGTGCTGTAAAGAATCCCTTCTTTCCCTTAAGGCCCATTCAAGCGAGGAGACCATTGTTACGAGACTCTGGAGAGGTTTCCCTTTCCTTGGCGAGCTTTGCGAGACGTGGACGACCGGAGACCCGTTCGAAGGAAGCTGCGACGTCAGAACTTGGTTGTAACTTCTATTCGTTTACCATTTTAATAGATGACTATGATTATGGTTCCACTCCTTTTTCCATTATGTTAATGCGAGTAATGTCTTTTCTGACCGATGTTTAGTTACGTATGCTGGTTCCTATGCTTGTATCTGTTTGTTCTTTCTGTGTGCAGGTGTTCATCCACCGAGATCGTGGAAGGATTGTGATCTGCCAGGACTGAAGGACGGGGACATCTCTTTTTCAGATCGAGCGCTGGAATCCAGGTAGGTTCTTATCCCAAATCTTTCATTCGTAACTAGGAGCCTGCGTCATAGCATTGTTTGTTTGTTGCTAGACCCCTGCTGGGCTAGTAGGGATCGCCTCTGTCCGCAGAGGGGATTTACCTTCTCAACAGCGTTGTACTGAAATCTCCCAAGGTTTCCACCCTCCTGAAATCAAGGTGTGAGGCCCCCAAATATGGAGCATCCAACCTCCTCTACTGATCTAGTGGTCTCCTTGGTGCAATGTATCCATGCAGCGAGACACCATCATCAAGAGATGACTGAATGTATGAATGGAGAAAACCCTCCATAATTCCACTGCACAATCCAATCATCATCTTAGGTGCATCAACCTCATAAAATAGACAGGGTGTGTTCTCCTCATCACAAGATGTTGATCAACCTCCCTATCTCCTCCTTCTATCTCCATAGCTCTGCTCCCTATCACCAATGGCATAGATTTATCATGAGTTGTGCCTTGATCTCTACATGGGAGATCCTGGGGAAATTTATTGCAAGACACAACAATCCCTCTATGTGTAACAATAGCTCCTCTTTCCTCTGCATGAGGCACTGGATCAACTCTAGCTATACCAGCGCAGTTTCCCTCCTTCTCATCAACATGTAGGGGAAACTTCTCCCAAAATTTTGATCTCTTTTTGAAAAAGATACCTCCATGCTCTCTTGTGCAAGAATATGAGATGGATACCTTGCCTCCAAAAAGTTATGATGCAAGATGTCAGCCTTCTCAACAATGTCTGAAGTGGATCTGAGTTTATGTTTCCTCCCTTCACATTCAAGATTTTTGTTTGTTTCTCCGCACGTGTTTCAGAATTTCTCCCACCAAACCCTTCCATCATTGCTTCAATGAATGTGAAATAGGAAGAAGTATTTTCATCCTTTAAATAACATGACTCAAATATCCACCATGCATAGGTCTTACCTCTAAGGTGCATCACTGCAAATCTGATAGCATCTCCTTTGGAAACTTTGTGCTGTTGCAACATGGCCTTCAACTCTTCCACCCATGCTTTGGCTGAACATTTAGGTGAACCTCCGAAATTATATAGAACAAATACATCTTGTTGATGGCTCCCCTTCACCTTAGACTTTCAAAAAAATCCATGAAAGTGGGGTGATATCTTAATGCCGGAGTTTTAGACTCATACTCTCTCAGAAAATCTCCAAGAATTTTCCTCTTGATCACCTCTCCTCCTTTCCCATATTTTCCATGACAAGTTTCACATGTGACTGCGCTATGCATCAAATTATGTTACTACATTTTCACATTCCTCATAAGAAACCCTAAATTTTGTTTTTGCTTCCAACCCTTGTGGAGATTCTTCAAATCTCTCCCTTCTCTTTTGCTTGTGGCTCCCATGAAAGCCCTAGATGGATTTAAGGAGAAGCTTGGCTAGCTCATCTCCTTTATTCTTTCTTATTCTCCACAAAGTGGAGTATTCCTCATCTTCTTAGATGGAATCTTAGCGAAGATCCACAGGCTGAGCCAAGATTATGCTCTGATACCACTGTAGTGTTCCTTTTTCAAAAACATTGTAAATCGACAAGAAAATCTATTTCAGAGATAACTGAAGGGGAATTTACTGGATTTGTCACCTTCATAAAGAAGTATGAGCTCCAGAGGCTTCCTGGCCCACTATCAGACTCTATCTATAGAGTGTTGTCAAGGGACAATATCCCCAAGAGGGAAATACAACAAGATTGGGAATCTCTCAAGATAACCCAAAAATTCAGCTATAGCAATATAAAGACATAAACTGGAAATAGAAGTGAATACAAATTATGCCAAAATTTATGAAACCCTTGAGACATTTTATTATGAAATAATAGCAGCAAAATGATACAATGAATATCAAAATAATAAGGCAAGAAGCCTTCCATGAATACACATGCCATAATACAAAATGTTGCTCCATAGCAGGATGCCCATGAATAGGGACTGTGTAGTCATAGAAGAGAGATATTGTACTGAGTGAGAAACATCGTGGATCTGCATATACATGGCTCATACATCATTGGGAGAGAATATCTAAACTCCCAATCACTACCTCAAGTCAATCCTAGAAGGATTGGTTGAAATATGAAAAACTGCAAAAATGCCAGAGTTGTTGGGTAGCAGCAGCAAGTCAATACATCGAATGGAATGGAGAAGGATGAATGGCTGAAGCTGATGAAGAGCCCTTCTCCTTTGGAAATCTGAAGTGCAAGGCTGATCCCTACACCAAATATCTCACCCTCTGAAATGTCTACAACACGCTCACTAGAAATATGCTCCAAATAGAACGCAGTCTATGAGAGGGCCTACGCTGTAACTAATGGAAAAATTTGACCTCCTGCCAATGATGGAGGAAGAAGCTCTAGAACCATTCTCGCTAACCTCTCAAAAGTAGATAACCACCCTCCTCTAAAATATCAGCTAAAAATGGTGTTGTAGGGTGCCTCCCCAGCAACATCCCGCAACACTGCACAATAATCTGCTACAGACACTGCGTTGATGAAGTAGGCTGGTGCTATGGCCTGAATGTCGGAATATGGAGGATGAGTGCAATCCTTCATGAGCTACTCAAGAAAGAGAGGAAATACTAAATAGGACTCCCTCGTGCCCGAGGGCACTGCAACTTTGTTGAACAGCAAGAGGTAGCAATTTGTCTGAATAGACAAATAATCAAATGATCCAAGATGTTCTCAATGGGTTGCCTTGCTCCTCTTTTAAACAAAACGAAGTCTCCTCCTTCCTTCCTCTAGAATTTTCCTCCCCCATGGAATATTCCTCCACTAAAACTGTGATGTCCCACTTAGTGCTTTCCAACTCATGCCAACGCAGTTTGACTTGGTCAATTCAGCTTTTTCCACTTGCATTTTAACCTCTTTCACACATGAGGGTGTGAAATCAAACTCCATGATGATCCCTTTTCACATTGCAAGGGATGTTATTCTTTTTTATTATATGAATGGGTCACTTTACCCATTTTTATTTTAAAAAATAAAAATATGTAACTATAATGTTCCATTTTAGCTTGAGGCTAAAATTGGGAACATTACACAACATGTCCCTTCCACAAGTATGGCTAGCCCAATATTACATCAAACACATCAAGAGGAGAAACATCACATAGTACCTCATCCGTGAATGGCTTGATGTTGTACGAAAGGTGACACTGCTAGCAGACACGGAGATCTCTTCCTTGGTGAAGCCACCCAACGGTATATGGTTGTCATTTTTCTATGGTCGGTAGGTTGATCTGCTTCACAACCTCTGCTGAAATGCAGTTATTTTTTCTTCCGCTATCGACAAGGAATTGCAATGGAGAACCCTTCACCCACATCTTTGAATGGAAGAGGCCGTCCCCC
The DNA here is from genome assembly GCA_034641835.2 of Pinus albicaulis. Taxonomy (NCBI): domain Eukaryota; kingdom Viridiplantae; phylum Streptophyta; class Pinopsida; order Pinales; family Pinaceae; genus Pinus; species Pinus albicaulis. The sequence continues at coordinate 774,081,494 of CM076582.1, forward strand.
TCCTATGGATCCTCGGGATCCTCCCTCTGAAGCTTGGTGGTGGAAAAAATGGCACTCGCATCCACATAAATGATCTTCTTCCCTTTGTCATTTCCCTTGTTTGGTTTTGAATCAGGATCAAAACATGCATCTGATTTGGGTGCCTTCAGTTCAGCCACCAGCGACTGTTTGTCCTGACACTCATTGGTGTTGTGAGTGGGGTTTTTATGAAATTCACACCACTTCCCCGTGTCCTTCCTTGGATTTGCAGAGTTTTTCTGAGTCACCCTACTTTGGCTTTGCTCCTTGTTCTACAGTTCGGGGGTGCCTTTCCCTAGCTTTGGATTTGCAGATCCAAATTATCGCTCATTCTTCTTAAATTTCTACTCGATCTTGGCGGACTAGCGATATTTCATGCCAAGCGAGGTAATTTCGAGGAACTCCATTTCCTCCTGAATGTATCAGTGAAAAAAATTGTGGTACTTGAACACCAAATGTATCTCTGAAATCTTTAATACCCAACTTTGTGCGTCTCTTGGAACAAATTCATTAGTTCATGCACACCTTGATCCCTTTATTGCCACAGCGTGGTCCATTGGATGTATTTGTCCTCATATCTCCCCACAGGGTAATAATTTTCCTTGATGCCGTCTCGAAACGAATTCCAAGAGGGTGCGACCGAGAAGATAGAGGGTTCCATATTTTCCTTCTTCTCACAGTAGGTTTCCCACCAGTATTTGGCATGCGGGGTAGCTTTGAGGAGTGCGAAAGTAATATTTTCTTGGTCAGAGAAATCATGGACCGAGAAATACCATTCCAAAAAATTTAACCATCTATCTAACCTTCAAATATAGGAATTTTGAAGTTGACATGTACCTTGGAAGGAGAGGCGCCTCCAGAGTGGCTACTGGATGTAGATGTGCCGCCAGTGGACAACCATTAAAGGATCTGGAAAAATTTATCCATCATCGTGTTTCTCCTTTTCTCGAGGACCTCCTCGAGAAATAATTTGATAGGATCTCCTGCTCCATCATATTTCTTTTCTTCCACCATGGGAGGTCATCAGGGTTTGCGAGGCTGATCTTGTAAGGGTTCAACGAGATCCAGCCCTAACTCCTTATACCCTAACCTTGTTGGGGACATGCAAATAAAAACAGAGATAGAGAAGACCGCTCTGATACCGCTGATATGGATTTATGCCGGAACGCAATAATATACAAAAATAAACATAAATACATAGATGCAGTGGACACAAAACTTCATTTCATTAATATCATATAACATAAATATGCTTACAGACAATGGAAATAAACAAGCTTGGGCGCTCGTAGGCTTATCTCTGAGAAGAGATGTGGTGGCTACATGCCTCTCAATAGTGTTACAATGAGGCTCGAAGGCCTATTTATTGTTGAGAAATAATGGAAAACCCTAAACATCGAAAAACCTAACCCTAGGAGATGAAGCGCCAAAACTATGGGCCCCATTTGGGTAAAAAGGTACATTAATCTTCTTGGGGACGTAACTTTGGCATACAATCTCTATTTGACACTCTCAATACCTCGTTAGAAGTATCTATTCAAGGACTACAATTTTTTATGTGAGCAAAATCAAAGGATATATTCTTTCCCTTTAATACTAAAGGTGGCTATGTTGGCTTTCATGTTCTTTGAGTAGCTTTGAAATTTAAATAATTTATTCATCCCAAGAAACCATGCCTCTACATCTTCTAACTTATTTATCCTCCATCAAATGTATGGGGATTCAATTTCTTGAACTCTCAGAAAAATACTCCCTCCTCCTATAAGGATGATGACAGTGATGATTGTGATGACGTCTCCTGGATGAGGAACTATAGTTATGCCCATACATACTAGTCCCTCTATCAGATGTATCCAATGATTTTCCACCTCTAACTGTGTCCCCTCTATCCACCCTGTATATGGACCGAAACCTGTTATCATAGGCTCTATTAGTTATCTATTCCTGCTCTTCACTGATCCTCAACTATACTTTTTTCTGCAACTCTAACAAACTATGAAGAATCGTTGAATTAACCTCCACTTGCCTCTCTTGAGCCCTTTCAAGTATTTCCTAAGCCTCAACCAACATTTCATTGTCTGATTTGCGACTTTTGATCTCTGCCCTCAAACTCCTCAATGTATATGCTATACCGGGAATATACTCATCTCCTTTCTTCCCAACTGATTTGTAGGGAGAGTCATGGGAACTGTAGTCTAAAATTTTTCTCGTCAACTTTGATTCTATTCTTCCTGCTAGTGTACCATGTCAGATAAACCAATACCAAAATCAAATCCATACCTCATCGATGTTCAGGGGAGGCTTATCTCATATGTAAGATTTATCCACATTAGCATGTACATGTATAATCATAAGCATATCCATATAAAAACATATCAACATCATGCATAATCATACCAATTGTATACCATGACCTCATGCATGACAACCATAACCTTGAAAACATCATACTTTACCCGAAAAGAGTGCAACCCAATATAATATCACCTTGTAACCACCTCCTCCCACCTTTACCCACTTTCAATGGCTTTCCTGAGGTAAATATGAGTCAAGGGTCACTATTAAAAGAATCAAACTCCTATATGACCTTAAGGAAATGGAGTCAAAAACTTAAGACCTCACTGACTTCCCTCAGGTGTTAGAGGACCTTCAGGAGCAACCCAACCCCTCTAAGTGTCCAACCCTTGAGATAAATCACTTTTTCACTGACCTAGAGCCTTACCCGCTCCCTTTCCAAGGCATGCAAGCGATTGTAAGCCTCCAGTCACTCCCATAGGCCTGCCTACTACCGAATGTGGACTTTTCCAATCAGTTTTATGTCAGTGACCCATAATTTTGAGCCACTTTTTCATGGTTGGGACTCAAGCCTCTGCCCATAACTCAATGAAACTCCTAGAAATGATGAATGACATAGAAAAAAATCTTATAAAAAAAATGATCCAGTACTTTACCTGAATCCTCCCAACTGGGACTGACATTTTGTCAAACACATGGTAAACAGGCACCTACGGGTCATGAATGCATATCTAAGACATATGGATCTGAAACTTATATGAGGTTAAACAAGTAGGACCAATTCCTTCTCATAGTAGTTGTCATAACACCAATTAGGTCATGTATTTATTAACCAAACTTCCATTAATGAAAATTTGATAAGGGCCATACTTAGATTTTTCATATAACCATTCTTATAGCCAACATATAACCAAAAAAATAGCAATGATAGAACAACCATTAAATCCACAAAGAAACAAGTACATTTACTCATCAAAAAAAGATAAAATTAGCTTTTATTAAACATATGCAAAAGAAAACCAAGTTAGGGACTTCCACGTACCACCCAACCATAGATTGGGCTGAACAAAATCTTTCTTTAAGCCAATCACCCCCATGTGATATTCCCAACATGAATGCAGGATCTCATGGGATAAACCAATCCATAAAAAACCAAGGGAATCGAGAGGTTAAACCACCTCCACCCTCACCAAACCGCGAGCTCACCTAAATTGGTCACAAGATCACAAAATAAAACTGAGCTTGGATGCCTCATAATTGCCTCACTATACCTTAAGGAATTTTCCTGTCTCTGCCCACCTGCTGAGGGTTTCCCGGAGAAAACCATCTCCACCCCCAACCCTTGGGATTTTCCTAAGACCACCACACCTGGATCCAAAACCTTTCAAAAATCCAAGGATCAGCTGATAAGGAATCCCATCACACCATGGCTATCCATAAATGGCAAGGCAAAGCTAAAACCACTATCAAAATCCAACAAATCCATGCCACCGATAATAAAGAAACCAAATACACACATGCATATGCCATGAATTCCAAAACCAGCTAGGAAATCATACATGCAACCTATTACCCACAAGTATTCCCGATGAAGTTGCTTGATCCAACATTTCCTTGCTTGATTCTTGTTTTCCTTTGCTTTCCTTGTCATTACTTTGCTTTCCTTATCCTTCCTTTTCTTCTTGGTGCTCTTCTCCTCTCTGAGACTAACTCCAAAACTGAACTAAAAAAAGGCTAAAAATTGATGCTCTGATGTCATTTTATTCCTAATGCCTCTAATTTCTTATATTTACATTATTTCCTTCATTTTCCTCCTCGCATGCAGTCTATGACCTTTCACCTCCCTTTTCTCCTAATTTCCTTTATTTTCATAAATAAGGTGATAAAAATGGATTTTTTCCTTTTCAAAGCCTTTTTCATTGCCTTTTCCAATTTATATTAGCCATAAACACAACAAGTGATTCCCATTAGGATGCTTTACCCAAAAATCAACTTGGAATAAGTGTCCCATGACCTTGGTCTTATTTTTCCTTTATAAAATTTATTACATGAAATTTTGACCTGAGGTTGTTACAAGTTGTATAGGTTTGAGGGATAATTCTAGCTACATAATTGATGGTAGTAGCCTCCTCAATATTGTAAACCCATTAATTATCTTCCTTCCTATGAGGGAAATCAAGTAATGGTTTCTCTTCCCCACAAACCCAACGCTTCAAAAGCTCCTTTCTTTTGATCTCATGGTTTTTCTTCAATAGGCTTATCTCCACTCACTCTAAGGTAGTTAAATTATTATGTACATTTAACTGGATGATTGTGATTTACACTCTTTCTCACATTATTATAAATACGTGACTTGAAACCTTTCTTCTCAATAATGCCTTATCTTTATTTTTCCAAGTCTTATGGTAGTTTATGCTTTGATTTCTCATAGCAATACTTAGCCTTCTGAATAGTGTCCTTCATAAAAATACTTAGCCTTTTGAATAGTGTCCTTGAGTGTATTTTACTCATAAAACTCAACCCATCACTAATATAAGTGGGTTAACCCGCTAATAAAGCATTGTATCTTCAATTTATCATCCTTGATGTATGGTGCACATCTCAATAGTTCTATGAATCTGTTGACATGATCATCTATTGTTATAAGTCCTAACCTAATCTCATGGGACACTATAAATTTTTCTTCATAATATCTTTTCAAAAAGTACTTCTTTCCAAAATATTTCTCAAATTATCTCCATTTCATCTCCCTTCCATTAATACCCCTGAAATTTTTGAGGTCTTCTCACCATATGGAAGCCTTACCGTTCAAGGTGAATATTGCCACTCTTCCGTTCATATTTCTTGATTAATCATTATCTTATAGTACTTACTCAATCCCAAAATAAATACTTCTTCCTCATATTTATCCATTTCACCATCAAAATTAGGTGGTTTTGCCTTCTTAAACTCCTTTAGCAAGGAATTCCTAGAATGTTTTCTCTTACTCTTATTGTGAGAAGAAATCCTTTAGTAATTTTTTGATAGCTCTTATGAGGTAGTTTCTCTTTCATTGGGGGAACCCATTGAGGAATCCTCACTAGAAATTTCTAACTTAGTACCATAACTCCCCTTCTTAAAAAAGATTTTTATTGCATTACTGGTAGCTACCATATGCATCTATATTTCAAATGGGCTATATATCTTTCTAGAGTGATATATTTCTACATTGTTGGTAGCTATTCCTTAAAATAAATTCTTATGTACCTCAAACATAATTTGTAATAACAAAACATTTATCTCTATTTTCTTCTTTTGTGCCATGATGAACCTTCTATTTCCTACCATTGAAATCCTACCTTTAGGATTCTCATTGTTTCTTCTAGATTAGGCAGAGTTTCTATGTGCCTCCTTTCACCTGATTTTTCATTTCTAATGCAATAGGTTTCTTCCATGTTATGTTGCATCATCTCTCTTAACTACTAAAATTGTTCACTTACTTTAGCACTCTACTCATCTCCTTGAGTACTAAAACAAATAATTATTAGAAAAAAATTACAATATTTTTTTTTCAGAACAATTTTTGGCCTTGATTAAACAAATTCTCTTAACAATCCAAGGTAAAAAATATTATCTTGTAGTAAATAATATTAAAATTTCAAGAAATATATTAGAATAATTATACTCCTTAGAACCAGATGAGCCCTAGTATTGCAACAAGAATGCTCCAACTCCCAAGGCTACCAATTAAAAATTTCAACCCAGGGTTCATACAAATTAAGAGGTGTCGGCAATATATGTGCAACATACAATGTGTCCTTATTTCGTTGATCTGATGTAATGGAGTGAATGTCATGAAATCAAAGCCTAAACTAACTTCAGAAATCGAAATACTACTTGCTCAAATGTAAATACTAGTCTTAATTGCAAGAAGGTAAAGGTTATGCTAATTGCGGGAATGAAAAGTAATTGTCTATTTGCAAAATGTAAACCTTGTCCTAATTTCAACAATGTGAATCATTACTCTAATTGAAGCATGTGAAAATTTTCCTTGAAAATAAACTAATCCTATGCAAGAACATCAATTTGTAGTTGAAATCCTAAGAGCATGAATTCAAGGAAATAGGCCTAATCTACTTTGTAAAAAGGAAATTCCTAAGTGGTTTTTATTCTTACCTAATCAAGGATTTAGAGCCTAAGGGTAATTATTCAAGCATAAGATATAAAAACCAAAATTTTGGAGCAAATCTGGTCAAGTTTACACATGCTACAAGAGTGCTATAGGATGTGCTACAAAAGGTCTTGTTTTGCTACAAGAGGTCATGTTTTGCTACAGGAGGAGATAAATCATCAAATTCCCAAGTAAATCAAATGAAAATGGGATGTGAATTTTTTTTATTATTAATTATGATGTCTTAGGACTCCATTCCAAGTGGAATTACTCCAAAATACCCCTGTTAACACATGTTGAAAAATAGCGGAAAATTACTACTCTAAAATATGGAAATTCAAGAACCAGTGAGCTAGTTAACGTATGAAATTCCTAACCTAATAAAGTGAAAATGGAATGTGGTAATTTTTTTTATTAACTTGAATATTTTTATGACCTAATCCAAGTGGAATCAACTGAAATGAATCTCATTAACATGTTCTAAAAAATAGAAGACAATTACTACTATTTTTCTACAAGGGACTTCTAGAAATTCTACATTTATGAACTAGTAAACCAATCCAAGTAGCTTAATGATGAAGATGAATTTTTAAATTTTTTCTAAGGATCCATCATGATTTTGACTCTATAAATATCCTACAAAAAAACTCACTTCAATCATTTAACCAAATCCTACAGCAAAAGAAGCATCAATATTAATGTAGGAATAGGAAAAACAAGAATAAGAGATTCATGTGAATAAGAAGTGAAAAAAAGAAAAGAAAAAGAGAACTGTAAAAAAGGGATTTGAGGCTATTGGGATGGCCAAGCCCAAGGATACTAAGATTCCTATGAAGTATACCAAGCTTTAGAATCTAAAAATGGCACCAAACTTCATTATTTGAATCTATCCAAGTACATCCTGGAAAAAATGAAAGTTGAGTTGCACAAATACAAGTTTTCTCCATAAGAATATTGAAAAGTACATGCCTCTAAAGGAAAATTCGAGTTGGTACTTATAAAAATAGATGAGGAATAATTCTCCTTGAAAGGAGTCAACTTTCCCCTCCAAAATCCCTCAAAAATTACATCTAGTTCCCAGCACTAGAAATTTGCATTAAATGACAGGGAACACATTCCTAGATTTTTCAATCACTAGAGCTCTATAATTTGTTCAATAATTTCATAATATCTGGTTCAATATTATCCAATATTGATCCTACAGTACTAGGGATCAAGTCCCTAGATTATCTTGTCCTCCAAATCTTTATAATATGCCCAATATTCTCACAATATTCTACAAAAATAAATTATATTAGGGACACATGCAATTATCTCTAAACCTTCCTAATGAGCATATTGAAGTTAAAAATATATCATCTAATGCAAAAAAACAGGTTTAATGTGTTGAAGGATGGTCATATGGGCCTTAATTTATGTGTAATTTAGAGGCCCCCATACCCCCCTACTGAAAGTGTTGCTCATCCTCTGAGCAACTTAGTGACCTAATTGTGCCTCATTCATGGCCCTGGTGGCCTCCTTAACATCTCAAGATACCTCAGAAGGAATTTTGGAACATCTTCTCTTACTTTGTCCTCTTCCTCTTCTTCCCCAATTTCTTCTTCTTCTTCTTCTTCCTAGATGTGGGCAAGGCAATTCTCTATTTCTAAAAATAATTGCAATTCAAAGAGGCTCAATTCAAATAAAGCATCCACATTTCATTTTTTTATTGTAAAATTTTATAATCCCATAGGTTGTATTACTGAAAAAAATGAAAATTTTGCAGGCTTCTTGTTCATATATGGTAAGGATAAATATGTATTTAACATTCCTTTGGATTTTTTCCTTATAATCCTAGGCTTTCGGGGTGAAATTTCTCAAAGTCAGGGTCTTTTAGAGCTCACTAGACTTTCATATTACACTGTGTCTTCTCCTAAAGAAAATCTATCTCTTCCTGTATCAAATTTGTTTCTCTTGTAGCATCTTCGTTTTCTCCTGTAAAAAGTCAGAATCCTCTTGAAATTGGTTAGTCTTGGCTCCCATGGCATCTAGCCTTCTCTATTAGGCTTGGGGCTACTTCCCCTTATCTTGGAGGGAGGTTACTCCTTCAATATAATCCCTATTTTCCTCTAATTCCTCCTTTTGTTGAATGGTTGATTACTCAACTGTGATTGGGGTTGCTAAGGGAGGTTGAGGCTTCCCTTGCTTGAGTCTAGTGCTTCTCCTTATTTTGAAATAAAAATGGCATTGCTTTGCCTTCCTTTCCTTCGGATTGGTTGGTGTGCCCAAGGCTGCTAGAGTGGTAGCTACTTCTTTCTCAATGTTTTCCTATGAAACGCTAGCTTGGTTCTCCTGCCTCCTTATTTTTTTTCCAAGGCCTATAGGTTTCTTCAATGATATTGGAGCCTCCTTATTACCCTTTTTCTCCTCCTTTTAGCTCCTATTTTGATTTCTCTATTGGTTTTTTTTTCTTTTCTGTTTTAGCCTCCTCTTTCTCTCTCTACCACCCTCTTCTCTCTTTTATTCTTCTACAGGAACCACCCTTGGTTGTTTCCTCAAGTTCCAATAGTATTTTACCCTGTGATTCCATAAAATCTCATCTATCATGTCAACATGTCACAGGGTGTTGAATGTTCTAAAGGTTTGTGCAAGTGAACCATTCTGCCAATTATCAATTTCAGAGCAACTTAGGATTTCAAATTATGGTAGGAGGAGGAGGAGTGCTTCCTGTTGATGAGTGAGGTATTCCAATTTGAAAACAAGTGTATTCTCCTATCATAATTATCATACTCACAAGAAAAATACACACTTCAAATTTATTATGGTTCTAATATAGGATGTTTAGTGTTGTAATTTTGCAAAATTTCATAGAATTTTTGTTTGTAAGAGGTGAGAGATTAGGTACTTACCCCTCCATTGCAAAATCCTTCAAAATTATAGGGTTTTATGGCCAATAATACTCAAGGCAGCGCCATTTTTTTCATTTTGGGACAATTATGTAGCATGAAGACTGTCTCATGTAGCACCTACTCTATCTCCTGTAGCATAAAGTTTTTCCCTCTTGTTGTAGCCTTGTTTCTCCTATAGCAACCATGCTTGATCCTTTAGCACCTCCAAATGAACTCTGTATCTCTTCTTTACCACCCTAGGAAGACTCCGCTAGTATATTTCTTTTCCTTTTGTACCTTGGTGGGTTTCTTCAATTGTCTCTTGGGAATGAGTAATTGTGCAAGTGAATTTGAACATCATATTTTTATTGCCTTTTCTGGTAATGGATCAGAGCGCTCCATGACTTGCACTTTGCAAAAAATTCCTCTTTTAATCGTTTACCCCACTCCTCGTAATCATCACCCTTCTTAATTTGTATTTTCCACGTTGCATGAGTGAGGGAGTTATCTTCACTTAACTGGTTGAGGGTGGCTAAGACTGTTGATCCATCCTTAGCTTATAAAACCCCATCTCTCATGCATTGACACCAAATTTCTAACCATAACACACTCAAGAGAAGAGCTGAAGAATATTACATATATGTACCTACCTGATGGTTGCTATATAGGCATGCATGTTTTTGTTGAGTTGTTGATCGACCCATGCTTCTCTTGAGGTGTTAATTTCCTTTGCTTGCTTCTACACAGGTCTACATAGCTTGATGATTCTTTGACTGATAATGTTGTTATGTGCAGGTTTCTTTCCAATGTCCAATATGCCGGTGGTGGTGTGGATGGAATGATTCTTAAGGAGGGTTTTCTCCTTCTCAAATTCATAGATGGCTTCATGATTCTCAAAGTGCCTATATCTTCTATTGTGTGGGTGATAAAATACTTGATGTTAATTTTTGTTGTAACTATATAGGATGTTATAGGAGGAACCCTTTTCTTATAGAAGTCATTTAATTCCTCTTTGATACCTCATTATTTCACGTGGGATCGATGGAAATTTATAGAAGGTATAAGGACATGGTTAAAATGATCAAGAGGGTGGTGTAGGTGGTGGAAAATTTGATGACAAAGCCTTTTCTGATTTTTTTCATGTAAGGCAGGCTGGAATTTGAAGATGACTCTTGGCTAGATGGAGTGGATGAGTGATGAAGGTTATATAGGTGGAACTCTCCCAAAATATTTTAGAGAATACATGCCCTTTTGGCCTTTTTTTCCAATCATATTTGCCTCTTGTGGAATTCTAGGCTCCTCCTATAGCATTTCAGGACAGTCTCCTGTAGCATAATTGTTTTAATCATATCTCTCAAATGATAGAATTGATTGACCTGAAATTTTTTGAGCATATTTCCATAATCCTTATGCACCTCCCCATGAAAAATATTGGCCAATGGATACATGAATCTTGAGAAAAATAAAAAATGGTTGTAAGTGATGGAGGCCAATTTCTCGAAAATTGTTCATTGGAATTTTCTAAAAGCTCTTGATCATGTTACCATCATCCATATTCATCTCCACATAAAACAGATCGGCTAATGGATGCATTATTTTCAAGATATGGTAAGAACAATTTATGTCCTATGTATTTTGGCCTCTTATAGAAAAACATAACCCCCCCTGTACCATTTTAGGAAAATGAGGAAAATGAATGGGAAATTCTTGGAATTTATTGGTGGATGTTGGAAATAGATGAGGGTGGTGGATTGACATGACCTTGGTCCTTTTGGAGCATCTCAGCAAAGGAGGAGAAAGCCCAAGTTTGACTTCCTTTGACTAGATTTTTTACCAACTTTTTCATTTGGTGCTAAATTGTTTTTTTTGCTTGCAAAGTTTAGATAGAACCTGCATACATTATAGAGAGATACATGGAGCAAAGAAATTTTTTCCTTTTTTTCTATTTTTTTTCTTTTAGGCCTACTAACTGCCTCAATGAGGTTTTCAACTAGTAGGTCTGCCTAGGCGCCTCAAAGGAGGTTTTCACCTAGGATCTTTTATTTTTATTTTTATTTTTTATTTTCCCAACCCATTGAATGCCTCATGGAGGTTTTCAATCAATGATCCAATCTCAGGCACCTAAAAGGAGGTTTTCACCTGAGATTGTATTCTTTTCCTCTTATTTTTTCTTTTTATTTTTTTCTATCCTACCCTAGTTGAAAAGAACAAAATATTTTTCAAGTATACAAATATTTCCAATGGAGCGATGTGCACATCAAGATGAAAATAAAATTGATGTGTAGGCTCGAAATATATGATTTGACATGTACCTAAATTTTAGAGGCCAAATTATTTGAATTTGATGAGATCAAGAATTGTTGAAGAAGAGAGTGATGCTCCATCTTGTTGATTTTATGGAACCAAACCTCAACATAGATTTGATTCCCTTGGTTTTCTTTCTCATTTGGATCATTCTTCAGTATTCTTCTACCATGACATTCAAATCTTCCTCTTTTTGCTAATTATTCTCTTGAAAACATGGAGAATATGATGTTAAACATGAGGGAATTTTTTCAATCTCTGATTCTGATGTCTTCTCTTCTTCAAGTTCAACCCATGATTCTTTGGTCTTCTCATTTGAATCTTCTTTCTCTGAATGTTTTCCTTCAATTACATCAAGAGAATCTATTTTTTACAATACTCTTCCTACGCTAGGTTTAAAACCATGTAGATCAAGAGGAGATGTTAGGAAGTGTTTTACCTCAACATTTTAAGTGGACCGAGCTACTTCCTTGTGTGGTTTTGGAAATGGTGGTACGGGTAGTTGAGTGGGAGTGGATCTTTGAGATGGATGTGGTTGGAGTTGTGTTTGTGGTGGAGGTGGATGGCAGAGATAGCATGGAGTTGGGTATGGAGGATATTGAGAAAAATATTGAGGATATTGTGGACTTCTCCCATAAGGTTCTTTCCAACCTTGTTTCCAAGATTGGTTTTGGGGTTGAGATGGCTAAGGTTTCCAAGGAAAGGGTGTGTTCCAATCACTTTGCGATGGATGTGCATAACCTTGAAATTTTGAATTAGGTTCTTGCATCATATTAGGTTGACTAGGCTTCCATGGTCTTCTTTGAGCTACATTACATAGCTTCTTTGGTGATTGTCTTGCTTCATTATCCTCTTGGTAAACTTCCTTCAACCTTGGTAATGATGAGAAATATGATTATGCATGGACAACACAAATATAAACATCTTATTTTTTCTCATCTTTCATTCTTAATATTTCTACTTGTTCATTTAGATTGCTAAGAATTTATAAAAAAATTCAAGTTCAAATTGACTTACCAATCCTGAGATTGATTTACTTACTCTTTCCCTTCCTCTTGATATGCGATTGCATGTTTCACAAATTTATTCAAATGATAATTGTTATACATCACCCCTAATCATGAGATCAATGAGATAAATCCACTCATCCCTAATTGTTCTATGTAATATGGTTTTTAGTGTGTCAAATCCTAGATGATGTGATTTTTCTCTCTTAAAATTATACATAAATATTTCTATTAGATCCTCAAGGCTTTCATCTTATTTTTACTCATTATAAATATTTCTTCTTTAACATAATAATCATTATATTTTCGAGAAATATATTTTTCATATCATTCCATGATCTTATTCAATTATTCCCTAAACTCATGAACCATTTAAGATACCTATCCTTCAATGTTGCCTCAAAAAGCGGATATAGTTCCCAACACTAGGAATTTGCATTAAATGACTCAGAACACATTCCTAGATTTTCTCAATCACTATAGATCCACAATTTGTGAAATAATTCAATAATAACCTATTCATTTTTTATCCCTTATTGATCCTCCTGTAGCGGGGATAAAGTCCCTAGATTATCTCCTCCAAATCTTCATAATCTGCCTAGTATTCTCACAATATTCTACAAAAACAAATAATATTAGGCACACATATGAAATTATATATAAACCTTCCTAATGAACATATTAAAGTTAAAAATATATCATCTAATGCAAAAACATAGGTTTAATGTGTTAAAGGATGGTCATATAGGCCTTAATTTATGTCTAGTTTGGAGGCCCGTCAGAGCCTAGTTGTCATTGTGACATGGAAGAGAGTGATGGTCCTGATAGGGTTCAAGTTTTTGTAGTTTTTTTTTGGTTCTTGGTTTCTTGTACAACTCATAAATGAAACCAGTGAAGAGACTCGAGCCATTCTCTAACCATGATTGTGTATTGTAACCTATCATTCCTATTGATTCCTTTGATGAGTTAGTGGATTACACGTCAAACCCCTGGGAAGGAATCCACATCTAGAATGCTCTTTTCATGAGGTATGTAGGTTTCAACATTTATATGTCTATGTCAATTTAAATATCATCAGTGTCGATACGGTTGGATTCTTTGACATACACCTCTGCATTGACCCACTTTGCATGATCAGTCATAGGTATCCCATATCCCTCCACCAGTGTTAAATAATAGATATTGAGCATTTAATCATCTAATACTTGGTGTTCCTAATATTCTCTACTTGATTTGTGTTCCTCACCTTTGGTAGTCTCTTCTTCATCAAAATATCTGTTATATTTTTCCACTTCAGCACTGCAACAAGATCTTGGGGGTTTTCTTTCTAGGATTTCTCCATCTACCTTTTTCCCCTTTCCCCATTCTATTTTCATAAACTCCTTCCATACCCGAATATGCAAAGTGGTAATAACACCCCCTCCCACATTTACCCAGTTTCACCAGCCTACCAAGGTAAATACGAGAGGGAGAGATTATATGACATGCCCCAACCTTGTAGCTTCATTAATTAAGTGGAGTTGAAAAATTGAAACTTTACTGGCCTTCCTCAGGAGCTACAAGACCCACAAGAGCTAAAAAACCACTCTATGTGCCAAAATATTGAGTTGGATAGTTATTTTACTAACCTAGACTTCAAAATGCAGGCATAACACTTCATCCATGCAATTGTAGGCCCCAAGTCGCATGCATAAGCCTACAAGGTAGTGAATGCAATCTCAATTTCTCATTTCTGAGCATATGACCCTAGAAACAGTGCCACCTTTTCATGTCTTGTCTCTAGACCACTGCCCAAAACTTAATGATATTTTTCAGAATGATAGATGGCATCAATAAAAAGACATTCATACAAAATTTTCTCAAAGACCTAACCTAACTAGGCTTAACCATGATAGTCATTTCGTCAAACACATTGTGAACATGTAATATACACGTCATAAATGCACATGTAATATACATGTCATAAATGCATATATGAACATAGGGGTCTAATACTTATATAAAAATAATCAAGAAGATCGGAAGCCCTCTTATAATAGCTGCAATAACATCTATTAGCTGATGCATTGATTAACCATTCATCAACAAATCAAAACATATCAAGATTCATAGCAATATACATCTTATAACCAACATTTACCAACAAATGAACAACATATACACCATGGTAGAACAATCATCAAAGGAACGTAATAATAAGTACAATTACTCATGAAAATACAAGAGGAAAATATCTCTTATTAACATATGAAAAATCCAACCAAGTCAAGGACGTCCACGTACCACCCAATCATATATCGGGCTGAACCAAATATATCTTTCAGCCAATCACCACCATGCCATATTCAAGGCATGAATGTGGAATATAATAGAATAAACCAAACAAACCAAGCTAGGGATTCGAGAGGCCAAACCACCTGAAACCTCAACCAGTGATTCCACCTCACTATTTGATGTCACTAACACCTACCAGATTGGTCTCTTCCCAAGTTGTCCAGGGCTCCACATCATTTTTCCCAATCATGGCTCCAGGAATTAATAAATCAACCCAAAACCATCCAATTCTCCAAAGTGTTTCTCCAACAAAGGCTCCATGCCTAGTAATTCAACCCACCAAGGGCTCAAGAGCATTTGTCCAACCAAGGCTCCGGGACTAGTAACTCAACCCAAGTTATTCGAGGGATCTAAAGAATTTGTTCCAACCAACAGCTCTAGGAACTAATAACTCAACTAACATCCATAAGGAACCTAAGCACTAATAAAAAACAACAGGTGGAAAAACCCACAACACCATGGTTATCCAGGAAATGACAAGGGTAGGAAAAACCACTATCGATTTAGGAAATCCTCCATGCCAAGATAGATGATAACCAAATAACCACATGCATATGCCATACATACCAAAAATAGCAAGGAAATCATGTGTACTTTCAAATAAATATATTTTTGGTTGTTGATCCCGTTGTCCCTTTGCGCTTTCCTACTTTTCCTTTTCCTTCTTTTTCCAAATCCAATGAAAACTAGAGTGCTCCAAGCATGATCAAACAGTGTTCCAAGATTTATCTAAGTGTGCAATAGTATGAGAGAGAGTTAATAGAGAGAGATCCAAAATTTAACTGATAAAAGTTGTGAACTGGTCCTCATAAGCCTCTTTATCATTGAGACCTCTATTTTTTTCATTTTCCTCTAGTTTCCTTCAATTTTCCTCACATGTAATTATCTGATCTTCCACCTTCCTTTTTTCCTATTTTCCATTATTTTCATAAATAAATTCCTCTTTTCCTTTTCCAATTCCTTTGTCGATTTCCATAGACATTTATTAATCACCATTGATCCCCATCATTATGTTTTTACCCAACATTCAACTTGGAATATGTGTCCCATGACCTTGGTTATTAATTTTATTTATTTACATAGAAAATAAACTATGGGATATTAAAAACACATCCCCCTTGGGGGAACAACATCCTTGGTGTTCAATGTGGACACTTATAAACCAAAAAAAACATCTTTCCTAAGCAATTTTATAACATAGATTGATACGACATTTACATCATATCCATCTTCTAAAAAATAACTAACATATCATGAACACCATACTACTTATTGGATCTTTATAACATAGCTCGATGTGGTATTTACATACATATTCATATATAGACATAACCAAAACACAATATCAAAACATATATCAAAGAACATCCTCTCAACCAACGAATAGAGAACGATACATAGCCCACATCTGATCAACCATCTCCCATGTAGCTTCAACGGGCCCAAAGTGCTTCCACTGCACTTTAAATTTATCGATTTCTCGATTCCGTAGAGTGGGCATCTTTCATTGAAAAAATCACTGAGTTTTCGACTGGAATTCTCCTTCTGGATCTGTAGTATCCCAAAATGGGAATACACAGCAAAGCCTACTGAAATAACTCACTTCCTAAAAATCTGTGCACTGAAATGATTTTGCAGCCCCTGGATCCCTTAGATCAATGGATCTAGCATCTAGATCCAAAAGGAGAGAAAAAAAAAATCAAAATAGGTGAGGTAAACAGACCTCCCACCACCTAGTATAGCTGAAAAACACCCAAAGAGAAGGGTTGCAGCTATGTACAACAAACTGCTTCAGAAATAATGCGATTTTGAGAGAATGAATAGGAGACCAATAGTAAGGATCAGATTTTATATAAACAGCAGAAAATCAGATCCATAATGATGCTCTTACAGTATACAACAGAATGCAAAAGACAAAATAGAAGAAACTCCTCAAGAAAGAGGGCTACAACACATGTATTGACTGTAAAATAGCTTAACAACGTTTTTATAAGAGCTGCGGCAGCTGTACATTACATTCCAAATCTAGAGCAGATATGTGTACAAAATATCAGATCCATTTCAGATATGTACACTATAAAGGCTCCTTTATAAGCTCCCCTTGGGGTTTTGATAAAATCATGTAATACAGAGAGTAGATCTGAGATTAAAGTAGCAGATTTGCAATATTATTCAGAAATTTCTGAAGATGTTTTACAATAGAAACAGATCAGATCTGTAAATAACATGGATCAACAAGCTAATCCATGGATCACCAAAGTTAAGGGCAAAGCCCAGCACCAGAGATCTCTCCTCAAAAGGTGGGTCAAAACACCCTGCAATTCCCTCCTTGAAAATGATGCAGTCCTGGAAGGGAAACTATGTCGTAGCTTGAAGCACTGAGTTGGTCTGATGCCAATATCTGAAATATCAGCTCCAAAGTTTAAGAACTCTCTTTCCCATGGGATAGAATACTTTCCCAGTGAAAAGAGGCCCTGAAATGGCCTAGATCTGAGCAGATCTAACCTCCACTTGGTGCATCTTGCAAGGAAAACCAAACCCTCAACAGTATCTACGTTGTAGTTGAAAGATGAGCTTGGCCAAATGCCTAATAGTGGATGATATTAGCAATACTTTCCCAATAAATCTTCAATGGAAGAGGTGGGATCCCTGGGAACACCCAAGTGCTAAGCAACATTATTCTTAGCTAAACAACAGAGAATGGTATATGTCTGAACAGACACTATACTCAGAAATATGCACAATCAACAACCTTCTGCTTTTGTCCTCCTCTTCTTCTTATAGGATGAAATTCTTGCCAAACCCTAAACCATCTACATAAGAAGCCTCCAACTAAAACTATGTTTTCCCTCTTGGAGATTCATTGTATCTAGACAGCGATGTTGATTTGGTCCTAGTTGACTTGGTAAAATGCTCCAGTCTCTTTCACACCTAAGGGTGCTTATGTAAATAGCCCAGATTTGTCCATGTTCACATGTGGCATTGATTTATTTTTCTAACTTGGGGTTTTATTGATCCTCCTTTACAATTTTATTCATGAAACAAAATATTGACACAAAATTGTATATTCCCATTAGCTTGGGCTAATTGGGAATATTACAGTCCTCCCCTCCAAAATGTTGCTTGTCCTCAAGAAACTGATAGGGTGAGTGCTGCAACACTTCTCCTTCTTCATTGGTGACACCATCATAGATCAAGATTTCATCAAGAACCAAGTTTTCACCAATCCAAGCCTCCATGAACTGTTCCTCCAAAATCATCATGAGATGTACAAAATCCATCCCACAAGGAGTAAATAACTCAACAGAAACAAACATGGTTGGTCTGCTACTCTCTCTAAATCATGTAGCATAAGGTGCATAGATATTTTCTATCCCATGTGGTACATATGAACTTCCCATCCTCTCTCCACACAATCCCATGAAAAGTACAACTATATCATCCAAGTATGGAAGCATAATGACATACATGCAAACAGAAATTTGAGCATGAGGAGGTGGGTCAAAGTCCCACATAGGGTGCCAGTGCAGTGCATCTCCTGCCTGCATCATATCAAGGTATGGTAAGTGGTTTCCCCACCACTTTCTGCACCACCAGTTATCTCACCATGGCTGAAAGTGTGAGATATGTTTGGTGCCTCTGGGAAGCACCCATCATGGAAAGGAATCTCCCTTTGCATAGCAGGGGAGTGGACAAGTTCAGAAATTGCAGTGGCCCAAAGTTTTCCATGAGATTCATATGGTACAACACTCCTCTTGGGAGCCATGGCCTACAACAACATGGTGAAATAATACATCAAATCAGAAAATAAATCTTGC
Organism: Pinus albicaulis; assembly: GCA_034641835.2. Classification (NCBI taxonomy): domain Eukaryota; kingdom Viridiplantae; phylum Streptophyta; class Pinopsida; order Pinales; family Pinaceae; genus Pinus; species Pinus albicaulis. Next base: position 774,100,287 of record CM076582.1, read on the forward strand.
ATTACATGTTCAGATTTTTCACCATCAATGTTTCTCCTATACATGGAATTGTGCACAAATTTTTCTCCCTTCTCAAGAGAAGGAAGAAATCACTGAAATGACTCTTGCATAGAGTCCTTAGGCTTCCCCAACTCCACATAGCTTTTTCATTCTAGAAAATGTTGATGTAGCTCTCTTCCAAAGGGTTGTAGATCTTCATAGAATAGGTAGGGCTGAAACCAAACTCCTTGAGGGCCCTTTGTAGCATCCTCTCCTTGAGCTTGGAGGCTCTAGGAAAGAAGATCCTATCATGATGATAGATGACTCCCTCATGGATTAGATAACCCTCTTCATTCACTTGTTCATCAAGCATCATACAAGTGTAGAGATCCTTGGAATAATCCACCAATAGCTGGGATTTCCAATATAGATCTACACTCCCCAACAAGGACGTCACTGATAATGCATCAATAATATTTCTTGCCTTGTTACTGGTCTCTTCTTTGACATTTCTTATGCCAAAGGTACAAGTAGGAAGGACATACCTCCCCTTTCCCTCCTCCAACAGTGTAGAATTAGGAATGAAGGATGGTGAGGATGATGGGAGAGGAAAATCACCCTCTCGCTGGTGCTTGCTTAATCTTTCCAGTGCTGTAGCTATGTCTCCTAATGCTCCCTTCCCTCCTGGATCTGAATTTGGAGCATCAAGAAGTGAGATATCTCCCACTACAACTGAATCTGGTGGCCTCCCTAGTGGTGTGCCACTAGATGAGAATGTCCCTTGCAAGAATCTTATGAACATGAGAGAAGGGACAGTGAGGTCCTTGCTTCCACTGCGCAAATCCATCTCTATTTTCTGTGTGGGAGTGTTAGGTGAGGGGTAAGAATGCATGCCTCTGATCATGTGAGGTGTACCACTCTTCTTGTCCACCCATTCCATTTGCAAAGCCTCCCAATCAGTGGTGACTTTACCCAATGTAATCAACCATTGAACGCCCAAAATAACATTGGTGTCTGGTATGTCAACTACAAAGAAGTGATCCACCAAAGTGTAGGATCCCATGGTGACTGTAAGTGATGGAAAATAATGCATGCATTGCATTTTTCTATCTTTTAGGACTAGAACAGAAAATCCCTCAAAGGTATCAGTGGGTATGTCCCTCATTTGCACAAGATGAGCATTAATAAAGTTGTGGGTGGCCCCACTGTCAATAAGAATAGATACCCTCTAATTCATGATTGAACCATGAACTCTTAGGGTCAAGTACTTAGGTACTCCCCTCAAAGATGCAAGATTTCCTCCAATAGGAGAAAAATCTCCACTCCCATCTCCTGATGGTGATGGATCTCCCTCAACATTGTCAGCACTGTGACCTCTCCTTGGTTCATCATCTTCTTCTTCCACCTCAACATCTGAGAAGACTTTTATCTAGTGTGCTTTCCCAACATCACATCTATGTCCTAGTGTCCAATATTCCTGGCAGGTGAAACATAGCCTCTTCTTCCTTAGCTCCCTCCGGACTTCAATATAAAGAAGCTTCTTGACTGAGCTCTCCTTGGAAGGAGTAGCTTTCTCTTCCTTCCCTTTAGAAAGGTAAGAGGGCTTGTTCTGGAAAGTTTCCTTTGCTTTTGGCAAGTCATCTTGAAGGTCTCTAGCCCTCTCAATGGCATCATGCAATGTGATGGGCTTGGTAGATTTAACCAACCCATGCAAAGGTTCATCCAAGCCATCGATGAACATGTACACCCTCCTTGCTGCAAATAGATCAGGAACCATAATAGATAATCTCATAAACTTAGAGATATAAGATTCTGCATTACTTGACTACTTCAACTTTGCAAGGCTCATGAAAGGTGCTTCTGGATCCTTTCTGTCAAACCTCTCCAACAGTCTTCTAGTAAATTTAGAATAGGCAATCACATTAGCATGGCCCAATGTAGACAACCCATGGAACCAACAATTGTGTGCTTCATCTTCAAAGTGTAGTGCTGCAATCTTGATGACTTCCATCTCAGGGTCTTTGTTCAACTGGAAATAGATATCCATCTTTTCTACCCATGCCTTAGCAGAACTAGTGGATGACCCATCAAACTTGGGTAAAAATAATCTGCTCATAGAGTGATGTTGATCATGATACTGAGTGAATCCACCATCTATATACTGATTCCTTGGTCTTCTTTTGTCCTTGAGATGAAAAAAATCTTGAAAACTCAAGTGGTCCTTGAATATCTGATTTTGGGACTCATACTCTTCAAAATAGTTTTCAAGGGATGCTTGATCATGAGGCCCTTAATTCTCCACAACCAATAAGGTAGGCATAGTAGAACGTTTTGGAGCTTGTGGCTAGTTCACTGGTTGATCATTCCAGTGGTGAGACATGCCAGAGCTTTCACTAGGATGAAACATTCTAGGAGACTCCTTGAGCCTGTCTAGTCTCATCTCTTTGATTTCTCTAGAAATATCTTGCATGGCTACCAAAATAGTTCTTTCAAACTCTTCTCCTTCTTTATCACTTCCAGTTTCAGGGGCTTTACCCTTGTCTAGATCATCATTAGTGTAATCAAATTTCTTCTGGCTCCTATTCTGATACCTCTTCTACCTCTTAGTAAGAGGCTCATCCTCTTGTGAATTCATGTTGGCTTTGCCTCTTCAATTAAAGCACAGGTTGTGCCAATAAAGGGGCTTTGATACCACTATAGTATTCCAAAATGGGAATACACAACAAATCCTGTTGAAATAATGCACTTATTAGAAATTTGTGCACTAAAATGAGTTTGCAGCCCCTATATCCCTTAGATCAGTGGATCTAGTATCTAGATAAAAAAGGAGAGAAAAAAAAAATCAAACTAGGTGATGTAAAAAGACCTCCCACCACCTAGTATAGTTGAAAAACACCCAAAGAGAAGGGTTACAGCTATGTACAACAAACTGCTTCAGAAATAATGCATTTTTGATAGCATGAATAGGAGACCAATAGTAAGGATCAAAATTTATATAAAAAGCAACAAATCAGATCTATAATGATGCTCTTACAGTATACAACAGAATGCAGAAGACAAAATAGAAGAAACTCCTCAAGAAAGAGGGATACAACACATGTATTGACTGTAAAATAGCTTAACAACGTTTTTATAAGAGTTGCAGTAGCTGTACATTACACTCCAGATCTAGAGAAGATCTATGTACAAAAGATCAAATCCATTTCATATCTGTACACTAGAAAATCTCCTTTACAAGATCCCCTTGGGGTTTTGATCAAATCATGCAATAGAGAGAGTAGATCTGAGATTAAAGTAGCAGATCTGCAATATTATTTAGAAATTTATGAAGATGTTTTACAATAGAAACAAATATGATCTATAAAGAACATGGATAAGCAAGCTAAACCATCTTAATGATTTAGCTACATTCACATGAGAAGCCTCCAACTAAAACTGTGTTGTCCCTCTAGGAGATTCACTGTATCTAGACAGCGTTGTTGATTTGGTCCTGGTTGACTTGGTCAAATGCTCCAGTCTCTTTCACACCTAAGGGTGCTTATGTAAATAGCCCAGATTTGTCCATGTTCACATGTGGCATTAATTTATTTTGCTGATTTGGGGTTTTATTGATCCTCCTTTACAATTTTATTCATGAAACAAAATATTGAGACAAAATTTTATATTCCCATTAGCTTGGGCTAATTGGGAATATTACAAGATCCACCTGCAATATAGACTATTCAATCACATTATCAACATCTTTCAGATGCTTCTTAAAAAATGACACATGGAAAACATCATGGACTTTCACTGTCGAAGATTGTTCAAATTTGTAGGCCATTGGTCCAATCCTCTCAAAAACCTTGAAAGGCCCAAAATATCGAGGTTCTATCTTGGCACATCATCCAATACTTAAGGAGATCTTCTTGGGATTGATGTGCAATTACACATGTTCCCCACCCTGAAACTCCTTAAGTACCCTATGTTGATCTGCATAGATCTTCTACCTGTCATGTGTTACCTTTATATTCTTCTTAATTACCTACATTTCTTGTTCCATCTCTACCAACATGTTCAGTCCATTCAATACCCTGTTCACCAGATCACTCCAGCTGATAGGATTATTACAACTACTCTCATAAAGCACTTCAAACAGAGTCATTTTAAAAGATTCCTAATACCCATTTTTATACGCAAAATATTCTAGTGGAATATACTCCTTCCACCTCTATTGTTGATTCATAACACACATTCTCAACAAGTCCTCGAGATTCAATTTAACCATTTCTGTTTTTCCATCTATCTGTAGATGATAAGATTTACTGAAGGCCAACTATGTCCCCAAACCTACAAATAACTCTTTCAAAAACCCATAAGTGAATTTTTTATCTATATCTGACACAATCTTCCCAGGAATACCATGTAACCTCACTATCTCCATGATGAAGACCTGTGCTACGCCACTAGTTGAGTTCACTAACTTCACTAGAATGAAGTGAGCTACCTTTTTCAACCTATCAACCACAACCATAATGGAATCATGATGTATATATTTCCTCCGAAAACCTATATTGAATTCCATGGAAATGAACTCCAATTTCCACTTTGGAATTAGAATCAACTGTAGTAAACCACCTGGATGCTTACACTTTTCTTTTATCTTTTGACAATCCAAACACCTCACAACAATCTTAGCCACCTCTTTCTTCAAGTTTGTCCAATGGTAGAACTTCTTAATTGTCTTCATTGTCTTACGATACCCCGGGTTACTTGAATACAACTTGACATGAAATTCCCACAAGATAATATTCTTGAGTTCAGTGTTGTCTGGCACATAGATCATGTGCTTAAATCTAACCAAAACATTTGTCGTGAGATGATAGTCCACATATTGTTCACCTATACCTTGATGATGTAACTCGTGCTTAAGATGCTGGTAATTGTCATCCCGTTATCTTCCCTGCAAGATCCGATACTGTAAATATGTCCCATAAGAACTCATAGTTTCTATGTGATTTACATGTAATATTCTTCTAAAATCATCTGTAACCCTATTCTATTTTCCCTTATTGTAATTGATCTCAAAGTCAAACTCACTAATCATATCCAACCACTTAGCTTGCATGGCATTCAGATTAGGTTGGTCAAATAAGTATCTCAATCCACTATGATCATTCATCAAGATGAACCTCTTGCCGAGAAGATAGTGTCTACACATCTTCAATGCATGGATGATAGCTTCCAACTCAGGATCATGCATCACTTAGCTCTACTCGTGCTCATTTAGTTTCCTTGTCTAATATCACACCAGTTGTCCTTCCTGCATCAAAACCCCACCAAGTCCTCTCTTGCAAGAATTTTTATATACAACTAAATATTTATCTGTATCTACAATATTTAGAACTATATAATTTGTAAGAAACTACTTCAAAAGCTCAAAACTAACTGCACATTCCTCTGTCCATTCAAACTTCTTCCCTTTTTCATTGCAAGGATGTGATAGGATAGACAATCTATGAGAATTTCCTGATGAACCACCTATAATAGCCTACTAACCCCATAAATGATCTGACCTCATCCACGTTCGTAGAGGTTTCCCATTCCATGATAGCTCTGATCTTTTCTCGATACACTGCTATGCCTTCCTTGGAAACCACATGCCCAAAATAATGAACCTTTGACTGAAAGAAACTGCATTTACTAAGCTTCACATACAACTAATGTTCTCTCAACAGTTTTAATAGTACTACCAAATTTTCTACATGTTCTTCCTCATTCTTAGAATATATCAATATATAATCAATGAATACAATAAAAACCTTGTCAAGATAAGCACGCAACACACTATTCATAAAACACATGAAAGTAGTTGGAGCACTACTCAAACCAAAATAACCACAACAAACTCATAATTCCCATACTTGATCCAGAAAAGAGTCTTGTAAATGTCTTCTTCTTTGATGTGTACCTAATTATATCCTAATCTTAGATCAATCTTAGATAACACTACTTCTCCCCTCAACTAATGAAACATGTCCTCAATCCGCGAGAAAGGGTACATGTTCTTGATTTTAACCTTGTTCAACTGCATGTAATCAATACAAAACTTGAGAGTACCATTCTTCTTATTCACAAAAAATACTAGTGCACCCCTAGGTGACACACTTGGCCTAATGTATCCCTTGTCAAGAATTTTCATCAACTACAAATTCAATTCCACTAACTCTAGAGTGCTCATCCTATATGATGCCTTTGATATTGGTGCTACTACTGGAATCAAATCAATAAAAAAATTACACTTCCCTATGAGATGGTAACTCTGAAATCTCTGTTGAAAATACATCCTAAAACTGCTGCAAAACTAGGTACCTCTTCAAGACCTCAGCATCCTCAATATCCTTAGTTTTTTTCACTAGAAACATGCACTACAATAAATACACATCCTTTCCTCTAGCTATGATTTTCCTACATAGTTGTAACCATTCTAACTGATGTCGCCTTCTTCTTACCCTACAAGATTCTTTTTTCTCCATTGTCATCCAAGCACATAATAGACTTTTCATAACAATCCACCTTGGTCCTGTGAATGTACAACCAATCCATACCCAACAACATATTTTATGATCCCAACAGAAGTACATTTAGATGCGTTGATGTAGACATACCATTCAACTCAGATGCACAATTTCTTACCCAATGATGAACTATTTTCTTAGTACCTGTATCCAACTGCACTATCAAATATTTTGCATACACTTATTTATTCAAACTGCACTTATCCACCAGGTCAGGACTGATATAACTATAGTTAGATATAAGGTCAATCAAAATAGAAACAACTTGATCACAAATATTTCCTTTCATCTCAATAATATATTCCTAATGATCAACCTGCCTATCATATCCAATGTTGTGTAAATCCGAGGAATAATCTGTTTAACAATCCCTCACTATTTGTGGCTCCTGATCACTATAAAGGATTCTTTCCATCACTCTTGTTCTATTCCTAGGACTGAAATACCCATCCTCTATTAGAAACATTGGACTTAATGGGTGGTGTTTCATTCTTCTTTTCATCTGTATCACGTGGTTTTCCTCTCTTCTTAACCCACTTTCTTCTATTCTTCTCATTACCTTTCCAATCTTGTTTAAACTTAGACTTGCGCTTTTATTGCTCTAACAATGTTTCAACTTTCTAATGGCTTCCTCCAAGAATCTAGGCTCATCAAACTCAATATTTTCTTTGAATGATATTGGAAACCCACTAATGAATCTCTGAATCTTGACTTTATCCTCCTTAATATAAGGCACATATCTCAACAACTCCAAGAATCTGCTAGTATACTCCTCATCGGTCATCGATCCCATCTTCAACTCATAGAATTCCTTTGCCCTGACATCATATTATCTCTTAGTTAAATATATATTCCTGAAAATTCTCTTGAACTCACTCCAAGTCAACTCCTCTTCTCGAATGCCTATGAAATTCTTTACATCTTCCCACAAAATGTCTTATTTCCCTTTAAGGTTGAAAGTAGCTATCCTGGATTTCATGTTTTGTAAGTAATCATGCAACCATAAGAGCTTATTCATTCCAAGCAACCAATATTCTGCATCCTATTACTTCTTCATTTCTCCATCAAATGTAGGAGGCTTCACTTTGTTGATGTTAGAGGAAATTTCACCCTAAAAGTGCACATGAAATTTTCATGTAATTTCCATGTCATAATATGTAAACCAATCAATATGCTTTAAATTTAAAAGGAGGTACATGCAAATATTTTGGAGGGAAAAGAAGAAAAATCAATTTTGTAATGGTATTTTTGGCTTATCTCTTATAGGTTTACACAAATTTCAAGTTTAGACACTTATTAGATGCAGCATTAAATTCCACATCCAATGAGTACCCATTATGCATACTTTTGAGAAAACCCACCTTAATAGAAATTGCAGATACATTAAAAAAACGTGTTTTAGAAGAAAAATACCTTTTTAATGGTATTTTTGGCTGATCTCTTATAGGTTTACACAAATTTCAATTTTATACACTCATTAGATGCATAATTAAATTCCACATCCAACGATTACCCATTATGCATACATTTGAGAAAACCCACCTTGATAAAAATTGCATATACATTAGAAAAATGTGTTTTAACATGTATTTTAATGTATATGCATTTTTTATCGATGTGGGTCCTCTCAAAAGTATGCATAATGGGTACTCGTTGGATGTGGAATTTAGTTCCACATCTAGTGATTCTCTAAACTTGAAATTTGAGTAAACAAACAAGGACATAAGTCTAAAATACAATTAAAAAAAGTAGTTGTTTTGTTTTCCCTCCAAAATTCATAACTTGTATTTTATTATTTTAACTATTATTTTATTATTTTTCCTTAGGAGGCCACATTTAGCGTGAAATTTACTCTAATGACTCTTATGGACAGTATTTCTTCTCACTCCTCTTATACAGATGGTGACAGTGATGATGATGTTGTCTCTCTGAACCATAACCAGAATAGAACCCACAATCATTATCCCTCCTTTCAGGTGTGTCCAAGAGACTTCCATATCTTACTATATGATCCCTATTAAACTTGTATCTTCATTGATACCTGCTTCCATATGCCCCATTGGTCCTTTCCTCCTTTCCATGACAGATCCTAAGTGGTCCATGTCTCTAAAAATATGATAGAAAAGAAGGATGGCTGCATTAACTTCCCCTTTCTTCTCTTGTGCCCTAGCAAGTCTTTATTGTGACTAAATGATTCTGTCATTATTTTCCTTAAAACTCTTGATATTTTCTTTCAAGCTTCTCAATGTATATTCTATATCAGGGGATTACTCATCACCATGTTGCTCATCTGATCTGTAGGGAGAATCATGTGAATTGTAGTCCACCATTTTGTTTTTCATGTTTGATCCTCTACTTCTTGCAAGCATACCATGTAAAATAAACCAAACATAAACATAATAAACATACCTCAGTGAATTTAAGGGGAGGCTATCTCATCTGCAAGATCAATCTGTACTAGCACAAAACACACACACACATGTACATAATGGAATCAATATATCAATAATCTCAATGATCAACATCATCAACCTCTACATGATGACACAACTTAAAACAATGAAAATCATAATGCATGCATAGAAACACATAGACAAATGAAATGCATGTATGACAACACATTTTGCGCATCAAGTCTAAGTGTTGAACCTAGGAGATCTAATACGATTATGTAACACCCCCTCCCATAATTACCTAGTTTCACTAGCCTATCGAGCTAAACATGAGAGGTAGAGATACTATGACATGACCCGGCCTCCTAGATTCATTAAGGAAGTGGAGTTGACAAATTAAAATTTTACTAACCTTCCTTAGGATCTACAAGACCCACAGGAGCTAAACAACCACTTCAGGTGCCCAAATTGTGAGCTAAATAGTTATTTTACTAACCTAGACTAATGACCATAGGAATAACACTGGATCCATGCAAATGTAGGCCCCCTGTCGCATGCATAATGTTGAAGGTAGCGACTCCAGTCCCAATTTCTCAGTTATGAGCTTGCGACCCCAGAATCAGTGCCACCTTTTCAACGCATGACTCCATACCACTGCCCAAAACTTAATTATACTTTCCAGAATTATAGATGGCATCAAGACAAATAAATTCATACACAATTTTTTTAAAAACTTGACGTAACCAAGCCTAATCATGACATTCATTTCATCAAACACATTGTAAACATGTAATCTACAGGTTATAAATGCATATCTGAACATAGGGGTCTCATAATTATCTGAAAATCATCAAGAAGGTTTTATGCCCTCTCACAATATTTGCACTAACATCTATTAGCTCATGCATTCATTAACTATTCATCAAAAAATTAAAACAAATCAAGGTCCATAGCCAATATACATCTTATAACTAGCAAATGAACAGCATATACCCCATGATAGAACAACCATCAAAGCCACATAATAATAAGTACAATTAATCATGAAAATACAAGAGGAAAAGAGCTCTTATTAACATATGCAAAATCCAACCAAGTCAGGGACTTCCATGTACCACCCGACCATAGATTGGGCTGAACCAAATCTCTCTTTTAGCCAATCCCCCCTGTACCATATTCCAAGTGTGAATGTGGGATCTCATGGAATAAACCAAACAAACAAAACCAGGGCTTCCAGAGGCAAAACCACCTCAGCGCTCAACCAGTTATTCCACCCCACGGTTAGACATCACTAACACCAACCAGATCAGTCTCTACCAAATCTGTCTAGGGTTCTAGATATTTTGTCCCAACCATGGCTCTAGGAACTAATAACTCAACCCAAAACCTTATAGGGCTCCAGATATTTTGTCCAACGAAGGCTCCAAGACTATTAACTCAACCCACAAAGGGACCCAAATCATTGGTCCAACCAAGGCTCCATGACTAGTAACTCAACCCAAGTTGTTCTAGGGCTCTATAGCCTTTCTTCCAACCAACGGCTCCATGAACTAATAACTCAACCAGTAGCCATAAGGAAATTGAGCACTAATCTAAAAAAACAAGTGGAAAATCCCATAACTCCATGGCTATCTAGGAAATGGTAAGGCCATAGAAATTTCTAAACAGAAATCCTACTGCAATGTCTTGATTTACTTTTCCTACTTGATTTAAATTACAAGTTAATTTTCTGAATTATTCAATAAAATCAGTAAAGTAAACACAACTACAGCCTACAAATTTATAGATCATTTAATGAAAATTACGCACACATGACAAAGTGACACATATATTTTTCGGACAAATGTCCCCAGAAAAACCCAATGCGGGAAAACCGGTGCAACTAGCTCTAGAGGGTTTTATTATTATGCATAATCTGAATAAAACAATATCTGGGAACAAAAATGGTTCGCCCTACAGAGAAATTACACAGGAGAAGTACCTATTTCACTCAGAGACATAAATTGTGGTTGATTCACACCCTCAAATGGGATTTATAGAACTCGAGCCCTTTCTGGCCCACTAGAAACCGAACGTTGTCCCTCGAGCCTCTACATCAACCTTTGCTTTGTCCTAGATGGGCCTACATCACCCATGAAGGGTCGTTGCTTACTCTGAGCTTCCTTCTGCATGGATTTAACTTAACTTTGTATCATTGCATGACCTCTGCGCTACCTGGTACACTTCCTCTTTGCCGCTATTGTATTCTTTCCCCTGGATCAGATCATCCATTTCCAATCTCTTCCCCTCACTGCATTGCAAACTCACTTCGAAATTCTTAGAAAATCACGACCTAGAATTTTGAATTAGCTTGTGTGTATTCTCCAACTGACCCCAAGCCCTTCTCTTATACTTTTCTCGTTGGCAAACCAACAGTCGTGATCTAATCTCTAATCAACAACTAAGATTAGAAGCTTCTTTATCCACGTCACTTAGAACATTCTCATCACATGTTTAATTTAATTCACTTTAATCTTTTAATTTTCTTAAGTTAGACTTAGGGTCCTTAATTAAAAATATTAATAATTTTAATAACTATCAAACTAGATGGAATTTCTCTGAACGCTTGATGGGTCTTGGAGATCTCATGTACTCCAACTCCTCCACAAAATTTCAGAGCTACAGCACATCCGATGCTACCCAAAATATCAACAAAGGCTAGGCATAAATACTATCAATTCAAGAAATCATCCAAGTCAATGATATATCATAACCAAATAACCACATGCATATGCCATGCATTCCAAAACTAACAATGAAATCATACATGCAACTTGATACTTGCAAAGAAATCCCATTGTATTTTTTGATCCCATTGTCCCCTTGCACTTTCCTACTTTTCCTTTTCCTTCTTTCTCAAAATCCAATGAGATCTAGAGTGCTCCAAGCATGCTTCAACATTTCTCCAAGATTTATCCAAGTGTGAATGAGTATGAGAGAGAGAGAGAGAATAGATGTAGAGCTCCAAAAATGATCTGACAAAAGTTGTGAAGTAATCCTCATAAGCCTTTTTATCATTGAGGCCCTTATTTTCTTCATTTTCCTCTATTTTTCCTTCACTTTTCCTCACATGCAATTTTGTGACCTTTCATATTCCTTTTCTCCTAGTTTCCATTATTTTCATAAATAAATTCCAATTATTGCCTCTTTTCCTTTTCCAATTCCTTTCCCAATTTCCATAGCCATTTATTAATCACCAGTGTTCCCCATCACTATGTTTTTATCCAAACATTCATCTTGGAATGTGATTCTCGTGACCTTGGTTATTATTTTTATTTATTTACATAGGAAATCAACCAGGGGTTGTTACAGTGGTAGTGTCTCCCCTTAGTATCAATTACTTCCTCCAGCCCCCCCTATCAGCCAAGCACAAAAGATAAACCAAACATTTATTAAAATAAATCTCAAGGAATTTTCCATGGTCTTGGTGAAATACATTCATCTAAATGAAATCCAAAAAATGGAGGAATTGGTGGTAGTTGGCCAGTTTTCTTGTAGACTTATGTCGATGGTGGTCCTGCGAAAGTGGATAGATCGACATATAAAACTCTTACTAGGTTACTCGCCATGTTGTTTTATATTTTCTAAACATGTGATGGAGTGGTAATTTTCATGTGCTAAAGATGCCGGTGAAATCATGATTTGGAAATGGATATGGGGCTCACAAGCTCTTTTAATGAAAAAATGGTCTCTCAACTTTGAAACTTGAGCTAAAAATTGGACTTAGTTCCAATTTTGGTTTCACTCCCACCTTTACCACCTATTCTCTAGTTAGAAATTGTTTTCAAGGAAGTCAGAAACATTATATGTTTCTAATATGATGCGTACCTCTTCTTCCAAGATATAGGATTCATGGAAATTTCTTGTATTCTAGTGGGTTTTTTCTTTCACAAGGTTTACCCAAATCTACTTTTATTAGTGCAGGGAATATCACCCATTGTTAGAACATTGACTATGAGGGAATTCCTTTCAAGTGTGCTTGATGTCACACATATGGACATCTCAGCTAGGTCTATATCCTTGGAAAAATTTGGGGGAAAAATTTGGTTAGAAAGAGTGATATTTACTTTGTCACTCCTCTGGCCTCCCATGAAAAATGTCTTAAGAGTGAAAGGTCACACTTGATGGCATCCAATCATCAATCTCTTAGCCTCAACCAACAATTTCACCATCAATCTCAGCTCATGTATCTCCTTCTCCTGGAACTATTTGAGGCTTATCGTCATCTCCTACAACATATAATATAGAATTGGACCTCACTTCAACCCCTAAGGGCTATTTCCTCACATATGGGCCATGTACTTTTTTTTTGGATCCTATTATTTCTGGTAATGTTATTTTTCCTTCAGCATAATGCTTTTCCCTTGTCTCTTCCTCCCCGTCTACATATTCCCCTATGTCCTCCCTCAAACCCCTCTTTGGAATCTATGCTCCATTTCCTCTACCCATTTTCCCTTCCCATCCCATAATCCCACTCACTTCCATCTCCCTTCCAGCTCATAGGTCTCACTTTTGATTCCCATCCCCTTGATCCTTTCTCCACTCCCCCCTGCCTCCTTCCCACTAGAATATTTTCTCCTCTTGTCAACCCCTCCCACCCCCTAAAATTCTCATGTTCCTCCTTTTAACCTTAATGGAGATCTTGGATTGTACAAATAACCTCCTTATCCATATTCCTCCCAAGATAAGAAATCCCTTTTATCCAAAGCACAACATATTTCTAGCTTCAATATCTAGGCTGAAAAACAATCGTCCATTCTAAAGGAGATTAGATCCTTAGGACCTTATTTGGTTCATAAATTATGGTTCTTTCTATAAATTGTTAAGTTCCCTCCATCACCTAAGAAATATTGGCCTTCATAAGGCTTCTCAATCACTTCTCTCCTCAAGTATTTTCTATGCAAGAGACCATGTTGGACAGTGAAAAACTATCAATATTTTGAAACCTATTTTCTTATTATGATTTCCTTTCCATTAACACTATCAATAGAAGTGGGGGGGGGTTTTTTTGGATGGAACTCTCAAGGCTTGTAACTTTATTTTGTTTGGTAATAAAAATCATCCCTGGCCCTTGATATTACTTCATTAGATCTAGATATGTGTTTCTATTTAATAAATTTTTATGTCCCTTTGTGGATAGGCAACCCTTTTGGTCAAACTTTGCAAAACTATAAGTCTTTAATACATGTAAGGTCATAATTGGAGGGGACCTTGAATTCACCCATGGAAATTTGTAAATTTGGGGGCAATCAATGATGCAAGCATTCTATATGCTCTAGAAAATATCTATTATGACCCCAAATATTCCTTGTTTGTTATGTGCGAAAATACCATCATGTTTAAAATCAGTTGTGGATCGGCCTTCCTGAGTTCCAATCAACGTTGTTTTAGAACCCTACAACTAAACTTTTATTCAAACCTCCTTATGCCCACCTTCATATATCAAGTGACTTAAGGTTAGGATCGATCTTTTGGCTAGGGAAGTTGACACTTCAACCTTCACAATTCGGGTCTCTCACCATAACAAAATAATTTATCCCAAACTAAGCCCTAAGGTAGATGTACTCGCAACACTTTCCTATTTTTTCCAAAATATTCGTGCAGGATTCATCCTATGTGCATCCCTAATTCTTATAGCCACGGATTAATACAATATTCTCTCACAAGCTAGCTTAACTCAAAAGGCACAAGTCTTTAGCCCTGGTCTAACACACTTCCCGAAATAACGAAATTCATAAATTTGTATGCTATAGGGTCTGATGTTAGTTTGGGGCCTGACTGGATTACCCTATAACTTAATTCTAATATGTCAAACTTCCACAACACAGAATTTAAAACTTAGTTTTTGGCCCTAAATACACGACTGTCTCACTTGTGGCTTGAATTTTTGGGTCCCACCCCAATCTGGAGTATTTGGGAGTTCGGTTATTCGCATTTTCTGGGCCTCTCTTACACTTTGAGGCATCCACCTTGTGTTAAGGCTTTGAACATACTCAGGGTTCTAGTCTCTATTCAGGAATTTAGGCTATATTACAAATTAAAAAGAATTTGCAAGGCCTAAGTGGTCTGCGATTTGAAAGAATTTAATCTAGCCTTGCGAAAAAACACTTCATACTTGGTAAGAAATTATCCTTTGCGAAAAAGCACTTCTTCCTTGGATAATTTCCCTATAAACTCGAGATTAAATTATTTCTCCCAATTGACTATCATGCCAAATATATAGCTGATTAACTTGTCATCCTTTGCCAATGCAACAATCTTATCAGTGATGGATACTAACTCATGAAAGAACCTGTAATTTTTATCCATTTATTTGAAGTATTTAGTTTGTACCCCTTTGAGTTTTTCATTTATCTTTAAGGCTCATTAGTTAAAATCATTGATACTTGTAGCAATTTCCTGGATCTATTGTATTTTTTTTTGAAGAGATTTAATATGATCTTTATATGCTAATGAAATTGTTTGTAGATTGGTATATCACTCTTATTTTAGGATTCTTATTTCATCATTATGAAATTTCCTTAAATATTCCATCTATCGGCCTTTTTTGTCACTTAACTCAACTAATATACTTTACCAATGCTATTCGTAATATGATTTTTCAAGACTGTGTTTATCCTCAATTTGATGTATCACCAAAGTGAATCCTTCTCTGAGTTTTGAGGCATGTTATTGCCACTATTTTTCACTAAATAGCTTGCATTTCTTCAATTTTTCTACAAGTTCTTTAATTTTTTTAGCCTTTTCTTAAATTCCTGAGACAAATCCTCAAATGAGTTTTTATTGTAATTAAAAAAAGCTCCCAATTCTTATATTAATTCTTGTTCTTTTTATTGAGGATCTCTCATAGCCTTCCAACTGAGTTTTGTCATTGTTTCAATAGACCCATGATTTTATTTCCTATATCTCTTAACAATTAATTTAATTGTAGAATTAAAATAATATTCACTTAATGAATGTACAGTTTCAGTAACTTGTTTGACCTTAGAGCGTTATGAAACCAAATCACAAAATAGAAGAAAAGATAGATCAACGCCTTACAAATCAGCCTCTTCGTGGGGGAAACCTCCTTTACATTAAATAAATGAACAATTCTTGGATGACACAAATGACAAAACCTCCTTTCTATATATAGGAGTCCATGGGGTCACAATATCATTCTAGTTGACCTAACAGTAATAATGTAAGGGCACAATAATAACAATATGGGGACTACAGGGGTACAAGAATAAAAATAAGGGGGCCACACTAACAAAAATAAGGGACTACACTAGTACTATAGGGCCCTAACATGCCCCTCTCTTTCAAAAACGTTTTTTCCTCAATGCTTGAGTAGTTTTGGATGCTTCTATATAAAATAATCATCCTCCATGTGGAATCTTCAGTGGGTTAGTTCTTCCACTTGATGAGATACTCTGAAATAGATCGATTTCGTAGCTATCGAGTTCTTTTTTTCTTTAGTTCTTCAGGTTCCAATATGATTTTTCCTTCCTCATCAAGTTATGGAAATATTGTTTGAACTGGAAGTTTTTCACCTATATCCTTCTTTAAGCATGAAACATGGAAAGTTGGGTGCACTCGGGAAGATGCAGGAAGCTTCAATTTGTATGCAATAGTATCAATATTTTGCAACACCTTGTAAGGACCATAGTAATTTGGTGATAATTTATTATCCTTCTTAGCTTGCTTGAGGGACATTTTTTTGTATGTATGTAGTCGTAAAAATACCCATTCACCTACATCAAAACTTATCTCGCTACGATGTCAATCTACTTGTTGTTTCATTCGATTTTGTGCCAAATTTAGGTTATCCTTTAAGAGTTGTAGAACTTGTTGTTGATGCTCGATGTGATCTTCCACTGTTTGAACCTTATAATTTTCTCTTAAATACAATGTGATCGATGGTAGATGATATCCATAAAGTTCCATAAATGGGGTAATATTTGTTGCAGTGTGAAAGGAACTGTTATACCACCATTCAACCAGAGGTAACCAATTGACCCATTGTGTTTATTTATCAGATACATAGCAATGAAGATATCCTTCCAAACACTTATTCACTATCTCAGTCTTCCCATCGGATTGTGTATGATAAGATGATCTATGAGCTAGTTGAGTACCCAAACAAGAAAATAATTCCATCCAAAAATTTCTAGTGAAAATGGGATCTCTATTGCTTACAATAATATTTGGGTTTCCATGTAGCTTTTGATTTGTTTCCATAAATCTAGTAGCAATTTTACTCACTTTAAATGGATGAGATAATGCACAAACGTGTGCATACTTGGTAAACCTATCAACTACCACCATGATGACACTCTTTCTTTCGGACTTTGGTAAACCTGGGATAAAATCCATTGAAACCTACTACCAACGTTGATTTGTAATGGATAAGTCTCAACTTTATTTTGCCGGCAAACCAAACATTTGGCCACAAAAATTTGAATATCATATTTAAGGCCATCAAAAAAATTTATTTCTTCACCCTATAGTAAGTTTTTAAAAATCCCAAGTGTCCTCCTAAGGGAGAGGTGTGAAATTCCAAAAGAATATTTTGTTTTAGTTGGGAATTCTTACAAAGATATAAGCGATCTTTGTACCATAAGGAATAATTTTTCAAATTAAATGTATCATATGTACTAGGATCTTCCTGCAACTTTTGAATGAGTGTCCATACTTCTTTTTCATTATTCCATTCCTCCCTTGATTTAGTTATCCAATATGGTTGGATAATAGAAATGGGACAAAGAAATGATTCCACATCCTCATCCTTTCTTGAGAGTGTATCTGCAACAAAATTTAGATTCCCTTTTTTTTAGATGATTTCAAAGTCATAACCCAGCACCTTTGTGACCCATTTTCGCTGCTCTTCTAAAGATATTTTTTTTTCCAAAAAGTATTTAAGACTATCATGATCAATTTTCACCTTGAATTGTCTTCCCATTAGGTAAGGTCACCATTTCTTTAGTGAATGTAGTATTGCCAACATTTCCTTCTCATAAATAGCCTTTTGTAAATACTTTCCTTTGATTGGATTAAAACTTCCTTATTGCATTAAAACTTCACCAATTCCATTTCCTAAGGCATCACATTCCAAAATAAAGGTTTTTTTTAAGTCTAGCGTAGCTAAGACCGGTGCTTGGCACATTGCCTCTTTAAGATGTTCAAAGGCATTAGTTGTTTCAAGAGTTCATGAAAATGCATCTTTCTTCAATAATGTTGTTATAGGTTCTTCTATTCTTCCATAATTCTTAACAAACTTGCGGTAATACCATTAACCTGAGAAATCCTCACAACTGCTTTATGTTTGTGGGGACTTTCTATTCCTTAATGGCTTTAATTTTGTTAGGGTCTACCTTAACACCCTCCTAAGATACAATATGACCTATATATTCCACCTCTTGTACTCCAAAGAAACATTTGGAGGTTTTTGATATATTTGTTTCTCCTCCAATAGTTTGAGAACCCTGTGAACATGTTGAACTTGATCCTTCTAAGACCTATTGAAGATTAGTATATCATCAAAAAATACTAACACAAATTTTCTAAGGGTTTGAAAATGGAATTCATCACCCTTGAAATGTATAAGGTGCATTCATAAGGCCAAAAGGCATGAACAAAAATTCATAATCACCCTCATGAGTTTGAAATGCTATTTTCGGAATGCCTTCAATCTCCATTCTAATTTGATGATATCCTGGATGGAGATCCAACTTGGTGAAATAAATTTATCCTTCTAGTTCATCCAATAATTCATCAATCACAAGAATGGGAAATTTATCTTTAATAGTGAGCTTATTGAGCTCCCTATAATCCATACACGTGTGCCAGGATCCATCCTTCTTGTGCACCAATACTACTGGAGCAGAGAAAGAACTTTGACTAGGTTGAATTATACTAGCCTCTAGCATTTATGCAATCATACATTTAATTTCACTCTTTTGGACATAAGGATATCTGTAAGGCCTGATGTTTGGAGGAACACTTCTTGAAATCAAATAAATATCATGATCATGATCATGAACAGGTGGAAGTCCTTTGGGAGTTTCAAACACCTTGGAATGATTGTCCAAGACTTTTTGGAGATCTGGAAAAATAGATTATTTTGATTTTGGACCTTCTAGTGAGCATAATTGTGCAATGACGCCTCATTGTTCTTCTTTATAATATTTGTCATGAAATTATAGCTTGTTATATTTCCCGACTTCCCTATGATACCCGGTAATTCAAATTCCTTTCCTTCCTAAAAAAAAAAAAAATGCAAGAAAATTTCTTGAAAATTACAAGCTACTGTCCCCAAAAATTGTAACCATTGTACTCCTAGTACAACATCAACCCCATCCATTGGAATGGAAAGAATTGGACTATTCAATACATATTACCCCATGGTTAGCTTGATATTATGGAACTTTCCAAAAAAAATTATATTTCCTCCATTTTCCACCATCGCTTGACACTCTGGCATTGGGTATAGGAAGCAATTCAATTCCTTGGATACCTTACAATGAATAAAATGATGGGTACTACCCAAATCAATAAGCACTATTAAATTTTTCTTCTTGATATGTCCTTCTATCTTGACGGTTTGAGTGGTAATTCTTGCCAATGCATTACAGGAAATGGTTGGATTCATTTCTTCTTCCTGTAGGGTTGGTTCCTGGTGTATATCCTCTTCTTTTGAAGTTTCTTGTTCCTTTTCTTCCTCCCATTCACAATCTATGTAAAAGAATTTCTTCTATGCACACTTATGACCGTTAGTGTAATTTATATCACAACTATAGCAAAGCCATTTTTCTCTTTTTTCTTTCAATTGTTGTGGTGTCAACCTTGTGGTTGTGGAAGTCTAGGAGTAGCAGTACTTCCATCTTTATAGTTGTGAGTGGTAGGCTTCCTTGTCACTATAATTTTTCTTTCAATTTTTCTTGCCAACCTGAATTCCTTCTCCAATGTATCAGGTTACAAAAGGCGAACCTCATTTTGGATGTTATCCTTTAGAGTCCCTATGAAGACATCAATCCTATGTTCCTCTAGAATATGATTTACCCTTATATTTAATTTTTGGAAGTCCTCAATGTGCTCCATCATTGAACCCTTTTGTTTTAGATTTATCAATAGGCTAAAGAAGGTGTTTCTCTTTGTATCCTCATAATGTGCTATTATTTCCTCTGTAAAAATTGACCAAGTGGCCAGTGTTTTATGAGAACAAAACCATTGATACCATACAAATTTATTTTGTTCTAAATATAAAGTTTCAATATGTACCTTTTGTGTGTTTTGAGTATTATGGAGCTCAAAGTATTTCTCCATTTGTAGTATCCAAGTTATTGGATCCTTGCCATCAAAATTTATCATATCTATATTTGGAATATGGTGGGTCTTAAATCCAACATTAGATTCTATGAAATCATGATTAACATTTCTTTCGTTCTCGTCATGAGTTTCCTCTACTACCTTTTCGCCATTAGGAAGAGTTTCTTCAAATCTTCCATGTTTACTTATGTACCATCCATATTAGCTTCCACGCCATCCATTTTAGCTTCCATGAAATTCTTCAAACCATCCATCTTAACTTCCACACCTTTCATCAAACCATCCATTTTAGCTTCCACTCCATCTTGTTGGGTGTGTTATATATTCTTTACACAAATAGTTTCACACGCGGGAGGTTCACATGGGGGGCGATATTCCCCCCTATTCGTTGCGTTGGGCGCAACGGGGGGTGGGGGGGTTGGGGGGGGGGTCGTAAGGGGTGGGTAGCCCCCTGCATGGGGTCTAGAACAGTGCCCCAGGAAAAAATATTTGGACACTATTTTAGGTGGGGAAACTCTCCTATGGTTTTGTGCATGGGTTTGCAAATGGTTTTTGGGCTTGATGGTTTTCGGCCCCTGGTATTTTGTAGATCCGGTCAAGGGAACTATGGTTATTTTCTAATCCAGGGTTAATGGATTGGGGTTTATGAATACTTCAGCATGTATATATATGTTTTGTAACACTAAAAGTAATATAATGAAAAATAAAGCTAGCAGTCCCTATTTAGGATCCAGGGGAAAAATCTTTGTGTATATTTATTTTATGTTTTATGCTTCTGTTATTGTTTATTTTCTATTTTTAAGAATTTGTTTGCTGATAATTTCTGTACAAGGTTAAAACCTACATTTGGTATCAGAGTTGTTTCGACTTCAAGGGGACGCCTTTTCTGCTAAGGAGTTTTTTGCTCGAGCCTGTGGTAGACCCTGTTCAGTGGGAGATCTGCGGGATCGATTCTTGTGGTGAGAGAAGATGGTGAGTAGTGTAAATATAGAGATCAAGAAATTTAATGGTCATAGTTTTGAGTTTTGGAAGCCCAACATGGAGGATCTGTTGGTGGATAAATATTAGTGGATCGCAGTAGATCCAGGAACTAAACCAATGGCAATGTCAGATGAATATTGGGCAATGTTGGATCGGAAGGAAAAGAGCACAATATGGTTGTGTATCTCAGATTTGGTATTGTTGAATGTATTTGGGGAAGTTACAATGAAGACTTTTTGGGCCAATTTAGGGACTTTGTACCAATCTAAATCTTTGGTGAATAAATTGTTCCTATGGAAAAAAACTATATAACCTGAGGATGAAGGATGGAGACTTGGTAACAGAGCATCTGAACACCTTCAATAGTTTGGTAAGTCAGTTTTCATATGTTGATATTAAAATCTCAAATGAAGATAAGTGCATCAATTTTTTATGTTCTCTACCAGATTCGTGGGACAGTCTGGTTAATGCAATAGGTAGTAATACAACTACCTTGAATTTTGATCAAATCGTCTCAGCCTTGATGTCGGAGGAAATGAGACGGATAAATATGGAGAGCGAGAATGGAGATGCCTTATCTGTACAAGGAAGGTCCTAGACCATAAGCAAAGATAATTTTCCAATTGGTAGATCTAAATATCTAGGAAAGCCTATAAAGGTGTGCTGGAAATGCAGAAAGGAAGGGCACTTAAAAAAGGACTGCAAATCTAAAGCTCCTGAGAAAGGAAAGGGATATGATGATGCTCCTCTGCAGAGGAAAAATCCACCTCAGATGAAGGTGGGGATGTGTATTTGGATTCTTCATCAAATACACATGTAGATCATGAGGCATGGTTGATTGACTCAGGTGCATCCTTTCACTTCACTCCCCATAGAGATTGGTTCTGCGAGTATGAGAATTATGATGGTGGTGATGTCTTCTTAGGGGATGATAGGAAGATCAAAATCATCAGATGTGGAAAATTCAAGTTGAATCTATAAGGTAGAAGGATTAGAACACTTCCTGGTGTTCCGCATATTCCTGCATTGGCTAGAAATCTTATTTATGTATGCAAGATGGATGATGCAAGTGTAAAAACAGTGTTTGAGAAATATACTTGCAAGATGGTTCAGGGAGTACTGGTATTAATGCGGGGAGTTAGGATTGGAACTCTGTACAAGCTTCAAGGTAGCACTACTATTGATGGGAGCAACAGTTTTGTGGTTCCCGAAAGTGGAGCGGAAAACCTAGCGGTCTCTGGAGAAAATACCATTTATGGCATAAAATGTTTGGACATATTGGAGAGAATGAAATTTGGATACTGCATGGTAATGGTATGGTAGAAGGTATGAATAATTTCTCTCTATATTTCTATTTCTGTGAACATTGTGTATATGGGAAGCAGAATCGGGTGAGTTTTCCTTCTGGTGCTAAGAGGGCGAACAAGATATTAGAGCTTGTGCACAGTGATGTGTTTGGACCTATGTCGGTTCCATCACTGGGTAAGTCTGTGTACTATGTTTCATTCATAGATGACTTCTCAAGGAATACATGGATATATTTCTTGAGGAAGAAATCTGAAGTCTTTAACAAATTTAAAGAATTTAAGGCTCTGGTGGAAAACCAGACAGAGAAGAAGATAAAGGCATTGAGGACAGATAATGGTGGGGAGTTCTGCAAGAAGGAATTTGAAGAGTTCTGTAAGAAGTGTGGTATAGCATGGAAGAAGACTACTCCATACACACCTCAGCAAAATGGAGTTGCAGAAAGAATGAACAGAACACTGATGGAAAAGGCAAGAAGCATGCTCAGTGGTACCGGGTTAGGACAAGAATTCTGGGCAGAGGCAGTGGAGACTGCATGTTACTTAGTTAACAGATCACCTTCATCATCGTTGGAGGATAGGAGTATTCCCAGTGATGGGGAATTGAGTTTGGTGATATTTTCTCTCATTTTTCCAAGGTAAATTCTATTAGATTACTTTTATCTGTTGTTGTTGCATTTGATTTTGAGGTCGAATAAATGAATGTGAAGACAAAATTTCTTCATGGGGATCTGGAAGAAGAGATCAACATGAAGCAACCTGGAGGCTTTGCGGTGAAGGGTAAGAAAAGAACTAGTATGAAAGTTAAAAAATTCTACGTATGGGTTAAAAAAGTCACCAAGGATGTGGTATCATAAATTTGATACCTATATACCCTCCCCAGCTTCCTGAAAAGAGGATCACTATGTGTATTTTAAATTAATTGGTGACCATGTTATTTATTTGGTCTTGTATGTGGATGATATGTTGTTGATTACCAAAGTACAAAGGAATTATCAATATTTGAAGACTGATAGTTCTCCAAATTCGACATGAAGGATCTTGGTGTCGCAAACTATAGTTTGGGCATGGAAATTAAGAGAGATCGAGCAAAGAGGAATCTCTAGTTAAACCAGAGGAATCTATCGAGATAATATCGCAGAGGTTCAATATGCAGGATAGTAAACCGCTGAAGGTTCCTATTCCTATAGGTGTAAAGCTATCCGTTGAACAGTGTCCCAAGACACAAGAAGAAGAGGATATGTCCCATGTTCCATATGCACTTGAAGTGGGTAGCCTGATGTATGCAATGGTCTGTACTAGACCAGACATTCCACATGCAGTGGGAGTATTCAATAGGTTTATGTCAAAACCAGGGAAGGAGCATTGGACAACAATGAAGCGGGTTTTCAGATATTTGTGTGGCACTAGTGACTATGGTTTGTGCTACCAGGGAAGACTAGGATTGGACATAGTTTTGGAAATCCATGTTTTTTTTTATGCAGACTGGGTTGGATATCTGGACCAAAGAAGATCTACAAGTGGGTATGTGTTTAGCCTATTTGGAGGTGCAGTCAGTTGGATGAGTAAAATATAATCTATAGTGGAACTTTCAACTACAAAGGCATAATACATGACAACCACTCATGCAAGCAAGGAAGCAGTTTGGTTGCAGAGATTGCGTTCAAGTATGGGGTTGGTGCAACGAGCTATAAGGATAGACTATGATAACCGAAGTGAAATTTTCTTGGCTAAGAACCCTGCTTATCATTCAAAGACAAAGCACACTGATGTTCAATATCACTTTGTGAGAGATATGGTTGAGGATAAAAAGGTGTTGCTGGTAAAGGTGGAAACTTTGAAGAATGATGCAGATGCATTCACGAAGTCTATGAGCACTCAGAAGTTATCTTGGTGTAGAGAAACAATGGGTGTTGCAGGGCTAGACTAATGACTAACTTCTCGTGTGTCCCCCTATGGAAAGAAAAAAACAAGTGGGAGAATGTTGGGTGTGTGTTATATTCTTTTCATGAATAGTCGCATGCACGAGGGGGTCACAAGGGGGGCAATAACCCCCCCTATTCGTTGCACCAAGCAGAGCGAGGGGGTCACAGCAGGCGGGTAGCCCCCTGCATGGGGTCTAGGGCAGTACCCTGGGAAAAAATAATTGGACCCTATTTTAGGTGGGTGAACCCCCCTATGGTTTTGTGCATGGGTTTGCACATGTTTTTGGGGCGTGATGGTTTTCGGCCCCTGATATTTTGTAGATCCGGTTAAGCGAACTACAGTTATGTTCTAATATAGGGTTAATGGATTGGGGTTTATGAATGCTTCAGCATGTATATATATGTGTTGTAACAATAAAAGGAATAAAAGGAAAAATCAAGCTGGTAGTCTCGATTTTGGATCCAAGGGAAAAATCTTTGTGTGTATATTTTTTATGTTTTAAGATCTCGCTATTGTTTATTTTCTATTTTTAAGAATTTTTTTGCAGATAATTTATGTACAGGGTTAAAACATACACATCCATCTTAGCTTCCATTCCATTCTTCAAATCATCCATCTTAGCTTCCATTCCTTTCTCCAAACCATCCATCTTAGTGTCCACGCCTTTCTTCAAACCATCCATTTCATTTTTTGTTACTCTTTGAGAGAGAAATATTTGTTGCACTTGGTCTTGTAATTTTGATATATCATGTTTCACTTCTTCCTCTTCATGAGTCAAGTATAGTCTTCTGAGGGCTTAGTGGGTGTTGAATTAATTTTAGGAGGCATTTTAGAATCCAATACTGATATTTATGCTTCAATATGCCCTTGGAATCACTTCGAACTAATTTTTCAAACAAGACTTATGAAATTTAAAAACAAATACAAACCTTTTTCTTGCTTTTGCGAAGCTCAATATTGAAACTGATGTACCTCTGTAATTTTGGATCCCCGAGATTTTATCTTTAGTACTTTAGTATGCCTCCAAATCTTCTTTTCACTGCCATAGCTCAGACCTGACTTGGATTCTTCAAGGAAAATTTATGCCCAATCTCCCACAATGACCTAATTATGGACTAGTTTAGTAGATCAAACTTGTATGATGTGCCACGTATCACTGTTTCCTCCTTCAACTATGAAATTGATACATAGGAAACTAGAGTCTGTGTATTTTTGGCCACTTCTTACAACATTTCCATCTAATGCTCAAAGAGAGAGTTATGACGATTTTCCCAAGGTCACCTCTTTGAGATGAAATTCGAGAGCCTACAAAAACCCTAACTTCCACAGATCATATCTCCGAAAATATTGGGAACTAGGATATGAATGTTTTCTACATAGTTCCTCTAGATTTCAACGAAAATGGGTTTTTTTCTCAGCTTCTAAAACTTCGTAGAAAAAAATGTATAGAGAAAATGCCACGATAAACTATTTGAAGCAGTGAAACCCTAGACTCCAAAGCTTTGATACCAAATGTTATGAAACCAACTCACAAAGTAGAAGAAAATATAGATCAACACCGTAGAAATCAACCTCTTTGATAGGGAAACCTCTTTTACATTACATAAATTAACAATTCTTGGATGACACAAATGACAAAACCTCCTTTCTATATATAGGAGTCCATGGAGTCACAATATAATCCTAGAGGGCCTAACAATAATAATGTAAGGGCATCATAATAACAATATGGGGACTATATGGATACAACAATAACAATAAGGGGTCTACACTAACAACAATAAGGGACTACACTAGTAATATAGGGCCCTAACATAAAAACTGGTTTGAAAATTAAAGAAGAAAATGGGATATTGGTATAAATAGGAGTAATTAACACTTATGAAGAAACATCTTTCATAAACAGTATTGAATAACTTGGTGTCTCTATACCCTGAATGGGTTCTTGATATATGTCTTGAAAAATTGTGATAGACTCCGAGATAGTTTGTGAAAAAACATTATGAACTTATGAAGATGGAGACACTGAGTTATTTGGTAAGCTCCTTACTGATTTCCAAAAAAAATATCTGAATAGTTTCTTGAGCCTTAATTGAATATTTATCCTTTTTTAGATGAGAGGAAGAAAATCTCATATGATCACCAAGATGACTTTTCTAATAAGGATATTCAACATCTATGATCATTTTTTTTTCTAGAAGAGAAGCCCCCCATTTTTGAGCTAGCATCTACTCTACACTTTTATAATGCCATGAAACATTTGTTTGAACATTTTTTCTTTGAATACGAGTTTTATCCATTGGAATAGAAGAAACGAGTAATTCTAAATTATTCAAACCCTCAACATATTTCTCTTGTGTAGATTGATAATCAAAGTCTAAAGGGAATTTTGTAAAAAAATATAATACCTTCAACAAGCTTCAATATTTTAATTGATATACTAGAATTTAGACTCCTTTGTATCAAGTAATAATCATACATTTCTTCTTTAAACTTTTGCAACTTGACTTTCTCCTCTCTACTTATAAAATGAACTCTTTGATGTCACTTGGTCAAAAATCATCATAGTTGATAAAAACATAATCAAATAGTTGATGTTGATGAGTGTTGTACCCCCCTCATCCCCCCTTCTTTAATTTTATTCGTATAGCAAGGGATTCATTCTTGTGTGCAGAGAAGGATAGACAAAAAAATGGAAAAGGGTAGTAAAAATGATTTCAAAGCTAAAAGGCACCTGGATGCACCTTGGACATGTAGCCAAAGTGGTATTAAACACCAAACTTAGCGGAAAAAATAACGGTCAAAGAATTAAAGGTAAAATAAAATGAGGGCCCACCTCCACAGTTGTGAATGTGGGAAGCTAACCATCGAGTAGCTGCCAAGCGGATCGTCATCAGTATTATACCCACCTTGTCCCAGAATTCTTCTCGACGAGGTAACTAGCATGGTATATAAACTGCCACTAGTCCCCAGAAAGTCAAATTCAATCGGGCGGACTTATCATATCAATGGTCAGGATTGATTTGGGGGGGGGGGGGGGTCAAGCCTAGATCCCAACCTTGCCCAAACACCTCACCAAAACATGGGGACCGCACCTGCCACCACAATTCCAACTCACTAAGAAAATTCAACAAGTGATTATGACACTTGCAGAGTGGAGGGTCTCCTTTACTCCCTTAACACCCAATCTTGTAATTCCACGTATCTTTCCCAAATCATCTCCTTACTGCTTCCCCAACACATGTCACCTTACCACGCTCCCTGCCTATAAAGCCACCCATTAGCTCTTATTTTTCAAATTTTATTTTCTTCAACAATGTTCCTTTGTCACTCGTCCTATGCCCAACTCCATTCATGAAGTACACAGTGCAGAAGCACCTTGAGCTCCACTTCCCCAAGCTACCTCCTACCTCTAGGTAACCCATAAGCCTTTCACCATTCTTCTTATCAGTAGGATAAAAATGAAGAAACTGCTGCCCACAGCCACAAAATCTTAAGAGAATAAACCCTTCGGTCACACAAATCCCTTAATGGAAATGAAAGAATCAATCCATGATCCCTTCTTCTCCTACCACCTATCATACCTCTATTTTGACCTATATGACCGGTACTTGAGGAGTGAGCACCCATTCTGCGCTATGGATTCAAGGTCGTATCATCATATTTCCCCCACAGTCTTCCACTTCCCTGAGTTTATCTAATGGCTTATAGCTTGCTACATCAAATAGATAAATTTCTTGGTGTCTTCCACTAGTGAGAAAATTATGAAAGTCACCCATAATTTATTCAAAAATCCATCCTTTACCCACCATATTAAAATCCATAGAGTTTCACCAAGACCACTCTCTTCTATTCTTACAATGTAATTTTGACTGGTGAACAACAAGCGTTCATCCATATCATTCTAGCACCTGACCATTAAAATGTCCCCATTGCAGATAGGTTCCATGTTTCTATGTTCTCAAAGAAAACACAACCCATCCTAACTTCCATTTCCTTACTATTTGGAGAAGAAGAATCATATGATGTGAACAATGTTGCTATAGGATTTATGTGTATAATGATGCAACCAAACCTTATTTTTGACATACCCTCATTTCTAGCACAATACATAAAATTCCAATTCAACCATTTTCATGTCACCTCTTAATTCATATATTATTCCTTGCTAGTATATATTTTTGTGTATACTCATGTGTACATGTTTGAATACATGGGCCTGATCATCATAGATTCCCACAAGCAAATAAATGTTGTATTTGACTATGAAAATTCCCTAAAGAAAAAGGAGAAAAATGAAGGTTACTCCCAGTTCATCTCCACCTACATGGCCACTACATACACCATCATAAATAATATTTCCCCTACTAGAATCATACCTAAGAAAAAGGAAATTTTGCGGCTAGGTAGAGATTATATGGTGCGTTATTGGTATCTATTCGAGGATTACACTGATAATAGTTTCTATGGGTCAAATCCCCCCCATACCGTTTACCTACTTTCATGCCCATGATAATGTTTTCCCTTGAATTTATTAGGAAAAGCCTACATGTTGATTATATTCACATTTTCCCTACAAATAAGGGTTACATATTCAAATTTGGTAGGTCAGTAGGTAATTTCATTTTAAATGCTAAACAGGCCTTTAAAAATGGTAGAATACATGTTGAAGGAGCTCAAATTTAAAATGGGAGATGTGTGGCACTATTATCCCCATGAAATCACATCAAACAAGAGAAAATCCATTAATTCTTCTGCTTATGAGCATGAGTATAGACCCATGCTTGAATGGAAGGATAGCTTAGATGCTAGGCCTATTAATACAGATGTGGAAATAGAAGCATCAGCCTCAAGAGAGAAGACCCACAAGAGAACCCTGGATGAAGCTTAACACAAATAGATGGAGGAGGATTCATCTAGAAAGAGGGTAAACTTGACTGAATAAGGGTCGAGGATGAAATGGAAACTCAATTGGTGGAAAGTAACCCGTACCAACCAGGCTTCTAGGTAGCTCTAGGAGATCCTCAACAAGTTTCAATCTCTGCTTCCACAAAGGTGGAATGTTTAGACTCTTTAGGAAGCTCATCTACAACATGACTCATAGGGGAGGAAGGAAAAAAAATAAAGGAGAGAAACAAAATGGCCAGAGAAGCAATTCAACAACAATCAACATCACACTTCATATCTTATTAGACCAAGCTACTAGCTTCCATGGACTTGGAAAGGAACTTAATTAAAGTGTATTTGTATCACCCTAATACACTTTCCTTACAATCAGGGTCACAATTTAGGACTGTAGACCTGTCACTGGACATTGCCTAAATCCCCTTAGAGGATAAAATTAATTGTCATAGGTGTTGGGTGCCATTTTTTTACTTATTTCCTACATTTGTTTCCCCCATTGTTACCTTGTGGCTACAACCATTGGGACTATATTTTCCTCTTTTTCCTGCCTTTCTATATTAAACAGTGTCATTTCACTTTATTTTCATTATCTTTCCATTTCATCTATTATTATGATGTATCGTGTCTTTTTTATGACTAACCGGGGATTAATGTTTGGAGAAGTTATCTAGTATTTTTTTGTCCTTCCAAATGTTATTTTTATCACAAAAGATCTAGAGCATGAGGCATACATGATCAGTTAAAGGTGTGTTGTTACAGTGAGTTGTTACACCACGATGTTGTTACATCTTGGTGTTGTTACAGACCCGCTAGATAAATTGTTGTTACAGGTGTACTGCTAACTGGATATCGAAAAATTCTGGATGCTGACCTGTCCTCTATTGATGTTACACTACAGCTATGATTTTCCACAACTGTAGAAGTCATTACGTATTGTATTTTAGGATGAAGAATTTTAGGCGATTTTGATTATAATCTATATTCTTCCAGTCAAACTTTTTATTAAGAAGTGGTTGTAACTATATGTATCTTATTTTGATCAGCATGAGAATAATAATATTCTCATGACTGATCCATCCCTCATTTTTCTGAACATGTAACCACTATATAATTCTCGACCCTTGAGGTCAAAAGGTTAGTGGAGAACAATATTACTTTGGCTCTGTAGTTTTAGTCATATTAATACAAGTTATCACGTTGCTGCTTTTATATGCATTGTTTGGTTTAGTTTCTATTTAAGTTCTTTCTCTTCCTGTGCCCTGCTAGCGAGGAACGGACCTCCTCTTTAGTAGGGATTGCAGCGGTTAAGGTAGTTGTACATATTTCTTATTTTCTTTATGTATCGGTGTAAGTGATGTTGTTGTTGCTCTAGCTGTGAATAGATCTACTTAAATTCCAATATTATATTTGAAGTTACACATATGTTATTAGAGATACCAGCTGGGTAATTTTTGTGTGGCGTGCTAGGTACAGATTAATTGAAGCATGATTACATTCCTATACATCATTTTAATTCTACATAAGTGATTCCTTCCAAAATTTAATTCAGCAATGATTTCCTTTATTTGATTTGCTTCTAGTTTGATGTATTAGCACAGAAAATGCGACTATCATTGAAATAAAATACGTCCCTGGATTGATAATTTATGTGTACCATCTTAGTCATTTAACAGTGATTAATACAATCCAAAATTTTTGCATCATTGTCGGGGATGGCAGTGACGATCCATTCAACCAGAATTGTTTGTTAGATAATAAAGTGTTCCTAGTTTGTAACTGCTGGGTGGTAAGACGAGAGGTAAGAACCTACGCATCGCTCTAACATACTTGGGAGGGCTCACCATTGCTACACTAGGGCACTTAGAGGTGCAAATTCTGGGTGTTTTTTTAGTGTGCCTTCAGTGACACAATTGTTGGGCGGTAATTCTAAAGGTAAGAACCTGCGCATCGCTCTAACATACCTTGGCGGGATCACCAATGTCTTGTTGGAACACTTAGAAGTGTGAAATTTTGAGTTTTTTCTTTAGTGTGTCTTCATTTATACAGTTTTTGGGTGGTAAGACGAGAGGTAATAACTTGCGCATCACTCTAACATACTTGGGCGAGTTCACCGCTATAGAAACTGAAGCACTTGTAGGATGAATTGATACACATAGGGTTCACGTGTGTTAGTAGGGCAATAGAAAAATCCACAAACACCCTCCACTTTACTAACCACAGGAAAGACGGGTCGTAAAAAGGAAAATAAGAGTGCAGACTTGGGAAGAAATACATTCTTTGGAGATCCGATCTCAAAAGAAGAAAAGGAATAGTCTACTTCATACATAGATAATAGGAAGACGAGACCATAGAAAGCTGCTACTATATCAACGCCTGAGGCATCGGTGCCTTCCATGTATGGGCCTCACCACCCTTCAAACAACATATCCACTCCTAATATCAAGACTCCAGACCTAAAATAGTAGTGGAAAATCATTGACCAAGATTTAAAAATTAAAGGACAAGGGGAGACCAGTGGGGAGCATAAGGGACCTGAGGAAAAAAATTTAATTTATCATCATTCAGATGTGGGTAGTGCAGTGAAACGGATGGTCCTGGAACAACCTAATGCTTTATTTATTTGTCAATCTCCTTCATATTCCTAGGTCAGTTCATCCCATCAGGAATGATCAACCATGGGGGACGAGAATGTCAAGATAGATGGTTTTGTTACTTTTGAATTCCTGATAGTGGTGACATGGGATGAAGATCCTATGAAAAACATTCCTTTACCATCCCTACCATCCTTTCAAGGTATGGTTGTTAGAGATCCTTATACCTTTTTTTTCGAATTTGATGTGTTGTGTAAAGGTTATGACTACACTTTAGACACCCAGAAGCTGAAATTGTTTCCTGCTACTCTGAAAGGGGTAGCATTAATATGGTTCATGAGATTGGGTGTTGGCACGATTCGAACTTGGAATGACATGAGGGAGCCCTTTCTCCTTAAGTATCAGAACTAATGTTGAACCAGGGATTTGAACGAAGAGATATTCAAAATTGCACAAAAGGAAGAGGAGAGCTAGGAAAACTATATGGAATGATTCCATTATAATTTAAAAAGGTCTAAGTTTTGTAACTTAGCCCCAGAAATTCTGAAACCAATATTCTTAAGAGGTATAAGAGATGATTGTATTGAGCATTTGAATCTGTTGGGAAATGGAGACATATCACAAGAAACGCTTGAAGAAATAATGAAGCTCTACCTGCAGAGTTCAAGAGGATCGGTTAAAGGGAGGAGTTCAGTTTGGGACCCTTCAGTTCGGATACAGAATTCCACAGGTGGAGGAGTAACCAGAGTAGAGATCGGGAATATATTTGAGAATTTTAAAACTGGCCTCCTTAGCACTCTCTTTGCCCATATCACTATAATACAAGTTAAGAAAGCACAAGCAGAAGCTGAAGTAGCCTTAGCGATATTCTGTCCTCGATGCAAAAAGAAACATTTAGAAAGAGAATGTGGACTGAGTAGCATTAGCCTGTGCAACAGCTATGAGTTGGAACATTCTACGATTCAATGTCCTGAACTGCCCAGACTGAAATTTGTAATTCAAGAATCAAGTGAGGATGTCCAATCTTCCTACTTCATCGGATCAAGGAGACCATGGCAGCCACAACCTACAAGTATACCTCTAGATTTTTCCTCTTTTAATCCTTGGAATAATGTTTATAATAGTCAGCAATTTCCATGGAAGTATCCTAATCCTTCCTCAACACAATTTCCTTCACCATGGAACCAGTGGCCTTCCCCTTCGCCAATGCAATATCCTCCATCACAATCTCATCCTTGGAGCAAAAATTGGAGAGGTAATTTCCAAGGTCCAGTACCCCCTGCACTACCAATGCAACAACAGTTACAACTGCCTTCTCTTCAAACTTCTGCACCTCTTGTCCAACTCCAATTACCATTGCAACCTAACCCCAATCTGAATAATAAGGCATCTCAGAGCATAGACGCCCCAGTTACCTTCCAAACTTATCTTATCACTTCTATTGGGCTTAATAAGGTTTAGCTTCAATCGGGAAAAGTAATCAGACGTGAACATACTCCCATTATTACCAAAGAAGAATGTGAGTCACCTAGAAAGGATATAGTCGATTCTGAGACAGTTGTTACACATGTAACAACTGATACAGAACCTGTTGTTACACCTATAGCAGCCAGCTCAAGAAGGCCTATTGTTTCTATATCAAGCAACCTGAGCAGGGTTGGTGCATCTGTGACAGCTGACTCAGTTGTGAAGTTTTATGATCCTCCATACCCTAAATGATTAATTGAAACTGGGATAGCCTCACAAACTGAATCTGATTTCCTCAATGAATTACAAAATTTGTATGTCTAGATTCTGTTGTTAAAAGCTCTTAAGGAAGTACCTATATATGCCAAAACAGTGAGAGATCTGTGTGTCAAAAATCCTAGAAGAAAATCGAAAGACCCTACTACTATCCATGTTATGAGAAACTGTCCAAAATTATGATTGATCAGCCCTTGTTGACTAAATATAATGACCCAAGGAATCCTACAGTGACTGTCCATATTGATGACCAGCCCATAACTAACACTTTGATTGATTTGGGGGCAGTCGTCAATGTAATGACCAAAGATCTCTTGATCTCCCTAGGACTTCATTGACTTATACCTACACCCACAGTGCTTGAATTAGCAGATAGGTCCCGTGTCAAACCCGAGGGCATGATAGAAGATGTGGTTATCACTGTGGATTCTTGGAATTATCCGACTGATTTTCTCATTTTACAAACCAAATACAACCTGGGGGGTCATCCTTTAATCTTGGGAAGACCGTGGCTAGCCACTACAGATGCATATATCGGATGTAGGTCCGGATCTATGGTGATCTCAGATGGGAAAGCCACTAAGAACCTAAACCTTTACCCCCCAGCAAAACCACATGGATTTGAATAGTCCCTGGTGGGACAAATTTAAACCTGAATTTGATTTTTCCCTACCTCTCCTTACACTTGGAAAGGCACAATACTTTAAGGATGAAACAAAGGATGATATCATTAATGTTTTTATCAGCAATTCACTCTCTATTACCTCCATTAGAGATTCAGGGGAAGAATATGATGTATATGATGCAATTATTGAACATTTGAAAACTAATCTGCATACTGCCAACATCCTGTTCAAATTGAACCTGGGAAATATTTAAACATTAATCCTAACTTTACTGGTGAAAAAACAATATTTTTGATACAGCTGTTGTAGAAATATAAAAATGCATTTGCATGGGACTATACTAATATGAAAGGAATTCACCCTGCCCTATGCACTCACCGCATTTACCTTAAAGAGGAATACAAACGAGTTAGACAACCACAACGCCGGATGCATCCCACACTTAAGGAGATAGTGAAAGAGGAATTGTAGAAACTCCTTAATGCTAACTTCATCTACACCATTTCTGACAACTAGTGGGTGTCTCTGCTTGTCATTGTTTCAAAAAATAACGACAAGTGGAGAGGTTATGTAGACTATAGAGAGCTTAACAAGGCCACCCAAAAGGACCATTTCCCTTTACCATTCATTGACAAGGTCCTAGATAGTCTCTCTGGGAAAAAAAAATCATTCCTAGACAGGTTCAGTGGCTATACTCAAATATATATTGCCTCAGAATACCAAGACAAAACAACCTTCACTTGCCCGTGGGGTACTTTTTTATACAGAGTCCTTCCTTTTGAAGATATCTTTTTTCTTTGGAAGATATCTTTGTTCGCTTTGGGATACCCAGGGAAATAGTGACAGATGGAGGGCCTCAGTTCACATCTCATTTGATCAAGAAGCCGGTTGAGAAGTATGGAATTCATCACAGGATCAGTTCACCTCATCACCCACAAGAAAATGGTCAAGTAGAAAGCACCAATAAAGTCATTAAGGGAATCTTAATGAAGACAGTAGCCAGCCACTGAAGAAATTTGTCCGAGAAACTTCCAGACGTGCTGTGGGATTATAGAACAACATGGAGGAATACCACATGCTTCTCACCATATGAATTGGTGTATGGTAAGCATCCTTTATTCCCCATAGATTTTGAAATAAGGACATTAAGAACAACATTTTGGTTCAATCTGGATTCAAGAACAACACAAAGACACAGATGAAACCAGCTCAAAGAGTTGGAAGAGAAATGGTTGGCTTCCATTCAGAAGACAAAGATCATTCAATAGCAAAGAGCTAGATGGCATGAAAAGTTCATTAAGAAGAAGAAATTTCATAAAGGAGATTGGGCTCTCTTGTATGATTCAAGATTCAATGATTTCAAAGGCAAGCTCTGAACGAGATTGCTAGGTCCTTACGAAGTAGAGACAGTATTTGACAATGGGACTGTACAATTGGTCACCATTGACAGTGCTAATACACCATTACTGGTTAATGGGCACCATCTGAGGTTATATCATCAACCGGCTTCAAAGGTACCATTTGTTAACATTGTCGCAGACTCTGATCTTCATATTACAGCAGTAGGGGAATGTTCCCCTGTGCAGCCTAAAATTGAAATTCCAATAAGTGCAGTAGCTGAAAACCGCCCTTGTGCCAGCTATTACACCTGTTAAAAAAAAAAGAAAAAAGAAAAAAAAAAAACATAAATAATAAAAATTTGATTGTGAAAACCTCTTTCCGGGGCGCAGTCACACAATTTGTAACTGTTCAAAACCACTCTTGTGGCGGTTGTTACACCCATTTTTTTCCCTTTTCCAAAACTTCATTCTTCCTTCCTAATATATTTTACAATATGATGTTATTCATTTTTTTCTTTTCTGTATCAATATTTCCTAATCATCGTGTTTTTTGAAGAATAATACAAAGGTTGTCTTGGCTATTACACATGTAACAAGCAATAGTCATAAACATTGTTTCGTATTTTGTTGCACGCGGAAATAATTATGCCATTCAAGTGTGACCGCCACGATCACTGTGAGAAGTACGCCGCCAATTCAAATTCCTCCTCCACGTCACTTTAGGTATGTCATTCAAAAGGTAACATCATCATTTAATAGTTTTGTGATTAATGGCAAGTGATGATATTCCCGTGACAGTCATGGGCAGTAGTCACCATTAAAGAAGGGGGGGATATATCTTGTAATCATTGAAAGAAATCTATAGTCATGAACCGTTATTAACCCTACATGCATCTAATTAATATCACAATAGCTAATGATGACCAAATCCGTCCTGAAAAAGCATTTGTACTTAGAACCCATTACTTTTCATAATGAGACATTTATATAGGAATGTGTGAAGTATGATTTGGTAATTTCGTAAATCCTGACACCTCCCATCACCTTCCTCAACTAAAGCCTTGTATCCTCATCTGAAACTTTTCATCCGGGATAAGAAGAGAAAATTTCCAAGAGGAAATACGCAGTGCAATGACATTAAAGTTGGTCAGGAAATAAGGATTGAATTCATAATAACATTAATATGGGTGGAACAGTAGTAAGACATGAGCCGGACTCCATGGATGCCTTGAAGAACTATCCGAAAGCTTACCAAGTATTTAGGGATGTCAGGTGGATTAAATATTTTTAGAAATTCGAAGGCTCGAATGAGGCTATTACAATCGAATTCGCTCAGAATTTGAATAACCACTAGACTTGAGTCAGAGGCCTACAAATTGAAGTGACAGAAGAAGTGATTGCCCGAGTGACCACATTGGAAGTAGAAGTGTGAAGATGATTCAACAGGAAAATCAATGACCCTTATTTGAAGGAAGACTTCCTTGAAGGAGAAGAAAATTTGGAAAAGAAGGGAAGAGGAATTGACAGATTATCACTCCCTTAGCCATGGGCTGATGTTTCCCTGGGTTTAATAAAATACATTACTTGCGATGGAATATCTACAATCGTTTTTAATTATCACTTCCCTCTACTTAATCATCTTTGGCACCAGCAAAAGATTAACCTTCCATTTACTTATTAGGAAACATTAAGCATATGGCAGTGGCGGTGAAGACAACAGCACACCCAGAAGCATGTGTGACCAATCATGGACTTATAAAATTGATCATGCTAGATGTCCTAAGCCAGCAGGGAAGGATCTGGGAAGAATTTAAGCAAAAAGGACCTAGGACAAGATGGAGAAAAAAAGCCATGACTTCGAAAGGAAGTCATGCAGAAGCTGAGGCCCAGACTCGGCC
The DNA here is from genome assembly GCA_034641835.2 of Pinus albicaulis. Lineage (NCBI taxonomy): Eukaryota > Viridiplantae > Streptophyta > Pinopsida > Pinales > Pinaceae > Pinus > Pinus albicaulis. The sequence continues at coordinate 774,137,879 of CM076582.1, forward strand.
CGACAGGGTCAAAATTGGAAAAGAACCCACTGATGAGCCAAATGGGGACAAACGGCCAAAACAGAGGGTGAAATTTAACTTGCCCACATAACCATTGCTAACAACTGGAAAGTAGAAAGAAGTGGAATGATCAGAAGAAGAAGAAAGAGAACCCTCCTTGTCAGGTAAGGACGAAACTCATGTTTTACTTTTAGAAATTGAAAATTTAAGAAAGGAAAATGAACAGTTGAAACAAAGATTGTCTAAGGGGAAGGAAATCTTGGTATCTGTATGCACAACATGTTCTCAAGGACTAACATCATCATGGTATAAGGTATGTGGTGAAAACTCCAACCCAATGGAAACAGAAATAGAACTTCAAGAGGCTGTTACACAAGAACCTGCTAAAAATACTACTGTTTCACAAGAACCAGTTATTAAACCAAATCCTCCTATAGTAATTGACCCAGAGGTCAATAAACAAGAACCTGTGGAGGCCACTGTTGTTACAAAATAAACATCAATGGACACATAGGCTTCTCTAGGCGAAAATGAAGGGGCTAATACACAATAACCCATTGATGAAGATGTTGTTACATAAGAATCAATAGTAGAGGTGGAGTAGACCCATTCAATAGAGGCTATTACACCCATTATTGATGTTGATATTGAATGCAGAGGAACATCGGATCCCATCACGGGATGGAGTTCTGAGAAATTTTTGTTAATTTCTGAATGGAAGAAGTGGAAACAGGAAGCAATCTCCCTTCGAGAGGGGTTGATTTCGTTGAAAGAAAATCAGAAGGAGATAAGTGCTTTACAGGAAAAATGGATGAAAGAAGAGATGAAGAAATGTTGGGAAGAGTATAAGAGGAAGGAAGCCATAAAGACGCAGGATGAATAGTTGTTGCTGTTACAGCAACAGGTTCAGGATCTAACTATGGATAAGAAAAAACTCGATGAGCTTGCCCTCAATCTGTTGGAGTGCAGGCGACCTTCCCCATCCTACCCAATTTTCCTATGGGAACGCTATTTCATGTTTCAGTTAAAAGGCATCATGGAGAACAGGCCCTATCTGTGTTCTTGCACTCACATATTTTTAGATGTCTTTCATGCTTCCGATTTTGACGAAAAAAGCCTGTTGTGTGAGTTATTCTTGAACAATATAATTTGTGAGCATGTAAGTATGAAAATGGTAGTGAATAAAAAAGTAAAAAGATAAAAAAATAATAAAATAATAAAGCGACTTTTTCAACTCGTATTTTCAGCTTATCTCCCTAAGTGTTTACTCAAATTTCAAGCGGGAGTACTCGTTGGATTCAAAATTTAATTCCTCATCTAAGGAGTACCCATGTTGCATACTTTTGATGGACCCTGCTACATGAAAATGGAGAAATACATGAAAAAATGTGATTACAATCAAGTTTTTCATGTATTTCTCACTTTTTGTGTAGCAAAGTCCATCAAAAGTATGCAACATGGGTACTCCTTGGATGAGGAATAAAATTTTTTCGTCCAATGAGTAATCCTGCTCGAAATTTGAGTAAAACCTTGAGGCGATAAGTTCAAAATATGAGTTGAAAAAATAGTTTTTTTCTTTTTTCCCTCTAAAATTTGATGATGTAATCAAATCTTATTTTATTACTTCGACTATTATTTTATATTTTCCTTAGGAGGACCATTTTAGACCTCAAAATTCCCCTAATGAGTGTTGAGCTATTGAAGGGGACCCATTTTCATTTCAGAACTTTTTGTTAGTTGTTACACATGTACCAACATATGCACAAATAATACAGATCCTTGCACTTCCTGGCTTGGGTTAAGATTCAAGTTCCCTTTGATCTGGCTGCTAATAGAGGATTACCAGATTCATTATTAATTGAGCAAGTATGATTCAGAGTCTTGGGTACAACAGCTGATGGCTACTCAAGGGTGCAGGTTTTCAGATGAAGATACAGTCGGCACTTATGACCTCACTGACCTGCACCAAAGATATTCCCATGGGAGATGAGATTTTGCATGAAGGACATGCAAGTGCTTTAGCTGGGGGGAGATGTTGGGTGCCAATTTTGTACTTATTTCCTACATCTGTTTCCCCCATTTTTACCTTGTGACTACAACCATTGGAACTATCTTTGCCTCTTTTTCCTACCTTTCTATCTTAAACAGTGTTGTTTCACCTTATTTTCATTATCTTGCCATTTAATTGACTATTATGATGTATCGTGTCTTTTTTATGACTAAATGGGGATGATTTTTTAGAGAAGTTATCTGGTCTTTTTTTTTCCTTCTAGATGTTATTTTTATCACAAAATATCTAGAGCATGAAGCACACATGAGTAGTTAAAGGTGTTGTTACAGTGAGTTGTTACACCACGAATTTGTTACATCATGGTGTTGTTATAGACCTACTAGATAAACTGTTGTTATAGTTGTACTACTGACTAGATATCGACAACTTCTGGATGTAGACCTGTCCTCTATTGTTGTTATGCTACAGCTGTGATTTTCCACAACAACTATAGAAGTCATTACGTATTGTATTTTAGGATGACAACTTTTAGGCGGTTTTGATTGTAATCTATATTCTTCCAGTTATAATTTTTATTAAGAAGTGGTTGTAACTATATGTATCTTATTTTGATCAGCATGAGAATCATAAGATTCTCATGACTGATCCATCCCTCGTTTTTCTTAACATGTAACCACTATATAATTCTCGACCCTTTAGTTCGAAAGGTTAACGAAGAACAATATTACTTTGGCTCTGTAATTTTGATCACATTAATACAAGTTATCACGTTGTTTTTGTTACATGCATTGTCTGGTTTAGCTTTTGTTTAAGTTCTTTCTCTTCCTGCGGCCTGTTAGGGAGGAAGGACCCTCTTTACCAGGGATTGCATCGGTTAAGGTAGTTATACATATTTCTTATTTTCTTTATGTATCAGTGGAAGTGTTTTTGTTGCTATTATAGCTGTGAATAGATCTGATTCAATTCCAATATATATGTTGTTACACATATTTGATTATAGATACCAACTGGGTAATTTTTTTGTGGCGCGCTAGGTACAAATTAATTGAGGCATGATTACATTCTTGTAGATCGTTTTATTTCTGCATGATTGATTCCTTCCAACATTTAATTCAGCAATGATTTCTTTTATTTGATTTTCTTCTGGTTTGATGTATCCACACAGACAATGTGACTGTCATTGAAATAAAATACGTCCCTGGATTGATAATTTGTGTACTGTCTTAGTAATTTAACAATGATTAAGACAGTCCAACAACAAGCAGGTTGGAGAAATGTTGTATAGTGAATTGAGTAAAAGTGCTTTGATTGTCACCAAAGAAGAGAACCCATTGGAAAAGGCTACCATCGGGGTTAAGCAGGAAAAGGCTAAATCTAGGGCTCTCTATTTACAAAATGAAGGCTTTAAAGAATTGATTGTCAAGTTGGGGGCAAATCCAAATGAAAAAATTGTTGTGGAGACCATTATTCAAATCTCACAGTTTGCAATTCAGGATCTAATGCAAAAGCTCAAAATGCATGCAAGTGAGCATGTGTAGTCCAAAGACTTGGCCCTGGTGGATAATGAAAAATAAATCCTAGCTAAGGAGATGATATAAATAAATGGTGAAGTGTTAGTCCTCATGCTACAGGTGGTCGAGCTCCAACAAAAAAATGATCCCAATATTTGTGTTTTTGTTGTACCAACAGATCCCCAAAATCCCACAGAACAATTGACTAAGGCACTCAAAGAGTTACAAATGTCTGAGAATTAGATTAATAAGGTGCAAAGTGATTTAGAGAGTACTCAAAATTCTCTCACACAAAATGAGAAATTGACGCAAGCCTAGAGCTTGCAATACCCAGGATCTTTAAAATTCCTTCAAACGAACACGCATCTCAACATATGCCCAAATCACTTTCAACAGCTGGCAAATTCACAATTCCCATTTTATTGCGAAAGCTTCCCAACTTATGGTAAAAAAACAATAATAATCATTTTCTGCATATGGGGTTTTTTTCATTCACCTATTCATGGCAAACTCATATATTAAAATCATTTTCAATCAAGCCAACATCCATATGTTCCAATAACTAACAATCATTTTAAATGAAACTTCATGCCAAAATTCACCACTCAAATGCCAAATCGAATTCCACAGCAATCCATAATGTTAACCCCATACAAAATCATATATCCTCATGCAAAATACCCATCTCATTTACCATAAATATGGATCTGTCCATATATGCTTGGTAATTATAAATGCGCTTACCATATACAAACCAATAAAGCGCCCTCCCTTTGCTCAGCTTTTTACCAACGCTTTCACATATAGTTTTCAATGCTAGATTCCCAATACAAATTCCATAAATAAATGCGCTCCTGTATTAAACTTGAATCTGTATTATAATTTCATTATCATACCTCCGTCCTGCTCTCTGGACAGCGCCTCCACTCCTTCAATTTCTGATCCATGGCTTCAATTTCTGGACTGTGTCTTCTTTTAAATCGGTCCATTCACTGTCAGCTACAACGCCCTCATAACATTGATGTCAGTAACTTCTGCATCAATCTTTAATTAACACAGTCTCATACATCTTCAACGTATTATTTAACTTGGTAAACGATGTTGGCTCATACCTTGAGTTTAACTCCACGCTGTAGCTTCTCGCATATATGCTGCACCCAACACTATTACTCTGCAACAAATTTCTCTGTTTTTAATTGAACAGCGCCAATAATAAATTTCCCATGCGGGAAATTTACTCCCCAAGGGTCGATTTCAAAATACCACTTATGATTCAGCTCACCTCACGCTGATCATTCCTCTGCGTAATTTCCAGTTGATTCAACATGAAATCGATATTAGTTTTGAATACATTCAATTCATTTAACCTCTATTTTACTTGGAATCTGCGCCCTTCAGTCATACAGTACCAATAAATTCAAACTTCACTTCTACGCAGAGAAAGTAATCTCCAATTTGTGCTGGATAGGCCATTTAAAAATAAAACAATTGCTTTCAATTCTATCATTCCGGAAATTAAAACAATTCACCTGCGAATAGGTTACCCTCTACACCATTCGAAGATCTGAAATGCATTTACCTTTTAATCGATTTCACAACAGCGCCATATCGTCTTCAGTTGTTTTCAAGAAATATTAGAATTTGTTCCAGCTGACACCGTTCCAACAAATGATGTGTTCGGTCTATAGACCTGTGATGCTATTCATTGGTTCTTTTAACGCAAACAAATCTTAAATACTGAAGTGCTTTCCAATAATTAAAACCTCCTCACAAGTTAGCATCACAATTAATCGATTAAAACTTCTGAATCGATTTTCATACACATTGTCAAGCCATTAAAATTAAATGAGAACAGCGTTCATCATACCCTATGCTTTCACGGCTTCAATATACATCTGTTCAATGTTGCAGATATTCATATATATATAATCTGCCAATGTGCTGTACAAACAGTGAAATCGACTTTTCCAAACTGGCATTAAAATCTTAAACTACACCGAACTTCGGTTTCATTCCAATCACTGAAAATAAACACAAATCCACCAATAAAGCTCTAAACACATTTATCATATAAAAAAATACTTACAATTCTTGTTCTTCCTGGCCAGATATGCAAATCGATGGCCCTTTTTACATAAGCCCTAAGGCTTCCAAGTAGAAAACCTTACACTGTACTCACACTCTCTCACAAATCTCAATGTGTTTTTCTCTCAAAACCCCCTCCTATTTATACAATTTTAAAAATCATTTAATTAAATGCTCAATCCCTTCAATTCCTCAACAAACCCCTAAATCTCTCAACATCCCTAAAGGATAGATCTTTATCCCTAAAATCCTTCAACTAATTAAATTCCCCCATATCCTTTTATTAAATAAAAAGATATTTACAAAAATCCTCACCTTCTCCTATTTTATTCAAATTAATTAATAAAATATTAAAAATCATCACACCCCCTTTTAACATATTTACAAAATAAAAAAAACACCCTTGATGCTCCTGCATCAGAAATAGTTAGATACAACTAAAAACAATGCAACACAAGTCCACAACAATTTGAAGGCTACCAGTGACAAGATCACAGAGTTGAAGGAAGTATTAAAAGGGAATATAACCTTGAGTGGGGCCAAGCAATTGTGAATGGTTTTTTGACATCGTTTTGGGCATGATGGTTTTCTGCCCATGGTATTTTATAGATCCGATCAAGGGAACTATGGTTATGTTCTAATCTAGGGTTACGGATTGGGGTTTATGAATGCTTCGACATGTATATATATGTATTGTAACATTGAAAGGGATATAATGAAAAATCAATTTGGCAGTCCCAGTTTTGCGATCTAGGAGAAAATATATGTGTATATTTGTTTTATGTTCTCTCCATTGTATATTTTTTTTGTTTGAAGAATTTGATTGCATGTAATTTCTGTACAAGGTTAAAACTTGCATTTAGTGTCAAAGCAGTTTTGGATTTAAGGGGATGCCTTTGTTGCTAAGGGGTTTTTCTCAGGCCTATTGTAGTCCATGTTCAGTGTAAGGTCTACGGGATCGATTGTTGCGGTGAAAGATGATGGAAAACATTAGAAAGATAGAGATCGAAAAATTTAATGGTTGGAGTATTGAGTTGTGGAAGCTCAAGATGGAGTAGTTGTTGATGGACCAAGATCCGTGGATTGTTCTATATCCTAGTTCGAAACCAAAAGGAATGTTGACACAAGACTGGGAAAATCTATATCAGAAGGTGAAGAGCACAATACGATTGTGTCTCTTAGATTTAGTATTATTGAATGTATCTGGGGAAGCTACGATGAAGGCTTTGTGGGACAAGTTAGGTAATTTGTAAGGACTCTCTAGTTAACAAATTATTCATGAAAAAAATGTTGTATATCCTGAGGATAGAGGATGGATACTCAGTGAAAGAGAATCTAAATTCCTTTAATATTGTGGTAAGTGAGTTTTTATATTTTGATATTAAAATTTCAGATGAATTTCATCAGTTTGTTGTGTTCTTTACAATATTCATGGGATATTATGCTTATTTCAATAGGTAGCGTTACAACTACCTTGAATTTTTGTGAAATAGTCTCATCCTTGTTGTCAGAGGAGATGAGACAGGAAAATATGGAGAGCCAGAATGGGGATGCCTTGTCTATAAGAGGAATACCCCACAACAAAAAAAAATAAAAAAAGTACTCAAATGGGAGATCTAAATATAGAGGGAGATCTAAATCTTCAGGAAAACATGTAAAGGTATGTTTAAAATGTGGAAAATAAGGGCATTAAAAAAAATAATGTAAATCTAAAGCTCCTGAGAAAGGAAAGGGATATGATTATGGTCCTTGCGCAGAGGTACTAAAAACCACATCCGATGAAGGTGGGGTTGTGTACTTGGATTCTTATTCAAGTATTGTTGGCCGGATAAATCAATCTTGCGGACAAGATCGATCTCCCTAGTATCAAAAGATAGTCTAGCAACAAACAGACAATTAAATCTATCTTTCTCTAGATATATCACGATTTATAAGTAAATGCTACAAAGGTGTTACAATCCTACCTTGATCAAATAGCACCTGCATAGCATATATTCATAAATCATATCTATTATGGTGATAAATGAATCCATAAAATAAACAATCAAATGACAGCTTGTTGAGAAAAACAAACTTATTTGTATTAACTTTGAAATAGTATAAGAACCTTACAACGTTTTCAGCCTTGATGTTGAACAGGTCCTCCCTGGGTTCGAAGCAGGAATTTCCTCTACTCTGACAGGTCTTGCACTCTTTCAACCGAGATAAATACAGGTATGTGATCTTTCCTCATAAAATCTCAGCTAAAGGAGTCTAAGTTCCAACAACACTTCACCTAAAATAATACTAAAGCTTGAACTCCCTTTGAGGCTGCCCAATGCCTCTTTTTATAGTGCAAAAGAGGAGGTTACAGTTCCACCTATGAAGGGATAGAATCCTCCTTCAAAGGGATAAGCTCCTCACATCAAGGGGTTAGCTCCTTAAGGCATGGGATACATGAACCTGAAAAGAGCAGATTTTCCACCGCAAGATTCCTTCCAAAGGCTTCTAGAAATGACTGAAAGTGAGCTTTTTGAGTTTACTTGACCCTTTTTAATCTTTTACAGGGGTCCACACTCTTAACACAGAGAAAGTGTGGTCAGGTACACAGGAGACATGACCATTAGGTGCGAGACCGCAGGTAAGACAAAGAGAAAGTGCGATACCAGAGTTTTAGAGATTTTTTAGAGTTTTTCTCTTATTTTTAAGGCTTGACATGAGGAACTGATATTTTAAGACTTGCAAAAGAGGAAAGTATGACTGATAATGAGCTCATACGAACAAAAAAATGTCAAGGTGACAATTTTCAGTGCAACGGATTGCCCCCTAAAGTGCAAAGTCTGTAATAGATGAAGATAGAGTCTGTCATGTATGAAGAGTGAAGTACTTTATCATTTCAAGGATCATCCTGTGGACACCCCAATCGGAACGTATAAAAACATTCAATGCAAAATATATATATGTAGACATATCATTGCTGAAGTAGATATTCCCATACTCAGATCAAAACTAACTAGAAAACTGACTTAAATTGTTCTGATATAGGAATGATTTTTCAATACATCAATAGTATAGACATGTGTAGACACAGTATGGACACAGCCATATGTTTATGAATAGTCCACTGTATAAATGAATAACAAAATTCCTCGCAGCCTAGATGGTAGAAACTAGATCCAGGGTCTTGATTTCCGCTTCTTGAACTAGTACGATTCTATCCATGTGAATGAATGTCTCGAAGTCGAACATGGTAGAAACCACTTGATTACCAGTCAATAATGTGAACTGTTAACAAGTGTGAGAGTAACCACCAGTAATGTCAATGGCCCTCAAATTACTTAGTACAATCCATGAAATGTGAATGAATGAGCTGAAGTCGAACATGTCACGGAATCATTCGGTCGAAGGTCAATGATGCAACCTGTCGTCGAAGGCGAGAAACCTGCCATTGAGGCATGCAAATTTCATGGTACTAACGATTTCTAGATCAACTTCCTAGCTAATGAGTTGTCATCAATAGAAAGTGATCCGTCGTAAGCAATCCCACAACACGAAATCATAAATCAAGTTTTGAAGAAATATATTGGCAAGGACTGACTCAGGGATGGTAAAAATGGAAGACAAATATTTTGCAGATGAATGGCTTGTTTGAATTGTCCTCTTGAACACATAACAACACTGCAGATGGCTTGGTGATAATTTACCCAAAGCTAATACCTAGAAACTGGCTGAAGACTTTCAATATGGTTTGATTAACTGTTAGGCAAAGGATTTTCCCAACCCAGGTGAACAAAAGTGTCATGTTCAAGAGTGGTTAATGGTTTTTTGAATAATCAAAATGTAAAAAATAGGTTCGTTTTTCTCTTTTTTCCCCCACCATTTCTGGCAAGTACCTCTTTATTTTTGACAAGCTTGAGGAGGACAACATTTGCTTGTTTATAAGCTCATACTTGGGATGAGTCCAACTTAGTTTAAAATTCGAACCCTAAGAAGGAGTGGTTCGTTCCTGCTTAAAATTGAACACGTCCTTTACTATTAAATTTTAACGAGTCCAGTATAGGAGAAACTCAGTGTTTTTCAATTTTAGGGAGTCAGAAGAAAAACTTAAGAAAACTCCATGGGTGTAATTTTTCATAAATTTAGTCTCTCGAGCCCGAAAAAGGATAAAATAATGCGGGAGAGAACTCTATTGACTGTAATTAGTCAACGTATACCTTTTTCGTAAATAGTCCATTTCGGTCTGTAAAAGGGGTAAACTTATACTGAAGGGACGATCATTCATTTATTTTAACGAGTTTGAATAATCAAGTGCTCGGCAATCTTTTCAATTTTTGAGAGTCTAAAAAGGGCTTAAAAGAGGACTCCAATGTTTCGCTTTTTCATAAATTTTGAAAGAGTCCGAAAAAGTGATAAAAGTATGATTTTTGTTGAAAAACGATCAATTTTCCCGAAAAATCCAATTTTCTGCACAAAAACTCAAAACATTACACATACTTGTTTAATATAAATAAATTTTTTTTCAAAAATTACCTTTTTAAAGTGAAAAATAAACAAATTAAAAATTCATTTATTCAGAAAAACTTATAAAAATGCCTTTTCTAACATCATTTTTACCATTTGAGTTCAGAGTGAAAAGTGAGAGCTTTTGGGTAAAAAAGTTCCTGTGAAGATTCTGGAAAATCCATCCGTCGGAATCGAAAACCCTCAGCTCTAGGTAATCCATGTCCTCCTTAACTTGCATTCCATCTGTTTACATTTTTTTTTTAGGCTTTAAATTTCATTTTTGAAGGAAAAATAGGTTTAAAAAATCGCTTGCGGGGGTCTGCAAGCGCAACACGCGGGCCCTGTGGACCCTGACTTTTTTTACAAGGAAAAAAGTCATGGGTTTGCACCTATTGCACAGCACTCATGCGTTTCTATGCACTGTATGTGAGCAAAGGGTGCGGACCCCACGCAATGAATTTTAAAACTTAAATTTCTCAATTTTAACCCAAATTTTTTCAAACAATTTTGTTCTAATATGTCTCTTTGTGTATTGTAGGACATTCAAAATGCTTACCTGGAGAGAAAGCAAGCACGAGGATGTAGATGAGGCCGCAATGAATCATATTCCCACAATGCAGGCATTGAGAGCATGCGAATTGTACAAATTCTGGGCCATACAGGGCATGAGGGCCCAACTAGACCTCCTAACATGGCAAGTAAACAAATGGGACACTCAGGACCAGTGTTTTGTGATAGGTGGCCACTAGCTCGAAATTGAGCCAGGGGATATATATTTTTTGACTGGTTTTCCCAAGAGGGGTGAAAAAATATCTCTTTTTGGGACTAGGCCAGGTTGCCAGTCTGTTGCTACTCTTCGACTATAGTTTTGCGATGATCGAGTAGACCCCAAGGATAAGCGGATTGATATTAAAACTATCATCTGACCTGAGCTCAAATTTATTGCATTCACTGTTACTATACTGTGCGGGAGTGCAGCATTTCATGTGGCTACTGGGTCCCAGATGCGGATTGTAGTAGATTGCTTTTGAGGCACCATATTCAACTGGTGCGAAGCAGTATTGGCCAATGTGAAAGGCCAACTGACCAGAGAAAAAAATGGAAAGTTAAACAACTTTGGTTACAGATCCATTGTGGTTACATTTTCTTTGGAGAGGATTCCCTTACAAGCTCCGTAGCACATTCCTGTTGATGTTGGTCGACCTCGAGAGCCCAGGATGGTTCGTTCAATTGCTTTGATGGCTCACCACAGTGAGGGTGGGGAGATTGTGAGATTTCCTTCTACATATTTTCGTTGGCTAGAACACCAAATTTTTGTTATAGAGGACTTTCCATATGCTGGGATGGACTTCCGCGGTAACCGAGACATGGCTCTTCCAGTAGGAGAACAGTGGGATGATTCAGGTAAAAATCATTTTCAACATTTTCTAAGTTCTAATTTTTTTTTAATTTTTTTTTTGTATTTTAATCGTCCAAAACTAATAATCAAAATTTTAAATGTAGATGTGGGCCCACGACGACCAACTACTCTCCAGCCTTATGAGAGGAGACACCCAACTGCAGTAGCACCAGCCCCACAGGGCCAATTAGCAGAGATCCTGACTAACTTGGAGCATTGTCTAGAGCGCTTGACACTAGATATTCCAAAAACTGATATAGATGATATTCCACTTAGGTTACAGAGATATGTGATTAGGGTTCCAAGACCTTTTAGGAGGTTCCTCTGTAGGGTGGCCCGAGCAGTAGTTTCTGATCGTGATCGTCACCAGGGATAGGATGATCAATTTTGTAGACTCCTGACATTTTTGACTTTTTGTATTATCATTTTTTCCGATCATAAGGTGTTTTTCAACCTATGATCGAAGACGATGTATATTTTGAAACACACTTCTATGCTATGATATATCATTATTACTGACTATCTTGTGTAACATGTTATCGAATGTTGTGTAAATTACCATTTTTATTATTGGAAATGTCTATTTATCATACTAGAAGAAACTGCATCTGCTAATGTATTTAAATGTCTTGGAATATGCTAATATTCAATGTAATCAAATTCACGTTCCAAGAGACGAACTCTAAAAAATAACAGTAATAATATTGGATTTCTAATGGCATAAACCCTATTAAGCAGTAATACAACGAGTTCAGAATCCAACCTAACAATCAAACTCTAAATTCAAAACAATATGGATTCAGATAATAACTCAATCACTGCACTATACTCTGCAATGTTATTCATTGTTTGACCGATGCTTACCCCATGCATGGATACTAACTCATTAGAGGGTGACTATATAACCCAAGCTGCAAAAGAAATGTTCCGTGTACTACGACAAGCACCATCAACAAAACCAATGTATGTTTGAAGAGACGTCGACATCTGCAATATCAAGAGTAAAACCCAGATAAGCAGGAATAGTGATAAGAGCACACTCTAAACTAGGCACATTTTTCTAATCTAAGACACACTAGTTGTAAAGAAACTAATCTAACAAAAATCTCCACACAGAATTTAAGCATAATATCTCTTCAGATAAAGCCCATTTCTGGGTTTATCTAAAGAGACCCCGTCAAAATCTATCAGTTCATATGCCCCTTTTGCCAGCTTTCACTTAACAATGTAAGGACCATGCCACATAGGTACAAATTTTCTAGCCCCTAGCTTATTGTTCACTTGATCGTATACTAAAACTAGGTCTCCTTCTGAAAAATTGCGAGGTGTAACATTTCTGTCATACTGAGCTTTCATTCGTTTTGCATGAGCCTTATTTTCTAATGCAGTAGTGCGTCGATTCTCATCTAGCTAAGCTAAGTACAAAAAAAAATTCTCTTCTTCAGAAGTAGCTGAGAGTAATTCTATGGCTAATTGTAATGACAGAATTTCGCATTCAATAGGTAACACAACTTCCAAACCATAAACAAGTTGAAAAGGAGTGAAACCAGCTGATGTTTTTACTGAGGTCCGATATGCCCAAAGTGCTGAAAATAGCATGGTATGCTAATTCGACTTATGAATACCAATGATTCGTTTAATCATAGTGACTAAAACTTTATTGATAGCTTCAACCGGACCATTAGCCTGCGGGTAATATGGAGTAGAACTATCGTGGCACAGGCCAAGTTGATCTGTCAGTTCAGTCATCATGATATTTTGAAAATGATTTCCATGATCTGTAATGATACCTTGAGGAACACCGACTCTAGAAATTATATGATTGAACATGAAAGTTGCAGCAGTCTTGCCGTCTTTCGAAAATGTACGCATCGCCTCAGCCCACTTAGTAAAATAATCTACTGCTAAGATAATATACGCATTCCCCCCGACCGAGTGAGGGTTACATGTAATAAAGTCAATACCCCACTTTGCGAAAGGACCGACAGCAATTATAGGGTGAAGAGGAGAGGGTGGTGCACGCATTTTACGATCAAAGATTTGAAAATTGTGGCATTTCTGGATTGCATAGATATAATCTTTGAATAAGGACGGCTAGAAATAACCAGCGCGCAATATATTTTGGGTTGTGGCATACCCAGACATATGACCGCCACATGCTCCAGAATGACATTCATTCAGAACCTTCTCAGCTTCTTCATGAGTAAGACAACGTCAGAAAACAGAATCTGCTCCAAGACAATAGAGTGTATCACCAATAATATTGTATTGTTGGGATTGGAAACGTATTTTCCGTCGCTGAGATCATGTGATTTCAGGCCGAAAATATTGGGTTTGGAGATAAACAATAATATCCCCATACCAAGGATCAAGAGTGCTGATAAAAAAACAAGGATTCATCCGCAATGGGCTGCTCCACCATAGTTTCAGTATCAATATACAAGAAATCACACATCAGTTTAGCAAAAACCAAAGACTTCCTTGCCTTGGATTTTTCAAATTCCAAGTCAAATTCTTGCAGGATAAATATCCATTTGGAATACTTACCCCCTAGCAATTTTTTGGTCAAGATATACATCATGGGGTTACAATCAGAAATCACTATGGTTTTGCATAATAAGATGTAGTGACAAAATCTTTGGATAGCTTGGACAGCTGCCAACGCCAATTTCTCCACATGCTAATATTTGATCTCAGTCAGATGCAAATTTCGACTAAGATAGTAAATCACATGTTCATTGTTAAATTCATCTTCCTGAACTAAAACAATCCCAATGGTGGAATGAGAAGCGGCGAGGTACAAAAAATAATCCTAGTTATAATTGGGAGGATGCAGTAACGGTGCATGGGTCAATGAATGTTTGAGTGAATCAAAATATCGATTAGCGATTTCATCCCAAAAGAATGGAACATTTTGTTTTAACAACCTGGTAAAATCCTTTGTTAACTCAGCGTAGTTAGGAATGAAATGACGTAAAAAGTTTGCTTTCCCTTGCAAACTTTGGAGTTGGCGAAGAGTCGAAGGAGGAGGTATATTGACGATAGCTTCCACCTTTGATGGATAGACACGAATGCCTGCTTTTAAAATGACAAATCCCAGTAAGCAACCGAATTCTACACAGAAAACACTTTTGTGTGGATTGAACCAAATTTGATAATGCCTACATCTCATAAAGATAGCTCATAAATGAGTGAGATGATCGGCTCTACGCGATGAATGGGCAGGTAAATCATCGAGATAAGGCTGAACAATGTGCTTGATTTCATGAAATGCGTAAGACATAGCCCTTTGAAAATTTTCCCCAGCTTTCTTCAATCCAAAGGGTAGTTTGCAATAAGAAAATTTTCCCCACGGACAAATGAAAGTTGTTTTAGGTTGATTAGCAGGGAGTATGATGATTTGATTGTAATCGAAAAAACCATCCATAAAGGAGAAAATTTCACTACCGGAACAATCATCAATAATTTGATCGATATAAGGGGTTGGATAATTGTCTTTAAGACAAGCTCGATTAATATCCCTATAGTCGATACATACTCTTATTGTTCCTTGTTTTTTGTTGACTAAAACAATATTTGATACCCAATCAATTAAACGAATTGGATAAATGAAACCTGCACGAAGTAATTTCTCAACTTTGGCTTTGATAGCAGCAGCTTTTCTCGGATGTATTTGACGTAAGCGTTGTCGGATAGGTTAGCATCTGGGTAAGTCTTAATTTCATGGACAAAAATTGACGAATTGATTCCTGGAATTTCTGCATATGACCAGGAAAACACGCCACGAAATTCTTGAAATAGGGATTTATAAGTTTGGATTTCATCGTCCGTATAGGAAGCACCTATATGAATGTTTTCAATAATTCCTGGCTTAACTGAAATTTCAATAGGAACCATTCGAGAGATATTTTCCAAATTTAACTCAGAATTAAATGTTGAAATGGATTCTGTGGTTCTTTGACATAATCAGTAGTAAAAATAGAAGAGAAATCATTTTCAAAATGATCAAGCTCAAGTAAAAATGAAGATCGGTGATGTAGATCTTCCCATGGTAAATCATCAACAGACAAGAGTTCACGAATCTGTTCATCAGTATGAACAAGATTAGGAAATGTTGTTGTAGCTGAGATAGATATAGAAAGTGATTCCTCATGGATCACATTCATTGGATCATTTTCGATTGAAGAAGCATCAAAAAATGACTATACAGCCTGATATGAAATTTCAAAGGGACTCAAAGGCATCACGCCATCAAATGAATCCACCTCGGAATCAGAAGGTACGATCCAAGGATCATCAAAAGAAACAGTATTCAATGAAATCATATGAATATTTGCGATATGAGGTGATAAGTTAGGAGCAGGAAAGGAAAAAGTTCCCAGTAAACCAGAATCTTTAATCAAACCTACGCCGACATCCTTGTAAGGGATAGTTGTTTTACCGATGTGTTGAATACTATCTGTAGAGGCTGGATCGAATGAGAAATAAGTCAGCTGGTCTATTGTAATGATATTTCCTTTATGTGGAAACTTGATAAGCCGAAATATCGATGAAACAATAGCAGTCATAGCATAAGACCAACTGCGACCCAGGAGAAGGTTGTAATCTAGAGGGGCATCAACCACTTCCACATCTATATTTACGATTTTTCCTTCTAACTCTATAGGTAAATTCTGCAAAATACCAAAAGGATGGATCCCTCAGCCATCAAAAGCTTTTAGAATTGTCGGAGATTGATTGAGTGTGGGAGAACCAAGCGATTTCCAACACTGCATCGACATAATACACGTAGAAGCCCCTTCATCAATCACAGTCCGAAAGTGCAATACCAGAGTTTTAGAGATTTTTGAGAGTTTTTCTCTTATTTTTAAGGCTTGACATGAGGAACTGATATTTTAAGACTTGAAAAGGAGGAAAATATGAGTGATAATGAGCTCATACGGACAAAGAAATGTCAAGGTGACAATTTTCAGTGCAAAAAGTACGCATGTATATCATGAGGTATGGTTGATTGACTCAGGTGCATCTTTCACTTTACTCCCCATAGGGAGTGGTTCTGCGACTATGAAAAATATGATGGTGGTGATGTCTTCCTAGGGGATGAAAGGAAGGCCAAGATCATCAGACATATAAAATTCAAGTTGAAGTTGCAAGGTGGAAGGATTAGAACACTTCCTGTTAGTATGAATCTTTTGTCGAAGTGTACGAAAAAATACCACTTTAGCTACGCATAACTTACAGCCCTAACATCAAATATGGTTGCCAATATCTTCATATCTGTAGTTAGTTGATCAAGACAAGTGCTGCAAAAAACCAAATCTATGCATATAGAGACATTAAGCAGTAAAAATAAGGTTTTGCTCCATACATCCAATAGACAAGACAAGAACAATTTTTGAAAGAATTTTTTGTATTAAGGGCACCTGGGAGGAAAACAAGAAGGTGTTTCCAATTCTCCTCAATGGGATGGGTTCTTGGAAGTCCTCGGCACTTCAGATCTAGCATTTCTCTCTCCTGTTGGTGTAGAAAACCCAGACAAAGATAGAACTCAAAGGGAGCTTACACAGCAAATAATGGAAAATATGACAATGATAATGGCTCAAAGTCAGACCAAGAGTATAGATCCAGAGTGATCTAATAGGAAAAAAAAGGTGAATAATGGTAGGAGAAAACCTTCCTATTTATAACAAAATATTGGGTCATTCTAGATCTTGGTGCATGATTAAAATAACATTAACCAAATCTAGATCCACCTTTTATGGAATATTTTATTATATTTGTTGGAGGGAAAAAGTATTTGACTTAGGTCAAATCCCTTTATTTGTGAATAATAAATAAATAAATGATTTATTTATCATTTTAAGGAAGTGGTTGAAGGATAATCAAATAAATAATGATTTATTTAATTATTTGTGGGTGATTTGGTCATATTTAACAAGGAATCTTATTTAAATGAGATTTAAATAATTATTCCTAGAAAATAATAAGATAAATAAAGATTTATCTAATTAATTTCTTTGTTTTGGGTTAAACATGACTAGGAAAATCAAACAAATATAGGTTTGTTTAATATTTCCTTTTGGGGTTTCCTGTTTGAACCATAAACAACCTAATAAATGTGTTTTATTAAGTTATTTTACATAGTGAAAGCAATTTTAATTAGGGTAAAATTGGTCTTACGTGGTGTACTTGGGTCCATCTAATGATAGTAGGTTAGATGACCAAAAAAATGGTGTAACAGATTGCCCCCCAGCGTGCGAGTGTTAGGAGCAAATCGTATGACCGAAGTACGTTGTAAGAACTCAATCACCAAACATCAAAAGGGAAGTCAGAGAGAGAAATGTAAGGTAGACTAATGTGCTGAAGAACTAGACCCTGAGGAGACGAGACTTACAGGTGCAACAAGTCTCTTTTTATGAGAGGGTACCTATGCTAAAGGCGGCGGGGGAGGCATACCTATGCCCGCCGAGACAAAGTACAAAAGAATAGTGTGTCCAGTAAACAAGGGACCGAACCATAAAGTACAGCCGGCATAAACATGAGCCAGATAAAAATACAATGAGGGATCCCATATACATGTTGTGCCTGGGATAATAGCCAGGACTTATACAATAATATCTGAGTACATGAGATACAAATACAACCCAAATGCCCCCTATAAGCGGGGAAGGGCTCACAAAATCTGACTGATACATGAAAATCAAAGAGGCGCTGCAAGCGGCTAAGGCCGACATCATCAAATATATGGAGTTGCATCGAAGGCTGCAATGAAGAGGTCATTCGGGCATGTGGGGGGCTACCTGCAGGGCCACCCCCTCATGAGGGTTGAGACATCTCACACACACCCGGGAATCACCAAAAGCGACTGTTGCATCACTGAACCATCAAGCATACGGATCTCGATCATGCTGAAAGGAGCTAGAGTGGAGAAACAATCAAGTCAAAGGGAAATGAGAGATCCCTTTGCCTGATACGAGGCACCGAACAAGAGTGGAAGCTGGAACCAAGGTACACCGCCCTCTAGACCTGTCTTCTGGAATGAAGGAGCTGATGTCGACAGAAGGAGGTCCGCCATAGGTGAGGCAATGAGAGATCCTCAACTAAGGCATGAGAGAAAATAGTAGAGAGACTGACAGACTACTACCAATGATGATGATGGAATGGAGGGGACTGGGTAGCAAATGGACGACTTCCCTTGCTAGAGCATAAAGGACATGAATGACATGGCAGTGACTGACACAGTATCATAAGGGATAGGGGACAGTGGGACGGACGGCCATAATGTGCGACACAATAGAGAGACCAAGAAATGAAGGATGGAGGACTATAGTGGGGTACAAAGGGACTCGAGATAGACTCCATGAATGCGATGATGACTCAACTTGGATGCTCTAAACAAGGGCGACTTGATGGTGCTGCCACACAGAAAAGGTCCCATGGGGGACCATAAAAACATGATTACAAGATGGTATCTCATGACAAAAATCGACACGAACAAAGACAAGTATGGAGGCAAAGTGGTGCCCCAAGTACAAGTGTTGTAAGTGAGGAAATTCGATTTTGGGGGCACATGAAGTGATCTATCTTGGACAAAATGTGTCCTGGTGAAGTATCAAATCATAAAAAACTAACAGATACCCATTTGAGGGCTCGGTGAGAGCTTTCCGGTAATGGGTAGGTTTAGCTCAAGCTGATTTAAGTGTAGTGTAGTGAGTGAAAGAAAAATAAAGGTTTCTCTTTAATAAGCGATTTCCCTCGATTCTCATTTTCTAGTGTTGTGTGTGCAGTGTAGGTGAAAGAAGACTGACTAAATCTTCTGTAGTGAAACATGCTTGTTTCAAATAGTAGTTAAGATGGGAATCCGTCAGTTGTAGGTAAGAGGCCTAACCTTACTCTTTCATTTTGATGGATTGAAAGTTCAGATTAGGGCCCAGAATCTCAGGAACAGACCCTCTTTCACCTCTACGGCCGGGTCGCACTTTTTGGGCCAAAAACTGTGACCTGGGAAGCAGTTTTTGAGCCAAAAACTGTGACCTGTCCCAGGATTGGGAAAAAAAGTGCGACCTGGAGGATGAATGAGATTGCAGTTGTTTTAGGGTTGAGATTTTGGGTTTTTGTGATTGGTTACAGTGTTCCCTATCTGTATACTGACAAAGATGATGTGTTTGTGCAGATATGGCAGTTATACAGGTCAACTAGAGAGAGAGAGACCTGGGTACAGTACGGTCAGAGATCCAGGCGGATCAGGGTGTCCGTCATGTATTGGCCAGATTTGGGGTTCTGAAGTTTTTGGAGAACCCTTTGATGAGAGCAGGGGAGCCCTTGTTGGCCCGGATTGTCAGTTATTGGGATCCAGGTCATGAGGTCTTTGTAGTGCAGGGGAACAGGATCGAGTTGACAGTCCAGGTTCTGTATTTCCTAATTGGTCTCCCGCCACTTGGGATGGTGGGAAATACACAGCCAGTGTTACCGCGGGGGCGGAACATCATGGAGTTTGTGAAGCGACATTGTCGATCGGATCTCCAAGTCAAAGGGACTCGGATACTGATCGGGGACCTGGAGAGATTAGAGACCCGTGCAGTGGCCGCAGCAGTGCTGCAGATCCTGGGCAACCAGGCGCTCCATCACATCACTGGGGGGAAGATGATGATTGTGGAGAGTGTGTTGAGTGGGACCTACTATGGGTGGGCCCAAATGATGTTGGTGTCGTTAAAACAACAGCTGTCGCTTTACAAGCGGCAAGTGAACCACGATTGCTCGTATGGGACTTTATTATGTTCCTTCTTTTTTTAGAAGATCACGACCTTACGACCTCGTATACAGCTCCCAGATGGGGGCCCGAGAGAGCCCAGGATGCGCCGGTGGGGGCGAATATTGTGCAGAGGAGGAGGAGGGACGGTCGGATGGGTGTTTCGACCTGAGTTATTTGCCCATTGGGATCATATACCGTTATACATAGACGACTATCCCTATAGTGGGATGAGTTATAGTGGGGATCCGGACCTACCACTTCCGCCTGGTCGAGTATGGGGACCCGATGGTAAGTGACAAGTGACTACTCTTTTTTGGGAATGTTAAAGTTTTTGAGCAGTAGATAGGGTACTGATTCATGTACTTTTGGTATGCAGATATAGCTCCGGTAAAACCGGGCGAATATATGGGACGACCAGCAGCGTCAGGAGCTGCAGGCCCGAGTGGATCGAGAGCGGTGCATAATGAGGATGCGGCTGCCCTACTGGAGGACATCTGCCATAGATGCGAGAGGTTGTTGACCGGTGTTTCAGAGCGCAGGTGGCAAGACTTAGACGACCAGTACATAGAGCCATGTATTGGTCTACCCTCGGAATGGCGGGGTGTCATGCGGCGCATGGCGATGGCCGGTCAGGGGATACGTGATCTACAAGCTGCAGGAGCAGAGCCATTGGCTCGTGATCCGCCAGATAGTGAGTAGGTGTGGGACAGGTGGTGCCCCCTAGTGTGTATGTAGGGACAGGTGGTGCCCCCAGTTTTGAGTTTTTTGTAACATGCTATGGGCATGTCATATGTATCAGAGTAGATGGACTCTAAACACATGTTTTGCGACACATATTATGGATATGCATCTTTTTTAATGATTATGAATGTTATTGTCTTGTATAAAATGCGTGTGATAAATGCCAATCTAGAACATGGTTTTCAATGCTATCTACATAGTGATTTTGTTCTCGAGGGACATGGTTGAAAGTTATGGTTTCAAATTCACGTATCAAGAGTTTCACTCGTAAATATCGTCTAAATAGAAAGGGATTATGCACACGATAGACACCATTTAGTTGCATGACAATAAGTAGGGAATCTAAACGAACATGCAGATGGAGGATGCGATGAGAGAGGGCATCGACTAAAAGACCTCGCACTGCATCATATTCGGCTTGATTATTGGTGGCAGGACCAATGCAGACCCCGTTCGAGAGAACAAGGGCATGCAAGGGGGTGAAAATGGCCCAACCTGTCGAGGCTAGATTCCGGGAGTAACGACTTGCACCATTGGCGTAACCGATATAGGGTGTGGACGGGAGGTCCTGCGGAATGGTGTTACAAGGCAAAAAATGGGCGGAGGAGGAACATTGACGGCAGCGTGAGTGTATAGTAGACATCGAGTGGCAACTGCGGGAGGGAGTGCAATGGGCAGGATGGCTATGACTCATATACGAACGAGATGGTGGTATATGAGGGCTATAGGAGGTATGGCTGGGACTCGGGCTGCGGAGGTCAACATAGATAGGGGTGGTGTTATACCGGTTATGGGCGGGAAGGATGAGGTCATGGGTGGAGAAGGCTTCCAAGAGGGCATCCTGACGGGAACAGAGGGGATGATGAGAGGAAGGGAAACCACATGACGCGGAAAAGCTACCTAGATCATCTGTATAGGAAGAAAGGCTAACATACGGATCGTCACGGGGGATGACAGAGGAACAGATAAACATATGGTCAAATGATGTTGAGCCCAGGGTGGTCGCTGAAGGGGGATCGAGCGAAACAACAGGGGAGGATTCAAGGGGAATGTTCTCCAAGGGTCTCACAGAGGATGATAGGTAGAGGATGGTGGTAGTAGACTCCGTCATCTGGACATCAGGGGGGGGAATGTCGATGGGAGCGGGGGAGCCCTCAAGCTGTCCTAAAGCATACTTCGCAAGTATGGGAGAGGCGGATTGATTTTCTTCAACCTCATACTCTCGAACTACCTCTAAAGAGGCGCAGTAATGCGTCAGGTGAGGACAATGGTGGGAGTAATGGCCATAGTCACCACACAAAGCACAAGGTTTGTTGGTGCGGATAATCTTTGGGTTCTTGGTTACAGACGAGGATGGAATAGAGGGGTCAGGGACCGTAGACTCAGGGAACGCGACTTTAACCATGGGCTGAATACGGGGAAATTCAGGACAAGTATGGGTGGCATGACCGACGACATCACACAAGGCACAAGGCTTTGCGGGCAGAGGAGGAGCCGGGTCAGTCAGGGCGGCCTTGTCTTTGGATGCCCCCTTGCGAGCTTTGCCTTTCCGTCCTGGAGTTGCCACCACAGGAGCAGGGTCCTGAGGAGGTGCTGGGGGCATGGAGGCAATGGGGGAAGCGAGGGGGACCGGTTGAACGGGTGTCAAAGCGAGATACGGTTTCGGGTGACCAGGTGGGGTAGCGGCTGGAGGGTCAAGGTACCAGACGGGTATGCCCAGGGTCAGGTTGGGGAGAAAGAGGGTGGCCATGACGGGGACCGAATAGACTCTGGGAGGGGGAGCCAGGAAGGGTATCTGACCAGCGGGGTAATGACCAGGAGGGACAGCGCCGAGATGGTTGAGGCCTGGGGGAACCAACCCAGGAGGATAGAGGGGTTCAGGGATACCAGCTGTAGGAGAAGGGCCAGAAGGAGGAGGTTCGGCTGGCTGAGATGAATGGCTAGGAGCAGGTTGCAGTGGGCGAGGTTGAGTCTAAGGTTTCTGACTAGCCGAAGCGGGCCGCTTAAGGGCAGCCCGAGACGATTGCATCATGCAAGCATTCGATAAGCTGGGATCATAGAGATGAGGAGGAGGGAGATTAGGAAAATTTCCAAGCAAAGAGGAGTCTTTATAGACGCCGGGAGAGACACTAGTCAAGGAATCGACGGTTTGCTTATTGGCTACAGAGGAGATGGTCATCTCAGGGGAGGTCTGAGACTTTGGCTCATGATAATTCAACTGGTCGATAGTGACTATCTTTCCATTGTGAGGAAAAGACATCTTGCGAAAAACCGCGGATGGGACAGCAGACATGGCATAGGTGTAGCTTCGCCCCAAGAGAATGTTGTAATCTAGAGGGGCGTCGATGACTTAGATGTCAACGCAAACAGTCTTGCCCGCAAGGGTGATAGGAAAATTACAGAAAAGGCCAATGGGCTGGGAGGAGTGGTTGTCCCACGCTCGAAGGGTGATTATGGAAGGGGCCAACTCAGGAGATCCGAGTTGCTTCCAAACCGAAGCAGACATCACACAGGTGGATGCCCCCTCATCAATTATGCACCGAGAAACGTTAGCGTTCCAGATTTTGACTGGGATTTGGAAGGCGACGGAAGCAGGAAGAGGAGGATGTTCTGATTGATGGGCGTCAAAAACAATCATTTGGTCATCAGCAGGATCTATAGCGCCCATGGAAGATAGCAGAGCCTTCTTTTGGGAAAGGCATAACTGGAGGAGTTCTAATGTGGAAATGGCAGCAGGAGACTGCGCCAAATCATCTACTATGCTATACGAATGAGCAGCTCAACCAGAAGCAACATTTCGGCGTAATGGTCCCTTAGGAATCTTGGGATGAACCTCAACTTTGGGTTGAGGGATATGTAAGGGGCCATTGGATGTCGAAAGAGGCTCTGTAGAACCTGAAGAAGGGGACTCGGGGGCAGAATGAGCAGAAGGCTTGGGGTACTGGCGAGACTGAGTTTGAAGGTGAAGGTTGACGGTTGAGGATGGATCAGAGTTCATCATGAGGATCTGGTAATCAGAGGAACCAGAAGGGAAAGGTTGAGTGGTGACCTGTCCGTCAGGTGGTTGGGCAGCCACGAATCCTTGCTGGGGGAAAGGATTGGTAAACACAACCGGTTGGGTAGTGGCCACATTAGGGGGAGCGTGAGGGGAGGCATGTTGTCCTCGCAATGTGGCTTGAGACTCCCACATCTGCCGCATCTTTGGTAAGAGGGGACAATCGTGAGTGTAATGACCGTAAACACCGCAACACGAACAAGGCTTATTTATGCGAATAGGTCTATCCGGCTTGGGCTGAGTGCCCTGTTGTTGGTTAGCGGTGTTAGGGTCAGTACCTTGAGGATTGGGTCCACGAGTACCAGGGGCAGATTTATTTTGATTGCCTCTCTGCCTTCTTTGAGAGGAAAGGGGATTAGTCGCACCCTGTTGTGCAAATACTTTCCCTGGAGGGGGCTGTAGGTGCTGTTGCTGGGGTTGAGAAGGCAAGGGAGGTGGAAGTGAAAATGCTGGAGGAGCTCGAGCACCAGGCTGCGGATAAGGATAGTGGTTAGGTTGGGCAACATTGAGGTAAGCAGGAGGTTGGGCAAAAGGATGAAGCATGCCATATCCTGGATACATGCTACCTGGAGGGGGAAAAGTGCTAGAGGTGCTGGCCCCTCCCGGAGGGAGACCATAGCCCATAGGAGGTTGAGCATATGGATGAGAAAGGGCTCCAATGATACCGTCAGCGGAATGAGATGCCCCCAGGGCGTTAGCGCCACCGGGCCTGGGGAGGTCAGGAAGGACGGTATAAACATAACCAGACTAAGCGTAGATCAGGTCATATTTCAAGGCGATTTGGAGGGCGGCTTCTTCGGTTTGAGGGAAATGAGAGGCGACATCTTTGCCAATGGGAGGTAAGAGAGTGTGAAGGAAACAATCCATATAAACCTGATCCTCGAAGGTGGGAGCTCGACATAAGCTCTGTCTTCTCCGCCATTCCTGGACATGAGTGGAAAGGCGGGTTGAAGAGGTTTGCTTGAAAGAAGTCAAAAGCTCTGAACCAGTATCGTATCGTAGAGGGAGCTGGAAATAAGATAAAAAGGCTTGGCCAAGAGTCGCAAAGGTGGTATGGGAAGAGGTGGCCTGGTCAACATACCATTTAGAAGCTTCGCCTGTAAGCATACGTTGGAACAACCGAAGACGGATGGAATCATCGGTAATGGAATTAGAGGAACACCACATGTGGAAAGATCGGACATGGTTGGTTGGATCTTCTCCAGCGAGGCCTTCAAACTTAGGGATGTCGGAGGGGAGCTTGGTTGGCATAGCAGACCAACCAACATCGTGGAGGATGGGGTCATTAATCAACTGATTGAGATCGGGGAGGCTGAGGCCTGCCATGTAAGGGAGCAAAGGTGTAGCCGAGGTAGTTCCTGTGGCGGTTCCGCTAGTAGTAGTCCCGACATTAGGGCCGGGATTACCACTAGCGTTAGGCCCTGGACCAGACATATTGAAGGTGACAGGGGGAGAACCAGAAGTAAAAGGAGAACCAAATGAATCAGAAGAGGAGTCGGAGTGCGGACTCAGAGGAGGACTAACTCGTCGACGACGGGAAGGAGTAGGTCGACCGACCGGAAACTGAGGGTGAAGGCCAAGAAGTCTCCGGGATGTGCGCCTTGGGGGCGCAATGGTGACAACACCAACACGGCACAAGGGGAAGAAGAACGATCAACAAAGGCAGGGAGGTGCAGAATCAAGAGATTACAATGTCGAAACAAGGGCAGATAGGTGCAGTGTCAATTGATTTTAAAGTCTTTGCCTAGCGGTGTAAACCAAGCTCTTCTTCTCTTAGGGTGAGTGTGTGGCGTGCGTTAATTTAAGTTTTAAACCCTTTTCTTTTTGAGAGCAAGAGAAAAAGTGTGCTGCATAACTGAAAATAATGCTGCAAAAAAAAAAGTATATAATGTTGAAATAACAAAAAATTAATAGCTACTAGTGCATCGATCTAACCCAAGAAGGCGGGTCTCTCAAAACTAATCTAAAAGAGGGAAAAAATCTAGTCAAAACACAATAAAAAGAGGCCAATAGATCAAAGGTTGGGAGGGACAGGGATCTAAAGGGAAAAACTGCTGAACAGAGGTGCAGAACACAGCCAAAAGGCAGAGGCAAGGTGGCTGTAAAAAGGGAGGAAATTAGCTAAAGGCAAAAGGGACAAGTAGGAGGCCCTAAAGGCAGGTCCAAACAAAACTATAGGAGGTGATTTGAAAGGGAGAAGAGCTGATTTAAAGGGATCTGAAAAGGAGGTATCAGATCTGGAAAAGGGAAGGCTGAAACTCTGAAAAATCAGGCACCTGAAACAGCAAAAACTCTTCCACCAAAAGTGGAGGGTACTGAAGCCCTAGGGGGATATTTTCCCACTTAGATGAGCAAAAAAGATCAGAAACAGGTCGAGACGGGCTGAGACAAAGGCTGGAAAACCCTGACATAAGCTTCAGAAGAACCCAGAAAAATTGCAGAAAAATAGCAGAAAAATTGGCAGGTCGTAGGTTCTGACCTGTTTTCTGTGCAGGTCGCAGATACTGGGCTGAAAAGTGCGACCTGGAGTCCAGGTCACAGTTTCTGGGCTGAAAAGTGCGACCTGAAGCTCCGGGTGTCTCGGCAGCAGATTGCAGAAAAAGTTGTCGTCTCAGATGCGGCTGATGTCTGTCACCTGCGCAATAGGTCCAGAAACACGCAGAAGTTAGAAATTTTAATGTTTTAGGGTTTTATAAATGAAAAACAACATAAAAATAGGAAAAAAAAAAGCTTAAAAGAAACCCTAGGGTCTGAAGTAGCTGGATATGCAGGAATATGAAAAACGACAGCGGTCGTAATTGAAAAACCGTGTGGAGTCGCCAGTTGTTAGTATGAATCTTTTGTCGAAGTGTACGAAAAAAGACCACTTTATCTACGCATAACTTATAGCCCTAACATCAAATATGGCTGCCAACATCTTCAAATCTATAATTAGTTGATCAAGACAAGTGCTGCAAAAAACCAGATCTATGCATATAGAGACATTAAGCAGTAAAAATAAGGTTTTGCTCCATACATCCAATAGACAAGACAAGAAAAATTTTTGAAAGAATTTTTTGTATTAAGGGCACCTGGGAGGAAAACAAGAAGGTGTTTCCAATTCTCTTCAATGGGATGGGTTCTTGGAAGTCCTCAGCACTTCAGATCTAGCATTTCTCTCTCCTGTTGGTGTAGAAAACCCAGACAAAGATAGAACTCAAAGGGAGCTCACACAGCAAATAATGGAAAATATGACAATGAAAATGGCTCAAAGTCAGACCAAGAGTTTAGATCCAGAGTGATCTAATAAGCAACAAAAGGTGAAGAATGGTAGGAAAAACCCTCCTATTTATAACAAAATATTGGGTCATTCTAGATCTTAGTGCATGATTAAAATAACATTAACCAAATCTAGATCCACCTTTTATGGAATATTTTATTATATTTGTTGGAGGGAAAAAGTATTTGACTTGGGTAAAATCCCTTTATTTGTGAATAATAAATAAATAAATGATTTATTTATCATTTAAGGAAGTGGTTGAAATATAATCAAATAAATAATGATTTATTTAATTATTTATGGGTGATTTAGTCATATTTAACAAGGAATATTATTTAAATAAGATTTAAATAATTATTCCTAGAAAATAATAAGATAAATAAAGATTTATCTAATTAATTTCTTTGTTTTGGGTTAAACATGACTAGGAAAATCAAACAAATATAGGTTTGTTTAATATTTCCTTTTGGGGTTTCCTGTTTGAACACAAAATATTGGGTCATTCTAGATCTTGGTGCATGATTAAAATAACATTAACCAAATCTAGATCCACTTTTTATGGAATGTTTTATTATATTTGTTGGAGGGAAAAAGTATTTGACTTGGGTCAAATCCCTTTATTTGTGAATAATAAATAAATAAATGATTTATTTATCATTTTAAGGAAGTGGTTGAAAGATAATCAAATAAATAATGATTTATTTAATTATTTATGGGTGATTTAGTCATATTTAATAAGGAATATTATTTAAATAAGATTTAAATAATTATTCCTAGAAAATAATGAGATAAATAAAGATTTATCTAATTAATTTCTTTGTTTTGGGTTAAACATGACCAGGAAAATCAAACAAATATAGGTTTGTTTAATATTTCCTTTTGGGGTTTCCTGTTTAGACCATAAACAACCTAATAAATATGTTTTATTAAGTTATTTTACATAGTGAAAGCAATTTTACTTAGGGTAAAATTGGTCTTACGTGGTGTACTTGGGTCCATCTAATGATAGTAGGTTAGATGACCAAAAAAATGGTGTAACACTTCCTGGTGTTCTGCATATTCCTGTATTGACCAGAAATCTCATTTCTGTAAGCAATATGGATGATGTAGGTGTAAAAACAATGTTCGAGAAATATACCTGCAAGATGGTTCATGGAGCATTGGTATTGATGTGGGGTGTTAGGAATGGAACTCTGTACAAGCTTCTTGGTAGCACTGTTATTGATGGGTTCAACTTTTTTTGTTGTTCCTAAAAATGGATCCGAAAATATAATGGTATATATAGAAAAAACCATGATATGGCATCAGCGGCTTAGACATATTAGAGAGAAGGGCCTTCAAATAATGAATGGTAATGGTATGGTAGAAGTTATGTCTAATTAATATATAGATTTATATTTTTGTGAACATTGTGTATATGGGAAGCACAATCGGGAGAGTTTCCCCTCGAGTGCTAAGAGGGTGAAAGGGATATTAGAGCTTGTGCATAGTGATGTGTTTGGGCCTGTGTTAGTTCCATCACTAGGTAATTTTGTGTATTATGTCTCATTTATAGATGACTTATTGAGGAATACATGCATATATTTCATCATGAATAAATATAAAGTCTTTGATATGTTTAAAGAATTTAAGGATTTGGTGGAAAATCAGATGGAGAAGAAGATTAAGGTGTTGATGATATATAATGGTGGAGAGTTTTATAACAAGGAATATGAAGAGTTTTGTTAGAAGTTTGTTATAGAATGGTAGAATACTACTCCATACACACCTCAACAAAATGGAGTTGCATAAAAAATGAACAAGACGTTGATGGAAAAGGCAATAATCATGCTCAGTGGCATTGGATTAGGGAAGGAATTCTAGGTAGAGGCAGTGGATATTGCATGTCACCCGATTAACATATTACCTTCATCATCATTGAGGGATAAGAATCCACATGAGGTATGGACTGGTAAGAAACCCTCTCTTTCACATCTGAGGGTATTTGGTAGTGATTCATATGTACACGTTCCAAAGGAGAAAAGAACCAAGTTGGATAGTAAATCTCAAAGTTGTATTTTTATTGGATATCAAGATGCTTTAAAAGGTTATAAGCTTTTGAACCCATAAAAAAGGAATGTTGTGTACAACCGAGATATGGTGTTTAGAGAGGTTAAGGATGTTATTAAACAATAAGTCCTACCAAAGGAACCTAAAATGATAGAGTTTGAACTAAAGGAGGAAGAATTAGACTCTACAACAGAACATGAATCAGAAGAGGAAAAGCCACAAACTCCAATTTTGAGAAGATCAATTCAAGGGAGAAGACAGAAAGAGAAGTATAATCCGTCTTAATTTTGTTCCAATTTTTATTTATCTATTACTGATGATGATCCGAGAACTATCAGGTAGGTAGTGGATTTAGAGGATGGAAAACTCTGGAAAGAGACAATGATTGATGAAATGACATATTTGGACAAAAATGAGGCTTGGGATCTAGTGGAATTATCAGATGGAAGGAAAACCCTTGGCATCATATGGGTGTTTAAGAAGAAGATGAATGCAAAAGGCAAGGTGGAGAAATACAAATCTTGGTTTTTAGCATAAGGTTATTCCAAGGTGTCGAGAATTGAATTTAGTGAAATGTTTTCTCCTGTTGCCAAGTTAGCTTCTATTAGATTACTTTTATTTGTTGCTACTAATTTTGATTTTGAGGTAGAATATATGGATGTGAAGACATCATTTGTTCATGGGGATATAGAAGAAGAGATATACATGAAGCAACCAGAAGGCTTTGCGATGAAGGGTAAGAAAGAACTGGTATGCAAGTTAAAAATTTCTTTGTATGGGTTAAAAAAATCGCGAAGGATGTGGTATAAGAAATTTGATACATATATATGAGGACTTAGCTTCACAACAAGCAAAGTGGATAGCTGTATATATTTTAAATTAATTGATGACCATGTTATTTATTTGGTCTTTTTTGTGGATGAAATGTTATTGATTGTAAATGACAAATAAATTATCCAGGATTTGAAGACCCAATTCGACATGAAGGATCTTGGTGTTGAAGACTATATTTTGGGCATGGAAATTAAATGAGATCGAGAAAGGAGGAAAATATGGTTAAGCTAGAGGAAATATCTCGAGACAATATTGCATAGGCTTAATATGCAGGATAGGAAACTGGTGAAGGATCCCATTCCTGTAGATGTAAATTTATTTTTTGAATAGTGTCCCAAGACATAAGAAGAGGAATAGGACATGTTATGTGTTCCATATGCGAGTGTAGTTGGTAGCCTTAAGTATGGAGTGATATTTACTAGACCATACATTGCACATAGGGTGCGAGTATTAAGCAGGTTTATTTCAAAACCAGGGAAGGGGCATTGGAGAGTAGTGAAGAGGGTTTTCAACTACTTATGTGGCACTAGCAGTTATGGTCTCTGCTACCAAGGAAGACAAAAGATTGGAAATAATTTTGAACATCCATGGCTTTGTTTATGTAGACTAGAATGGAGATCCAGATTGGAGAATATCTACAAGTGGGTATGTGTATAACCTATTTGGAGGAGAATTTAGTTGGATGAGCAAGAGACAATTTGTAGTGGCTCTTTTAACTACAGAGACTGAATACATGGCAGCAACTCATGCAAGCAAGTAAGTAGTTTGGTTGTAGATATTGTGTTCAATTATCGGGTTGGTACAATGATCTATAAGGATAGACTATGATAACCAAAGTGATTTTTTTTTGGAAAATACCCCTGCTTATCATTCAAAGACAAAGCACATTGATTTTCAATATCACTTTGTGAGGGATATGGTTGAGGAAAAAAAGGTTTTGTTGGTAAATGTGTACACGTTAAATAATGTTGCATATGTATTGACGAAGTCTTTGATCACTGAGAAGTTTTCTTGGTGTAGAGAAACAATGGGCCTTGCAACCCTGGACCAATGACTAAGCTCTCTTCTGACCCCCTCTGGGGAAAGAAAACAACAAGTGGGAGAATAGTATGCACAAAACCATGGGTAGGTCCATCCGCCATCCTTGGGTCTGCCCAAATATTATTGGGTCCGCATAAAAAAAAATTACTAAGGTGTTGCCTCGGGCCCCATGTAAGGGAGATATGGCCCCCCCTGCAAACCCCCCGGTACGGGGGGCTGCCACCCCCCTGTCCCCCCCTCCCCCGTCGACATCTGGTGAAACATACAAATTGTGCACCTAGTCATGGAAAGAATATAACACACACCCAATAGCAATTAAACTGGGATGAAATCATCTCTAAAATGAAGAAAATCTGGGAGAACATTACCTTAGAAGTAGAGCAGAAGATCACCATCAAAGATACTAAATATTTCATCAGGTTTTCCAAAGAGGAGGATGTCAAAAATAACAAGATAACTAGAAATATTATCAGGTACCTCAATAAAAAGCCTACAAGTGAATTGAGTACATTGGGTATTTCTTACAGGACATGGGAAATCATGTAAAATTCGAAGATGGTTCATAAAGAAGTAGCTCGAGCCAAAGTCGAGGAGTGCTTAAGTGGTTTCACTACAAGGAAACTACCCTCTAGTGGATGTTTTTTAGGAAACCCTTATAAAAATACCCTAGACATCCATTTCTAGCGGAGGTTACTAGAGGAGGTTGGTAGGTGGAGGTTTTTGCAGATTTTTTTCGTCCGGTGCGCTTATCATCCTAAACCGCACCGGTGCGTTCAACAAGAGAAAGCACTGGTGCACACAAAACATTAGCACACTAGACATTGTGCGCTCCATACACACCCACCCGGTGCGTCTTATTACTGTAGTGCACCCGTGTGTCATAAAACCCCGCGCCAAAACAAAAACTACCCGGTGCGTTCTTAAGAAACTGCACCAGTGCGCCTATAAAATCTCGTGCAATGAAACAGGGTTAAATATAAAAAAAATTATGGCCAAAAAACCTATTTTTTCACTTTTCTCAGTGCTCCATAGCTCTTACGCACCAGTGCAATTTATCCTTGTCTGAGATGCCCTGACATTGGTGCTCCCATTGCACCCATTACACGCACTACTCTTGTGCATTTCCCATCAATCTCCAGCTTGAATTTTGCAAAATGATGGGAAATTTTTCTTTTGAAAATTATACAACCAATATGCCTCCTCGACGGCCAAATGCACATGTATTTTTCTTATTTTTCCATAATTAAGCCTTTTAGCGAATTAGAATTTCAAATTACCTTAAAATTAACCATTTAAAAGAAAAAAAAATTGTCATGCAATGAGATCGAGCCATTCGGCTCGCACCAGTTCACGGTGCTACCTGTAAATTTATAGGTTGCACCACAACTAGTGCTAAAGGTATCCGCAACAGTTTCGGGGCGATACCGAAAGGTGCACTGTGTTAGTTTAAAATTTTAAAAAAATTGCAGTGTGGTTGGTTACCCGATCACACCATTAACCATGTGCAATAGCGGCAATGTGGTATATCGACTTAAATATCCACCCCAGGGCAGGTATTTTTGTCAGCACACCGCATTCTGCATTTCGACAGGGTCAACAGTGTAGCCTGGTAAAATATCACACCGTTGACTATGTAATGATGTCAGGAGGTCAGCGTGCTGACTAAACTATACGCCCCGAGTCGTAGAGTTTAGTTAGCGCACCGCTCTCCTAACGCTGTCCATAGTCAATGGTGCGCTGAAAATTTTCAGGTGCACCGCCGCCGGTGCACTGAATATTTTCTGTTGCACCATCGCTGGTGCGCAAAAAAAAAAAAAGACACACCGGTACCGGTGCATGCCTATTTTTGTGGCGCACCGATTGTTTTTTTTTCCAAAAAAAATTATATTGTATATTCCTAAATACATGTCTTTTTTAATAAAAAAATTGCATTTAATATGTCAATTATTCAGAGACGTGAAAGGAGAGAGAGGGGGAACACCAACAACAACAGGCGGACTAGTATAACATGGTTCACCTATGGGAGGCACAAGAGAGGGAGAGAGATGTGTACCCTCGCCCTATTATAGTAGCTACCCAGGGGCTCCTAAGGCAGGTAGGCCTCCTCAAGTTCTATGAGGAGGCTACTTCCCTAAAGGGCCATGGTGTGTTTTTGAGACATATTATCTACCGGTGGAATGCCCACCGACAAGCTTCTCAGGTTTGTCCTAACCAGTGGTATGCACCTACTAAGGAGGACATATATTTCATTACAAGGCTATCGAGGAGAGGTGTGGATTTTCCCTCATTCCCAGAGGTTCTAGTTGGCTATGTAGCAAGGATTCAGTTGGTGTACTCCCAGGGATACATTAGCGCAGATATATTGTCTCTTTTAGATTTTTAGGTCTCTGGAGGTCAGTTAAGTAATTGTGCATTTGGTAGTCAGGAGGTGAGGTGCCTCTCACTTCTGATTTCGACCATTTCACAAAACATCAGTGATGGGCAATGCATTAGTTGCTCACTTCTATATTATGTTGATTCTTTAGTACAGGAGCCACGACTTGTCAGGTGGTCTACCATTTTTTTTCCGCAATTATGTACAACCTTAGATAGATGTCGTGCTCATGCATAAGGGAGGATCAACTTCCCTTTTGCTTCAAAGATTTTTTGTTTATTTTTTGAGATGTTTCCAGAGACGAGGCCTACTTTTTTTCGACAACCTCGTAGGCTGATGTTCGAGGCACGGATGCACATGTGGGGACAGATGATGCCCAAGAAGGGTGAGTCTATGTTTTCTGTGAGGATATTGCATGATGCACTGGAGTTGCTAGCCAGTGTTGACAAGCATCTCTTCATTATGATCCCTTGTCCTTATTCTAGTTTGGATTGGCGAGGGTGTGCCGACATCCTCTTCACAGATGATGAGCCACTGGATGATAGAGGTAATATTATTGTTTTATTTAAATTTATTCTAACATGTTCTTTAACTTGTTTTTATTAAATTGTGTAATGAAATTGTCTAATTATTGTTGTGTACTTGTATATATTTTGCAGACATTGGGTCTTTTGATGGCGAGGACATTCCAGCACCACCACATGATCCAGGTGTGGATCCTGATGATGTTCAAGATATGTCAGATGCTGAGGATCATCAGGAGGCCGGTGCAAAGAGACCTGCTCTTGTTGGTACGCTGGTACCACCTTTTGCTAGGCGCAGTAGGCTTGATAGCAGATTCAGGATGGAGTTGGGTGACCAACTCACTGCATTGATTGTTGAGGCAAGAGTCAAGCCCACTACTATCAAAGACATACAGGCCGATGGTAGGTTGTTACATATGTGGAGAGGCATGTCGCGTGACATGTACAGCCTGATGTGGCATGTCGTAGGAGCTACGACCTTAGTTACATGGCTGAGGAGGACCATTGCATGTTATAGGCATGGTTGAGATGCAGCACGCGATTGAAAGTCTGCGAGCAGCGATGCATCATCTGATGATCTTTCACCTCACGCCGCACCAGATGAGGAGCCTCCACTAGCATCGAGCAGCAGTCATCATGGAGAGTAGGCAGGACCATCAGCCACGTCTAGTCAGCATCCTACAGCACCCAGCAGTACTCATGATCATGAGTAGTTTGGACCATCAACCATGTCGAGTCATCACGATGAGCAGCTGACAGTTGATCCTGATCAACATGAGAAACCAGTACCAGATCAGTAGGCACATGATGATCAACATGTATCTGAGCTTGTCAAGGTTGCACCATTGACTGAGCAGGCCTCGACTAGTACTGTTATTGATGATGTACCACTAATTGATCCATGACATTTATATTACAGTTGTATATTTTGACATTATTCGATTCATATTCTCCTTGTATATGTGTGTCCATCTTCCTGTTCATATATGATTCTTATGTTATATTCAGTGATCATCGTGACAACACTTATTTTTGGTCATGTTGATATTCATCCTCATCATGACTTGGAATGATATCATGTGATGTAGTTGTTGTGCAGGTGTATTATTTCTGATGTTTAACGTGTTTGACAGTGTTGTCTACATTTCGTTGTGTTTTGTTAGATGATCATGATCACGATGATGTTAGTGAATTTGAATGTGTTTTTTAGTCTAATATGATGTTTGTATGATGGTTATCATGATCGTGATGATTATTAATTAATTTAAAATTAAATGACCGTGATATTTATTAAATATTATGTCGTGATTGTAATTGAAATTTTAATTTTAATTGTATGTAAAATTGTATTTTAGTTGCAATTGTAATTTCAATTGTAATTATATGTAATATATTTGTAAAATTTTAATAGTAATTGTAATATTTAATTTATTGTGAAATGATTATAATTGTAAGTTTAATTGTAATTGTATATATGACAAATTGTAAAATTGTAATTATAATTCTAATTGTATGTAAAATTCTAAAATTGTAATTGTATTTGTAATTTTAATTGTAATTGTAATATTTAATTTATTGTGAAATGATTGTAATTGCAATTTTAATTGTAATTGTATATATGTAAAATTGTAAAATTCTAATTCTAATTCTAATTGTATGTAAAATTCTAAAATTGTAATTGTATGTGAAATTATAAAATTGTAATTGTAATGGTATATATGTAAATTTGTAAATTTGTAATTGTAATTGTAAATTTTATGTAAAATTCTAAAATTGTAATTGTAATTGTAATTGTAATTGTACGTAAAATTCTAAAATTTTAATTGTAATTGTACGTGAAATTGTAAAATTGTAATTGTAATTATAATTCTAATTCTAATTGTATGTAAAATATTTGTAAAATTTTAATTGTATTACTGTGAAATTATTGTAATTGTAAAATTTTAATTGTAATTGTAATTGTATGTAAAATTCTAAAATTGTAATTGTATGTGAAATTGTAAAATTGTAATTGCAATTCTAATTCTAATTGTAATTTCAATTGTAATTGTATATAAAATATTTGTAAAATTTTAATTGTATTAATGTGAAATGATTTTATTAAAAATTTTAAATTTGTAAATTTGTAAAATTGTAAATAATTATAAAATAATAAATCTAAAATAATACGAATTTTTTAACATAATAAAGTTTAGAAAATAATGCAAATAAATTCATGTACTTTAGAATTATCATTATTTTATTATGATCTTACATACAAAAAAAAAGAACTTTATACAATACGCCATTTTTATTGAGATCAACATAATTGCAAATTATCAAGTGAAATATTGATTTTAACATTAATTCAAAATACATATTATAATGTTTCGAAAAAAATAGTCTTATAAGGTATAAGGTAACTAAGTCTCTTCTTTATAAAAACCCATCTTAAAAAGTATAAATATTGATGAAATAACACATGTACCATTTCACATGTACTAGTAATTCCATTGAACAGATTTTAGAAGAATTCGAGTGTCAAGAATGCAATAGACACACAAAAAAAAAAAAACCATTTTTGGACTATTTTTCATTTTATTAAAAGGTTTTTGAGATTTTTTGTGGGGTTTATAGGTTCATGGATAGTAAACAATACCAACCCTGTCATATTGGTATTTCAGTTGAATTTTTCCTAGCAGTGGTATGACCTAATCTTGTAGCTATGAATTTAACAATGAACCCATAAATTTTGAGAATATGATTGAAGATTGTTGTCGTATACTTGAGCACTATTCCATTTCTTCACCATATTAGCACAAAATAGAAAGAATAATTTATTTCACCATAATAAAACACAACTTTCAAAAATGAACACACTTCATTCTTTGTTTCGAGGCATTTTACGCAAATGATAGGAATTTATATGGAGTTTTATCCATATTCTGCAATTAATGAGAGTTGGAGGGAGCTTACAATCCTGTATCTGTTACTAACTACACCGTTCAATAGAACCAAAGAAAATTCAGGCAGATTCCTCAACAAAGTAGACTGGCGATAATCAATTCCTTCGAGACCTCAACAGAAGAAATAGATATGCATGTCAGAAATAGATATGCATCTCAAAGGCTCATGTTGGCACCATTTCTTGTTGCAGGTTGTGGAAAGGTTCAAGTTTCTTTTTCTGAAAGAAGAAGAGGTGTAGTTTTGAAAAGAAATGGCCCAAAGCTTTTCATAGCAAAATGTACATTTCCAACATGTCTAAAAACTAAAATATCTCCAACTTCAATAAACTGCTCAGAAAAAAAACTTTCCCAACCATTT
Organism: Pinus albicaulis; assembly: GCA_034641835.2. Taxonomy (NCBI): domain Eukaryota; kingdom Viridiplantae; phylum Streptophyta; class Pinopsida; order Pinales; family Pinaceae; genus Pinus; species Pinus albicaulis. The sequence continues at coordinate 774,175,299 of CM076582.1, forward strand.
GTGAAAATTACCCACGTCTTAGCATAGCACAGGTTCACAAGCCACAATTGCCCACTTGGGCCCTGTAGTATTGCATCTTCACACGCCCCACACTGCATTCTCTCCACGTGATCATTGGGGACCTCCTGCAATAAACAAAATGCATTGGAAGGATAATTATTTCCATCAAGAATTTATCCAATTATAATTCTAATTCTAATTTTCAAGAATAAGCAAAATTCTAATTCTAATTTCATATTTCCATCAAGCATAAAAAAAATTCTAATTCACAATTTCTATGTTTGAAGCTCACTAAATTTTGGTTTACACACCTAAAATTTATTCTGGTGCCTTAACTACAAATCGGTGCTACTGTAAATATAACCCCACCGGTACGTTTTAATTACTACGCACCGGTGCCGTGTTACCAGTGGACACACCAGTGCAGTTCTATTAAGTGACGCGCCAATGACGAATAACTGCAAATAAAAAAACGCAACTCTATTTTCTTTAAGTGAAAAAAAAGTGGTAAATTGAAAAATGGGCGGCAAAATATTTTCGAAAATCTAATTTTGATAAAATAATTCTTTAAATACTAAACACTTTTCATTATTTCACTATTTTTTGCAAAAAAAATCAGCTAGAGATTTGCAAGAGACATACCTGGAGCAAGAGAGCACGAGAGCACTATGGAGAAACGAAATATGTTCGAATAGAAGTATTCAAACAATCAGAATTCCAAACCTCTGGTGATTCAAACCCTATAGCATAGAATTTCAAATGATCTCGTAATTAAATTTGATTATTTTTTTACTTTTTCTGCAGTTTTTTTAAGAAGTAAGAAAAAACTTTCAAAAATTTTTTCATTTTCAGAAAAAATAAATAAATAAATAAATAAAAATTAAAAAATCCATTTTTACCCTAAACCCTTCATTATTTTAGTTTCTGCCCTTTCTTCTCACTGTTTATGTGATTTCAGAGTTAGGGCTTTTCATTTTAGATTCAAACCCTGTCACATAGAATTTCAAACGATCTTGTGATTAAATTTGATTAATTTTTTTACTTTTTCTGCAGTTTTTTTATGAAGTAAGAAAAAAAATTCAATTTTTTTTTCATTTTCAGAAAAGAAAAAAAAAATCCATTTTTACCCTAAACCCTTCATTCTTTTTGTTTTTGCCCTTGCTTCTCCCTGTTTCTATGATTTCAAAATTAGGGCTTTTCATTTTAGATTGACATCCAACCCACGGGAAGACTTGCATAGTTGGATCCCAATCCATGTCGGCCCTTGCGTGAATTTTTGAAAAAAAAGATTTTTTTGTTTTATCGATGCGCCCTACATAACATAGCGCACTGGTGCGTTGTATTATACTAGTGTACTGTGCAAGTGTTTTGTAATAAAAAATGTAAAAACAATTTTTTTAATCAGTGTGCCATATGTAAAATAGGGCACTAGTGCGCTATTTCATTATGGCACACCACGAACGTGTTGTTTCGCAAAAAAATGTTTTTTTGTGTTAATAAGTGCACCATGTAACATATAACGCACCACACCAAGTCTCCTAGTTGACAGAGAGTACTGTATGGTGGTCCCTTGTTTGCATGGGGTGTTTATGCTACAAAAACTAACGTTGGACGATTTTATTATTTTCTCTGTGTTAATTGGTGCGGTGGTTAACATGTAATGCACCAGTGCTCCTTGTTGACATAAATCACCATTCAGTCTATTATACTGTTTGTGCACTGTGTTTATAAGACACCCACGCACTGACGTCGGTGCGTACACCATGAATGGCGCACCGTTTTCTTGAGTTTTTTTTTTTACCTGAAAAGTTGAAAATTTATTTATAAATATATTAATGAACGATATGGTACAGGTTTTAGATTGATAAAGTAATTACTGACAAAAAATCAAGTAACAAAAATACTGATAACACATCAAGAAAAGAAAAAAAGGCAAGTTCTTTGTAAATTCTTTACCAAAAATATTATTTTTGAACTATATCTAAGTTTAACTAATATGTATTGTTTACTGTGTATCATGCAGAGCCACAAAATGACAAAGCTTGATAAGATTATTTTTGATCTAGGACCAAAAGAGCATAAAAGCTTGATGGAAAAATTACAAAAGGATGAATCAGGAGAATGAAAAAATACTGTCGATCCAATATGAGTTTCTTTATTTAATTTTCATTAATAATATACTTAAAATTATTATATAACATGTGTGAAAAAATATATTAATTCACATCTGTTTAATGTTCTACAGGGACCAAAAACTCAAAAAAGGAATGATGTTCTAAGAAAAGAAAAAAAATAGAACATGCAAATGAAAATGAATTTCTCCTTAGCTCATCTGGAGTGGTGTTAGAGGTTAACAAAAGGGGGAAATTTTTTACAAAAGTTTGAGAGATCTAGTGGAATGAATGTATAGACATTCTTTCCACTTATAATACAAAAATAAATCCAATGATTCCGAGAACCAAATTTTATCTAAACTACAGGAAGAGTTTCCAGAGAATTGGTCAATGAGACATGTCATACTTTTAATATCAAAAACATACAACAACAAAAAAGAAGGAATGAAAAAGTAATATTCCTTTAAATGTTTGTCTAGAGTTATTTATAAATATCACTTTTGTTATATTTACTTTTCATATATCAATATAAAAATTAAATAGTTTATTGTCATGTTACATTTTCAGGAAGATTATGAAAATCTCAAAATATGAACGAGTTGATATCAGAAATAGGCCAAGAGGAATGTCCAAAAAGGTGTACAAGGAGATGGTCAAAGAAATGGACAAAATTGCATCACAGGAGGAGATATCTCAACAACGACATGCTTCAAATGTATTATGTAATCATTGAATTTTTCGATCATTAGGTACAATAAATAAACAATTTAGCATTAAATATTAATTTCAAGTATTTTCTTGTAGAAAATAAAATAAAATGGAACCCATTCAGGACATAAAATAGGACGACAAGGAAGAAAAGGGTTAATATATATGTTTGTGAGTAATTGTTACTTCCTTATAACAACTTAACTAGATTTCATTTTTGTATTTTTTAAGTTGTTTTACAAAAATCATCATTGAATGTCTTCAAACATGTGCTAACCTACAAAGAAGAACCATCAAATGAATTGATTGAAATTGGGTTAAATATGGGTCGTGAGTTTATGTTTGCATATCAGAAATTAATTGTGGAATTTGTAAGCATCTATTGATATTTTTTTACTTAGCTCCATCTATAATTAATAGAACAAAAAAATATTTATATTAAATATATGATTTGTTATGGGGTATAAAACTTGCAGGAAACAAAGTATGGAACTATGCCAACAGATGAAATCTTGAAACATGGCATGGTACATGGTTTTGGAAGAATGCGTATAGTTTATGAGTCAATTGTTGATATGGTACATCATTTCTTTTCGATTTACATTGATGTATATTATTTAATATCGTAATTTTCATTATGCTCACCAATGTATATACACTCATTACAGTCTATTTTTATGTTTGTAGATGGAAGGTGAAGAAGAAGAAAACAATCAACATCGTGAAAAAAACATTCTTGAAAATAACCCAAGTCATGGAAGTAGCTCTAGCAGTGATATCATTTCAAGTGAAGAATGATGATCACTATGTTTGGATATCAAAGTAAGGCATTGTATTTTTTGAGATATTTTTCTGTCAAATCAGACATTTTGTTTAATGTAATGGACATAGTGTCCCAATTAAAAGACAAAGGGATACCAATAATTGTCCCATTTTGTATGACAAAGACTGTCTTATTCATATATATATATATATATATATATATATATATATATATATATATATAGTAAAATATATTTAATTTATTCTATTGTGTTCTCCATTGTCGCTGTGAAATGTAACACCGCTGATTAAATTTATGGATGATTAAATATTATAATGAAGAGATGTGAAATTTGATGATATGATATAACAAATTAATCCAAACATCACATTCAAATGCACTAATAAAAATTTAATTCATATGATTACTGTTATAAGATACATATTTGTCGAATTTTGATGAATAATGAATTTTAAAAAATCACAATAATTATGATATGATATAACAAATTAATCCAAACATCACATTCAAATGCATTAATAAAAATTTGATTAATATGCATATTGTTATAATATGTGTCGACTTTTGATGAATAGTGAATTTTAAAAAATCACAATAATTGCACTATTAGTGGTCGATGTTTCTAAAAAATAGAAAATGAACACTGGTGTGTGTCAGTTACTGTACACTGGTGCATTTGTATGCTGAAGCGCACTAGTGTGTTTCTACGACCTATGGGCACTACACAAATACCAAAACCAATTATAAATCTCGGTGCATTTATGTGAGACTATGCACCGATGCATTTGTACGACCTATGGGCACCGCACAAATACCAATACCTATTATAAATCTCTATGCGTTTTTCAGATATGGCGCACCAGTGCATTTCTATAAGTCTATGTACCAGTGCATTGAGATGACCTATGGGCACCACACAAATCCCAGGACCAATTAGAACAACCACGTGCGTTGTATCACCAACACTACGCCCAATGAGGTTGTATACCTTTACAGCCCAATGCATGCACCTTCGATAGCCCCAGGCCACCTTCTATATGACACGCGCCAGTGCATTGAAACCTTAGTAGCGCACCGATGAAAAAAATATGCGTAAAAACCTTCGGCTATCCAGCTTTTCCGGTTGTGTTCAATTTCTATTAAAAGCTCCGCCAAAACCTCTATAACCATAAACGGATGTTGTAGAAAATGTTTTTTTTACAATTTTGGCCAATTTTATAACACTAAAAACCTCCTTTATAACCTTTGCTAGAGTCTTTTTCTTGTAGTGTTTATTAAAATATTTGGATGCCTTCAATTTGAGTTTTGATAGAAGGACAAGAGTTGGGTTTCCTATTTTTTGGGATGGCTTAAGGAACTTAGTCCCATGGTATTAGTATCAACAATCATTGGTAGAAACAAAGAGAAATATGGACTCTTCTCATGAGAATACTTCTACCCTGAAAGGGAAAACTATAGTTAATTTTTTGAGGCAAGATTTCTAGTTCCTTCGGATGGTGAGAATTTTTTCATTGGCAAGCCAAATTACACCAAGATGAGTATCCTGAAGGTAGATATCAGCACTAATTTCACTCCCCTTTTCTAAACCCAAATTTATGGCAAAAGTGTGATCAACTGGTTAATCCACCTCAAGTTTGAATCATCGATCCTGGGTCCCTCCCATAGGAACCATCAAGCCAACAATGAAGATATTTTGTTGTTTTAATCATGACATCTCATGATATTTGATGTCATGTAAATATTTTATTTCAAGAATGTAATCAAATTTGTTATATGATAATTAGTACATTTGTGTTAATAACACGCTCGAACAGCTTAGTTGGTAGGAAGTTATGATAAGATCAAGAAGGAGTATTTTAGCATGTATATTTCCACAATTAGTAACATCATTTTGTTGAGAACTTATTGAAACCTATGTATTTTGTTTGAATATCATGACGTTTCAAGTGAACACTTCACCCATCTTCAGGGGAAATAAGCTTAACTAATGATCATTTAAGCTTCTTTCCCCTTAAGATGGGTGAAGTGATCACTTGAAACATCAGGCTCTTCAAACAAAATACACAGGTTTCCAGAAGTTCTCAACAACATTAAGGAATATTTTGTAAGGGGTACTCATCTATGAGACCCTATAAAACCACTAAAGATATTCATTAAAGAGGTTCCAAAGGCAACTCTAAACTGTGAATTTTGCAAATGTATGTTCTTTGTGGATTAGCAAAGAATTTATGGTGATTCTAAATGCATGAAATGTGTAGTATGTGATATTTCCTTTGTTTATTTCCTCTCATGAGGTGCATAATTGTAGTTGATGTATTTAATCTCAGAGTTATGGATTTATCTATGTCAAATTTTGATGAAGGATGCATGTGATGTATGAGGTCTAATGTCCTTAATATGTGCTTTGTGCCCTATGTATTTTAATTTACATTATCTATTTCTTTGTTTTTCTGCTGAAGTTTGATGCACAAGATTTTGACACCATCCCTATGTGTCAAATTTCTCTTCCTTATGTTCTTCTTTCACCCATACTATAACGAAAAACTTAACTATATGTTTCTGCAATTAGGCCATCAGATATTAATGTTAAGTCTTCCAAGAGAGCATTCAATGTGTGCTTATGATTGAATCTTCCTCCGGAAGAGATACCTAAACCAAGTTTAATCCATAATGTGTTTCAAGTGTTGGATGCTAATGATAAACACTTCAAACACTCTAAGATGTCCTAGACACTATCCTCTCTCAACCCAGAGGTTGTATCTAGGATCACCAACATATTTTGGCGTCATTTTCAGGGACCCAATTAGAATATTTTCCCTAGGTAAGAAATTTGTACACTCCTTTTGTCAGGTGAGCAAAGGAGTTGTGGGTTGCATGTCTCTCACCTTAGCGAATCCATTGTAAAAATTTTCAGTTGGTAATCCTGGCTTTCAAGAGGCCCTATACACGTTCTAATACTTCACAACAAAAAAATCCTCTTGTATTTGACCAAGAGAGAATTATCTAAAATAATTTGGAAAAAAAGGACTCCAAGAACTCTAGACCCCATAGTTTTTACCCCAAAAACCTCAACTTCTAGCTCACAAAATTCTGATAAAAATTATCCTGAGACCTCAACTAGAGTTTTGGAATTTTTAGGAGAGTATTTCCCTCCGCTTGGCTCTTACTCTTTGAAACTTAAGGCTGAAGATGCCTCTGTCAATTCACATCCTTTCACATTCCATACCTTCCTAGAAACTGATGAAATTAAGGATATCCTTATTAAAATTCCATCTCATATCCCTACTAACACTTCATTCCAAGTCCAATTAGGTATTGTTCACACATTTCCTCAACAAGGCCCTGTGGTAAATATTTTCCAACATCCATTGCAAAATATGGTTGTCCTTGGCTTCCTATTTAACAAATATACCCCACCTAACTTGCAACATCCTATGAATGGAATGCCTTAATATTTTATTAATATCTTGTCGAGATTCACTTGGGAGGATGTTGTTTCAGCTCAAAAACACATAAAATTATTTTGTGCATTTGTTGAGAACTTAAATGTAGAGCATCTCGATGTAGTCCTGAGACTGTTTATTCAATATTTAGATGGGGAAGCCAAAAAATGGTTCAAAACCCTACCAAAATTTTCAATCAATACTTTGGAGGAACTGGCGAATTATTTCATGAAGAAATGGGGAGAAAAGAAGGACCATGGGTCTGTCCTTAGTTCAATGTAATAAAGAAAAAACACAATGAGGACCTCTTAGAATTTATAAAAAGATTTAATAAATTGTATTATAGTATCCCTATTGAGATTAAACCTCCACAGGTAGCTTCTAAAGTGGTATTTGTTGGATACTTCGAGGAAGACTTTTGATTTTCCCTCAAGGAAAGGAAATTTTGCACATGGATCAAATCTAGACTGATGCTCTGAAAGTTGAAGCTAATTTTTCATCCAATCAATAGTGGAAAGGAAAGGGATAACATGGTGACAGAAGAAGGGGAAAGGAATAAGATAGCTCCTCTAGCCAAGTAAAAGGAATCTAAAAACATAAGTTAGATGAGATGAACAAATTAACAAGGAATATGTCGATTAAACTTGTAAAGTTGGATTTGGAGAGAAAAGAAGCCTCCTTGACAGGTTCAACAAGTTCCCAAAAGGAACTAATTTAACCCCCTATATAGGAGGCCTCCTTTGTAGCTTTTTAAAAGAGGAAAAAAGGATCAACAATACCAAATAAAACCTCCTTTGTATTTGGAAGATGACCCTGAGAAAAATATTAAAGATGCTATAGAAGTGGAGGAAAACTAATTCTCTTCTCTTTCAGAAGGAGAAAATGAGATAGAAGCACAAGAAGGAGAAGGGGAGGGCTTGAATGCCCCCTTGGATGATGAAGACATAAAAACTTACTGTAAACATTTTTTTGATTTCATGCAAGGCCAGTTACATAGGAAATATGATTTGAGGTCAAGAAAAATATCCATGATGTAGGATCAAAGTGAGGAATCTACTCAACATGTTTCCCCTAAACCAGTTGATAAAGGGAAGAAACCAATCAACCCTATCTCACCGACCAAAGGAGATTCCTCCCATCCTATTCATCCTAGTCTGCAGTCCCAAATATAGAGCAAAATCAAGTGCAAACAAAGCCAATCCATAAAGAAAATAATGAACCGTTTGAGTAAGTTAAATTTGATATGAATCCTTCTTTCTTCAACATGCAAAAAGAGTTAGAAAAGGTTAATATATCCATTCCTTTGACTGAATTGTTGAAACAAACTATTTATAAATCACGTGTTTCTAATTTCATGGACTTATCCACCATTACCCTGCTTCAAGACAATATTAACATGTAGGAAGAAAGTCTTGTGGTCATGTTTGGTCCACATGTGGAGGTGCAGGACCCGTACACTCATCCATTCTATGCCACCCTAGTGATCTATGGCTTATTGTTGCATAATCATATGCTTGACTCAAGAGCTTCTCACAATTTAATGCCACTGTCTGTAATGGAGTAGCTAGGTCTACATATAACAAATCCATATAAGTATTTATATTCCTTTGACTCCAAAAGAGTAAAATGTTTGGGTATGATTAAATATCTAGTGGTTAATTTGGCACAAATCCCAGTGAAGATTATGGTGATGGCTATTGTATTTGTTGATATTCCTGCAAGGTTTGGTATTCTCTTATCCCGGTCATGGGGAATGAAACTTGGAGGATCCATCAAGCTTAATATGACATATGCGACCATCCCACTGTTTGGTGAATAAGAGCGTAGATTATACAAAGAGACCAGATTTTTAAAGACAATAACTAAAGTTGATCATTCAAACAATTCTCTTGTATATGGCCAACAAAGATGTTTTTCCTATCTTATGTTGGAAGAACATGATCAAATTATGGAAAAAATTACAAGTAGAATATCCTCCTCAGAATTGTAAGAAGCAACCAAAATCTAGTTATATTTGGAAATTCTATTTTGATGGTACTTATTCCAACGAAGGAAATGGGGTTGGCGGATTGTTGGTATCCCCGGAAGGTAACCTTGTCCCTTTCTCATTCAAAATAGAGTTTTATGCTAAAAAAAATGTTGTTGAATATGATGCATTGTTGTTATGGCTGCAAGCTGCTAAAAATATCAATATTGAGTGCTTGAAAATATTATGGGATTATGAGCTGGTGGTGAAAAAATTCGGGAGTCAATCTCTAACCAAGCACCCAAGATTGAAGTCATACAAAAATGGAATATCAGACTTGGTTAAAAAAAAAATATGGCCTTTCATATTCAATTTCTTTCCAGGCAACATAACAGGATGGTCGATTCCTTGGAAATTCCTACCACTAACCTTAAACCTCCTCAAAATCCCTTACTCAGGTATGAAGTTGACCTCACATACATACCCTCAATACTATAAAATGTTAAGTACAGATAGGTTTTTGATGATGAGGATCATATTAAGTGTTTTATGGAGGTCATTAGAGAATTCTCTAATTCAGTAATTGGCCAGGAAGACAAATATGTAATGGAATAACAACAAGAAACTTGGGAAGAATCAATTGTTGGTCATAAAATTGTGTGGCTAAAGGGAAATACAATTCCCAAAGCGTTGGGTCCTCTAAAAACACTATTTAATGCAAATGATGTAGTTGTCAAGCCAACTAAACATGAGCTTGAGGAGGATATAGAGGCTCGCAATATTGGCACAGAACAAGAGCTTAAAATGATTAAGTTGGATAAAGGAGTTCCAAAACAATACAAAAAAAAAATATTGACCTTTTTAAAAATTATATGGATGTTTTTTCCTGGTCCTATGATGATTTGCAGACTTCTGATCCCAGTATTATAGAACACAAAATTATTTTGAAGACTGGAATGAAGCCCTACAAGTAGAAGCTCAGATAAATAAATCCCTAATTACTCACATCAATTGAAAGGGAATTTAAGAAGTTGTTACATGCTAAAATCATCGCACCTCTAAGATATTCAGATTGGGTGGAAAAATTAGTTCCTATCAAGAAGAAAAATGGGGAGGTCATATTATATGTCAACTTCATAAAATTGAATAGAGCTTCTCTAAAATACAATTACCCCTTGCACAAAATGGATTACATTTTGCAGAAAGTGGTGGGATATTCCAGACTCTCCATGATGTATGGGTTCTTTGGATATAACTATATTTTTGTACAGCATGGGGATTAGAAGAAAACAACCTTTACCACACCTTGGGGAACCTTTATGTATTCCAAGATTCCTTTGCCTCATAAATGTTGGAGCCACTTTTCAAAGGGAAATGGACATAACTTTTTTTGGGGAAAAGCAAATTTATGGTAATTTACCTAGATGACATAACTTTCTTTTCTAAGTGTGAAGAGGAACATATCCAACATTTTCAACTTACTTTTTAAAAGTGCAGGAAGTACGTCTTGTCTATAAATCCCAATAAGTCTCAATTTTCTCTAAGTGAATGTAATTTGTTGGATATGTTTGATACTGTCCATGATGGATAGGTTCTCTGGATACAACTATATTTTTGTACTCCCTGGGGAGTATAAGAAAACAACCTTTACCACACCTTGGAACCTTTATGTATTACAGGATTCCTTTTTGCCTCATAAATGTTGGAGCCACTTTTCAGAGGGAAATGGACATAAAGTTTTTAGGGGAAAATAAAAACTTATGGTAATTTACCTAAATTACATAACTTTATTTTCAAAGTGTGATGAGGAACATATCCAACATTTGCAACTTAATTTTGAAAAGTGCAGGAAGTACGTCTTGTCTATAAATCCCAATAAGTCTCAATTTTCTCTAAGTGAAGGTAAGTTGTTGGGTCACATAGTGACAAGGAAAGGAGTGAATATTTACCCCAATAGGGTGGAGCCTATCAACAACATCCCATTACCAAGGAATAAAAACGAGATACAAGTTTTCTTAGGTGGAATCAATTTCTTGAGAAGGTTTGTACCAAATTATGTTGAGATTGTAAAGGATATCATTGATATGCTGAAGAAAGATAGACAATTTAAGTGGGTTGTTGAATCTAGAGAATCATTCTCCCAAATAAAAAGGGCCTTTTTAGATTCCTCTGTCTTAGCTAGTTCTAATTACCAAAGACCATTCCTCATTTTTTACTTTTCATCTCCTAACATAGTTGCAATTGTCTTACTACAGAAGAATGAGAAAGATAAGGAACAAAAAATTGCATTCTTTAGTCGGGTATTAAGGGATGCAAAACTGAAATACAATATTTTGGAAAAAACATTCCTACGCTTTGGTGAAGGCTTTGAAATATCTCCGAATTTAAATTATGGAATGCATAATAATTTCTTATGTCCCTACAGTGTCTATTAAAGGCACCCTCACATAGGGAGACAACGAAGGTAAGAGAGGCAGATGGATTGCCAACATCCAAGAATATGACATGAGTATCAAGCCTACCAAATTGATAAAGGGACAGGGATTGGACAAAATTTTATCAGAAGAAAATTTTCATTCTCTAGCTATAAACCTATTGGATAACAAGGAAAAATTAGATGTGAAATGTGAGCAGGGAGATATCAACATGGCAACACAAAATATTCAAATGAAATATTTGGTTTTTCAGTAGTATAAATTTGTGGTTCATTATCTATTGTTTATGGAGTTCCCACCAACATTTGATAAGGTAAAATAAAGAGCTTTGAGGCTACAATCACAGAATATTGTCATCTCCAATGGGAAACTATTGGAAAGATCCGGTGGGGATCCTGTTGTTATGTTTGGTGGAAGTTGAAGTTCCTAAGGTCATAGATGAGTTTCATAGTTGTGTGTGTGGGGGACATTATATTTGGAAGGTCACAACTTATAAATTTCTCAAAGATGGATTCTATTGGCCCAAGCTATTTATGAATTTCCATGCACAAGTCATAACCTGTAAAAAGTGTCAAGTCTTTTCTAAAAAAAAAAATCTAGCGCCCCTCCCTTTAATCCTTGTTTTTGTAGATGAACCATTTAATAAATGGGGGATACATTTTATTGGCAAGATCCATCCATCATCTAGTTGGAAAAACAAATGGATACTCACAACAACATATTACTTTGAAAAGTGGGTAGATTCCATCCCTACTAGGAATGCAACTGATGTAGTGGTTATTAAAGTTATGGAGAACATTTTGGCCAGATTTGGGTCACTGATAATGCGCAGGTATTTAAATCAACCATATTTGTCAATTTCTATTAGGATTATAACATTATATTGGGGAATTCCATCACTTATTATCCACGAGGAAACGAGTTAGTAGAATCATCCAACAAAAACTCCGTCATAATACTTAAGAATAACATAGCGCATAATTAAAATAATTAGGACTCTCAAATTAAGTTTGCAATAAGTTGGATAATAGAGTCACCACTAAAATTTCATCTGGGAAATCCCCATTTGAGTTGCTATATGGGACTGGTGTCTTTTTCCCTCCCTAATTGGCTATGTTAGGGGATAAGATTCTACAGGATGTAGAGGAGCAGCGAAACCCTCTAACCAGGAGAATAAATCAGTTGGTTGGATTGCACGAAAATAGGGAACAAGTAACTAAAAATTTAATAAATATCAAGATAATATGAAGGCTATATTTTATAGGAAATCCAAGGAAAAAAATTTTCAGTGAGGGGATCTCATTCTCAGATGGGATGTCTAGAGAGAGGACACAAGAAAACATGGAAAATCCAGGCCCCTGTGGTTTGGATCATTCAGGATAGTTGAATCCAAAGGGAATACTACTTTTTTACTAGAGAACCTGGATGGTGAAGTGTTTGAGCTTCCTGTAAATAGGAAGTTCCTCAAGCACAACTTCCAACATTGAATAATTTCACCTTAATCCATTGTAAATACCAGTAAGCCATTGTACATACCGAAGTGTTCATCTTCACCTTATTTATTTTGATTTGTACCTGAATTAGTTTGACTCCATGCCCAAGTCCAAGGCAATAATCTATAGATTCTCAATGCCTTGCTTGTAAGGCACTATCCCCAGTTGGAGTCGATGTTGTACCCCCCTCATTCCCCATTCTTGAAATTTCTTCATATAGCAGGAGATTCATTCTTATGTATAGAGAAGGATAGATAGAAAAAAGGAAAAGGGTATTAAAATTTATTGCAGAGCTAATAGGCACCTGCATGCACCTTGGGCGTGTAGCCAAAGTGGGATTAAACACCAAACTTAGTGGAAAAATAATGGTCAAAAAAGTAAAGGTAAAATAAAATGAGGGCCCACCTTCATAGTTGTTAATGTAGGGTGTTAACCATCAAGTAGCTACCAAGAAGATCTTATTTAGTATTATACCTACCTAGTCCTAGGAAACTTCTCAGTGGGGTAACTAGCATGGCAGATAAATCGTTGCTAGCACCTAGAATCTCAAAGTCAATTAGGTGGGCTCATCAAATCAACGGTCAATATTGATTCTGGCAGAGTGATGCCCCACTCACAACATCACCCAAAAACCCCACCATAGCATGGGGACCATGCCCACCACCACAATGCCAACTCACCAGGAAATGTTAATAGTCGAGTGCAACACTTGCAGGGCCAAGGGTTTCCTTTCTTTCCCTTCCTGTCTAATATGGTAATGTCACTTATATCTCCCAAATCATTTCCTTACTGCTTCCCCAACACATGTCACCTTATTACGCTCCCTACATATAAATCCTCCACATTAGTTGTTAGTGTTAAAATTTTATTTGCTTCAACAGTGTTCCTATTTCACCCATCTTGTGCCTGACTCCATTTAGGCAAAGGAAAACACAAAAAAACATTGAGCTCCACTTCACCAAGTTGTCACCTACCTCCAGGTAACCTATAAGACTCTCACCATTCAATTCTTGTCAGTATTCTAAAAATGAAGAAACTGTCGCCCAAAACTCAAAATCCCAAGATACTAAACCCTCTAGTCACACAGACCCCTTCATGGACATGGAAGTAGAAATTTGTGATCTCTTCTGATCCTACCACTTTTCATACATTTATTTTTACATATATGTCAGATACTAGAGTGAGGACCTATTCCACGCTATGGAGTCATGGTTTTATCATCATATTTCCTCCATGGTCTTCCACCTCCCTCATTTTATCTCCTGGCTTGAAGCATGCTACGTCGAAGAGTGAAATTGCTTCGTGTCTTCCACTGGTGAGAAAATTCTGGAAGTCACCCAAAAATTAATTCAAAAATCCCTCTTTTACCCACCATCTTCAAATCCTGATAGTTTCATCAATACCACTCTCTTTTATGCTTACAATGGTCTCTCATATCGAGAACAACAAACATTCCTACAACTCATTCTAGCACCCAACCATCAAAACCTCCCCATTGTAAATAATTTCCATGTTTCTACATTCTCAGAAATAGTGCAGCCCATCCTTACCTCCATTTCCTAACTCTTTAGAGAAGAAGAAGCATCCAATGTGAAAAAAGCTGCTATAGGATTTTTGCATATAGTGATGAAACCAAAACTTGTTTTTTACATACCCTCATTTCTGGAAAAATCCATAAAATTCCAGTTCAACAATTTTCCTGTCACCTCTTACTTCAGATATTATTCCTTGCTTCTCTATCTATTTTTGTATACTCATGTGGAAATTTTTGGTATGTAGGCCTGAGCATCATAGATTCCCACAAGCAGAGAAAGGATGTATTTGACTAGGAAAATTCCCTAAAGAAAAAGGAGAATAATGAAGGTTACTCCCAATTCATCTCCAACTACATGGCCACTACATTCACCATCATAAATATATTTCCCCTCCTAGAATCTCGCGTAAGCAAAAGGAAACTAGGCATCGCTATAGATATAATATGGTGGGTGATTGGTATCTACTTAAGGATTACATTGATAATAGGGTCTATGTGCCAAAGCTCCCCCCGTACTGTTTACCTACTTTCATGCCCATGATTTTTTTTTCCCTATAATTTATTAGGAAAAGCCTGCATGTTGATCAGATTCACTTTGTCCCTGAAAATAAGTGTTACATGTTCAAGATGGGAAGGGAAGTAGTTACTTTCATTGTAAATGCTAAACAAACCTTTCAGCAGGTAGAAGACATGTTGAAGGAGCTCAACTTTGAAATGGGAGATGTGTGGCACTATGATCCTCATGAAATGATATCAAGTAGGAGAAAATTCATTAATGCTTCTTCTTATGAACATGAGTATAGAACCATGCTTGAATGGAAAACATACTTATAGGCTTGGCCTATTAATACAAATATGAAAATAGAAACACTAGCCTCATGAGAGAATACCCAGAAGAGAACCCTGGATGGAGACGGAGAAACAAAGATGGAGGAGGATTCATCTAGAAAGAGGGTCAAATTGACTGAAGAAGAAGTAGGGGAGGAAATGGAAACTCAATTGGTAGAAAGGAACCTAGACCAGCCAAGATTCCAGGTATCTCAACAAACTTCAAACTCTACTTCCACAGAGGTTGAAATTCTAGACTCTTTAGGAAGCTCATCTCTAGTGGGCCTCATAGGGGAGGAAGGACAAACAATAGAGAGAAACAGAAGGGAAAAATAAGCAATTCAGCAGAAATTGGCATCACACTCCATCTCTTATCAAACTAGGCTCCTAGATGCCATGGACCTGGAAAGGAACAAAATTAAAGTCTCTTTGTATCACCCTACTACACATTCCTTACCATCAAGGTCACAATTTAGGATTGTATACCTATCAGTGAACATGGTCTGCATCAGGCTTAGAGGATAAAATAAATTGACATAGGCAGGCTTGAGAAATGTTGTACAATAAATTGAGTAAAATTTCTTTCACTGTCACCAAAGCAAAGAAGCTATTGGAAAATGATGCCATCAAGGTTAAGCTAGAAAAGGCCAACTCAAGGGCCCTCCACTTGCAGAATGAATCCTTTAAAGAAAAAAATTATCAAGCTAGTGGAAAATCCAAATGAAAATGTTTTTGTGGAAACCATTATTCAAAGCTCACAGTCTGAAATTCAAGAGTTAAGGAAAAAGCTCAAAATCTCTACAAGTGAGCATGTGAAGTCCAAAAAGTTGGCCCTAGTGAAGAATGGAAAAAAAAAAAAATCTTAGCTAAGGAGTTGATAGAAAGAAAGGGTTAGGTGGTAGTCCTCAAGCAATAGGTGGCTGATCTCCAGTAAAAAATTGATTCCCACATCTATGTTTTTGTTGTGCTATCAGATCCAAAAAATCCCACAAAAATATTGACTAAGGCCCTCAAATAGTTATAGTTGTTCGAGAATGAGCTTAAGAAGGTGAAAATTGATTTTGAGAGTGCTCAACGTACTCTCACACAAAAGGAGAAATAGTTGGATATAGCTCAAATAAATGCAGAACAAGTCAAAAACAATTTGATTGGTTTCCAATGACAGGATCATAGAGTTGAAGGACAGATTAAGAGGGAATATGGGCCTTATTGAGGCCAACCAATTAATCTGGGAAGAAATCATATCTGAAATGTAGTACATCTGGGAGCACGTCACCTTAGTAGCAGAGTAGAAGATCACCATCAAAGATATGAAATATTTCATCAGGTCTGCCAAAGAGGAGGATGTCACAAATGCCAAGACAATTGAAAATATTATCAGGTACCTCAATGAAAATACTACAAGTGAATTGAGGACATTGGATGTTGTTTACAGGACATGGGAAATCATGGAAATTTTCAAGATGGTTTAGAAAGAAGCATCCAGAGCCAAATTTGAGCATTGCTTAAGTGGTTTATTAAAATTTGTGGTTGCCTTCGTTTGATTTTTGATAGAAGGATGAGAGATGGGTTTCCCAGTTGTTGGGATGCCTTGGGGAAATATCAACAAACATTAGGAGTGGAAAAGAGCAAGACAAAATCTTCTCATGAGAAAACTCCCACCCTCAAAGGGAAAAATATAGTTAATTTTCTTAGGAGATATTTCCAGCTTCTTTGGATGGTGAGAATTTTTTTCTTTGAAAATAAAAATTACATTGAGATGAGTATCTTGAAGGTAACATATCAGTACTACTTTCGCTCTCATTTTACAAACCCAACTCTATGGAATAAGTGTGACCATGAACTGGTTAATCTACCTCAAGTTAAAATCATCAATCTTGGGTCCCTCCCACTAGAACCATCAAGCCAACAATGAAGATATTTTTTTGTGTGAATCATGACATATCGTGATATTTGATGTCTTGTAAATATTATATTTCAATAATGTAATCAAATATGTTATATGATAATTAGGATAGTTGTGCTAGTAGCATGCTCGAATAGTTTAGTCAGTAGGAAGTTATGAGAAGATCAAGAAGGAATAGTTTGTAAGACGTACTCGTCTATGAGACCCTATAAAACTACTTAGGAGATTCATTAAAGAGGTTTCGAAATTTTGGGTTCCATGGGCAACTCTAAACTGTGAATTTTGCAATTGTTTGATGAACCGTAGATGTATGCTCTTTTTGTGGATTAACAAAGAAGTTATTGTGATTCCAAATGCATGAAATGTGTAGTATGTGATATTTCCTTAGTTTATTTTCTTATTTGTTTCTTTCCTCTTAGAAGGTGTGTCATTGTAGCTGTTGGATTTAATCTCAAAGTTATGGATTCATCTATGTCAAATTTTGATGAAGGATTCATGTGATGTATGAGGTCTAATGTCCTTACTATGTGTCCTTAATATGTGCTCCATTCCCTCTATATTTTCATTTACATTATCTATTTTATTATTTTTTTGTTGAAGTTTGATGCCTGGATTCTGAAATCAGTTCTCTATGTTAAATTTCTCTTCCTTCATGCAAGTAAATCAGTTCTTCTTTCATTGATACTATAACGACCAACTTAACTATATGTTTCTGCAAGTAGGCCACCAAATTTGAATTTTAAGTGTTATAAGAGATAATTCAATGTGTCTTATGATCGAATCTGCCTTTGGAAGAGATATTTGAACCAATTTTAATTCATAATGTGTTTGAAATGTTGGATGCTAACGATAAACCCTTCAAACACTCTAAGATGTCTAAGGCACTAAACTCTCTCGACCCAGAGGTTGCCTCTAGGAGCACCAACAATTATTATAGACTTTTGCAATATTAATTGAGTTTTAAAGATCATCAATAATATTATTTGGATCATATTGATAAGGGGGGAGTGAATGTAACCAAATTTATTATAGACCGTTATATTCTTCCATAGCACAACCTCTATCTTTCAATACCATTTGGCCAATTTTTGTGGGAAATTTGGGCCACAATTTTCAAGAACTTGGTAACTCCATTTAAAGCAGTATTATTGGAAATTTCGCTGATGGATAATATGTATTGAATTAATCGAGGAAGGACATGAGGTCCTAATTCACTTCCTTATATTCGAATGTAATAAAAATTTTCATCAATGAACCAATCCCATATTTGAGATAGTGCGGATTGGACTTCATTGTTCACCCTAGGTGGAGTCTTTCAAAACAAGACCTCATAAAAATAGAACATAACATTATCACAGATATCATAAAAATTGTTCTTGTATCTACTTTCCCAGAGGATAGAACAAAAATGTTGAATCATTTGTGAATGGTTTAGAGAGTAACTCCATTCCATTAACTGGAAAGGGACTATTGCAATAGTAACATCCATAAGGTATATTGACATAAAGAAACCTTGATTGAAACTCGCAAGTGCAGCTAAAGAAAGATTAATTTCTTTTGATATAGTTTGAGACAAAATATCAACATAATTAAATCTTGTTGATTATTTAAAGTTTGAGTAGATGAGTGGAACCAATTATACTTTACAATTTTCATGATGAGGTTCACCATGTAATCTTGCAAGCATTTTAATCATGAATACCCGAGGGATTTCGAAAAGATCTATTGGAAAGTATTTTCCTATTTTTATTTTAGCACCTTCAGTGTCGTGTAGTCATTTCTTGATAACTAAGGCATAATCCCTATTCTTCTTACTTAGAACATTATTTTGGAAATCATTCAAAAATTTTGTATTCAAAATAATTTCAGAATAATTAAGCTTATAGATGTACCTAAGAAATAGCTTCCAAGAATTAATCACATTTTGATTATGGTCAACAATAGAGGAAGTTTGAACATGATCTTTATAGATAATCTAGCTTACCATGTCGTAATATGGAAGCATGGTTGCTCCGATAGCAATTTTGTGCAATTCAGTCTGCTTAATTGCTTCGTATTCCACAACTCTATCGAGTGAATTATCATCTGAATTTCATGTTTGTTCCATTAATTATACTCAAAGAAATCATAGATTTATTCCCATGGAACAAAACTTGCATATCTGCTCTTGTAAGTTGTGTCGGATATAAAATATGAATTTAGATCTCTTTCATCAAGCATTGGGGGCTCTATTGCTTTCATTTTCATTTTGATGTTCTAGATTGTAGGCCTATAAGATTGTGTTTTGCCCATTTTCCCATTATACATATAAATAACAATGAAAAAATGGTAAGATATAATAATTACATAAATTTGAAACGTGAATTTAAAGAAGAAATAGACTAATACTTACCAACAGAGCTTGAAATTATGAACAATTAATATCTCTTTGATAGAAAAATGAGAAAATGCATGTAGAGCTTAGGGAATAACTTAGAGCGTAAATTTTAGAATACAACGTTGTAATGAGTTTTTGAAAAACTAAAAGGTCAACTTCTTAAAAAAATTATGGAGTTAATAACCTACAACCGCGAGAGATAAACATTAAGTCTCGATAAATTCTATTTTAAATAACCAACTTTCTGTCATTTTAAATCATTAGAGAACATAGTAGAGTGATCAAATGATTGGATTGCTTATTGATTTAACATTTAAACTGACATCAAATGAACCATATACCAACTTGTTAAAATGATTATCTTTATTAAAAAAATGTGAATAAAAATGAATGCATTAAGTCAAAATAAATAAGAATCTCACTCTCAAGAGATGAGATTCAGGAGTCTTGATATTTGGGAGTCGAGATAGTTAGTAGTCGAGAGTCGAGAGAAAAATATAAGAAAAAATTGAAAATTTTGGAAGGTCTGAAGTTCAAAAGGTCGGAAAGTCGAGAGGACTTAAAAGGAAAGTTTAAGCGAGTAGACCGACCTCCAATCTTGATCTGTATGAGATCTTAATGAAATTGTGCTTGAGGGTTTATAAATTGCAAGTGTTAAAACTGAGTTTTATGAGCCTTTATGTTAAATTTTTAAACACATAAAGCATGTATTTGAAACTCTAAAATAGAAGAAACAACAGAAAAATACACCATAAAAATAACCACAACACAACAAATGATGAAGGAGTTCTCCCCTCCTGGGGTACTTCTCTTTGGTCAAGCTTCTAATGGCTTGGCCCTCTTTCATTATGCTCAATATGGTGATTACATACATTTACAGTGCTCAAATGGCTTCAAAACATGTTCCATCAGCTCCAGAACTGTAAACAAATGCCTTTCTAGCCTCTTTCTGCTCCAAAATTGATCAAAAACTGAACAAGTTATGAGCCTCCCTACTTTTGCTACTAATCGCACCACAGATTCCCCAAATCCAAAACCGTCCCACAAATTCACCCTGAATTTCTCTAAAGGAGCGAAAATTTCGTGGATTTTCAGGTGAAACAGTTAAAATTCCCAATAATGCCTAAAGCCTAAATATTAAACCATTACAATCGGCACATTAAAAAAAAATTAATTAAATATTCGGTGGTGGGACCTCCGCCTCCATCGCGTTGGTGGTTCCCGTCGGTAGTCATATGCTCATACAATATGGGGGGGTTGGGGCTAAGACCTGGCCCCTTACCCCAACCTCCGCCATACATCAACCTTAAATATAGGTTCACGACCATGGTTTAACAATGAGTAATGGTGGTCTGATGGCTAGGCGGTGCATTGTTTAGAGAGAGGTATAGTGTTTGAACCCGCCGGAGGCTAATTTGGATTGAAAAAATATTTTTGGTGTCCCCCGTGCTACCACGTGGTGGCCTTTGGTTGGGCCAAGTGGAAGCATGTGGTTGGCCACCAACCAACCAATACAAAAATGCCAACAAGCAATAATAGAAATTGGACAATTTTACAACAAGATTGTTCCAATTCCCATTCAACCATGCCTAGTCAACCTTGACCAATCAACCATGCTCAGTCAGCTGTACATACTACTCACTAAGCAGCCTGCACAATTTTTCCAAAATTTGTCTATTTGGGAAAACAAACAGAATGTGTTTCTGGGAGTATAAGATGTCGATTTTCCGCGAAACGAGTTGCACAAGATTTATAACAATGAGATCTATGCAGTAATTCAGGTTCCATACCATTCCAACAACTTTCATTTTTTAGCATAATTTTGAGCACCTGATCACTCCTACCCATTGGAATATTTTAGACCCCAAAAGATCACTTTCAGTTGTTCAGTAGATGAGGGTACAATTCCATCACCTTTCCAATCTCTATCCATTTGGATTTGCTTGTATTTTTAACTTTGAGCCCCACACGAAGGTACTCCACATTCCCTCGTTTTGAACACCAAGTTCTTCCATCAAGAATGGTGTCTTGTTGTAGTTCATCAAGATATTTAGGAGAAAAATACTCAATAGAAGGAATCTGAAAATTTTCTCCTTGATATTCAATCAAAGGTGGCTCATACAACATTAAGTTCTCAACATTAACGAAAACATAAATTTGCATATATGAAGGAAAATCCAACCTGAAGGCATTCTCACCAATCTTTTCTAAAATTATGAATGGACCATCTCGAATTGGTTTCAATTTTTTACCTTCTCCTTAAAGCCTTTCTTTGCTATTGTGAAGAAAAACTTCATCACCGACTTGGAATTTTATATATACACAATGCTTATCATGCCTTGTTTTGTACTTGACTTGGCTCTCTTCCAGTTTTTCTTGAACTGCTTGATGTACCAATTAGATTTTTTCAATGAACCTTTTAGCTTTTTCTATGTCACTATGACCATCAATATCAACATCCTTTCCAAAAACGAAATCCAAAGGATATTTAGGAAAGTATCCCAAACATGTCTCAAATGGAAATGTTTTAACATGTCTCAAATGGAGATGTTTGAGTTGAAGGGTGCTTGGCCTGGTTGTAAGCATGTTGAATATAGTGTAGGTTTTCATCCCACAACTTAGGATGCTTACTGCAATAACCGCGAAGAAGATGTATCACCATCTTGTTCACCACCTCTGTTTGACCATCTATTTGTGGATGAAATGTTGTACTCTTTTTCAATTTTGTGTCCATGAATCCCCACAAGATTGACCAAAAATTCCCAACAATGCGAGAATACCGATCACTAACAATGGATGTGGGCAATCCAAAATGCCTCCAAACATTCTAAAATAATAACTGAGCAGTTTGTTCAGCTGTAATTTTATTTTTACATGGAATTAAAATACACATTTTGCTGAACCTATCCACAACTACAAAAACATAATCATGATTCCTTTTTGACATAGCAAGACCTCCAAAAAACTCCATAGAAACACTCTCCCATGGACAAGAAGGTACTAGAAGTGGTGTGTACAATCCTAACTTTCTATTTCTAGGATTACTGACAACACATAATGAACAACCTCTAATAAAATGTGACACACTTTCAAGCATACGAGGCCAATAACAATACCGCTATAGATGTGCCACCATATTACTTACATCGAAATGACCAACAAGAAGAGAAGTGTGTGCCTCTCTTACAATGTTGACTCTTTCTCCCTGTGGAATAAAAATCTTACCAATATGGTACAAAAAGTTATCATGCATGTGATAATCCAATTCCTCGACTTGGTTCCCTTGACTTAAAGTTGCATATACATCTTGAAAATCACTATCTAAAGAATATTGTTCAACATAGCTCTCATCCAAAGCCGAATATGCCTAAGAATAGTAGCAACACTAACAATAGGCCTAGAAATCACGCCAACAACTTTATTGTAGATACCTTTCTTACACATTATCACCAAGTGGAATTGTTGAAGAAATCCCATCCATCAAAAGTGCCTTGATTTCTGCAACTTTGTTTGTGATTGCAAGCATTGAAATGGTTGATGATCATTATGAATTATTTTTTCCTTGCCCATCAAGTAGTGTTTCCAATTTTTCACACTTTTCACCAATGCATACAACTCCTTGTCATATGTAGGATAGTTAATCACTACACCATTAAAATTTTTCGAATGAAAACATATGGGCTTACCATGTTGCATGAGGACTGCACCCATGGCATAGTCACTAGCATCAATTTGAATCTCAAAGGACTGTCTCAAGTCTAGAAGTGCAAGTACTGGAGCTGAACTAATCTTTTATTTCAATGCATGAAATGCCTTTTTTTGTCTACCTCCCCACTAGAACAACTGCTTCACACTTTTCAATGCATGCAATGGATCTGCGATAGAAGAGAAGTTAGCAATAAACTTCCTCCAATATTGGGTTACTCCCAAAAAACTTGCTACCTTCGTAACAGTTTGATCAGGAGATCATGTCCAAGTTTTTTAAAAAGTGCCCAAAAATGAAAGTGCTCAGAAGTGGTTGTAATATAAATGACCGGAAAGGTCTCATCGCTGTGATTTTGGTGCCATGAATAGTTCTCAAAACCGAGGTCGTATGCAGAAGTTATTGAGGTATGAAAATGCTGAGTAAACTCCAAAACAGGACTTTTGACTTTGTTTGACTTTAGACATTTTAGCAAAAAAATTATTATTATATTTAAAATTAATTTTTATTATTTTGGTGGAAGCCAATAGAATGGCGCCACGTGGCCTACCCGAAGGCTACCACGTGGCCCCAGGCTTAAGGCAAAAGGTTAATATTTTTTGGATTAGCCCAACACCATGGGAAATCTGCACGAAAGCTCAGGTTGGACAATCTCTGCACGTTAATTCGGGCCCGAACTACATGCAATCTGGGCAAGCATGAATGGATAGTTGGGTTGGGCAGCCTCTTTGTCATCCAAAAAAATTTCACGACTTCACAGGATTCGAACGTGGGTGGTTGGGCCGCTAACCCACAAGCCCGACCGGCCCGCCTCCATGGTAGTTCTTAAACACTATTGGAGCCGTCATACTTTATGTTTTTGTGTTGTATTCCGGTAGAAAAATAAAAGGGGCTAGACCTCAGGGCCAGCCCCGACTCCACATGAACGCTCGCCTGCGACTGGGAGCTCATACAACAAACCTTATCCGCGAAGGGTGACAGTTAGCGGCATTTCCACATGTGAACACAATGGCTAACCACCACATTAAATGTTACCGCCAGATTTGGAGCAGGTCTGCCTTTTTCGAAGACTGGCCAAAATTAGAGCAGTTAACTGGAGTTTCTCCAGTTTTGGAGGAGGTTTTCAAGGGATATTGGACAAAATTTGTTTTTTCCATAACTCCTTCATTATTCGACCAAATTGGGTGCAAAAATAGTCATTTTCGAATATATCGGACCTTTTGGACTCAATGGAGCATCTTTCAAAGCCATCAAAGAGCTTGGAAGCAATTTTTTGCTTCAATGAAGTTCAAGGGGCCATAAGGGCCACCAGGAGGAAAAATCATTTTGAGGCCTAGCCAGGGGAGCTAGAGGCCTTATCCAGAGATCCAATAGTCAAAATTGGATATTTGAGATGTTTTTAATTTTATGAGATGGTTTTTAGGGCCTGTAGAGAACTTTATAAAGCCGAAAATCTTCAGTAAAGTTCCAAGCGCCATTAGTGCCAGCTTTTGCCAGCAGTAGTGCAGGGCCTAGCGAGAACAACTAGAGACCATATGTAGCGAACCAGTAGTAATTATTCGTTGTAAAAAAGAATTATGAATCTAATGGTAGAGGTTTTAGAATTTTGAGGACTTCTAGAGGTCGAAAACCCTGTAGAGAAGTTTTCAGTGACCCTAGTGCCAGCAGGTGCCGACAGGTGTTGGAGGTGAAACCGAAGCAGCCGGAGGCAATTTTTGATGAATGAATAGTATATATTGACTATTTCAGACATTTTGGAACCAATGAAAGTGGTTTTAGAACATTTTTAGAACTTCTAGAGCTCGAGAATCTGATGTGAAGTTTTGGGTAGCCCTGGGCAAACCGTGGAGGATAACCTAGTTTGGGGATGCAGTGCTTGATTTGAGCAATTTATCAGTTGATATTTGGTGTATGATGTGTGATAGATACATCCAGATTGGTTTCAGTGACAGAAACAGAATTTTGAAGGAGTTTGTGCCATTTAGATGCTCAGAGTAGCTCAGAGTACCAACAAAAGGAATCGTGTCAAAGGGAGCCTAAAGTTGTTTGCAGAGTTTGGACAGCCATGAGAGGGATATAGATGGTATTATCAGCCCTTTGGATCAGTTTAGTATCCATTTGAATTAAGTGCGGAACTTGTAAAAGAAACCTTACCATAATCCCAAAGAGCCGAGTCAAGATGACAAAGCTCAAAGGAGACGTAGCCCACAAAATTCGGGTGAACTCCTAGATTAATTTTGCTGTTGTGTTCAAATGTTTTATTTCTGAATTATGTTGCTATTATACATGTTAAATTTCAGAAAGAAAAAATGAACTTAAGACACATAAACAGTTGAAAATTCATACACCACTTTCAAGCATAAATTATGCATAATGTCAAATACAAGCTAGATCATTTAATTGTTAAATTGAGTGGGAAGTTCTTGAAATACATAAAAATTTATACAGACCATTTTCAAATCAGGTTGGTATTGGAGCTCTTGGTTTCTTGATTTACAGAGAAAAATATTGCTTAAGATTTTTCTTGTATAACTTGAAAGTTGTTTAAACAGTGTAAAAGATTGATTGTTTTACTGTTTTCAAACTGACTGTTGTTTGAAGTTTGTTGGAGGTGAAGGGATAGCTACTGATTAGCTAAGTCCTGGAGAGGAAAAAAAGGAAGAAAGGGCTGAAGGCATATTCCTTACCCCAAAGGACCTCAAGGTCACCCTTGGAACACAAACCCTCTTTACAATTGTTTGTTAAGAAGCTCTTGGAGTTTGTTTGTTGTTTGGCTTCTTGAATAAGAGTTTGTCTCTACAGCCATTTGGTTTAAAAAAGCTTTGTCATTTTTTTTGAAATATTTGTGAACTTTTTTGAAGTTAATTTTGTTCATTGACATCATAATGACAACTTCTACAAGTGAGGTTTCCTCCTTCACAAGATTCTTCGATGAAGATATGAAGCGTGAATTTATTATATTGAAGGACATGGTGCATATTCTGTTTGAAGATAGAAGAGAAAGCACTAAACTTCGTGAGAAATTGTTTTCCATGAAGCAAGAGAAGGAAGAAATTCTTCAAATATTGCATGATATGGACATGCATCTCCATCAAGCCCAAGAGGCTTTGACCAAGAACATGTGTGAGGAAGAGGTAATCCACTCTAATTTGTCTTAAGTTTCCTCTTTAGAAAGATGTGTTGGTTATTTCGAAAAGCATATGAGAGGTATAGGGTCCAATTTAATGATTAAAATGGGCTATGAAGGCACGAGTTTATGCAAGCATGCACAAGGCATGGTTGATCCTATTTTGGTTGAGGAACGACCCAAGAATCTTGGTCTTGGTTATGTGCAATTTAATGGCGAAGACTCCAAAACCATGAAAGAATGTGAGGCAACTTCAAAGAGAACTTTTGTTCCAAGTTCTAGGATGAAAATATGTCAAATTTGTTTCCAAGATGATTACCATTGCTTTAAGTCTTTTTCGCAGCACAAGAGGTATAAATCTCCCCATGATCAATATGATTGTGTTTCTGCAAGGCATGATAATTTTGCATGCTTAAATGGAAGAAATATTTTTTGTACATATTGTGGTCGATTTAACCATGATGTTTCGAGATGCTGGATGAGGAAGAAAGCATACAGGAAACAGATGAGGCAAAGGCAACTTTCAAAGGAGGTGCATAAGATTTGCACATATTGCCAGAAGAGGGCACATGTTGTTTCCCATTGTTGGACTTTGCATCCAACTAGTCGTCCCAAGCACATGCAGCAAGAGGAAAAAAAGACTAGCGAAGGTGGAAACAAGGATTCTATTATTGATGTGAAAACGGAAGTTTCACATGAAGAAGAGTTTCAACCGCAAAAGCCGCCATGGAAGTGGCTTGGTAAGAAGTGGATGGACTTCTTAACACAGTAAGACATATTCCTTTGTACATATGTCAATTTTGGTTGTATGCATGTATTTTATGTTGTAATATTTTGTTTGTTTGAGCCACCTTGGATCATTTATCAAGGCAGCGATGTTCAGTTTCCTTTTGCAAATTTCTCGCCAGAAATTTCTGAGTGAGTGCAAGAAAGACAGTTCTAGACAGGAGGACAAGCGCATCTAGGAAGGGAAGTGTCAATTTCTTTCTAGTTGTGGTTCAAAGTCACTAGCCACGCAAGGCAAGTCTTTAGAGGCTGAAGAGAAGAGGGTGTTGTACTCTCATCTACTATACAGATCAGTATATCAGTATTTTGGGGCCCAAAAGATTCTCAGTGGGGAGGTGTGATTAGGATATCATGTCCAAGTTTTTAAAAAAATGCCAAAAATGAAAGTGCTCAGAAGTGATTACAATCTAAACGAACGGAAAGGTCTCGTTACTTCGATTCTAGTGCCATGAACGGTTCTCAAAACTGAGGTCATATGCATAAGTTATTGAGGTTTGAAAACGCCTAGTAAACTCCAAAACATGACTTTTGACTTTGTTTGACTTTAGACATTTTAGCAAAAAAATTACTATTATGTTTAAAAGTCATTTTTATTATTTTGGTGGAAACCAATAGAAGGGTGCCATGTGGCCTTCCCAGAGGCTTCCACATGGCCCCAAGCTTAAAGGCAAAAGGTTAAATTTTTTGGATTAGCCTGACACCATGGGCACTCTACACGAAAGCTCGGGTTGGAAAGTCTTTGCACATTAATTCAGGCCCGACCTGCACGCAATCTGGGCAAGCCTGAACGGCTAGTCGGGTTGGGCAACCTCTTTTTCATCCAAAAAAAAATTCATGACTTCGTAGGATTCGAATGTGGGTGGTCCGGCCGCCAACCCACAGGCCCGACCAACCCACCTCTGTGGTAGTTCTTAAACACTACAGGCATCGGCATACTTTATGTTTTTTCGTTGTATTCTGGCAGAAAAATAAAATGGGCTAGCCCTCAGGGCCAACCCCGACTCCACATGAACACTCACCTGCAACTGGGGGTTCATACAACAAACCTTATCCGCGGAGGGTGACAATTAGCGGCATTTTCGCATGTGAACACAATGGCTAACCACCACATTAAATGTTACTGGCAGATTTGGAGCAGGTCTGCCTTTTTCGGAGACTAGCCAAAATTAGCACAGTTAACTAGAGTTCCTCCAGTTTCAGAGGAGGTTTTCAAGGGATATTGGACAAAATTTATTTTTGCCATAACTCCTTCATTATTCGACCAAATTGGGTGTAAAAATAGTCATTTTTTACTATCTCAGACCTTCTAGAATCAATGGAGTGTTGAGATTGCAACAAGATGATGAGCTTAGTGGAAAGGAGTCGCCTTCACTAAGTTGGCCCATAGGCTATTTTTGGCGCAAAGTCTATTTTTAGACTCTGTCTATTTTTAGACTATGTCTATTTTTAGACATATGGATCATGTTCTATGAGTTGCAGGATGCTATTTTTGGATGGTTGGTCAAGTCAGAAAAAATAGATGGACTTATATTTTTAGACATACTGGGCAGAATCTATTTTTAGATTGCCAGTCTAAAAATAGATATGTCAAATATTATTAGCTCTTAATAATATTTAGACTATAAACATTATCTTATTCTCTTGGAGCACTTCACTTAAGTGCACAGATGTGGCACAGCAATTGACAGAAGGAATTACGCTATTCCCGAGGGTTAAGTGGAGCTATTGCATGAAGACTTCAGTTAGAACTCATGTGAGAGAGTTTGATGGAGTTGATTGAGGAAGTTGATGGAGTTGTGTTCAGTTTAACTGAGTTAAACATAGTTGAGCTAGTTGTATCTAGTCTAACTGATTGATACACTAGTGAGAGTGGTGTGAATTAATTCACTAATTAATAACTCATTAATCAACTAAATAATACATCAATTAACTTTAGTGCATGGACAGTTTCAGTGGAGACCAGTGGAAAGATAGGTGAAAGAGCAGTGTGACTATCAGTTGTGACTATATTGTCAGTATTTGGTAACACGAGATAGGTAGGTCATGAGACAGGCAAGATAAGTTGTGGTTTATCTATTTAATGAAGCCATCCCATAGCATTGATAATGCAACAGAGTCCTGCCATCAAGTGGCAAAAGATTGAGCATGTGTTTCTACAGATCTGAGCTTGTTTAGTGTGTAGTGATAGGAGATTGTACTGAGAGCTTGTGAGGAGCTTTGTGCAATGATTGTTACATGATCTCTATAACATATAATATACAGATAGTTGGGGGTTTTCTGCTTTAAGGTTTCCCATGAAATACTGTGTTCATATGTGTGATTGTTTATGGTTTTAATGTGCGCATGCGATTGTTTTTATTTCCGCAATTAATGATCAATGGTAGAAGAGATTCTGTATTGTGCATGAAGTTAAAATAGTGTGTGATCAGAAGAATCTCGGTGAATAATATATCAGTTATTCAAATTTATACATGGTATCAGAGCGATATTGATCATTGGAGCAATTGCAAAACATTGAAGCGGTCGAGTTTTGTGCTGGTGGAATTCGAATTTGCAGCAGTGTTTTCTTGGTGTCAAAGTTGAGATGTCTTTCAATGGATTGCGATTGGAGTATGCCCTTGAGGGCATCTCAAATTATATTGCATGGAAGAATAGGATGGAGGCGTTGCTAGATGACAATGGGTTGAAGGAGTTCATAGATGCAAAAATTCCAAAACCTGCTTCTAGCGATGTTGCCGCACTTGACGCATGGCAAAAGAAGACAGCAAAGTGTTGAAGGATTCTGTTGGAAGGTGTGAAGGATCACATAGTATCCAGCCTTCATGGTAAGACTTCCCCATTCTTGATGTGGAAAGCTTTGACAGATTTATTTCAAAGCAAGAGCGACCAGAGGAATTTGGCGCTCAAGGATAGACTCAGAAACATAAAAATGGAGAAAGGCGACAGTATGCCCAAGTACCTCACGAAGTTAATCCAATGCAGGGATGAGCTGGGAAGTGTGGGGGTTACTTTTGATGACAAGGACTTGGTGATCTTGGCTCTCCTTGGGCTTCTGAAGAGTTTGCATTCCTATCAGGACTTTGTCAATGGTCCGGAGAAATTACCAGGATGGGAGCGACTTTGGTCGGATCTTGTGCAAGAGGAGATAAGGCGGAGTACCAGGGACGGATCTTCATCAAAGAACTCTGATGAAGAGAACTGTGCTTTGTCTACCAAAGCAAAGAAGAGGAAGAGCAAGAAAGCTTCTCAATCCAGTGTGAAAGGCAAGAAGCAGGACATGTCCAAGGTGAAGTGCTTTCACTGTCACCAACACGGACATTACGCCACAAATTGTCCACAGAAGAAGAAAAATAAGCAGGTTGTTGGGACTGCAACTGGAGAGGCCTTAGCCTCACAGTTTGAGCTGTATTTTTCACTGATCGCATGATTGGTCTCAAGTGTGACGGGTTCAGTGTGGTTTCTTGACAGTGGTGCATCTTTTCACATGACAGGAGATAGAGATTTGTTTACCGATCTGGATGAGAAAGATATTGGAGTGCACATTGAGATGGGCGATGATGGTAGATACAGTGCGACCAGTATCGGTACCATTTCCTTTGAGAGGGAGTCTGGTAAACCCTTAGTATTGAAGGAAGTGATGCATGTTCCAGGATTGAAGAAGAATCTTATCTCTGTGGCGACGTTAGAAGACAAGGGATATGATGTTGTCTTTAGCGAGGGAAATGCTTTCATGCGCAGTAAGGCAACTAGTGAGACCCGGAGGATAGGGGTTCAAGTTAAGAACCTTTATCAATTGCAGGTAGATGTCTGCACAGCAATGGCAGGCAAGGCAGAAGGAGTGGTGAGCCGAGATGATGGCGAGTTGTGGCACAGAATATTGGGCCACCTTCACCATGGAGCTTTGAAGATACTGCAGCAAATTTCTATTGGGCTTCCTAAGGGTACTCTTGCACAGTCAAATCAGTGAAAGGGATGTACCTTCGGAAAATTTTTGAAAGTCACCTTTCACGAGAAGGATATTCACGCCACGACGATCCTTGAGAGAATTCACACATATGTGTGTGGACCTTTCTCAGTAGCTTCGACAGCAAAGCACAGGTATTATGTGATATTTTTTGATGATTTTTCTCGTAAGTGTTGGATCTTCTTCATGCAAAAGAAGAGCGAGACATACTCAAAGTTCTGTGAGTTCAAGGCACTAGTTGATAAAGAATCGGCGAAACAGGTGAAGGCTCTTAGGAGCGACAATGGTGGTGAATTCATCTCTTGCGAATTCAAGGACTTTTGCAGCGCAGAAGGAATTCGAAGAGAGCTCATAGAACCTCATAACCCACAGCAGAACGGGGTTGCTGAGCAGAATAACAGAATGATCGTGGGTGCTGCACAGGAAATGTTGCATGATCAGGCCTTCCCATACACTTGTGGGCTGAGGCATGCAATACTGCAGTATATGTGCAGAACCATTGTCCTCACATGATACTTGGCATGAGTACACCCGAGGAGGCGTTTTCTGGTAAGAGACCTGATATTTCCCATTTGAGGATTTTTGGTTCACCTGTTTACATTCATGTGATGAAGGATGCCAGGAAGAAGCTGGAGCTGACTGTAGAGGTTGGGATATTTGTGGGGTACATTGATACACCCCACAACTATCGTGTGTATTTTCCAGACAGTCGCAAGACTATTGTGCGACGAGATATCAAATTTCATGAGGAGAAAGCCATGAAGTGTTCGCTTGAGAGGGAGCCACACTTGCATGCAGATGAGGAGCTATTAGTTCCTAAGGATGAGCCTTAGGATGTGGATCAGCCACAAGAGGAGGCTCATGGAGTGGAAGAGACCACTCAGGTAGCGCCAACCATCAGAGGGTGGAAGCGCACCATAGAAGCTGAGCGATTGGCTCAAGATGCAGAGAAGGTTGTAGGAGCACCTACATCACAGCGCAAACAGAGACAGTCACCTGACCGGTATACTAGATACATGGCTCTTATGAGTAAGTGTATCGTGACAGAGCCATCCTCTTTCGAGGAAGATGTGGAGGACCCCACATGGGTAGATGCCATGGTGGAAGAGTATGATTCGATTGTCAAAAATGGGGCGCATGGGAGATTGTCCTTGAGGCTGTGAGGGGGAAATCGTTGTGGGTCTTAGATGGACGGCTGTGCGCAAAGTAACCGATCGAGTGTGGAGAAGTACAAGGAAAGATTTGTTGCCCGAGGCTTTTCGCGCATTGAGGGGATCGATTATGAGGAAACCTTTGCACCTGTCGCAAGGTATTATTCCATACGGACGATTCTTGCTCTCTCAGCGCAGATGGGGTGGCACATTCATCAGATGGATGTGAAGACTGTGTTCTTCAATGGGGTGATTGAGGAGGAGGTGTACATAGATCAGCCCGAAGGTTTCGAGATCTTTAGTAGCGAGTCGCATGTGTGCAGGATCAAGAGAGTGTTGTATGGGTTGAAACAAGCACCTCGTGCTTGTTACACATGGATAGACAGTTATTTCACCGGACTTGGATTCTCCAAGAGTGAGGCGGATCCTAACCTGTACCAGATTTTGGTGGAGGGGAAGTTGCTGATCATTGTACTGTATGTAGATGATCTGATTTTGACAGTGATGAACTCGTTGATACACTCATGCAAGGCCGACCTTGCAAAGGAGTTTCGTATGAAGGACTGGGCTCTCCTTCATTATTTCCCTGGGATTGGAAATTTGGCAACAAGAAGCTGATAAGTTGTTTGTTTTTGAAAAAGGGGTATGTCTGGAGATACTGGAGAAGTTCAAAATGCATGGCTGCAAGCCTGTTGATACTCTTCTTCCTGGTGGTTGGAGGAAGGAGGATGCTACTTCAGCGTAGGTAGTGGATGCCACTGTTTATCGACATTTGGTGGGGTCACTTATGTATCTATTCAATACACGACCCGACATATGCTATGCTATTAACTAGCTTTCTCAAGCTATGGTTAAGCCTACCAAGCTCTTTTGGAAGGCGTGGAAGCATGTATTGAGATATCTCATAGGCACATCGAGATATTTATTGTGGTATAGACAGTCAGATGAGGTGACTGCACGTGGTTTCATGGATGATTGGGAAGAGCCCAAATCTGACGTAGCATAATATCCGAGGACTTTCAAGACGCACGTACAACGCTTCTTTGGTATAGTAGTAAAGCGCAGATCCGTGGCACTCAGTTCAGCAGAGGCAGAGTATATGGCAGCGAGTTTGGCTACATGCGAGGCTATATGGATGAGGAAGATCCTGGTCGAGTTGTTCGGTTCACACTTAGATCCTACTGTGATATATTGTGATAATCAGAGTTGCATCAAACTCTCGGTTAATCCAGTATTTCATGATAGATCTAAACACATTGACATCCAGTATCATCATATCAGAGATTGTGTGCAGCGGAAGATCATGTTACCTTCATACATTCCTACGGAGGATCAGGATGCTGATATCTTGACGAAGGCGCTCACCAGGAGCAAATTCGAATACCACAGAGGCAAGATAGGGGTTGCAGATAATCCATATCTTGTTGAGAGGGAGTGTTGAGATTGCAACAAGATGATGAGCTTAGTGGAAAGGAGTCGCCTTCACTAAGTGGGCCCACAGGCTATTTTTTGCGCAAAGTCTATTTTAGACTATGTCTATTTTTAGACATATGGATCATGTTCTATGAGTTGCAGGATGCTATTTGTGGATGGTTGGTCAAGTCGGAAAAAATAGATGGACTTCTATTTTTAGACATACTGGGCGGAATCTATTTTTAGATTGCCAGTCTAAAAATAGATATGTCAAATATTATTAGCTCTTAATAATCTTTAGACTCTAAACATTATCTTATTCTCTTGGAGCACTTCAGTTAAGTGCACAGATGTGGCACAGGAGCTTATAGAAGGAATTATGCTATTCCTGAGGGTTATGTGGAGCTATTGCATGGATACTTCAGTTAGAACTCATGTGACAGAGTTTGGTGGAGTTGATTGAGGAAGTTAATGGAGTTGTGTTCAGTTTAACTAATCTAAACATAGTTGAGCTATTTGTATTCAATTTAACTAATTGATACAATTAGTGAGAGTGGTGTGAATTAATTATTAATTAATTCACTAATTATAAACTCATTAATCAACTAAAGAATACGTCAGTTAACTTCAGTGCATGGACAGTTTCAGTGGAGACCAGTGCAGAAATAGATGAAATAGCAGGTTAACTATCAGTTGTGACTATACAGTTGCTATTTGCAACACACATGTAGGTGGAGAAGCCCATGAGGATTGCACAGTACAAGCCAGGTGGTTTATCTATTTAATGAAGCCATCCCATAGCATTGATAACGCAATAGAGGCTGGCTATCAAGTGGCAAAAGATTGGAGCATGTGTTTTGCTAGATCTAGCTTGATAGTGTGTAGCAATTCGAGGTTGTGTTGAGAGCTTGTGAGGAGCTTTGTACAATGATTGTTACATGATCTCCATGACATATAATATACAGATATTTGGGGTTTTCAGCTTTAATCTTTCCCATTAAATACTGTGTTCATATGTGTGATTGTTTGTGGTTTTAATGTATTCATGCAATTGATTTTATTTCCGTATGTGATGATCAATGGTAGAAGAGATTTTGTATTATGCATGAAGCTAAAATAGTGTGTTAGCAGGAAAATCTAGGTGAATAATATATCGGTTATTCAAATTTCTACATGGAGCATGTTGCAAAGCCATCAGAGAGCTTCTAAGAAATTTTTTGTTTCAATGAGGTTCAAGGGGCCATCAGGGCCACCAGGAGGAAAAATCAGTTTGAGGCCTAGCCAGGTGAGCTAGAAGCCTTATCCAGAGATCCAATAGTAAAAATTGGATATTTCAGATGTTATGAATATGATGAGATGGTTTTCATAGCCTATAGATAACATTAGAAATCCAAAAAGCTTCAGTAAATTTCCAAGAGCCATCAGTGCTAGCTTTTGCCAACAACAGTGCAGGGCCTAGCGAGAACAGCTAGAGACCATATGCAACAGACCAGTAGTCATTATTGGCTGTAAAAAAAAAAAATGAATCTAATGGCAGAGGTTTTAGAAAGTTTTGAGTACTTCTAGAGGTCGAAAACCCAGCAGAGAAGTTTTCAGTGACCCGAGTGCCAACGGGTGCCGACAGGTGTTGGAGGCGAAACCGGAGCAGTCGGAGGCCATTTTTGATGAATTAATAGTACATATTGACTATCTCAAACATTTTGGAACCAATGAAAGTGGTTTTATAACATTTTGAAAACTTCTAGAGCTCGAGAAGCCGATGTGAAGTTTTGGGCAGCCCTGGGCCAACCGTGGAGGATAGCCTAGTTTGGGGATGCAGTGCTCGATTTGAGAAATTTATCAGTTGATATTTGGTGTCTTATGTTTGCTAGATACATAAAGAGTTATTTCAGTGACAGAAACAGAATTATGAAGGATTTTGTGCCATTTAGAAGCTCAGAGTAGCTCAGAGCACCGACAAAAGGAATCGTGTCAAAAGGGGCCTTAAGTTGTTTGCAGAGTTTGGACAACCATGAGAGGGATATAGATGGTATTCTCAGCCCTTTGGATCAGTTTATTATCCATTGGATTTAAGTGTGGAACTTGTAAAAGAAACCTTACCATAATCCCAAAGAACCGAGTCAAATGACAAAGCTCAAATGAGATGTAGCCCACGAGATTTGGGTGAACTCCTACATTAATTTTGTTGTTGTGTTTTTGAATGTCTTATTTATGCATTATTTTTCTGTTATACATGTTAAATTTCAGCAAGAACAAATGAACTTAAGACACATAAACAGTTAAAAATTCATACACCACTTTCAAGCATAAATTTCACATAATTTCAAGTACAAGCTAGATCATTTAATTGTAAACTGAGTGGGAGGTTCTTGAAATACATAACAAGTTATCCAAACCATTTTCAGATCACAGTTTTGGTCTTTTTCCAATTCAAAATTACATAAAACTTGGAGGGATCTATTTTCAATTCACCTCCTCCAATAATATGACCTAAATACACTAAAGAATTTTTTCCAAACTCACACTTTGATATATTTGAAAACAAATGTTCTTTCTGAAATACATCAAGTACCTTTTTGACATGCATGACATGTTCTTCATGAGATTTACTAAAATTCAAGATTTCATCTAAGTAGACTATTACAAACTCATCTAGAAATTAACTCAATACATCATTCATCACACCCATAAAGATAGCAGGAGCATTGCAAAGACCAAAAGGCATAACCATCCATTCAAACAAACCTTGCTTTTTTTTAATGATGTCTTCCATATGTCACCTTCAGAAATTCTAATTTGATGATAGCCACTCCTTAAGTACAACTTAGTAAAATACTTTTCATCTTTCAATTGATCAAGTAAATAATCAATTCTAGGAAGTGGGCAACAGTTCTTTACTGTAATTTTTTTCAATGTACGGAAGTCCACACACATGTGTCATGTTCCATCCTTCTTTGGCACCAAAACAATAGTTGACCCGCATGGCGAAGTAATTGTTCTGATGATCCCTTTGTCCAACAACTCTTGAATTTTCTTTTCAATTTCTGCAATTTCCATTTCTAGATTCCCCTCTTGGGAGGAAATCCTTTTGGCTCCAGAAACATCTCATCATATTGGTTAAAAAACTCAACCAAATCATATTTTAATCTTGATTCACAACCTTGAAAAGCTTCATTCTCAACATCATTCTTTTGTTTGTCCATTAAAAATACAAAATTCTTGCTAGAGTTAACGAGTCTCTTCATTTTTCCGGCATTTACATGTCGATGTGGTCTAACAATATACTCAATACCATCTTTGAACAAGTGATACTTTTATTCATGGCGATGAAAAATAACTTTCCTATCATACAAGTATGGGCTTCCAAAAGCACTTCCAGAAATATCAAGTGGAACTACATGAAGTTCAACTTCATCAAGAAATTTTGCTGTAATTGCAAATATGAGTATGCATTTACTCGTAACTTGTAATTTTTCATTCTCGCGTATCCAACCTAAAGGATAAGTTCTTGGATGAGGAATCATATCTAAATTTAACTTCTGACTAAGTCTTTGAAAATCAAATTTTCTTGTGAACCACTATTAAAGAGTGTATCAATTTTGGTATGCTTTGAAATAACCCGAATATGGAAAAGTTCAATTCTAGTTTTCTCATCTTGAGTATCATTAGGACAACTTGAAGAGATATTTCTTGCTATTTCCTTGCCTTTCATTCCCATTGTTGTGATATTTGTTTCATCTCCCGAATTGGAGCCTAAGTCATGTTGTGTAGTTGTTGTTGTCTTTTTCTTCCCTTTGTTGTTAAACTTCTTTAGTTTCATCTCGAGATGAAGCTTCCAGCAATGAGCTTCATCATGACCCTCTTTGGAACAATGTTTTCATGTTGATTTCTCTCCTTCCTCCTTCACAGATGCATTCTTCTTTCCTTTCTCTCTGAACTTACTCTTACCCTTGTCTCCACTTATGAATGGCTTCTTGCTACCCTCTTGTGAAATTTTTTTCCATCTTGCTTCAAGATGTCTTTCTTGGACACAAACCTCATCTAAAATTGTAGGATTAAACATAAGGATAGTATTCCTTATATAACTATGTAAACCCCCAATATATTTCAACAAAGTTTCATGTGAATTAAAGTCTACACCTAGTTTCAAACACCTTATTCTAAATTCTTGAGAGTAACTTTGCACACTTTGACCCTTTACTTGTCTAAAATTCTACCAATCCATAATAGCATTTTTCATATAATGTAATGGATAAAATTTCCTTCTAAGTGTAGTAATAAAATACATCCAAGAGGTTGAGACCTTACCATGCTTTTTCATATCCTCTAAGTTATGTCTTGGCTTCCCACTAAATCAAAGCAGAACTTTCCAACCTTAATGAAGCCAACTGAATATTTTTTTCATCATCTTTGATGTTATGAATCTTGCAATAAACTTCAAGTTGACGAACCTAATTATTAAGTATTTCAACATTCACTTCACCATAATTATACATAGGAAGTTCGAATTTGGTATCAAGTTTTAATAAGGGAGTTTTACCATGAACCCTTTGCGTATGTGGATGTTTTGAGAAACAGTGGTTCTAGAAAAGGAAGAAGATGAAGGTGAGGATGGAGGCGAATATGATGGTGGAGAAGAGGGTGGTTTCTCACCATTTCCTTTTGAACGTGTGTCATCATCTCCTCCTTTCCTCCAGAATAACCCTCTCCTTTTGAAGGCTTAGAAGTTTCACCCTACAATCTTGAATTTCTCTATTCATAGAGAACCTTCACCATTTTAGTCATGTCAAAGATATATTTTCTGAAAGTACTTTATTCATCTGAAAATTTATCAGCTCCTCCTTCATGTGACATGATTTTTGAAGCTTCAACTGAAATTTAAGGAAGAATTTGTGGTGGAGATTGTGGAAAACGTGTTGTACTTATCCTTGACCGAACTTGAGGACTTGAAACTACAAGCTTTCCTTCTCATTTCTTGGGATTCAACCTTATAAGCATCAGAAACACTTGTAAACAATTAAATAATCACAACAGCAAAGAAAACCTATGCTCTGATACCAAACGTGATCTGTATGAGATCTTAATGAAATTGTGCTTAAGAGTTTATAAATTGCAAGTGTTAAAACTGATTTTTATGAGCCTTTATGTTAAATTTTTAAACACATAAATGATGAATTTAAAACTTTGAAATAGCAAAAACAACAGACAAATACACCATACAAATAATCACAACACAGCAAATGATGAAGGAGTTCACCCCTCCCAGGCTATGTCTCCTTGGTCCAGCTTGCAATGACTTGGCCCTCTTTCATTATGCTCAAAATGGTGATTACATAAATTCACAGTGCTTAAATGGCTTCAAAACCTGTTCCATTAGCTCCAAAACTATCAAAAAATCCTGTCTAGCCTCTTTCTGCTCCAAAATTGGTTAAAATCTAAAGAAGTTATGAGCCTCCCTATTTTTTCTACTAATTGCACCACAAATTCCCCAAAATCCAGAACCATCCTAAAAATTCGCCCTGAATTGCACTAACAGAGCGAAAAAATTGTGGATTTTCTGGCGAAACAGTAATAATGCCTAATAACGCATAAAACCTGAAAATTAAACCATTACAATCAGGGAAAATTTAAATTTTTTTTAATTAAATATTCAGCGGTGGGGCCTCCACCTCCATCGCACCGGTGGTTCCCGTCGGTAGTCATATGCGCATACAATATGGGGGGGGTCGAGGCTAAACCCTGGCCCCTTACCCCGACCTCTGCCATACATCAAACTTAAATATAGGTTTGTGACAATGGTTTAACAAGGAGTAATTGTGGCCCAACGGGTACGAGTTTCTCTATTTTGAGAGAGGTATGGTGTTCAAACCCGCCAGAGGCTAATTTGGATTGAAGAAAAAAATTAGGTGGCCCTCTTGCTGCCACATGGTGGCCTTCGGTTGGGCCACGTGGCAGCATGTGGTTGGCCACCAACCAACCAATAGAAAAACGCCAACTAACACCAACAAAAACTGGACAAGTGGCGCTACTGGATTGGTCCAATGCCTAGTCAACCATGCCAAGTCAGCTATACAGACTACTGACTGGGTAGCATCCACAATTTTGCCAAAATTTGCATGTTTGGGAAAATAAACATAATGTGTTTGCGAGAGCATACGGTGTCGGTTTTCCGCGAAACGAGTTGCGTCAGATTCAAAATGACAATATCTACGCGGTCATTTAGGTTCCATACCATTCTAAAAATTTTCATTTTTTAGCATAATTTTGAGCACCTGATCAAATCTGCCCAACCTAAAAAAAATATTTCAATTAAAAGAAAAAAAAATATTACTTATATTTTTCCCTTTTGGAAGGTTTCTTAATAAACATTAAAAAAAATCTAAAAAGGGGCCCTATTTCTTTTATATATATTTTTAACAAAAAATATATGTTTTGGAAGACCTAACAAATGGCGACACACTAGAAGAAATAGGTTTCTATGCCATAAATTTTTTAAAATTCAAATAAATCCTAAAGCTTTATGAACTGATGAAATCTTTTAGTAAATAAAGTCATATGAAGCATGAAAGACTACATATAATTGAATATTAGTTTTCCCTTAATATAATGATCTATTTGAATAATAAATATTATAATGATAAATATACATTTATCTGCAAGTGTAACTTTTTTTGAAACTCTACAACAACAAAAAAACAAAATAAAAGATAACCTATGTACAAAAAAAACAATAAAGTATTTATGAAAAATAAAATGAAAATTTAAGGAAACCCACTTTATTTTGTAAATGGTGATTTATTTACATATGGTCCAATGATTTTCAAGAGAAATACCTTTTCAAAATTTGGTGATTCACAGGAAGATTTTCAACCTTACCTTCTAATGTTTTTAGAATGTAAGTTGAAGGACCAAGCTTTGAAGATATTTGGAAAGGGTCGAGCCATAAATTTTGAGACTTAGAATGTATTCCTTTATATTCATGACTCTTAACCCACTTGACAACTAGGTCACCAATGGAAAAATCCCTATCCTTGACTGAATGTTTATTAAACCATATTTTATTGATTTGTTGATGATGATAGAATTTGGCTTTAGTTTTTTGTCTCCTCTTCAAATTTCATTAAGGTATAAATTTTAACATTTGTATCTTTGACTGAATTTCGATTTACATCCTAAGCTAATTGTATGGATGGTAGGAAATTATTCGGTGAGAGTATTGCTTCCATACCATAGACAAGGAAGTTAAGACAATTCCCCAATGCTCTTTCAAGAGTAACTTTGTTAGCCCACAGAGCATTGGGGAGTTGATTATGTAAATTTCTTTGATGATTTTGAACATTTTTCTTTAGGATTTGGATACGATTATTGTTGGTTAATTCTACTAATTCATTACCTTGAAGTAATAATTTACATAAAACTTAATTTTAATGCCCTAATCTAAATAAAATTCAATCATTTTGAGAGACAAAGAAATCATATATTCCTTCCCATGAACAAAGCGTACATCTATTATCTTATAATTTGTGTGATATAAAAGATGAATTGAGATTTCTTTCATTGGACATTGGGATCTACTACTTTCATTTTCATTATGATGTTCTAAATTACTTACTTGGAAGCATGTGTTTTTCCCTTTTTGCCCATTTTACCTGTAAATAATGATGAAAGCATCATAATACATAAAAATTACATAAATTTGAAATGTGAATTTAAAGAAGAAACAAAGTAATACTAACTAGGATAGCTTGAAATTATGAACAATTGACATCACTTTGACCAAAAAAAACAAATCGAGAAAATGCACACAAAGAGTAGGGAATAGGGAATAACTTAGAGCGTAAATGTTGAGATAATGCCTCAATTATTATGCTTACTTAGTTTGGATTGGGTTGTTGAGGAAGTTGAGAGATTCTCTCAACTTCTCTCTCTATGATTAGCATTAGTTCAACTATATATATTTAATGTATCTCTGATTATTGGAATATAGAAATAATTATTTGTGTGTATTTCTGCTCTCTCCAATTTTTTAATATGGTATCAGAGCCTCTACTGGCTTAAATCCCTCACGGGATGGCCAGGAAGATGTGAGAGCCATAAATTGTAATCTATGTAAATAGATAGGATTAGTGTGTGTGTGTAGAAAATTATTTTTTTTTAGAAATTGCTGTAAGTTTCTGCATTGTTCGCCATCGGCTTAGAGTTTTCTCTAACGCGTGATTGCTAAAGGAGGCCGAGTTTAGATCCACTGAGAAAATATACTTGAGAGGAGGTCGAATTCAGAAGCATAACTCCAGCTTGAAGAGGACGAGTTTCCTGTCCCAATTAGTCATTCCTAAGTCACAGAAATTGCTACAGGCAGATCGTAGGGTCGAGTTGTCTCATCTTCACACAGCCGAAATTTCTGAAGAAAAAGTGCTGAATCATTGGTTCAGAAGAATGCCGAAATTGTCAATACAAGGAGACGCCGAATTGTAATCATCATAAATTTCAGGAGAGTCAAATTTCTAATAGTTGTTCTCATGTTTTTTGGAATGGTCGTCGTGGTATCGATCTTGGCACTGGACGGAGAAGCAAGAAAGTTATTTTACGGATTCGCTGCAGTATTCTTCTCCATATGCATGTACGGGTCTCCTCTGACAATAATGAGGTTGGTTATTAAGATGAAGAGCGTAAATTATATGCCGTTCTTCCTGTCTCTCTTTGTCTTCCTATGCGGCACCTTCTGGTTCATATTCGGCCTCCTGGGAAACGATCCATTCGTTTATGTACCAAATGGGGTTGGAAGTGTGCTCACAGCATTCCAGTTGATTATGTATGTTATTTACCAAGACTGGAAGAACTAGAACAGCGATACATCGTCTCCTCCTCCAGAAAAGGAGGGAAAGGTAGGAGTTGATTACATCAGCGCAATGGAAACAGGATCTTATAGTCAGACTGAAAAGCTGGAAAAGCACTAAAATGATGGTTAGATGTATAAAATTTCATAATATTTGCAGTGGTGCTTTATTAATGCACGCGTAGAGGCTGTGCATCAAAAACAGAATTCATTTGACAGTGATGGAATGCTGCGGAGGAAAATGGCTAGTCGAGGGACAGTGGAGTTATTAAGGGGAAGAAAATTGAATTATTTATTCTCAACTACGTGTTCAAAGATAGCTGTGACAGATCTCAGAGTTTATTGTGTGAAATATAGTGTGGAGTTTAAGC
Organism: Pinus albicaulis; assembly: GCA_034641835.2. NCBI lineage: Eukaryota > Viridiplantae > Streptophyta > Pinopsida > Pinales > Pinaceae > Pinus > Pinus albicaulis. The sequence continues at coordinate 774,218,238 of CM076582.1, forward strand.
TTATATTTATTGCTATGAGATTTGTGTAGTAGAGAACCAATTATTGAACAAATTAGCATTATTTAAATTAGTCGTTCTCTACGTTTTACAGGGACGAGAGAACAATTGGCTAATTTGATTGTGTGAATTTGTTATATGTTGATATTGTTGTGCTACGGGCCAAGAACATCAGTACAGTATGAGATCCATTTGTGGGAAGCAGGTCAAGTTGTTAGATTAGCTCTTGAACACATTCAGTATTCAGAACATTTGCCTAGCCACTGATGGATAGCCGAAAGCAAAATATCCGACAGATGGTGATTGGTCCATAGGATGGTTCATCACTTGTCAGCTCTTATCGTGGAAGCCCCGACGAGCCGAGTTGTCAATACTGTTGATCTTGCAAAGTTCATTATTGCTGGTCAGAAACAAATGTATTTTAAATGGGTTGAATGGTAGCTCGAAAATGGTGGAGAAAAGAGCATTTTCTATGAGATCTCAGAGTGGGTACAAATGTTAATGAAGAACAGGGCAGACAAATGTTTGTATTGATTTAGTGTGTTCTCCATTTCTGTAATGTAGGCATTCAGAGGGGGTGTTGAGATAATGCCTCAATTATTATGCTTACTTAGTTTGGATTGGGTTGTTGAGGAAGTTGAGAGATTCTCTCAACTTCTCTCTCTAAGATTAGCATTAGTTCAACTATATATATTTAATGTATCTTTGATTATTGGAATATAGAAATAATTATTTGTGTGTATTTTTGCTCTCTCCAGTTTTTTAATAGTAAATTTTAGATTACAACATTGTAATGATTTTTTGACAAACTAAAAGGACACTTTCTCGAAAAACTTATGGAGTTAATAATTTGGAGTGAGATAAATGTTAATTATCAATAAATTATGTAATAAATAACCAACTTCGTATCATTACAAGTGGATGGTTGGATTTCTTATTGATTTAAAATTTAAATTGACGTTGAATGACCCATATACCAAATTATTAAAATGATTTGTTTTATTTAAAATAAAGCGAAAAAAAAATAAAAGCATATTTTCACAGTCTAGGGACTATATTTGGGAGTGAGAATAGTTGGTAGTCGGGAGAATATAAATATAAAGTTTGTGAGGTCTGAAGGTCGATAGGTCGGTAGGACTTAAAAATAAAGTTTTAGCACTTAGGTCGAGCTCCGTCCTATGTGACCTAAAACAATTATTTCGGCGAAAAGAGAAAACTTTATTACTTAGATTTTTCCTTTTGTGAAGTTTTCTTAATGAACATAATTAAAAAGAAGATTATAAAAAGGCACCCTATTCTTTTTTATAGAATTTTTAACAAAAGGGGTTGGGAGGGGTTGTTATTATAGATCTAACAACATCACACTAACACTTTAAACTTTATTTTTGGGGTTTTCTATCTTGTAGGGTAGTTGGGATGTGCAGTCATCAAGTTTCACTCAACCAGTTACTATTTTAGGAACTATACATTTAATTTCCATTCCATACTAACATGGAGACACATGCTTCTTCAGCCAGGATATTGAAAACACGTATCGACACCAGAATAAAACCACAAATAATAAAATTAAATTTATATAATTATCTAGAACAAAAAAATTTGAAAAATATTATAATGGGCCACTGCCAAGGCTCTCTCTCAATCTCTCTCTCTCTCCTAGCTCTGTCTCCTCTGCCCTTGAGCCTCTTCCTTCTCTATACATGATATTTACAAATATAAAATAGAAACAATCAAATCGGATATATGTCCAAGTAACCTAAAACTAACTCATAGCCCAACTAAACACTTTTTCTTTACAATAGTCTAGTTAGACAAATTACCAACTCATCAAATATCCCAACAACCCAAATACCCCTAGAATCTAGACCCTTGTCTTAACACTAAAATCCAACTATTTTAAAAGTATATAAATTACAATTTAAGGGAAAAAATTTCCCTTTGGAAATTTTAGGATTCCCTTGGGTCTAGTCAAAATTTTGGGCAGCCTAAGAGTTGATGTTCTTGCATCAGACTCCCCAAGTCGAAAACTTCCATGACCTCCTAGTCATAATACTTCACTTGTTTCTACCTCTTGGATCCCACACTTCATGTTGCAACTTCACTCTATGTTTTCCTTGTTTTTCTATTATTATCCTTATTTCTCCAGGATCTCATACTTTGTTGTGTAGCTTCCCATTAATCCGCTAATGTTGTTGTGGCTTCCTTCTTTTACTCCTGCTGAAATATCTTGCAGTCATCCACATATTGTAGTTGAATCCCTACTTTTCTATATTTAACCATGACTCAGGCACCTTCTTCATTAATATCCTCCATTTCTCCAATTCAGTGGCTAGCTCATTATCTTGTTAGAACAAATTATTTACACCATTCATTGTCAACGGGATCTTTAAAATCACCATGGCCTCAATTTCCATTCTATAACATGGCTCCCATTATTCATCAAAATATTTCAACATTCTTTCGCATGGTTGTTCCATGTAAAATATATTTATATCCTTTGCACAATTGATGGGGCTATGCTGCTTTTTTTTTGTCCTTTAATTTTTGGCTCTCCTTCGTTTCTACCCTCCACCAAATACACAATTTCATGAATTTTAAAATGTTGGTTATTTTCAAAGCCATTTTTCTGCTCCATACCCTTGGTTAAGAATAAAATACAATTTACTTTCATGAGAGATATTTTCCTCATGTATCTCCTCCTTTCCTTCTTCTAGCAATATTTTCTTCCCTCTTTCCAAAATCCCAACATTCCATTCATCATACTTTTTTTGTAAAAACTCCACTATGGTTACGGTACCATTTTTTGGCTACTTATTTTATGCAATTTCCTTAAGCTATGTCTTCATCACCAAAAAATGCAATTCTTACCCAAAGACATGATTTTATTCTTCCTTACAAGACACTAGTCATAGTATGCCTCATCCAACTCAAGACTTCCTGGTTGTCCTTCTCTTTAACAAGTCAAATTCATTATGCTTCTTATTGGAGACATTCTATATGCCTACAACTTTCTTCTTTATTTAGAATAGTCATCAAGTGTTGTTCGTCATCTATTAGGTTCCCCTTCTCTCAGTGTCCTTAGAGAAAAAATTTCTCCTCTTCATCCTTTTGGATGATATTCCCTACCTTGTGTCTTGCCAAATTTTCATCCACATAACATTATCTATTCTAAAAACATGTGGCATTCCAACATCTCCTTTTGTTATCTTCGTTAGTTCCTCATTTTGGTGGCTCTTACGAGACAATGTCATCTCATCTTCCTTCATGACAGATTCCAATTCCTTTCCTCTTTCAATGTCGTAGGAAGGTATTCCTTCACCTTCTTCTATTATCATGACAGTTGTGAGTGGTTTGCCTCCATCACCATTCTTAGAAATTGCATCCATATATTACTTGTTAGATTTAAACTGATAAGGCTTTATAGCCTCAATTAGGATCTATGATCTTGAACATCCAAGTTGGTTTGAACATCCTCTTGGTTCAGTCCCTATTCACAATCTTCCTTTTATCTAAGGGCTGCAAAAACCTTATCCATTGCTTGTTGGCCAAATTTTTCAGCTACATATTCTTCCAACTCTAGCTTACCATGTTGAAGACATATTATTAAATCTATTAGCCTTCCATCAAGGGAATTTAACTCTTTGTACAAATCAATTATATTATCTTGAATTAGAGTTGCAGATTATATATAAATTGTTTCCCCCGTCAACCACTCTTCCTCTAATTCTAGCTACACTTCTCCCATAAACTCAATTTCTTCATTAAAATTTATGAAAATTACACATGGACACTATTATGCATCTGCTTCATCTATGTGCAATTTTTTTTCCTCTGAAACTTTGTCGTTTCCCCTATCCCCTAGAGAAAATTTTAGATTATCCTCTTCCCTTATGAAAATTTGTAACAAATGGGCACCTTCATGACCTACACTTAAAAAATTTGATAAGTTTAAAAAACATGAGGCTCTTGAGCCTTTGTATATGCTCCTAGCATCATATATTATCCTGAACCTTTCACATGGTCCATTTCGGACTGTCTCCCTCAAGTTACCCATCTCCAAGGAGTATGCCCTACTCGGGTTCACAATAGTGAACCTCCTTCTCAGGTTCACTCAATTGAGCACTTAACAAGTGCTTCATCTTCCTCCATAGCTTTATGTATTTATGGGTGTTACACATCATTTTTTCACCATTAGGAAAATGACTACAAATCCAAATCTCTCACTATCCGGTGAACTCTTGCAAGGAATCCCATAAAATGTTGGAATCAAGTTCATTCTTAAAACTACAAGGATCCTGGATTACATTACTAAAAAACCTATTTTGAATAAGTGTCACACTTTTCCTAGAAATTATCTACACAAATGGAGTTCCAATCATTGTGCATTGCATAATATTTCTCTCTATTTTCCATTAAAAAGCGTGACAACCTTTTAATGTGGGTAAAAATAAAAATAAATTTCTAGAAGCCTTGTTGGGGATATTATACCAACAAGATGGACTCGAGCCTCTACCTATTTGGGCCTCATCCCATGGTTCATGAATCTATTCCCTCTCATTATGGAACCCTAATCCCCATGTTTTTGGATATTATCCTTATAAATAGGATCTCTAACCCTCTCCTCTTGTCTTATAAATTCACTATAGACCAAAGGGGAAAGGGTTGACTTTTGATGTAAACTTATGCTATCAATTTTATGCTGGGAACTTGTCATTTAAGGGAGGATTGGAGACTATTGGAAGGAGATTTGTCAACATCAAGGCTAGGTTGTATCTCTCCTTTTCATTCAATTATAATACAAAATAATATTTCTTTCTCACTATATTGTCTATTGGATTTGATATATTGTATGCTTACTTTCATTGTCCATTGGATACGACATTAAATACTAGTCTCCTTGATCACTAGAATAGGTTATATTGGATCATTTATATATCATATGCCTTTGATCCTTTGTTTGTTAGTGTGTTTGCATGTCTGGATTCTCAATATTGAAAAGTTGTATCAAACCATAGCAAGGATATTCAACAGGAATTTCGATTAAAAGGTATGGACTATGTATCCCATTACTCTTATTTATGATTTAATAAAGATGAAGCCAGGAAAATATTTCGTGGTTTGTTTGCTTGTTACTAGATTCATTCATTGATTCTAGGGAGATCTTGTCTTGTTCGCAAGACGATATTTGTCCGCCTAACAAATTGGAGACCATACTGGGGAATGTTTTGTTAGTCTATATGAATTCATGTGTTTGTTTATTGTATTCCCCTACCCTAATTGACTATATTTAGATATTGAAAGTTAATTTTTTGGATCTATGACTGCTTTTTTTTTATTTTTATCTATTTTTCTCGGGTATCAAGCTCTTATTTTTAGCACCAGAGCGACTGTTACACAATTTAATATTAGCAACAGAGTGACATCGCACATTTATTAATAGAATACATGTAAAACACTGAGAAAAATTGAAAAATAGGGATTTTTCCATTTGGGTCTGGAAAATTTAGCTTGTTATGATTTTTTGGATCCGTGTTCACCTAAGAAAATTCAAGCTTAGCTTGGATTGTCATGTTTAAATGTATTTTTTTAATTTGTTTATATTTACATATTTAGGCTTTTGGAAATTATTAGTTTCATTGATCTGCCAAAAGACAATTTCTCACTTTTGGAAATTGGTTGTATGAATTTGTCTTCTTTTAATGATCTAATTAAGAATTCCTTGTGTCTACATTAAAGAATTTTGGATTATTTTCACAAAACGATAGGTTAATTTGAGTTTTTTTTCTTGTTTGTCTTGTTGTGGGAAGTATTTTTTCCCTTGGAGTTTAAGGAACTTAGGTTTCATTTTCAAAAAAATTCCCAAGAATCGTGTATCTTGCATTCTCTTTGATTTTCATTTTGAAAATGATTCATTGATTCTTGCATTGTTGAAAAGTGAATGAAGTCTTCTCTCTTTACTAGATAGGATTCATCAAAGTGAAAAGGTACATTTCATGTTAACTGCATTTGAAATTCAATTAATATACCAGTTGGTTACAATACACATTTGACTACTTTGATATAAAAAACAATTAAATCAATTAAAATTTACCAAGGCATTAATTAATCACATCATATTTAGTGTATCTAGGTTAGAAGACATGTTATGGTGTTTATAAACATAGGCATTGTCATCAATTTTCTACGTTACATTTTGTGGATAGTCGGCATTCCACGTATGTAAGTATATAGGATCATTCTCCACGAACCATTGGGTATATCGAATGGTTATCCACATATGATAAATATATCGAAATGCTTCCTCTCATACACTACACACTAGAAAACACTAACACAAATTGAGCTTCCACGTACTCTCAGGTATATCGAAAGACCCCCTCTAGGTTGAGTACCATCCATAAGTAACTGATTCAACCACCTTGTCATCTATTATACACTAAACATAGCATTCAAGGAGATCACCTACACGTACTAGAAATGGTATTGCACAGTTCATAACAACATGGTAAACTTTTATACATAGTATCCAATTTGTACTGCTTTTTTTATTTTATTTATACCAATTGTAAATTTAACTATCATATATTGTTAAAATTATTAACTAAAATTCACTTTCTAGTAGACCTAGGGTTGAATCTGATGGAAACAGTTATGAAGGTTACTAACCAAGGAACCCCTCTTAAAAAGGATCTTAGTACTTTTCCTTCTTTTGGAAATGTTGGACCTCCTTACATGGCTACATTGTCTCTTCCTGGATTCACGATAGGTTTACTGGTATGGTTATTTTCAACCTCGTTGTCTTCAAATACCCAATCTGATTCACCTCACTGAATAATTCTCCTCAACTTCAACCATATATTTTACCTCATGTTGATCCTTTACCTTCTTCACCCATCATGTCCTCTTCCCTTTCTTCTTCGCCTAGTGGAAGTCTTAATGCTAGTAGCCAGGAGGCTAAGAAGAAGAAGAAAAGGAAGAATAAGAAGAAGAAGAAGCAAGATAAAAAAGGAGTAAATCAAACAACCATGGCTGTGATGGTTGATAATGTGGGAGAAACCTCCAACATGCATCGTAATCCCGAATACTATTGCAAGCTTTGTAAGGGTGGCCACTTCCTTATCAATTGTCCTTGTATTCCTAAGGTCTTTGAAGTATGGTCTAAGGATTCTCATAAACTTACTATTGATTCATCAACCAATGATTCTAAGGTTCTGGGGAAAAAGGATAAAGTTAGGTTTCCTTGTAGGTGATGGGAAGGGAGTCAATAAAATCACCTTTTCCCCCATATGGATGAAACCTCTAAATTGTTGGAAAACATTATTGTTTCTCATAAACAACTTCCAACTTGTTACTGTAATCTTTATCTCAAGCTACCTTTAGTTAACAAAGTGATTGATCCTATTTTAAGTTCTTTCAATCCCACTCTTCCCTTAGAAAGTGAAACTCATATCACTCAGGTTGATGAACCAATGGTTGATTAAAAATTTGACATGATTCCATATTCAGCTGATCCCACTCTCCCTTAGAGAGCGAAGTTAATGCCACTTATGTTCTTCTTATTATTTCAAATTCCACTTCATAAGGAGGCATTTCACCTATTTTCGCAAAACCCCCTCCAAAACTAAGGTCATTTCCTTTGATTGGAATAGACTGACAAAACCTCGTCTCCCTTCTCGCATCCCTTTCCAAATAATTGTGAAATATTGTGATAAGAACGTGGATCGCATTATTGTAAATTAAGGTGTTTATGTTGGAATTGTATCCTCAACTACTTGGAAAGCTTTGAGTTCCCCTCAATGACTGTCTATTACCCAGAATCTTTTGGATTTTAACAAAAGAGATAGTGAACATTTAGGGATCCTTCCTCAAATTCATATTAGATTGGAAGGGAGAACTATCTATATTGATGTTATGGTAGTCCAAGCCCCCTTGGATTTCAATTTTATCCTTGGGCATGACTATGTCTATTCCATGAAATTTTTCATGTCCACACTCTTTCATGTGATGTATTTCTCTCATAATGGAAACATTGTGTCTATTAACCAACTTCTGTTTGGTGCCCCGGATATGACTTCCAACAATCCAACATCCATGAACGTTCCCTATAAGAAATTGTATCCACCCCACCACAGGTTAATTATGTGGAAAATTGTCCCATGCCTTCACTTACCGATGAAAATGAGCCTTTGGTTGTATGCTCAACTTCTTTTTACTTAGATCGGGTAAGTGACATGATGAAACCTTCAATGGGGACTTTGCAGCTTGATCTTCCTACCCCTATTAACTTCCTTGACATGTATTCCTTCTAGAGAATTGTTCTTCCATTTGATGAAGACCTCTTGGAAGGCATGATCGAGGCATGTCCCTTGGCATGTATTCCTTTTAGAGAAGTGTCCTCTTGGAATCCGTGATAAGGTTCCATGAGCATAGTTATTTTCATGTGTAGGGCTCATTAAAAAAATGAAAAAGATCCCCCTCTAATCAATTCAATTCTTTAATTTGATCTCGTAAATGAACCTTCATTTCATCTGCCTATTAGTAACCAGTAGTCCACTTCGGCATATCAAACGAAGCTTGGGGGGCATGTGCTTCTTCAGTTTATTCTTGGGGGGAACAACCCCCTACAGGTTATGCTGGGGGGAATAATATTAAGCATAGTTTTAATCTATTTCAAGCTTGTGTAAAAATGAAACCTATCTCAAGCACAATTTTTCTCTGTTTCAAGCTTGTGTAAAAATGAAACTTGCATCAAGCATAGTTTTTTCTTTGTTTCAAGCTTGTGTAAAAAATTAAAATTATCTAGAGCTTAGTCTGTGTTCTTTCTCATGCTCGTAAATACATGAGAATAAGTTATTGAGTACACTTATATCACTTTTTCAGACTCTTTAAACTTACGAAAAAGTGAAACCTTGGAGTTATCTTTCAGTTCTTTTCTAACAATAGAAACATGAAAAGATTTCCGAGTATACTTGTTTATTTCAAACCCATTAAAGTAAATGAAAGGATGTCTACCTGATATAAGTTTAACCCTTTTACGGACTAAGTAGACTAGTTACGTAAAAGTTATACTTTATTCCATCATGGCTAAAAGAGTTATCTCCTACATTATTTTACCCCTTTTTAGGCTTGAGAGACTAAATTTACAAAAAAAATACATTTTGGAGTTTACTTAAGTTTTTCTCCTAACTCCCTGAACATGAAAAACATTGAGCTTCACTTTCTCTAGGCTCATTAAAATTTTACGATGAAAGAACTGCATGAGTTTTATTTTTGCCTCTTTTTAAACTCTTAAGATATGAAAATAAGTCAAGTTACCCCTATATTGTAATTGTAAAATTAAAAAATATAGGACTCTTTAATCATGATGAGACCAAACCACTCCTTCCTAGGGTTTGTTAAAAATAATCCAAAGGACCCATCCAAAGGATGAACTTACATGACAAACATATTTTATCCTCCTCAAGCTTGCATAAAAATAAATAGGTACTTCTTAGTAATGGTGGGGGAAAATGGGAAAGAAACATCTAATTTTGTTAAATTGTAAAAAGGCAGTATGTCACACTTGAACATGACACTCGATCACATTTTTGTGTATGGGTTGGGAAATCCATTTTTATCTCATCTAGTCATACCTCATTGAAAGTCTTCATAATTGTTCTCGATCTCATTTTTTAGTCAAATACTGCCAAGTCGAAATGTCATCTGGCCAATACATTCAAGAGAAGTCCAACCTCAGTCAAAATTATCTTACAAATCATAGTTTTCAATAACGTTGGTCGTCCCTGAGTCATCCCTGAATCACTTCAAATTTGTTCTTCAAAACTGCATATGAATTTTATGTCTTAGACCCTTCTGCAACAGATCACTTCCTATCAACTTCAACTCATTATCTAGGAATTTTATCTAGAAAACTCCTTTAGTACTTTGGATCATGCATGCCTCAATGGCATATTTCTCACTTTCAACAACAGGTTTTCATTACTGTCCTTGGGTCGAACAATTCTATGGGTGTTCTACTTCAGGACATTTATTCACACCTCGTAGATTTTACTAGAGTACCTTGAGAACCATTGTCATTATTGGTGGTTTTTCTTGCACTTGTTAACGGTCCACATCATTGGCCGATAATCTGGTGGTTTCTACCATGTTCGACTTTTAGACATTTACTCACATGGTTAGATCGATACTATTGATCAATAGAGATGAAAACAAAGACCCTAGATATAGTTTCATTCATCCGTGTTGCATGGATTTTTAAATATTTATGATTGTAAATATAGATCCATATTTGATGGTTGCGCCCATATTGAGTCTATCATTGACATGAATATCTGTACATTTCCATACTAGTTATTTAAGATACTTGTACTCTGTGTTTGGGAATCCATACCTCAGTGGTGATTATATGAAGATATTATATTGTAATCCTTCATTGATTGTTCCAGGTCCCCAACCAGATGTCTCTAATCCAAAATTTTGCATGATAAAGTGCTCCAGTACTCAAACACCTTTTCTGAATTTGCACTTTAGGGGGGGAATCTATTATACGTCATTTTTTTACCATTAGGAAAATTACCGCAAATTTGGAACTCTCATTATCTGATGAAATCTTGCAAAAAATCCCCTACAATGTTGGAAGAAGAGAAATTATGAAAACAACAAGAATAATAGATTACAGAAAGTGATCCAGTCCTTAAACACCTTTTCTGACTTTGCACTTTAGGGGGAAATTGGTTACACGTCATTTTTTCACCATTAGGAAAATGACCACAAATTCAAATCTCTCACTATCTGATGAACTCTTGCAAGTAATCCCCTATAATTTTGGAAGCAAATCCATTCTTAAAACAACAAGAATACTAGATTACATTGCTAAAAAACCTATTTTTCAAGCAGTGTCACACTTTCCCTAGCAGTTTTCTATCAAAATGAAATTCCAATGAGTGTACCTTGCACAATATTTCACTCAGTTTTCCATTAAAAAATGTGAAAAACTTTTCACATGGGTAAAAATAAATAAATAAAACAATTTCTAGAAGCCTTGTTGGGGAATATTATACCAACAAGAAGAACTTAAGCCTCTACCCATTTGGGCCTCATCCCATGGTTCATGAATCTATTCTCTCTCATTATGGAACCCTAATCCCCATATTTATGGATTTGATCCTTAGAAATAGGATCTCTAACCCTCTCCTCTTATCTTATAAATTCACTACAGACTAGAGGGGAAGGGGTTGACTTTTGAAGTAAACTTATGCTCTCAATTTGAGGCTAGAAGCTTGTCATTTAAGGGAGGATTGGAGGCTACAGGAAGGATATTTTCCAACATCAAGGCTAGGTGGTATATCTCCTTTTCATTTAATTATAATAAAAAAGAGTATTTATTTGTCATTATATTATCCATTGGATCTGATATATTGTATTCTTACTTTCATTTTCCATCGATTATGATATTAGGTACTAGTCTCCTTGATCACTAGTATAGGTTGTATTGGATCATTTATGCATCATATTCCTTTGATCCTTTATTTTTTAGTGTGTTTGCAGGTCTATATTATAAGCATTGAACGGTTCTATCAAAATGTAGCAAGGATAATCAATATGAATTTCGATTAAAAGGTATGGATTCTATATCCAATTAATCGTATTTATGATTCAATAAATATGAACCTAGGGAAATATTTACTGGTTTGTTTTCTTGTTACTAGATTTAGCCTTTGATTCTAGGGAGATATTGTCTTTTCCGCAAAATGAGATTTGTCTTCCTAACAATGGGGTTTCCTCTTAAGAACCTTTTTTTTGACAGGAAATTTGACCCTATTCCTCAACTCCCATCTCTACCTTTAGTATTGTTTTTCTAGTAGCATATTGTTGGCAGAAAATGATGAATGGTTTGAGACCCTAGGTTCAGGCATAGCGGCCAATAAAGGATCCATCGTATTCTAGCATAACATCGGTTTTTTCACCCTATTCAGGAGGAATAAGGCATCTCACCCAAGGCGTGTCGTGCCCTTACTTAGTTAAGGGGTCAGAATCCAATATTGGGAAGAACCACATCAAGGTTATAAGTACCCAATAAACCCATAATTATAACATCATAAATACAAGCATAACATCTCAAGAATTCAAGGAGAAAGTATATTGTGCATGTATAGTCATAATAAATTTTTTAAAAGGTTGCATAAAGTCACACACAAAGGTTCTCATATAAACTTGTAACCCCTTCTTGTATTAATTTTAACAACATTAAAACAATACATATATCTAGAAGGCCTCATTGACAGGTAAAAAAAAAAAAAAACTAGCTTGAAAATACAATAGAGTAACTAGATAATGTAGATCAATGTGGGATGAATAAGCTCTGCAAAAACATTTCGGTGTCCTCCTTGCCTCCTTCTCCTCTTTTGTTTTTTCCCTTTGACCTTCTTAAGCCCTACGCTTGCTTGGAAAACTACTTCTCCCTCAGATGGTCCACCTTTTCCCTTTTTCAGATGCCTATATTTCTCGATTGTGTCTAATTCCTCAAATGTTATCATTTATTTCATCTTAGCTATTAACCACCAAAGTCCATATTTCTCTCGCAAGTTCTCCAACTGCTAGCCTTTGGCAAGTCCCTTCTCCTTCTTCAATTGTCTTATCCATGACTTACCAATAGTTATCTCTGGTCAAAATGTGGTCAGCCTCAAAACAATCAAAACTTGACTCTCAAAACGAAGGAACCAAGAGGCCCCAACCATAGTCCATTTCCTTGTCCCCGAGTCAATAATTTGTCGGTGCTAATGGCGTTGCAGATGCTACTGGTGCATCCTGTTGTTGTGGTGTTCCTTTGTGTGTAGCTCCTCCTTGACTAGTTCCTTCAACTGAAGAACCCAACTCTGGGACAGACTCAAAGGCTTCATTTTTGAACCATGTGTATTGATCGATAGCCACCTTCCATGAGCTTGTGAGAGTGCTCACATGATCAAGGAATTGTGTTGTGAGTTCGGCGGTAGGATGGGAATGGAGGGTCATCAAGAGGGTATTCCACTAAGTTTTTGTTTCCTCGTTGATCTTTTGTAGTGTCTCTAAATGAGCCTATGCTAGTGGCTTAAGGTCACGGAGTAGATTCTTGGCCTTGCTCGACTCATATTTGATTTGTTGGATTTTGGTTTTGAGGGCATCCACCTATTCCAAAATCTCCTTATGTTGGTTCTTGTCTCTTGTATCAATGGATTGGTTGAATAAATGATTAGCTCAGTGGACAAGAGGGTAAACTGGTTGATTTTTCCTTGACACGCAACCTGGCCAGTCTGAACTTGTGGTAAAAATCCTTGAGCTTCCTCTGTATATTGGATGATAGAGGCTTTCAGACAAACCACTTTTGTGATTTTCTACTCAATCTCGTTAGTATACTAGGAAGCAGGATCTGGTAGTTCCCTCTGAGTGGTAGAAATACTTAGTTTGAGCTATCTATTGGTCAAGATGAGGTCAATGTAGGTTTCTTTGATGTGGTCACAAAATTTTAAGAGAGTGTAGGACGTGAATTCTTCCAACGCATTTGTAACTATCTTTGCGACCGTGGGCCATAGATCCTAGAATTTTTCAGTAATTTGGTCGACCTAACTCTATAGATTTTGCTTCCTCTGGAGGATATGACATTATTCTGCTATAAGGGGAAGAATATAGTTTTTGTTGTTGTTGTTAATGTTTAGCTTCCATAACGTTGTGAAACACCTCCCCTTAGCATGTAGACAACTGAATGAAATTAAGTAATTGAGAGGAGGACTAACCCTGGAGGTCATCAGGGGTCATAGTAGAGGGTCTCGGGAACCAAATCTGCAATAGTTGGTTGCTAGCAATTGATTTCCAATATTTCACCTAGGGTGATTTTTCTCTCTACGATGGTTCAATGGTGTGAGGAATAATGTGAACTAGGATGGAGTGCAGTGGTGATGAGGGGGTGGGATCAACGGGTAGGGAAATGTGTGAAAGGTTTCTAGATTCTGATTCTCAGGGGTAATAAAATGAGTGGTGACTGTTAGTGGGCCTCATTCAAGTAGTAAATAAAATAGATATGTATGAGAAATATTCATGCTTAAATGATGAGCTATAAGTGTCCCATTTGAATTCTCGATAATTAAGTGGATATAAGAGTCTACCTCCATTTATATTTCAGTAATGAAAAAAGTTCCAAATGGAATTATGCCTGAGATGGTGGCCAAGGTACGATTGCATGACCTTGGGGATGCAATAGAAGTGGAAGGTCAATTCACTTCAGTGATGGGTGTGTTGGCGTGAGATTGGGGTTCTTCATCGGTAATATCAACAACTTGGGTAGAGGTGGTTTTAATCCTTTTCTTTGGGACCGATGGTGATTTGGTGATAAGAGGCTATGGATTCAGAATTGTGGATTCAAAATGGGAGTGAGGGCCCACTACAAGAATTGAAGCAATAGTAGGATTACTAGTCAAATAAAAAAAGCGGAATTGAACTATGAAATTCAGAAAAGGTAGGAAAATGACTTATTGATGCCCCAATGTTTTCCAGAGTTTCATGTAAGGACTGCATGCACATATCAAGATTCTTTATAACTAGATTTAGTGTCTCCTCAAGTAGTCACTTCCTAGAGGCAGAAGGGGTTTCTCAAGGTAGTGGTTGAGGCACCATTCCTCCAAAAAATTATATAAGCTTCCCTTCTCGAATTTCTCTAGCAATCCCAGGCCAGCAAGACACTTTTGTATGGAATGCTTCCTCTATTAGCATACACTTTTGGGTCGAAACCTTAAATGTGTCAGGATTGACGCACTTAGGCCTCATCCAAGTACTACCATGACTTACGCCAAACCATATACCCTTCGAGTATTCATCAAGGAAAGAAAAGGATTCTTGGTCTGACCCCGATGACATCCAACATTTTCTTGTGCCATCCGGAAAAGGAAGCCTCATTGGTTTCTTTGCTGCTGGGATCCCCGGATGTCTTCCATGGTAAGTACTTGCATGCAAGGGGTTGGTCTTCAACAATTTTCGCCATCTTTCTCCCCTCTAAGGTGAAAACGATATATCCATATATAAAATGAGTGGCCCTTTTATAGATATTTTCTCAAGCATCGAAGAGTTCATTTAACAAGAAACTACACGCCTTTAGTTGTGTGCCTTGGACACAAGCTTTCACAACTAAAATAGTGTCCAATATTCACTTACCTCTTGAAAAATTCCACATGAGCTTCCTAGAAATCATATAATAGGTGAATTTTATGTTAGGTTTATTAATTAGTTCTATCTCGACACCTTTACCATCACGATAGGTACCATACCTTTTGTAGTAATTTCCATCACCCATTTTCTTCCCCTTCTTGGAAGAATTTTGAAATGCAGTTGATATCGTGGCTCTGGCAGCACATAACCCTCTAGTTCTATGAATTTTAATGGCATGGATTAGTATTCCTTTTTTATCCATAGAGACCCTCCATGCATCCTGTTGACGAGGAATTTTATATATTTCATTGTTGCTCCTGTAGTGTCAAATATTGGAAGACCTCGTAGATTTAGCAGTGTCGAATATTGGAAGACCCCATAGATTCAACAGTGTTGACCTCTATAATCCTCTGAAGTTTTATTTAACTTTCGTCTAATAGCTCCATCAAATTTGGTGACAACTTCTGTGTAGACTTCCCACTTCAGTGCTAGAAAATGGAATGAGTCTAAGAGATCATTTCCTAAAAGCATAACCTTATCATACTTGCCATATAGATGCACAATTTTTATAATTCTTGAGTCTGGTTCAATGCTTGGAACATATATTATGGTATTTCTCATGGTTGTAGTGCGACAATGATACATAAGGAACACGGGAGGATTGAACTTGGGTTTGGAAGAGGGAAAATTTGATACTGACTCCAGACTGGGTAATTCAACTACCTTGACTTTTGATACTAAGAAGCTTATCATCCATGCAAACTAAATAGAAAGGCTTAACATGATGCTTTTTATTAGACCATTGAACTAATTAATATGGTAACTTTCCCCACTTGATCCCAAATGTGGCAAAAATAATGACGGCTTAGCCGGACTTGACTAGGATGTCGTGAAAACTGAAAAAGGAGGGTGGGAATGATGGGTAATTATGGTGTTATGATGGTAGAAACCTAGAAGTTGATGGACAGATCGTGCCACAGATATTATGAGAGAGATTTAGTCCAAATTTGAACTAACACAGAGAATTATTATGGACATGATGACTAACACGTTCGACTCCCTGACCACAAACAATTGCGAAGGGGTGAAGGTGCTTCCACAAGTAAAAGAATTGATGGAAATTTATTCATGAACAAGTTTTATTGGAATGACTAACTAAATAAATTAAATAAAAAAATTGAAACACTAAAAGGTTTGATTTACCCATGTAAACCTACCTAAGATCAAATCAGTTTGGTGCAGAACTATTTGAGTCGTGGAAAGGTTTCAAGTGTGCACCATTCACCCATTCAAGCAATAGGACTCCATCCAATTGTGCGAGCCTGAAAACTCCATATTCTTTCACTTCCAAAACTATGAATAGTCATAACCAATGCATTTTCATATTTCCAGTATCCTTTACGATCTTATTGTCATATTGCATAACATGTGCTCCAACTATAAAATATTTCCGCTTGATGTGCCTTCCATGCCATGCTTCCTGCCTTTGATTTTCGACAATTTGGTGGAAATCTTCCAAAAACCTCGCTTCGTCCATCTCATACAATTCTTCCAACTATTTTGGAATTTATTCATCTTCAGTCATGCGAGTGTCTTGCGCAATAAAAAGTTTGGAGATGGCAAACTCAGTAGGAACTACAAATTACTTTCCATACACTAGATGGAAGGGAGTATACTTGTGCAAGTGTTAGGAGGTTTTATAATAAGCCCATAGCGTAACTAGACCCTGTTCATCTAAATCATCTCTATTGGCTGAGCATATCTTGGTGAGTCCCATCTCTAATATTTTGTTAAAAGCTTCCATAGTACCATTTTCTTGAGGGTGATATGGGTTGCTCTTATGGTGTTGTATCATGAATTTTTGCAGCAATGAAGTGACCCTCTCATTAATGAAGTGGGTCCCCTAGTCACTGGTGAGGAATTGGGGGCACCCAAATCAAGTGATAATATTTTCAAAGATGAATCTAACGATAATGTCTGTAGGGAAATCTTTAACAGGTGTAGCTTCAACCCATATGGTAAGGTACACTATGGTGGTAATAATATATATGGCATGTAAGTGACATGTTGATGGGTTGATAGGTCCCACAAAGTCAACTTCCCATTTCTCAAAGGCCTGGAGTGTTTGTACTGGTTTCAAGTAAGTTCATCCTGGTGTTATGGCTTTCCAACCCTTTGAAAAATGTCACATCTCTTGGCATACTCATTTGCATCTCAGAAAAGTGTTGGCCACTAGAGTCCTTCCTACAACACTTTCCTCATGGTTTCCTTTCCACAAATATTCCCACTTGCAACTCCTGAATGACATTACCATAATACATCATGTCTCCCATGATCAAGAACACACCTTCACAATATATTATCAAGGCCCAACGTGTACAGTTTTCATGCGATCAACTGGTAATTTGCATATCGAACCACCATGCGCCTTCATTCTGTTTTTGTGTACCCATCCAGGAATTTATCTGTGGCTATAAATAATCCAATGTCCTCCAAGTAGTATAGTATGGCTTAGACTCGAAACAGTTCGACATCTGGCAACTGATAATCTACTGACCCTCCGACTTCGCCTAACTCTAGTGATCGGGACCCACTTTTAGTATTCTTGGCTTAACAATTACTTGAAATGTGAATTCATCGAATATCAGAAGCCATATACAAATACTTCCTTTAGGCACTTCTTATTCACCAAGTACATCAATGCAGAATGATCATTGAATAATTTGAAAAAATCCCCAGAAGATAGTGCTGAAACTTTTGTAACGAATACACCATCGCAAACGCTTCGCACTCAGTCGTGGTATAATTTCTTTCTATCGTGGACAATTTTTTGCTAGCAAAGTAGATGGGATGATCAAGAATTCCATCTCCAGGCTGAGCCAAGATGACCCCCAAGGCGATACCTGATGCATCAATATGAACATGAAATTGCTTGTTTCGATCAAGATAAACCATGATTGGTGTAATTTCCAGTTTTCTTTTAGCACATTGAAAGAAACTTCACATTCATCTAATCATGCGAACCTTTCAGCTTTCTTCAATAGCTTCTCCAGCAGTGTAGTGATCGAGGCATAATTGAAGATGAACCTCCTATAATATTATATGTGGCCAAGGGTGGATCTCAATTATTTAACACTTTTTTGCAGAGCCATATTCAGGATCAATGCGACTTTATCAAGATCAACACATGTTCCTTCATTGCAGACTATATGGCCTAGAAGTGTTCCGAAAGGGACAACGAATATGCACTTTTTTCAGGTTTATGGATATACGTAGTTGTCTACAATGATCAAAAATTACTCATAGCAAACTGGAATTCTTTTTTAGTAAATTGTACACGGTCCAATCATCCATGTAAACCTCTAGGAACCTGTGGATTAAATCCTTGAAGGTTGTGATTATAATTCTTGAGAATATTGTTGGCACAATCTTGAGTTCAAAAGGCATGACATGGTACACATAGGATCCCCATTTAGTGGTGAATATGGTTTTCTTCTTATATTATTCCTCAATCCTAACTTGATGGTAACCAGAGAATCCATTTGTAAAAGAGTAAGCTTTTTTTCCTGCCACATTGTCTAGAACTTCATAACTGAAAGGGGTGGGGAAGGGATCATGAACACAAGAATTGTTCAAACTCCAGTAATCCACATAGACCCAAATTTCATCAATGTCCTTTTTTTTTATAACAATTGGATTGACCCACTCAACCTCATTGACTGGGAAAATAAGCCTTGCTACCAACATCTTGTCTATATCCTTCTTCACCTTCTCTTTAACTCTCAGGTTTAGCCTATATGATTGATGTTTCATTGGTTTTTCATTAGGTTTAAGCACAATCTACATATCCTCTAACTCCCCCTTAATCCCTTTTAGCTCCGTAACAGACGAAGGGAACAAGTCTTCATATTATCTTAGGAGATCAAAGATTTCCTTGGTACTTTTCTCCTCCTAGTAATCTCAAGTCGAGGCTAACTTC
Organism: Pinus albicaulis; assembly: GCA_034641835.2. NCBI lineage: Eukaryota > Viridiplantae > Streptophyta > Pinopsida > Pinales > Pinaceae > Pinus > Pinus albicaulis. The sequence continues at coordinate 774,237,388 of CM076582.1, forward strand.
AACTTCTCGTTAGTACCAATGTTTTTTTTCTGCAGCTTCAGAGGTAGTAGTCGCGGACCATCATTTACAGTACCACCTTCAACACTTTTTTCCCCTTCCATTTCCTTGAATTTCAAGTGTCTTAATTCCTCCAAGTCATCTTCATCAAGCTCCCGGTCTATATTTTTCACAAGCTACAACTTCATGGAATTTGGATTCATATATATGCTCAAATGCGTTCTAGTTTATACATCCCTCCGTCAACTATCCTTTAGTGAGAAAAACCGTTTTGACAACTTGCAAATAAGTTTTTATCCTTTCATCATTATCTGTGAAGGAAAATTCATTGATAAATTGAGCTTCCATATAGTTCCAGTCACTGGTTTGTCTTATTATCTCTTCCTTTACGTACCATTCCTTTGGAAATTTCCCTAGGGTATGTACAAAATTTTTCACACACAAGTCCTTTGGACACCCTTCTCTAATCCATATGGCCTTACAATCCTATAGGTGTCTCCGAGGGACATAACTTCCCTAGTACTCAATAAAATTTTGTGGGTAGTCCTCTGAATACCCAAATCTAATTCTCATTCTTGTCTTAATCTCCTGCCATTATCTGAGATGGTTGCGGTGATATCCCCACCACCTTTCTGGTGTCACTTGTAGGGAGACATCCACTAAGAGAACTTTGTGTACTTCAAAAATGGTTGGATCATATTCATTAAGAAAATCAGTAACAAAACCTATGCCATTGAAAATAGGAAATTCTCGTGCCTCAGTACCAACCCAGTTGATACGATGGATCGTGGTGTAGCACCTAGTGGTGATCTCATGTCCTCCCTGCTTCTAATCATCCCATGCAACATCAAATCCAACCTCCAAGCCCTAAATACTCCTCCAGTTGATCGATACTTCAATTTTTGGATTAATATAGTCTTCTCTTATTCTTGTCATTAGCCAGTATAGTTGATATAACAACTCAGGTGCTTCTCTGTTATCTGCTGACTTAGTGAACCTTGGCCCTTGGTAGGGTCCAGGGGCTAGATCACCCTAGTTCCTTCCACTTCAAAGGTCATTTTCTCCCACTTTAGATCAATTATTTCATAATTCTCAAAGGCTCAATCTATTCCAAGAAACGTCGAATAGGGGTCAATGTCTCCCATAATATTTATTACTTCAAAATCAGTATAATTTTTCACCCCTGTTGTGTTAACTTCTACATATTCCATCCTTCCAACCGAGAGTATAAAATATTGATTCACCATGCGTAGTTGAATTGAAGATAATGTAGACTTCAGCCTCCCCAAGGCTTCCCAGGTTTTCCTTGGTAGGATATTCACATCTGAGCTCAGTTATAACATTGTATCCTTAATCTAAAAAATTGCAAGCTGAGAATCAACCTGGAACTCTCTCCCTGTTTTCTTATTTTTCTTGTGTACCCTCCTAGAGTGTCTTTCGGGTAAGTTGGTGGAAATGAATCCTTCCTTGGGTGCCCCATCCTTGAAAATAACTTTAGTACTTTCCTTCAATTGCCTGAGCATCTAATAATCATTCACAATCTGCAAAAACATCATGAATCATTCTATTACGGGTCGATTATTGAGTTGTGATAGTTTAGGGCTCCTATATTTTGAAAAAACTGCCTTTTCTCCTAAGGGCTCACTGCTCAAAGTAAATTTGTTAAAATTCTCTACAACTTCCTTGTAGTACTCCTTTCGCTGATAAAAATCATATGAATTCTTTGGTGAGGTCAGCTTTAAAACTATTGGTTGTTCAGCGGCTCCAAATTCAACTCCTATCTTCTTCTCTCCCAAGGTGACTATACTAATGTTTGAGAGGGGATTTGTCTCAAGCACCCTTGGTTCAACATTGATTAAATTTTATCCTCTTTGGTGGTTGTGCTCTTCCAGCCTGGAAATAAACTCTTGACAGTCTTCCATCGCATGTGTGTTGACCCTACACTGAGAGCACCAGGGTCTTCTAGGTAACAAAAAGTCTCATGTGACATGGCCATCTTGAACACAATTATACCAACGGATCGGGCCTCTACCACCTATTCTTCCCCCTCTTGGTCCTCAAAATCCTTGTCCTCAAGGTGTCTCATTAATCTAATAGGAAAATCGATCCAATCGATTAACTAGGGAATCCAGCGTTCTACAATAATTAGTGTGGAGAGTTTGATAGCCAAAAAATTCACAAAATATTTTGTTTGGAACATTGGAATACTTTTTTAGAATTGGAAAAAGGCGAGGGAGATGTCCATATTTTTTGCGTATCTCATAATACTCAATTGGTGTTGCACTCTACTGATATATAAACACGTGGAACTAAGTGTGCCTTATATATATACCTTGCGTACCAATTTTCACAACGCCAACGATGGGTAAAGATGTGGACGACCCCACTGGTACAAAGGGAGTGCTTGGGCACTCCGTGGCATGATTCCCCTTGACATGGAAGCTGGTACACCATACATGCAGTCACACAGGTCATGCCGGTTGCATGTCCCTCAACTTCTCTTTCAGATATGTGACCTGGTGCTATTTTCCTAGGATAGACGGGTTGTGGGAAGTTTTCCCTCCCTAGTTATCACGTGGGTATCTAGCCATAGCCTCAATTTGAGTTGTTTGCTCCAAGGTGTCTAACACAATATTGATATTTTGTTGAGCCAACGATGTGCGAGTAAGTGGTAACCACACTTTAATGAAATAAACCCGTAGATTATTGGGGTCAATTAGGTAGCTCATCTTACGAAGCACATATTTAAACCTCTGCATTAGCTTCGAGGCAGTTTCTCCTTACCGTTGCTTAATTTCCCATAACTCAGAAAACCCCTGTTGGTTTTTCAGGGGAAGCTTAAACTCCTTAACAAACTCCCATTTGACTTCATCTACCATTGGATTCTTTTGTAATGCAGACCATTTGATGAACCATCTCAATGCTCTCTCTTGGAGCGTGGTTTGAAATTCAATAAAATTTGTAGCATCTGGAGTCTTGGGAGCCCTCCAGATAGCTTCACATAAGTACCAATGTTTCTCTACATCCTCATTCCCTCTATCCAAGAACTCGGGATATCAGGTAAATGATCCTTCCATGCTTGATTGAGCTTGTGGTATGAGTATAAATCCTTGAGAACGGGGTGTGATGATCCTTGGAGACTTGTAATACTATTACTATTTCTATTACTAATGGTACCATATTTGTAGGTGGCGTGCACACTGTGAACCTCTATGAATTTAATTAACTTAAATAAAAATTGACTAGCATTGTGATAAAGTACCAGGGGAAGGTTGGGGGAGGTACTGCCTGAGTTGCTGGGCAACAAATCACTATTCATGGGGGGACACATCATTATTAGAAAATAATCTTCTCATGGTGAAGTGTATTTCATCATTGGGGCCTATGAAGCCCATTCCATTTGGTGTTCCCATATCTACTTACAGGGTGGAGTCTCTACTACTTCTCTACCCTTTGTCACTACAACAATTTTGACCTCTCCTAGTGGACTAGCTTCCACTCTAGCATTATCCCCACCACTCCGCAACTTCAGTCAACTTCTCTCTCTTTCTCATTCCTCTGGACTAAATAACACTTCTCTTTATTAGTGTATCTCTCTTCACCTTCTATCGATCTCATGTAGATCTTTATGCCGCCATTATTGAGCTATCTATTCTCTCCTTCGTGCCCTCAAATATCTGGCCTTCTAGAAGTCATGCACATCATTTCTTCAATATTTTCATAGCTCCTAGTCATGTAGCATACCTCCCCTTCAGTCCTTCCCCTAGTACATGGGCTTTAACATGTCATGGGCGAGTTTTGGAATACCAACAATTTCTCTTTTGCCATCAGAACCTTAACCTACAATGGAATTTCCTTCAACAGTCTTCCACACAACCCTGATTTGAACACGACCTCAGCCTTAGAGAAGGAATGATGACCCTCCGCAACAAACTCAATGATATACCCCTATAATGTGGTATGCTCCAAAAAATCAATAGCTCACGTAATATTTGGGTTAAGTCGATGCAGTTCAACAATATTTTCTTGAGTCCAGGTACGAAGAGATCGACTATGTCTACTGGTATTTTCTTTATTTTCAATATTCGCAACATATTCCCTATGGGAACTTGCACCAGAATAACTCATATTGATTGTTTGCATGTTCAATGTACATGATTTGTTCCTTCAGCCGCTTTGCACTTCAATGATGGAGTTGAGCTTGTTGAGAAGCAAGTCGTTCTACTTTTTCATTCCACCTATCTTGCAACTCCTTCTTAAATATTATCGACACCATATTCCAGACCCCTTTTGAAATTTTTAGGTCTCAGCAATGAAACCATTTGTTGGTTAAAAATTATGAATGTGTTGAGACCCCTGGTTTAGGCATAGGGGCCAACATAGGCTCCATCATATTCTACCATAATGTCATAATTTTCACCCTATTCAAGGGGAATAAGGCATCTCACCCGAGGCATGCCACGACCTTACTTAGTTAAGGGGGTGGAATTTGGTATCATGAACACCCACATGGAGGTTATCAATACCCAATAAACCCATCACTAGAACATCATAAATACAATCATAATAACTCAAGCATTCAAGGAAAAATTCATTGTGCATTTATAGTCATAATAAAAAATTTAAAAGGCCACATAAAGTCACACACAAAGGTTGTCATAAAACCTTGTAACTCCTTCTTCTATTAATTTCAAAAACATTACCACAATACATCTAGCTTGAAGGTCTCATTGACAAAATAAAAACTAGCATGACAAGACAATATAAAAACAAGATAATATAGATCAGTGTGTGATCAATATACTATGTAACAACATTTAAGTGTCCTCCTTTCCTCCTTCTCCCCTTTAAAATTTTCCCTTCGACCTTCTTAAACCCTGTGCTCGCTTGGACTACTACATCTCTCTCCGATTCTTCACCTTTTACTTTTTCTGGATTCCTCTATTTCTCTATTTCATCTTCTTCCTTGGATATCAGTGTTTCTTTCAGATTGGCTCCGAATGCCCGAGTCCTGATTTCTTTGGCCAGTCCTCTGTAGCTTATAAGTCTTTGTTGGGTCCCTTCTTCTTCTTCGACTGTATTCTTTGTGAATTCCCAATAGTTACCTCTGGTCAATATGTGTTCAACCTTAAAACATGTCAAAACTTAGCTCTAAAAAAGAAGGACCCAACACATCTTCACCATACGAAGCCTCTCCTTTAGCTCAACTACCAACTTGTCAATTTCCTCTTAAATTATGCCATTTTCCTTGGAATTATTCTCTCTTCTTCTATGGCCTCTAATTGAACCTTGATTATGGCCATCAATGGCCACCTTCTTTCTTCCCATCTTGTAGCTTCCACTCACCTGCTGTAAGCTACATCTGAGCCATTGTAACAAATTTTCTTTGTCACTTGTTACCCTATACCTCACCCAATTATCCTTAGCTTTGGTTTTTGGTATTCCTCTATGTCCCTCCTCTGGAACCTTCTTGAGCACTCTTTACTGTTATATGTCTTATGCACTCTTTCTCACCTCTTGAGAACCTCTCATGTTCTCTCCTTTGGACGACATACAAGCTCAACTGGAGCATTTCTCTTCTTCTACATCCTTTTTGTTGCAAGGGTTCTTTGCCATGCACCTTAATAATACTATTGATTCACTACTACAACCTTCATTGTTATAATCAACATATTCCTTATTTTTTTCTATAATGCAAGGGTTAACTTCTTACTATATTTTTAACAAAATTACATACCAGTTACTTACCAGTTTCTCCACTTATAAGATTTCGATATCTTAGTTCTTCCCAACTTTGCACTTGGCTAGTAATTTTTCAATCTTCTCCTAATCCTAGGCTCTATTCTAAGTCTTTGTCTCCAATCCCTCCTTGCTTCCCCGCTCAGTATTTTCTACCACAACTATTTTTTTCGTAGGTCAATAACTATCCTTAGCCTTCTCTTGCTGTGAAATTCTTGCATATAAATATTTGTCATATTTTTTAACCCAAAGAGAGTCAATGTTGATATGTTACTACTTTAACGCATTCATTCTAGATGCTCTATAAAATTATATTATAATCCCAAATATTCCTTGTTTTTTACATGGAAAAATCCCACCATCTTTAAAATCACTTGCAAATGAACCTTCTTGAGTTCCAGTTAGCACTATATTAGAACCCTATAGCCAAACCTTTGTTCAAACCTCCTCATGCCCACCTTTGTATTATTAAGTGACTGAAGGTTGGGATCGATCTTTTGGCCAGGGAAGTTGACTCCTCAACCTTCATGAATCGACTTTCTCACCATAAAAAAATCATTAGCGGTAAACTGATCCTTGAGGAAAAAGTACTCCCAACACTTCTATATTCCTCCCAAAGGAGCTACGCATGATTCATATTGCACACATCCCTAATCCTTATAGCCTTGGATTAATATAGTCTTCTCTCACAACCCATCTTAACTCAAAAGGTGCAAGTCTCATGGCCCAAATGGATTCAACTATAACTTTTTTTTTTGTGCTAAAATTGCTCAACCCCGAATGTTAATCTTCGTTCAGGGCCCCAATACATGGCCATCTCACTTGCGGCCTAAATGTGTGGGTCCCATCCTCATCTAGAGTATTCAAAAGTTTGGTTATTTGTGATGTTCGGGCCTCCCTTACTCGTTTTCCTTCTGTGAGGGATTCGAACTTACTCTAAATATCATCTTTTTTCTCTTTGGTCCATTTCTACTTCTAAAAACCTTGTGAAGACCTCTCTGCCAAGATATTAGAGCTAGAAAAAATTAGAAGAAAAAACTCCTAGAATGTGAAAAATAATGGTACCTCATGAGCAAAGCCCTTTGGCTTCAAGTAGGTGATGACAATACAAAAACTTTCCACTAAGTGGTAAACCATAGGAAGGCCATTAATACAATCTGGGGATCACTGGCCCATTTGGGGATTTGGTCACTTCTTTCTCTCACATTTTCTAAGAAGGATGCTCATATTTAAAAAATATATTTAAGCATGATGAAAAGGCCACTATTTAACTTCTAGCCATAGCCAAACACTTCCCTTGATTCATTTATGAAGACGAAAATGATGATCTCATGTATGGGGATACCAAAATTGAGCTCGACAATGTTCTTCACTATTTTTAAAAAGATAAAAACGTTAGCCCTGATGAGCTTCCTATTGAAATTTATATCCATTTCCTTGACTTCATTGGTGTTTACCTTCTCTTCGTTATTGAGTATTCCAAAACCGTAGGTCAGATTTTGGCCCTCATTCTACTTTTCTAGCCCTCATTCCAGAGGTGTTGGGCCGTTAATATGCCATTATTATTATCACTTGTGAACGCTTATTCCACCCATTTCTACCATTCTTCATCACGTCATTTATTATAATTTATTATTTAAATCCATTTTATGATGATTTATGCTTCTATGAATGAATGTTATTTATTCTCCTTTATTTCTAATAAATTGATGATTATGAATTATTTTATAAATGATAGTTTTAATAATTTGGTTATAACATTATTCACCATTTTTAGCCTCCAAGGTAATTTCCAGATTGAAGATTTGATCATTAAAAGTGCCAACTCAGAAATGCGCTGGAATAAGGAGTGACAGTTTTGCGGTTGAGATTCTGAGCAAATGAAGACGAATCTGGAAAATCCGGAACATGGGTTTTGTTCAAAACGGACCCAATTAACTTAATTGAAGAACAGTTTGCCCAAATTCGGCTTGTACTGAGAGAAACGCAGGGTTCTTTGAGCACGATTTTCTCAGATTTGTTGTTGCGGCCGTCCTCCAAATCTCAGCTGCAAAGCCAAATTCGTCTTGCTCTTGTTGAGAGATGGATGGAAATATATCTTCTTGTTGATAAATTGGTTGGAAACAATCCAATTTTGTAATAGAATCATGTTGTAATTATCTCTATTGTAACCACTCTCTGCTCTCTTTGTATTTAAATCAGAACAGAGATCAGAGAGGGGGGATGACTTCAGGGATGGATTCGAATGATGGAATTGAGGATGAATTAGAGATTCATAATTGAGGATGGCAGAGAGAATGGATAATGGCTGAGAGATGGAGCGATTTCTTGTTGTAATCCACTATAACTCTGCTTTGATATTTTAATATAAATCTGGTTGCCATTCATTCTTTTCATTCTGAAGTAGCCCAGCAGCATCCGCTGGCGGCTAAGGGCCCAGCCTCTGGTGGATTGTGCTGCTGCTGTGTATTATCTTCTTGGTTTATGCGTGGTTTTGCTTATTAGCGTTATTTGGTAATCTGATGTGTTGTTTAGTTTACATCACATGCTCTGTTATGCTTAATTTATTAAGGTTTCTAAAGACAGAACTATTGTATTGACTCTGCATCGTATCACTATTCTTTTAAGTGTTGATATAATACTGCTAGTCTTTACAGAATACTGTTGTTGTTTAATTACAGAGCCTCTGTGCTGTGCACTTGTTCATTAACATTACGGAATTCATCTTGGGAGTTATGTTCTTTGCGATTGTTGGATCTATAAACAATGCTGTTCTACTTTGAAACGCAGTCGTACTCTTTCTAACTGAGATTGATAATTGGATCAGATTACTATTAAGGTGTGCCGTGTGTTAAGTCATTGTGTATTTATATTTGACTTTCCATCGTTGTTTCATATTCTATCATTAATCAATGCTGTTCTATTTCCGTGTGCTGTCCGATTTATTCTTAGAGTAAAGATTGCTATTAATTTGGCTTAGCTGTTGTTCATTTCCATTAATTAGAGTTTGCTATTCATTTCCTTTAATTACAGTTTGCTGCCCATTTACTTTGTTGTTCCATTTCTTATCTGCTGTTCCATTTCCTGTTATTCGCATTATCTTTGCCTTGGTGTGCAGAACGATCTGAAACTGTAGTGGGCATTGGCATTTGCTGTCTAGTCCCCAGATTGATGATCTGTTCCTTGATTACTTTTGGTTACATCAATTTCCAAAGGGATGGGCTATTGTTGTCGAACCCTTGACTGATACATTGCTTATTTTTCTGAATGAATGATTTAGGCTTCAAGGTATTTTGTTTTTGATTTCTGAATGAATGAATGATTGTCTTGTTCCGGTTTGATTTCAATTGCATCAATATCCAGAGGAATGAGTTATTGCTACTGTATCCTCGATTGATGGTTGTTTGAGTGAATGATTTAGTTTAGAACATTTCAATTTCTTGTTGTTCCAATTAGATTTTGTTTCCAGCTTTCATTTACTTTTGCATTTTAAGCAATATACTGCAAAACATTACTCTTGAGTAAATAGCCGCCTCAGACTGAGTACACTCTTGAAATAAAAAGTCGTCCCTGGGTTGATAATTAATGTGAAGGTAATTAGGAGTTAAAAAGACCCTTTTTATCGCTCCACAAAAGGCTGATAATCCTAAATCCTTCGATCAATTTAGATCTATTTCCCTATGAAAATCTATATACAAAATCATCACTAATATCATAGACCTCAGACTAAATTACATCGTCTCAAGTCATATCTCCTTGTAACAATTTGGGTTTTTATCTGATAGGAAAATCCATTAAGATATTGGTCTAGCATGAGAATATTTATATTACATCCACAAATACAATAAAAAAACACTAGTTTTTAAAATAGGTCTCTCAAAAAAATTTGACAGAGTCAATTGGCTATATCTCATACTCTTATTGATTTATTTGAGCTTCTATCATTATTTTTTCACCTGGGTAATGAATTGTATCAATACTCCATTTTTTTCATTCTCATCAATGAGGTAGCTTCTCCCTCTTTTTCATGTTGAACGAGGTCTCAGGCAGGGTTGTCCTCTCTTCCCCTGACTTTGCCTCTTGGTTGCAGAAGGTCTTAGCAAATTACTATTGGTCATTTTAAACAATAGAAACTTCAAATTAATTCTCATCTCACAAAATTGTTTTCTCTCACACCTCATATTCATGGATGATGTTTTAATTTTCTCAGATGGATGCTTACCTCACACCCAACTCTTAAATTCCATACTTGAGATCTTTAGTCAAGTTACATGCATGCTAATTAATAATCATAAATATTATTTATATGGACGATATATATATATATATATATATATCATTGAAAATATGCTCATGGCTCCTCTCAAAATTTTCGATGAAGGTTTCAAATATATGGGTTTTTTCCTCAAGAAGTGTAGCTAAAAAATATAGGACTGGTCATGGATCTTGGTCAAAATTCAAAAAAGGATTAGGCTTTGGAGAAATAGATGGCTTTCCATAGATGGGTGTTTAGTCCTCTGCAAATCAGTAATTGAAGAAATACTAGTTTATTAGGCCTCTTTGGCCTGGATATATCTAGGCATTTGAATAAGATCCAAAAACTATCAGTCTAATTCCATTGGAGTAGAAAGGAGGGGAAATGAACCTTTACAAATATATTTTTCTTCCAAAGACATTTGGAGGATGATGATTAAAAATCTCCTAGAAGTTTCTCTAGCTTTGGTGGCCAAAGGAGTTTGGCGACTTATTCAAGGGACATGCCTTTGGTCTCGCGTCATGTTTCAAAAATATATAAGGCCCCTTACTATTTTGGACTAGATTCACAACCCTAAAAAATCCTCTCGGAAAAATTCAATTTTTTGGAAGGGAATTCTCAAGGCTTTCCCCATCATAGGCAAACACCTTTGCTGAAAGGTGGGGAATGGGAAAAAACTATTTTGGGTAAGGAATCCTCGATTGAAATTTATGACTAGAATTGGTTACCAGCTCCATTAATTCAATCCTTGGCTGAGTAGAGAAAATTCACGTCGGCTCACATCACCCTCTCTCAAACCCGTGCAGTCATCAATAATGGATGTCAGCAATTGATATGCAACTCGCTAGTGAGGCTACCCAAGTTTGGGATTCATATATCAAAGCTCTAAAATTTGCAATGTTTCCATTTTAAAATATGAAGATAAACTCGTTTGGTTGAAAATTCCCCATGGGAAGTATGACCCAAAATTCAACTACATATCTCAATTTCCTACTCCTGATTCCCCTCCTTGGTGGGGTAAATCTCTCTAAAAGGTAAAGTGCCCTTCGAAAGAAAAACTTTTCATGTGGCTCATGCTAACTAGTAAATTCCCAAATTTGGATATTTTCCAAATAATATCCTCTCAAAGTCCAGATTGTGTTCTCTTTTCAAATCGGATGTCGAATAAATCAATCATCTCTTTATTAATTTCATATTCACAAAACAAGTTTGGCTGGGAAAAAAAATCCCTTGTCCACAAGTTTTTGAATTGGACAACAAAAAATCAATCTCTGCTTACAATGTTGGTTATCTTCCCATTTTTTTTTATAGTCTCAAGGGCCCTCCTATGTGTGTTAGTTGGGGCATTTGGTTAGGGAAGAACACTATGATATTTGATAATAGTCCTCTAAACGTTGCAAAGGTTTCCTCTAAAAGTTTATATATCCTCTTTTGTACTAGTCAACTTCTCTGGTTTATTCATGCACTCCTCCACCTCCAGTTGAGATTCAAATTGACTCCCCCTAGGCTTTCTTTGATGGTGTTGCACCAGGCTCTCCCACCATTGGCAAAGCAAGTGTAATTCCCCATCTATTTTCCTCACATACCATCTTTCTCAACAAATCTTGGCCCATCCACAAACAATTTTTGTGAATTTTTTCCTTCTAAATCATCCTTCTTCTTGCAACCTCCAATATTGTATGTTCACTACATGTTTATGGCGACTCTCAAGTGGTCATAAATTGGATGAAAATGATAGAAATCCTTCGATACTACTAGTTATTTCATTTCTTTCAAAAAATCAACCAAAACATTTCCCTTTTCTCATATATTTCTTTTGACCACATATATAGGCACAAGAATGAAGAAGCATATTAGCTTTAAAAATTTGGATTGGATTTGGATAGAGACACATGCTCAATCTATAAGATTAGAAAAGGTCAAAGGATAGAATTTTTTTTAATCCTTGGGTTTGAGTACCTTTTGGGAGCTCTACATTTCATCTCTCTATAGATACTATGACCATTCTACTGATTTTCTTTGAGTATTTTTGTATATATGTTACTCTACAATTGTGTGTTGCACTTATATGGATGCATATATTGAATGTTTCACCCAATATTCTCATACTGTGGATTTTTTTATAGGGACAGTGATGTAATCATCTTGTTAGTTTATAATATAATTTGTGTAAGTATATTGTTTATGATTATGGTAGTTATTTATGACAGTTGTTGGCTATTTTGTATAAAAACATATGTACGCTTGGCAAGGCTAAACACCTCATGAATGCTTTTGGCATATACAGATGTAACCTTATTTGTACTCCTTATAAATAGACGTCACATAATTTTTTGTTTCACCAAAAATAAAAATAAAAAATACTTATCATTTTATAAATAATAATTTAATTATATCAACTTATTTTCAAGCTTTAGGGATAATATGGGACAAGGTATTATATAATCATAGAAGTTTGAAATCATTTACAAGTGCCCCTTTCATACTAACAACAGGTTATTATATAATGAGTATAATTGTATCCTAAATAACATTCCCCTTTCTATATGTACATGTCTCAACAATTCAACTCTAACTTAGGTATCGTCGTTGCTCGGGAAGAACTATTATAAAGGTATTTTCTAGCATCTAATGTTTCCAATATTGTATAAATTCGACTTTACAATATCATGTAATAACATTTTACCATAAATAGAAAACAGATCCACTTCCTATGTAAGATCATTTCTTCCTATTTGATAAGTAGAGACATAAGTAAGCTTACCTAGAACACCATTTATTCACTACCATAAATCTAATCCTTCCTATATTAAGAATTGGGATAAAAAAAATGTTTAAACCATGTACATTGTTACTCACACTACATTATCAATGGAAGTATAATAAAAAAGATATACATGCCCCAGAACCATTCATGTTATCATAATGATAAATTTGACTTTTACCACAAAAACCTCCAAAAGTTTCAACATCAATCTCGTAAATTTAAATAATTGTTCATTTAATGAAGTATGGCTTCATTAATTGTTTATAATAATTGAGTAAATAAATAATCATTACCCTCATGCATTAAAGAGAGCATACTTATTATCAATATACTTTTCATAAAATCTCTTGAACCCATATAATTTAAGATAACCATATTCTTACACCAATATGTGTAGGTTGTGGGGCATTGAATTTTCACTTTGTTACTTAAATGACCGATCAAAATATTATCAAATTCTTAAATTGGGCATAGTGATCGATAAGGTCTCTCCTCACCTCATCCTCTTGCACTCTCACTCTTCGTTGTATTTTTGAACGTAGAAGACAAAGATCACATTTTCAAAGGATGGCCTTATTTCCTTAATAATGCAGGCCTCTATATAATGCAATGGGAAGCTTGTTTTAACACAGATAAGGAGGAATTTATAGCAACACCAATATGGGTAAGAATATATTCCTTACAAATATAATTTTGGTTACCGATAATTTTTGAAGGAACAGGTCAAGTCAAGGGTCGGTTTGTCAAGATTTCATACGTTACAAAATAGGGAAAGAACACATCCTATGCTAGGTTGTGTGTGTATATGAATATCTCACAACCGTTGCGAGATCCCATAGAATTGGATTATTAGGGGGAGATTTGGAAGCAACCCTTCAATTATGAGCATGTTCCATTTCGCTGTTGGTTTTCTCATGAACATGGTCATCTCATTCAAAACTATCCCTTTAAAAAGAAGGAACAATCTATAGGTGGTCTGATGCTTAACGATGGTTTCATAAGGGTTCCTAATTGTAGTCGCAATCAAATGAATAGACCCCTAGTAAATGCAAACGGAGCTTACAAGAATAATTCATTTTCTGTCCTCGAAGCTATGGAGGATGATTCCCAAGATATTGAGGCTACCCAAATTGAAATTGTTTCATAGGAGCTCACCCTGGTAAAGACGGTTTTGAAATGTAAAATGGGGTATGAGGAAAATCTACAAGTTAATTATGATCTCTCATCGCTCTCGGGCTTTGAGGAAGTGGTTCCTCTCCTTGAACACAATCTATCAGAATTATCAAATGAAGAGCAGACCCTAGTCTCTATGGTAAATGAGTGGTCCGTGAAGGACCTTGGTGAGCTTCCATTAGAAGAGAAAGAAAGGTATTCCAAAGCTTATCTCCAATAGAAATCCAAGAAGAGGATCGTACCAGGGGATCCCATAGCTCAAGCCTTCCAAGCATTTAAAGATAAAGGTAAAGAAAACTTAGCAAAAGAACTAAGGAGCCAAAGAAGAATACAACAAAACCAAAGAGAGAAGCAAGGCAACATATGGGATCAAATCAGAGCACACATGATCAGACAATAGTCAACCGTGAAAAGGGCTTGCAACTAACCAATCCCACTTAAATGAAAATACTTTCTTGGAATATAAGGGGTCTCAATAGCAGAGGGAAACAACAATATCTTAATATGGTTGGATGATTGAATCCACTTTGGACGTTGTCTCTGTCATGATGAGCTCTTGTGCTCTTTTGGTTTCATCGTCAGTAGTTGTTTCTTATGTTCTCTTTCTTTTCTCCTACTTCTAGTATGCTATTTGCAACCAATAAGCCATATGTTTTATGTGATCATCATCTATGGTGTTTTGTAAGGTCGAAATGTCACTTGTTAAGTTATTTACATATGGGTAGTGGTTTTGCTACACTGTCACTTTGGGTATCAACATGCTGACAAGTTTTACTATGTGCCCACAAGTACATCCTATGTAATTTTGTTTTTTGGCAATTAATAAAAATAACGATATATAAGTTTTCCATTTAGGTGTAGACACATCTTTTATATATATATATAATTATAATTATAATTACAATTACAATTATAATTATAATTATAATTATAATTATCTACCATAAGATGTGTCCACACCTAAATGGAGAACTTTCATCAAAGTTAAACAACCTTTGGCTATCAGCCATGGAAGTCATATTATCAACCATCGACCTTGGGCCCAAATCAATGGTCTTTATACCATCATCCATCAGCAAAACGGAATGGTGTCATGCCATTGGATTTTTGGCAAAAAGGCTTCGCACATGCCATCCGTATTGCTGATGCTGAGTGCATCATCAACGCTTTGTCCCATGTGTTAATGGTTGTAACAACCGGTCGTTGGCCAAATCGTGAGAGGTACAGCCTACCAACCAATCACGTGTCAGCCCAACTCGCCTATACAATAATGTGCCAGCACTGATGTTGATGGAGAAGGGAAGTTGTCAATGGATATATCCGACAAGTGAAGCCGTGAAATAAGAAAGAGGAGGCATCCAGAATTGGCCCAAATAACAAAAGAAGCGAAAACATAAGACGTCAAGTCCCGACGAGAGATGAGTTGACTGGCGATACGTCGAACTCAGTTGCTTTGCACATCACCATCATAGTCCACAAGTTGACATAATTTAGAGACTCAAAGCTCCCACTCACTTGCTTTTACTTTGAAGGCTAATCCATCCATAACATCATGAAACAATTGTTTAAGTTGATGAGTGTTTTTTTAATTAATTATTAATAGAATCCATTGAAAGCAAAACTCTATTGCTTTTCGAGAACTAAATTCGATAACAATGCTAATGAGACCAAGCTTATTAGCTGGCTGAGCATTTGTTTCAAACCATCGAGGATGGTAAGAATGAGAATGATGCTATCTCTCTTGGGTTTCACAATTTATGTTTTCATTCCATTTGGTTGCCATTGCATTCCTTTGCTAGTAGTCTAGCAACTGAACTGGGCACAAGTAAGGATAGCTCGTGCACGGCTATTGACATAATATTTCAGTAAGGTTCCAACAACCCCGACCCAGAGGGTGGTTTGTATTAGTATATTATATATAAATAGTGAATTCCTAAATATGCTTCAATATTATATATTGAGATAACCAACTAGATAGACGTTTAGATTCACTTTTATGGGAGTGGGAAAAACTTTGAACTCCAAGTATGAATTTCTCAACAATATGAACAGACCACTCAAAAAAAAAAAAAAAATTGAGATGAGTGAGTCACCTCATAATACCTTTCAAACTCCTTGAAGTAGTCAATGGATTCCACTATGCCTACATTCCAAGGACTAAAGCCTAACTTTAGGTTGCTTACTCCTAGGCGTCATTCTAAGTTAGGTATTCAAAGGATACCACTTATTTAATAAGTAAATTTACTCAAGTTTCACTTCAAATGTTTTTGAAAGACTTAAGAACATTGGGTCTTCAATGTAGATTTGAAGCATTTCAACCATTGTCTCGAGTTTCTAGAAATAATAGTGCTTAACCAAACACTCCATTAAGATCAAGGGGAAGAATGAGCATTCCACTCCATTCCAATAAAAGAATTACAATTTAAATACCACACATATCGCCAAAAATTCCTTGCATGGACATTATTGAAATTTCACACCAAGTACTAATTTGTCATATAATTTTCATCTTGCCCACCAACCAGGGCATGCCATTCAATTGACATATATATGTGTGCTCTTCCTTCAAAGGTCTCTAATGTTGACATGAAAACCTTCTTGAGCAGTGAGAATGTAAATTTCAACAAGAAGCATATGACATCTCTAACTATAGCATTTCCCCTAAAATTTAATATAACAAAGAACATAGATTTCATCCATAATTGCAAAAATTCTTCAAAGTAGAAGTGAGAACTCATCATAGGAGAAAGAAACAACATTTACTTAAATTTGTTCAACACTATCAACTAAGAAATGAATGAGTTTTTCCACCCAACCATAGGCTTCTACACACCATATTTCTATAGTTGGCCACCCCCTAGCCAAGCCATGATACCACAAGGTGAGAAGTATCAATACTTTGGTAGATGTGCTAGGTGAAGGAAACTCTCCTTCATAAGCACGAGCAAGTCAAATAACTCTTCTACCAACTGAGCTTGGGGTCTCCACAATCTCCATTTTACTCTTAGTTGGTTTGTAAAGCAATTATGGGAATAAAATCATTTCTCTATAGTGTCTCTTTGATTCCCTTGCCCCTTGCTTATCATGCTCATCCAACACACATCAAATGTTACCCCCTTTGTCGCGGCTAGGCACTAGAGTTATTATATAATTGTTTTGAAAACAAAATTCATTTTTGGTGAACCTAGAATACATCAGCAAGCATTGAATCCACAATTAGCAGTTCTATTGGTGTGTTTGGGCACCAAAATAAAGTACATTTGCTCAAAATGCCCCATCCAACATTTCACTTGGAAATGGTAACATTTTATTCATGACTCTACTATTCTTCGAACTTATGTGTCTCTGCTCTTTATATGTCTTTGAATGAATCCATGGACAATTTTACCCATTGAAGTCTAAAAGCACCCCACATCCACCACACAAATCCCATAATTGTGGCGGTTGATTGTTTCAATGGCCCAAGGTTTCATTGAATGAGCTATGGGATAGTGCAAAATGTAAAATAACAATTTAAAATTTAAAATTTCACATAAAGCTTTGGTTTATCTTTTTCTAGAAATAGTAGGCAAGGCTAACTCCCACAACCCCATCACTAAATCTCACTCATGGTATCATAGTCTATCTTGGTGCTCACATTCCCGGTGAATTGTCCAACATATTTATATTAATAAGAAATTAGTACATAGCACATTTTCTTTAGTTGTCCTATTTGGTTGATAAAGACATATAAATGTTAATGTAATTAATTACAATGCTCTCATAGGGACCAAAATTGGGTTTTTATAAAGAAGGTAATTTTATATGTTTCAATCAATTTTCTTCCAAACTTAAAAATGATGGATAATTATTTTTAATAGATATAAATTGGACCTATAAACCTTTTTTAATCTATAAAAAATAACGATAAAATAAATAAGCCTTCAAATAAAAAAAAGTCCATGTTAAAACAAGAAAATAAATAGAAAGTTAAGAAAATATAACTAACATTTCCTTATAATAATAATTTTTAAATCTATTTCATTTTGATAGTAATTTATAGATTTATTTTATTTATAAATAACATCTAAGCCAAAAAAATCAATATTTACTTAGCCCAATCTTGACATAGAAGCTAAAGCCCCACTAGCTATAGTCTCATTTACCAATCTATCTTGCCAGATCAGTAGAATGTTAAACATAATGATTCATTCATAAGTTCTTCAATATGTATCATATAATAATATATGACACACACTCTTTCTTTATGTATATTCATGTAAATATGAGTTGTTGAAAATAGAATTTGAAGATTTTTTATTTGTGAAATAACATCTTCAAGGAAAATGTAGAAATTGAATTTCTTGACCAAGACAATCAACTCAAACACAAATCAAAATTAGATGAGACCCAACCATTTGGGTTCGAATTCTTGGAATTTGGATAACCAAAAGTGAAATTTATGCAAGGAATTTATTTAGAATGTCCATTCGTTATTAGTTTAAAGAAGACTTGATAAAAAATTAGGTTTATGTGGTTTATTGATAAACGTACAACTCGTAAACAATGTTCAATGAGTTTAAGGAAGATTTTCTAAATTAACCACTAACAATGGTTATTTTGACGATTAAGGATATTGAAGGAAACCATTTAAAAATTACATTATGCAAAAGCTTCATGATCTTTCTTTGATGAATACTAGAATAATATGATAATGGAACTCTAACAAGATCTCATCAAATATCTCTAGAATTTGATATCATTGAACTTTTTTTATGAATAAATTGTGACAAATATGAATTAAATATATAATAGAGTTTACATTAAATATATAATAGATTTTACATGTTATTATAGAGTAAAGATATAATATTGTAAACATTTCAACTCTATAGTAACTTTTTATTATTATTGAATTTTTTATTATATTGTAATATATATATATATATATATATATATATATATATATATATATATATATATATATATATATTTAATATTAATGTGGTTAATATAGTCTAAGATTTTATTAAAAAAAAACTATTGTAATATAAAGACTATATTGTTAATAAACAAATTTATTTAGAGAAAAAAAAAATTATACAACTTATTGTAAAATGGACCAATTTACTAAATAAATTTTCTTATATATAAATTAATATTATAAATAATATTAATGAACTTACTATGGAGTAACTTATTAGAATTGGAATAATCTTAAATTTTTAGGAAATTGGTGGGTTAGGAGCAAAATTAGTGGGAGAGGAGTAAAGTGGCACGAATCTAATTTTTAAAATTTATTAAAAGTAATAGACCATTTTGCTAAATAAAATTTGCTTATATATAAATGAATCTTATAAATAATAACAAGGAACTTATCATGGAGGAACTTATTAGAATTGGAATAATCTCAAATTCCTAGAAAATTAGTGGGTGGAGAGCCACCTGACACACATCTAATTTTATAAATTTATTAAAAGTCAATGCAACCTAATATATTTTGTAATAGAAATAAAATAAAAAGTCAACAAATCTTCATCCACCTTCAATTGAAATAAAAAGCCTTGAACAATAATATTTTTGTTTCATTTTATTATTAATATATTTAATATTTCCAATAATTATATATTCATTATAAATAACGCTTCTTTAATATATTCATTATGAATAACTTCTTTAATATATTTTATTGTAGATAAATTAGTAATTATAATATTATATCAATTAAAAAAAATTATTAATATTAAAATGAGAGAGAAAATAAATTATTAATATTAAAAGTAATGGAATTTTGTCGATTTCAACATTCTCACACAAACCAAAAAAAATATCCAACTACATATGTCAACTTGATTTTCCTGCATAATTAGTACATGAAGATATTTTGTCTTACACAAAATAAATAACTTTGACCACGCCTTCTCGTGAGGATGAAAATTTTATATTTATTTTGGATCATCAACCATGTATATATATTTTGTACCATTTAACATTGTATGGATATATCAAGTCAATACTACATATTTTAAAAAATAAAAAAGTTTGTAGATGCATTTATGTATTATGGGAAAAAATATCAAATTATTTGTTATTTATAAATAAAGTTTAATTTCATTTTGTAAGTATCTATAATAACCATTTTTATTATATATATATATTCCAAAAATAAGTTGTTAGTTACCAAGAGAACCTGGGATAGAAATTTTCAAAATGAAAACTCCATTTTAAACGATTTTAAATTAAATAAAAAATAAATAACTATGTATCAAAAAAATCTAAATCATCTTTGATCCATATTGAATTTCTATTAATACATAATATAGAATTAAATGATTAAAAATTTTGCATATTAAGAAATTTTGATTCTTGTAAGTGTTTAATAATTTTATGGATTTTTAGTTTTCTATTAATACATAATATAGAATTAAATGATTAAAAATTTTGCATATTAAGAAATTTTGATTCTTTTAAGTGTTTAATAGTTTTATGGATTTAGTTTACTTATAAACTTCTAAACCTAATATTCTTAATAATAAATAATAATTGTAGTTTAATTATTAATTTAATATGTTTTCTTTCATCTAATAACATATTTAGTGTTTCAATATTAGTATTTTTAACCTAAAAAAAGATAACAATAATTATGTTTGTTTTAGAAATTGGTTATTGCAAATATAAAATGTAAATGACGTTATTGTTTTTTAAAATTGTATGTCATATTTATATTATATTTAATTAAAAATATAGTGATGTAAAAATAATAATGTTAATTAATGTATCGCAATTTTTTAAAAAATTTGTAGTCATAAAATATTTATGAAATAATATTTGTGAAATAAATCATTGTAGTCAAGGAATTTTTTTAACTATATAAGAGAGATGTGTATTTTTTTTGAATGTGATATTTAAAAAAAAATATTAATAAAAAAATAAAATTCAAATAAAATAAAAAATATATAATTTTATAAAATAAACAAATTAATAATAAAATAAGTATTACAATATAAACCATAAATGAAATATTTCAATATTTATGTTGCTTCATATATATATATGATGATGATGATGATTAACATCCATTAAGACCAATACGATCGAACCTCAAGAAAGGAAAAATAATCTAAATTTGATTCTTCAAAATCTTGTTTCTAAGTTCAAAGAGAAGGGAAATAAGCGCTCCAAGATTGCTATAGGTGGGTTGGCTTAATAGGTCAAGAAAATTGGAATTGTGGCAAATGTTAGGGAATTGAGAGCAGATGTGAGTAAGAGTCAGACAGTCTAAAAGTAAGTGATTTTCCTATTTCACTTGCTTAGTATTGATAATCTGACAGATTCTATCGTTCTAGGGAGCCTTGGGAATAGACCATCGCCCGATCTCACTTCGAAGCTCATGAGAATTAGTTCTTATCCTAGAGATGTTCATTTTTTTCTTAGTGCTGGTCAACACAGGGAGATAATTTTTATTATCAAGGGAGGGATTGATCACCTCCTTATTTTAACTTAGCTTCCTTTTACCCTCCAACTCCTTGATCCTCCCACAATTTTTTCTTAAGCTTGGAGGTAATAGTATTTTTGACACTATATTTTCTTCCCATACTGAGATCCTTCTTAATTCCCCAATGGTTGAGCCAAGACTGGGCATCCTTATGCCACCCCCGCTTGAGGCGAAGGTGAGGGTTTTGACTACAGTTAGAAGCAATTTTTGGGACCTTTTTGGATTCCATGTTATAAAGCTTCTTCTTATACATTAGATATCTAAACATGCGGCTTGTAAGATCAATGAAGCCAACGATCGAAGGGATAGGAGAGAGAGTATTCCCCTTGATCTTAAAGTTCCCTTGATCTTAAAGTGGTAGGTTATGAATTGCTTTTGAATCATCTCAATCTTCCTCCATGAATCTCTGGATATACTCCAAAACCAAACTTCACATCCGTATAAGACAACAGGGGTGACGAGAGTCTCAAATAGGAGCCTATTTTTACTCCAAATGCAAAGATTGACCAACTAAAAATTGTTTTCAAGCTCATAATAAGCTTTCCAGCCTCCAATAATACTTTTATGATATAATTCCAATTGAGTTGATGAGGGAAGTCAATGCCCAAATATTTATAAGAGGAAGCGTGCTCTATGCGCTAGATATTATACACGAAAATACCATGGGTGATATTTTTGGATTTAATGATCATGACTTTAGTCTTGTTGGTATTAATTGTCATACCCATCTTGGAGAAATAGACATGAAGAGTTTGAAGTTGCTTGTCAAGGTCTTCATGGTTTTTTGCAATAAGAACACTATCATCAGCATAAAGGAGAAGAGTAATGAGAACACTAGCAAGTTCGGTGCCCTTGCATCCTACAGTTTCCATCCACTCCTCTAGCTTATTGATGTATATGCCAAAAAGGGTAGGGGATAGTGGACACCCTTTCTTAGCTCCGATATTTCATTTAATGTCTTTAGACCACCCCTCATTGGCCTTAAGCTTAGAAATGATGATCTCGTAGAGATGGATCACCGCAGTCCTCATCTCAGGAGGGACCATGATCTCTTTAATTGTTATGAAACCAGACACTAGTAATATAGGGACCTAACATTAAGTCCCTTCCAAAGTTTATCTCGTGGAACAATGTCAAAATATTTTCTAAAGTCCATAAAAAAATAGAAGATGTCGACTTTACTATTGCGATATTATTCTGAAATGATCATGAAAGTAACAAGATGGTCAATAGTCGAGTGATGTCTCCTAACACCAGCTTACCCTTTAGCTCTTTTGTCATGGATTTCAAGCCAAAGGCTAAGCTTCTTTTCCAAAATGTGCCCATAAAACTTGGCTAGGATGTGGCTAATCATAATGGTCCTATAGTTAGATGGAACGATTTTGTCCCCATTTTTAAAGATAGGCACAATAATGCTTTGCATCCAAAGCTGAAGGGAAGCCATGTGTTATAGCCAAATTGAGAAGCTTTTGGAGATGAAGAATGAGGACAAATCTTCCCATTTTAAGGATATCAACTTGGTAACCTTCAATATCTTTAGCTTTCCCATTAGTGAGATTATTAATACCAGACTCAACGTCATCGAGAGATAATACATCATCCTTAATATGATTTATTAAGGTGGTTCCCATAGTGTCCAGAGTCATACAACTTCTTTAGATAGTTGTCCCAGTTTTCTAAGGCGATAGAATGATGATATTTGGTTTTACAAACAATCACATTCTGCCAAAATGTTTTGGCCGTGACTTTATAAAGGTGGAGAAGATAATCATGTATTTTATTAATGTATGACCTTTTCTTCCTCTTGATGATATTTTTTCATATATTGATTTTTCCGAAGCTTAATGGTTTCATTAGGAGCGTCTCTAATCACTTTCTTGGCAATCTTACAATATTTGTCATACCATGATTTTGAATTTCTATTAATCTGCTTAAACGAAGTCTCATTAGAGAACTTGTTGATGATATTGGAAAGGATAGTAGTGAAATGGTAATAAATTTGATGAATGTTATTATTGTAAGTCATGGAGGCTAAATCCTTCTCTGAATCCTTTAATAAGAGGTTGGATTTACTTCTATCGAAGCGAATGTGTCTTTTACTTTCATTGGTATCCTAAATCTGGGTGGTATGCATAGGAAGATTGAGGGATAGAGACAGAGGTATGTGGTCAGATTCAGGCTCAAATCCATTAAGTAGCTCAAAGTTTGTAATACAACTGAGGATGAGGGTGTCATAAATCATATAATCCACGACACTGCTACCCAGCCCATGGAAATAGGTAATTTGACTAGAGAGGGGCCACTTGTTAATACCATTACAAATGATTAGGTCCTGGGAACTGAAAATTTTGAGGAGCTCGATGCCAAATAAGTTCTCAATAATGTCTTCAGATTTTCTCAGGAATTTATTAGCTAAGTTATTATCTTCATCAAGACATAAGGGGTCAGGGTTAGAGTTGTTACTTAACATAATGGCTTGTTAGTAGCAGTTCTAACATTAAAGTTTCCCAGCAAAAGGATATTAACTTCATTCCTTAGGTTGAAGATGTATTTTTCTAAAGTGTTGAAAGGACAATTCTTATCCAGGTTGTTCTTCTTATAGGATGTAGAGTTGATAGGAGTGCAATAGAAGATTTCAAGAAAGATCCTATTGGTCGTAGAATAAGAGATTTCGATCCAAATGTATTGATTGAAGGGATCAATTTTATGAATTCAGATGTGAGAGGAAATTTTTTTTCTTATATAGCAGGATATACTACCTAAATCCCTCCGAGAGGATTTCTTATTCCAGACAAACCAAAGAGTGAAATCATCAAGGTGAGGGACCCTTGATTCATCATGCTCCCAAGTTTCAACTAGGAGAATAAGATCAATATCACTCGAGATCCAACTTAACATAGGACCTTTACACCATGGAAAGCCACATAAGTTCCACAAGAAGATATAGAGTGATGCAAGTCCCTATTTATCACTTGTTCTTGAGACTTTATCTCTGATAATAGCTTTCCTATTCCTAATGATTTCCCATTTCCCTGCCTTTCTTGCCTCCTTGACCTTTTGGACTTCTTTCCTAAGTTCAGCTTGCTCTTCTGGAATGAGATCTTCATTTATAAATATTCGTGTTCCTTTTAGTCTTGGGGATTTCCTGATTATATCCAATTTATGTTCATTACAATTGACCTTGACACGCAATGAGCCTGTGTTTATGCTCAAGTATATTTCCAACCCTTATTGCTTTTGTGAGATAAATTGTTTCAATTTGAGATTTTGTGTTTAATTTTTATTTAACAATTTCTAATTTTTTTTCATTGTTGTGTTCTTCTATACCCTCAATTATAAGATTTAAGGCTCTTTGTGTCGCTTATGGTCGAGTACAATTAGTTTATTAATTCCCTCTTTGATGGGCTTAATATATAAGTTATTTTATGTGTTATTTAGGGTTGAGATATTATGTAGTTGTTCTTTTAGATTTTTAATCTTGCTTTTTAAGGTGTCATTTTCTTCAACCATTGCTTGTTTATTATGTTCTATTTCTTGAATTTTACGTTTCATTTCCTGGAGTTCAATTTCGAGTGTGATTATTTTATTTTCTAAAGATTTGTGGTTGTTGTCAAGCATTGTAGTTAGTTCTAGTTTAAAATGGGTTTCTCTTTATTCTCTTCGTATTTCTAAAGATTCAATGTACTCATAGAGATTATCTAAGGTAATTTTACTTGGTCTGCCTTTGCTAAAGGGGGGCTTTGAATTATGAGGGGAAGTATTCATTGTGTAATAAAATAGAACTTAACAAAAAAAATGTAAGTGGAAACTTGTGCTCCTGTAAGGAAGAACTAGAATTATGGCATAGATAATAACCTTAGCAAAGTCTGTCAAAATTTCGTAGAGAAATATTGCAATCGGGAGAAGACCGCAAAGGAATATATTACAGAATAGAGTGCACGAACAAGGATGATTTAAACTGTGGAACTGCTCACTGTGCATCGTGGACCCCGCTTACTGAACCAAAGACTCGCTCACTATGCACCGTGGACCCCACTTACTAAACCAAGGACTCGCTCACTGTGCACCGTGGACCCCGCTTACTGAATCGCAGACCCCACCTGTCAACCACACCAGTCCGTGTTTCTACTATGCTAGGGTCAAGTACCAATTAAAGTCCTCGCAGTGCCTTATAGAAATCACTCTTATTTTGGATCGAAGTTGTCTATCTAGCCCGTGAAATAGCCCGGACGATAAAAAAATTACCGAAATATGGTCAACTAAAATTCAAAAAATCATGTGCTTAAAGTGTTTAGAATCCATTTTTGAAGCTGGAAATGGATTCAGGACTATCAAAAAGCCTTGGGCACTCAAAATATTAAAGTTTAACAACTGTAAATAAGATTCTGAGCAAATATTTGTCGAATTTTCTGAAAATCATTGCCAGATTCTGGGTGAAAACGTGGCCTTTTTAGACTACGCGTTTTGGATTTGCATAATTGCGTCAGTACGTATTCACTTCAACAATCTTGGGTTTGATGCAGGTCAGAATAGTCACGCTCTATTCTAGGTCATTGATTTTGGATCTATCCAGACACTACATCAACCCAGTTATTGTAGTGTCACTTATGCTTTTAGATGCCACTAATTGGAAGACTTTTCACATAACCTCCATGTGTATTTTATTGGAAGTATTTCAACGTTATTTATATACCAAACTTGGGATATGATATAGGGCTCGCATAATACGTAATCTACCACAGGAGTTCCGTAAATGGCCATAGGAAACCTTCTTTTGGATCTTGGGGTATTCGAACCTTAATTAATGGCTTAAATCATTCATCACAGGGGTTTCACTTGCCTTTTGAGCCCCAACATACTTTGTGGTAGTTTATATATGGTATTGGCACCAAAACTCGATGTTCCTTTAGCTGCATTTGTGTAAGAGATCTAGAAGGTTACCGTAGTTGCACCGCAGATCAACAAGTTTTGCATCACAAACCAACGATGTAAGATTAGTTCCAAATGTTTAATTCATTTTATGGTCAACATAGAGTAGACACATGGCACTAAAAAAATATTGATAACATAAAATATAAAAAAAAATGAATCGCTACTTAAAATAATATTATAACAACTTTATATAAAAGGATAAAAAGTAATCGAATGTAAAGAAAAGATAAATCTTATAATAATAATAGGTGCCTTTTACTTACTTAAATAAGGAAGACATTTAATTCATCCAATTTTGTGTATGGAGTTGGAATGTTGCATTTTAAACCAGCCTAGATCCATCTTAAATTTGGATCTACCAAGTGGCAGCCAAGAGGGATCAAATCTCCTTTCACTCTACAAGATATTTTCACCTCAGGCAATGTCACATGGTTCAGTTTCGGTAATGATTAGGTTCTATTTGAATTTAAATTTTTTTATGAGGTTCAGATGAGGTTTGCAAAGATAAATTACAAGCTTAATTTGTGACATGAATTTATGAGTTTTGATCCATGGACTTGGTCAATGGCTATGAGGTCCGATGATGTTCGCTAAACCTCAAAAAAAATTTAAGGTTCGCCAAAATTTGAACCTCAAGGTTAAAGTTCGACGAAACTTGTGAGGTGTTCGAGAGTTGAGATAGATCTACACTATTTTAATTACTATAGTTATAATTATTTTATTTATTAATTTTATTTTATTTTAATGTAACTTGATTGAGTCAAAATGTTTAACATGACAAGACATGATAGGAAATTAAAACATATCTTCTATTCTAGGTTGGAGAACACCTCTCAACGTTAAAATATTAATGAAAAATAAAACATAAAACACTCTATCTTTATGTGTGTGTGTGGGCACACGATACCGTGAATAGTAAAATAAGTCAGGGTCATAGGTGTCGAGGGGTTTATTTTGGGGACTTCATAGAGCATAGTTTATCCAAATTTATGAAGAAACGCAACATAATACAAACTTAAACATAGATACAGAGATGCAGGAGAGATATAACTTCATTTCATTAACGTTAAAGACTGAAATATGCTTACATACATAATGGAAATAAACTAGCTCGAGCGATGTTACCTTATATCTAAGAAAATATGTGGTAGCTACATGCCTCTAAACTATGTTACAATGAGGCTCAAAGGCCTATTTATTATTGAGAAAAATGGAAAACCATAAACATCCAAAAACCTAACCCTAGGAGATGAAACGCCAAAATTATGAGCCCCATTTGGGTAAATTGGTACATCAACTTCTCGAGGTCGTAACTTTGGCATATGGTCTTCGTTTGACGTGCATAATATCTCGTTAGAAATATATATCTGAGGAGTAAAACTTTCCAGTGGCCAAAATTGATTTATAAACCATGTTGGTCCCTATTTTCCCAAAAAACATCGTTTAGGGCCTCAAAACGACTCCGGAAGTTTAGGACCCGAAAACTACCAAAAATAGTAAATTGTGCTGCAATTAAGGAAATTGAAAAACTGATAGAAACAATGGTGTGGGTCCAAGTGAAATAGTTGTGTGGCCACCAATATCCACCTGGATCAGTCCTACCCCCTCAGGAAGCAATGATCCCCATTGTGTTGAGTTCCTCCATGAGATGAGGAAACTTTTGCTAAACTTGTTCCCTAGTGAGCCACTTGCCTTGGTGCAGGAGTTGACCATCTTTGACAACTAGATACAACTCGATAGTCTGCGTGCGAGTGTTATTTATCTTCATGTCCATGATTCAATCAGTTGTGGCATGTTCCATGCATTCAGGGTTTATCTATGTTGGTGTGAGTTGTTTTGCAATGTCAGATGTGTCCAGTAATGGTGGAAAGTATGGTCGAAGGCGATCCACATAGAACACTGGGTGAAAAACAACTAATACATACAAAATTTGCAAGGAATGGGGGAATGTTGAGCTCAAAATAATTGTCTCCCATAACCTTGATAATGGTGTAAGGCCCATACCGAAGTGGTTTGAGCTTCTAATGAGCTCTGGTTAGGTATTATTTCGGTATATGCAACCAAAATTTGTCGCCCACCTGAAACTTGTGTGGCACCCGATGTTGATCATGTCAATGCTTGAACTTGGAATTGGACTTCTCCAGGATTTCATGAGCCTGCTAGCGGATGTGTTGGATACGTTCAATAAATCTAGTTTCTTTATCAACCTCAGATAGTAAATGTGTGGATTTTGTATGTGTAGTCACATGAGGTATGCCAACATCAATTAGACACAATGGTTGAAATCCAATACCCACTTGAAAGGGAATGTGACTAGTTGAGCTATGGAGATATTTGTTATAATTGCGTTGCACAAAGGGGAGGCTCTCATCGCAAGTTTGTGGATGCTTGGAGTTGTACATGTGGAGTATGTGCACTATCATCCTATTGTTGACCTCTGTCTAGCCATCTGTATAGGGATGGAATGCAGTCAACTTGGTGAGCTTGGTGCCTAATAGTGTCCATAGGCTTGACCAGAATGTGCTGAGGAACCTACTATCTCGATATGATATGATGGTCACGGGATCCTAAAATTTACCCATACTCGTTCAAAGAATATTTTGGCAGTGTCCTCTATTGGGATTCTCTTCTTGTAGACCACCAATATAGCCATCTTAGAAAATTTTTCCATGACCAAAAATACATAGTCATTACCATGTTTTGTGGAAGGGAGGCCAGACATATAGTCCATGGAGATTGATTCCCATGGTTGGATGGGAGTAGGAAGAGGAGTGTACATGCCTTGATTCTTGATGGTTGGCTTAGTGATGGCACAGAAAATGCAGGATCTGATATATTTGCTAACATCCAGTTGGATTTTTGGTCAATAAAATTGATTTTGTAGTATAGCCACAATTTTCTCGACACCAAAGTGTCTTGCGAGCCAATTGTAGTGCACCTCCCAGATTAGCTTGGAACGCTCGCTCGAAGGAACACAAAGGTGGCCCAGGTAGCATAATAATGCGTCCTGAAGGTGGAAATCAGGAACTTGCTTTCCATCTACTAGCATCTGGTATGTGGAGGAAAAATCTGGATCATTTTTGTATAGTTGCAGTCATCCATAGGTCTTGTGGCCACAAGAGTTGAGAACATTAGTTAGTGCTGCAACTGGGGGCTGGCTGAGGAAAGCTGCAACATGATTGGTGTTACCCCTTTTGTATTTAATGTTCAAGTGGAATTGTTGTAGATATGTAGAACACTTTTGATGGCAATCGTTTTGCAACTTCCCCTCTCTCTGTATAAACTGAAGAGGTTAGTGATCGGTGTGGATGATCGTCTCCTTCCCCATAATGTAATTCTTCCATTGTCGGCAAGCCTGCACAATGGAATACATCTCTTTATCATAGGTGGGGTACTTCCAAATTGTCTCGAAAAGTGTCTCACTATGATAGGCCACTGGATTCTCATGATGGGTGAGGACTACACCAATAGCGTAGTTAGAGGTGCCTATCATAATTTCAAATGGTTGCTGCAGGTCTAGCAGTGTGAGTACCAGTGTAGAGAAGAGGCGGTGCTTCAACTCAACGAACACCTTATGTTGGCATTCAAACCAGGAAAACATTTCTTTTGCCCCGCCCTTAGTAATCTGACTCAAAGGCCACGTAATATGGGACAATCCCAACATGAACCTCCAATAAAAATTTGCAAGGCCCCAAAAACTACAAAGCTCTATTAGAGTAGTCGGGGCTAGCCAATCCCGAATGACTTGGATCTTAGTCGGATACACATGCATCCCACGCTCATATATGATGTAACCCAGATATTAGACCTAGCTCATGCCAAAGGTTCATTTCTCCAAGTTGGCACATAGTTTGTGTTGCCGAAGGGTTTGAAGGAAATGTCGAATGTGTTGCAAGTGTTCTTCCCAATTCTAGCTAAAGATGAGGATGTCGTCGAGATAAAAAACCACGAACAAGTTAATGAAGGGCTGCAAGATGTCATCCATTAACCTCATAAATGTAGCAGGGGAATCTTTCAACCTGAAGGGCATAACCAATCATTCAAAAAGGCCTTGCTTGAATTTGAAGGCGGTCTTCCATACATTTGTGGGATTTATTGGAACCTAGTGATAATCATAATTCAGAATGATCTTGCTGAAATAATTGACCCCCTTGAGTTGGTCCAGAAGGTCATCAATTATTGGGATTGGATACCTGTTCCTGACAGTGATTTTTTTTAGTGCTCGATAATCAATGCAGAGCCTCCAAGTCCCATCCTTATTCTGTACAACACAATCAATCTCCCACAAGGCAGGGAACTTTGTCAGATGTGTCCTTTTTGCAACAACTCCTGGATTTTCTGCTTAATCTCTTCATTTTCCATAATGGAGTGGAAATATATCTTCCTATTTGGTATAGGTGCTTCGGGAGTCAGATTGATCGAATGGTTGACCTGAAAATGCAAGGGTACCCCTGCGGGTGAGGAGAAGATGTCTCTGTATTCTTTCACGACCGTATACACTTGCTTTTGTTGTGTGGAGGAACCCTTCCTGAGGGTCATGGATTTGGATAAAATCTTCCCCTTAATTTGAGAGTGAATCAGAAAGAAAATTTTTTTTCTCATCTGGGATATGATCTTACTACATTGCTTAGCAGAGATCAAAGAGATGTCGATAGGCGGGGCTACCTCTGGTATCCTGTATAATTTATCACCCAAATAAATAATAACAGTGTGAGGCCTAGACTCATACACGACATGATTCTTCTACAAGTATGGTTGGCCTACTAATACATCAGAAAATTCAAGAGGAGATATATCACACAATACATCATCTACGAAGGGATTGATGCTATAGGGAAGGCGACATCGCTGGCTGACGCGGAGATCTCATCCTTGGTGAAGCCACCCGATGGTGTACACTTGTGGGTGTGGTGTGTTCTATAGGCCCAACTACTTCAAGACCTCTTTTTAAATGAGGTTCTTTTGGCTCCCATTATCGACAATGAATTGTAGTAGTGAGCCTTTCACCCGCATCTATGAGTGAAAGAGGCGCTTCCCCTCCTTTGGATCTTCTCGTTCTGCCTTATGGAACTTGGTGGTGGCTATCTTCGCAGTGGGTTATGCATCAATGATCTGCTTACCATTATCAGTTCCCTTGTTGGGTTCCAGCTCAAAATCAGAACATACATCTATCTCTGAGTCTCTCAGCTTGACCACCAGTGCCTACTTTGTGCGAAATTCCTTCATACTGTGAGTGGGGCTTTTATGGAACTCACACCACTTATCGGTTTCCTTCTTTGCCTTCCCGTCATGCTTGGCTCGAGGTTTTGAGGAGTTTCCTTGGGGGGTCTTAGTCGGGCTTTGTCCTTTGATATGTGGCTTGGGGGTGCCTTTGTTGTGCTTTGTGTTCGCAGATCCAAAGTCTCGTTACTTTTGCTTGAATTTCTGCTTAATTTTGGCACCATATCGGCACCAAGCGAGGAGATGTCTAGGAACTCCATTTCCTCTTGAATATATTTTTGCAAACAATTGCAGTACTTGAGAACCAGATGTTTCTCATAGTCTTTGATACCCAACTTTGTGCGCAGGGTATGGAAAATATTTGTTAGCTCATGCACATCTTGATCCCTCTGCTGCCACAACATAGTCCAACATTGTATGTACTTTACTATATAGCTCCCGACATGGTATTATTGTTCCTTGATGGCGTCTCCGAAAGAATTCCAAGTGGGTGCGGCTGCGAATAGTGAGGGTTCCCCCTTTTCCTTCTACTCATAGTAGGTTTCCCACTAGTCCTTGACGTGGGGGGCAGATTTCAAGATTTAAAAATTAATCTTTTCCCTATTGGAAAAATTAATCTTTTCCTTCCAACAGATTTAACCATTTATCTATGACATCAACATCTATCTGGCCTTCAAATGTGGGAATTTTAAAGTTGACTTGTACCAAAAAGGGAGTGGCACCTCTAGAGTGGTTGTCGGATGAAGATGTGTGGCCCATGGGCATCCACCAAAGTATATGGGAAAAGTTATTCATCATTGCTTTCCTTTGTTTCTTGAGGGCCTCCTCGAGCAATATTTAGATAGGATCTCCTACTCCCTCGTCTTTCTTTTAATATACCATGGAAGGCCATCAAGGTTTGTGAGGTTGATCTTGCAAGGGTTCAACTCGATCGAGCCTTAACTCCTCATACCTTGACCTCATTGGGGACATGCAATGAAAAACAGAGAAAGTGCAGACCACTCTGATACCATTGATCTGAATTTATGCAGGAACACAACATAATACAAATATAAACATAGAAAAAATTATGCAATAGAGATATAACTTCATTTCATTAATATCAAATACTGAAATATGCTTACATACAAAATAGAAATAAACTAGCTCGGGCGATGGTAGCTTATCTCTGAGAAGAGATGTGGTGGCTACATGCCTCTGAAATGTGTTACAATGAGGCTCAAAGGCCTATTTAGTATTGAGAAACAATGGAAAACCCTAAACATCCAAAAAAATGACCCTAGGATATGAAGTGCCAAAACTATGGGCCACATTTGGGTAAATTGGTACATCAGCTTCCCGTGGTTGTAACTTTGGCATACAATCTCCATTTGATGCACACAATACATCATTAGAAATATCTATCCAAGGACTACAACTTTTGAGTGGCCAGAAATATCTCAGTTTTCCCAAAAAACGTCGTTTAGGGCCTCAAAATGGCTCCAAAAGTTTAGGACTCGAAAAACTACCAAAAATAGTAAATTGTGCTACATTTAAGGAAACTGAAAAACTAAAAGAAACAATGGTGGGGTCCAAGTGGAATAGGTGGGTGGCCCCAATATTCACCTGGATCAATATTTTTGCATCTAAACTTGGTCATATGATAAAAATGAGATAGAAGCATATACCCTACTCCAATGTCTATCATTGGCACATCCGTGGGACATACAAAAGTTATTGGTTTTTGGGGATTCCAAATTCACTATCACATATATGATTCATGGTACAACTCTAAAGTTTACTAAGTTGGCTCTTATTCTCCTATGAAGTAAAACCCTCAAATGAAGATTTGAATAAGTGCAATGGTTACATCTCCTATGTGCTAACAACAATGAGGTGAACGCACAAACCAATATTTTCACATATAAAAAATTGGGGAAATTAATATTAGTTGTACATGAGCATTATCAAAACATTCCATAGCCAAGTGTTTTGATCAAAATGAGAATTTTATAGTTTAGTAATTTGTTGTACTTGTCCTTGTTAACATATATTATAATTTAATATTTTTCATTTTTTGTTTAAAAAAAAAAGTAAGAAAAAAAATCTTATGGTTAAAACATTTTAACGAGATGTTCCTTAATATGAGGGAGATGACCAAAAGGGATCAAAATTTGAGGAAATATTTGCACATTTAGGGATTTGATCCCTCTTATTGCATGTTGGTTGATACATTTCAATTGTTTGTTGTTTAATATAGAAGACAGTGTAATTCTTTTTAAGCTCGACATGGGGTTGATATGTAGCATATTAAGAACTACAATAGGTCTACATTAGCTCTAGATCTTTCAAAGAGAGATCAAAATTTGAGAAAATGTTTACACATCTAGAATTTAAGATACATCTATACCATTTTATTATATTCAATATAAATGAATTCTTATTATGTACAATTCATAAAATATCATTACAAAACAAGTGATTATGAATAAATATAAATATTCATTTGAGTACATAAAGTTATTTTATATAGTTATGGATTATAGAATTCTTTGAAAATGGCTTTAGTGTTTTTTAGGTTGGTGAATGCACATCAATGCAACATAAATATGTGAATGAATTTCTAATATTGTTATTTCGATGAAAATGGTTTAAAAAATAATCAATTTAAAGTCATTCTAATATTAAATGATTATGACATTAGAAAATGTCATATTGATATTGGAAATCCACATGTATATCTCAAATCATCAAATAAAATTTTTGACATTTAAAAAAAATATTTATGATATTAGAAACATAATGATTGTAAGTAGTTTGAATGAAAAAACATATTTATAATGATGAAAGGAACTATATAACTAGCAATTGCACCAAGAGGTGCAAAGAAACGCAGAAGGAGAGCCCAGAATGTGGAAGGAAATTATATTCTTGTGAGGGTACATCATCGATGTCATTTTATGGGGTGAAAAATGAAACACTGAAGGGGAAAATATTTCTAACCTCCAGACCTCAAAAAAACTCTAGTGAAGTCCCTTTTTTGATATTATTTAATAAAATTTGGCCCATCCCCTATCATTTTCCAACCTTTTTTATGGTCAAAATATGGGCTAACCAGAAAAGAAAACATTTCATATCTTCATACAAAAATATAAATGGAAAGTCCAACCTTTTTTAGATTGAAGGCTTTGACTTGGTGGAAAATTTGAAACATCACCTTGAAAATTGGTTGGACATCTCTACAAATTCTCAATGCATGTTGTTCAAAGGGAACGTGCTATAGATGAAATATTACTACATCTCATGGAACTCTACCAGTATTCTAGGCTTGAGGCTACATGATGGAGCTTCGAGTTTTAGAAATCCACTGGTTTTGAGGCTACATGTCCCAGTGGTTTTGCCTCATTCAAGAATGCAGTGAAAGGGAAGGCTCACAACATAGTAGATCAACCTTAATTCAACCTGGGTGATGCAGGAGCATTAGACTCGAAAATACTTTGTATTTTATTTAAACTAGGGGGTCTTATGTTTTTGAGGAAATATTAAATTTCATGTAAATATTAATATTATTTTTGAGTGATTAAATTATATTTTTAATTAATTATGTGAGGATTTGTAAATGTTTCCAAACAACTGGAAAACATGAGAGAAATTAGATGAGAGATATCTAAGAGATAATTATGAGCCTAAGTTAGAATTAGTTTCAAGGTTTTAGGGATAAATTTCTATCTTTTAGGGGTGTTGAGATATTTGGGGATTTTGTTGAGTGATTAAAGGGATGTGAACCAAAATTAGTTCAATTCAATTTGTATAAATTAATATGCCTCAAAGGCAAAATAGATCAGAAATTTGAGAGGTGAGATTAGAGTGATTGAGAGCAGGTTTGGACAGCCAAGGTTGTAAGCCTTCGGTCAATTAAAAGGGCCATGAATTTTGAATATCTGGCCAAAGGTGAAAGTTTGTAAGTATTTTTATTGTTAATATGAAAAGAGTGTTTTAAGAGCTATATTGGTTGAGTTAGAAATTGTGTGTTTAAATTTCTGTAACTGGGAAATCAAGTTGCTTAATACATATGTTAGATACATTAAGATCGGAATTATGGGTTAAAGAACTGCATGAAGAAGAACCAAAGATAATTTTGATTTTGTGTTGAACTGGAAAAATTCTGTTTCTGTTAGATTGAATTCGGTGGTTGTTTGATCGTGTTATCGAGTTAAATGTAGAGTTGGAAGTCGAATGGTGTCAGCTAGAATAAACACTGCTATTTAACTGAAGGAAAATAAAGATGGTTTAATACTGTTGTGAGAATGTGTGTGTGAAATTTGCAGATAGTACGTGCTCTTTTGAGTAGTATACAATCGAATTCCATTCGATTGGGTAGGAAGCAAAAACCAAGGATCGAAGAGGCGTTGAAGAATGAACAGTTCTGTGAAGATGGGTTCGATTGATATAAGATGAAGTCGATTCAGGTATCAAAGTCAGAAAAATGGAGCGCATTGAATTGCGGGTGCATAGGAAAAACGTTTGTAAAGAAGGCGCTGTCAATGTGAGTAGATTTAATTTGAAGTGGAAACGTTTGATGAAATCCGGTTTTTGAAATCACAATGGCGATTCACTGTATAGAATATTTGAAAGGATGTATTACACTTTGAGTTTGCGTGTAGAAAGACCACAATGGAGCTGTGATCGAACAACAAAACGAAATGATAATTTACTGTCCATATGTATAATTAATGTGCGGAAGATCGAACACAAATATGAGCAATGAACCAGTTAACATCTCAGTAAAGGCATTGACAAGCGATGGAGAATGTCGATGTATGGGAGCGTTGAATAAAATGGAACGCAGCTATGGGCAATGCTATCAATGTGATGATGGAGATGTCAAAGAGTTTATGGGACAGCAGAACCTGAGATGAAGAATGTTCAACGCAGAACAAACACTGAACTAGGATGCGTTGAATGCCAGAGTCACGCATAGAGGCATTCACATTAAGTCGACATGAAGCGAAGAGTAAGTTAATACGTGGCCACTTCTTGTTGACATTTGATCAAACACTGTGTTATTGAAATTTGCCATAGTTGGAAGTGAAGACGTGAATGCATTAGTTTTGATAGTTAATATCAAACATGGAAGTTTTAAAGGGCACATGTACAATTCAAGGTTTGTTTAAAAGACTTGGAATTTGGGTAATAAGTTGCTGTGTAATAATTATATGTCTTGGGATTTAATTGACCAAGTTCCACTCTTGAAATTTGAGAAGTTTGCATAAGTTAAACATCATGGAAAAGGTTTTCATGAATGGAATAAACCTTACATATGAAGGTTAAAATTTTTATGAGAATATGAATGGAATTGCCATATGAGAGTGGGCATCATATTAAATTGAAGAAGAACCTTTACATAAATAAATGTTAAAGAGTCATATAGCAAGAGTATGATTTGGGTTTAAATGCCATTTGGGGTGTGGGTTTAAATGCATGGAAAATTGATTATTGGGTTTATAGGTTTTGAACCATATGGAGGAGCTTCCGTAATGATAGTGAATGAAATTGCCAGACTTAGAGTCATTTTCGGGAAATTATTTGAGATTCATTTTTATATGCATGAGAATGGGAAAGATTCTGGGTTTTGCAGGGTGGTCCTGCATCATTTTGGTATCAGAGCTGGAA
This sequence comes from Pinus albicaulis, assembly GCA_034641835.2. Classification (NCBI taxonomy): domain Eukaryota; kingdom Viridiplantae; phylum Streptophyta; class Pinopsida; order Pinales; family Pinaceae; genus Pinus; species Pinus albicaulis. Next base: position 774,274,597 of record CM076582.1, read on the forward strand.
TAGCTCTATGCGTGAAGATTCAAGTTATTTTAATTGAGTTAATTGCATGCGATGAATGAATATCTGATTTTGAAGCTAATGAGGATTGGAGCACAGAGATGCAGTGTAGTTGAAGAAGTGAAGCGAGATCAACAGGACCTTGAAAGGTGAGCTAACAGGTATTATTTATCTCTGGTTTAAAGGTTATGCTTGGATAATTTGATTTACAAGCATGGTGAAGAAATCTCAGCGGGAAGAAGCAGATCACAGCTGGAAGAGCAGTGATGAAGGAGTCCAGCAAAGGATTCTAAGAGAGAGTGGCAGAACCTAAACATTCAACAGAGGTTGAATAAATTTGCAGATGAGTGAAGCCTGAAGGAGCAGTGGAGAAATGCTCGAAAGGTTCCAGCAGAGGACCGGTGATTACCAAAAGACCAGATCCGAAGGAAAGGATTGGTGAGGTAAGTGGCAGTAGGAGAGTTGTTGTTGTAGAGGCTTGGTGCAACTCATGGGTGAGGAACTCATGGCGAAGGAGATGACTACTGAAAGTCATAAAGGAGAGAGCAGAGGTTCAGAGAGAGGCCACAGTAGAAAGAGGGAGAAAGATGCCAAGGCAAATGGCATATTGAAACGGTTGACTGATGAAGAGTATGAGAAAGAGAAAGCTGAGATAGTAGTTCATCTGGAATTATTGATGGAGTTATTATAGGAAAATATGAAGGACCAGAGACATGGTTGGACCATGAGAAAGACAATGAAGTGGCAGAGGCTACAACAGAAAAGAGACCGACAGATAAACATGCAGTTAACAGAAGAGCTGAAGAAGCTCGAGCAGATGATGAGTATACAGTTGAGACGTGAAGAACTCAGAGCATCTGAGTTGAAAGTGGAGGTTTCCATTGATGAAACAGAGGAGGAGATCATTGATGATTTCTTGAGTTATTGGGAAAATCCAGATCAACTGGATAATGTGAACTCTTGTATTTTTGTAGCTGACAATTGTGATGTGATTACAGGTTTTACTAAGGAGGATGCGCAATCTTGTGAAGCTGTCACAAGCATGGAAAAGAATCTTTCAGGAGATAAGTACTCTGAAGAAGAAAGCAATGATGCTTTTGCTGTTACAGCACAGGAAGAAGTTCATGTGAATGAAAAGGAGATTCAACTTGAAGAGCTGGTATATGAATCAACAGTTGAGACGGTTGAACTTTGTGATTTTAAAACTGAAAGTTTGTGTGTGAATGTAGGGATGGTACATGATGATGATATGCTTCAACAATGCCACAGAGAAATTGCATTGTCGGAATATTTGTTGGAGAATTCAGAGTATGACAGGGAGATCGCAACAGAAGAAAGAGTTCAGTACAGTGAACGAGAGCAGAGAGACATCATGGAAGCAGATAGTGTGAAGGAAGGATTGGTTGACAGTCTTGAGAGTTCTTCAGAGAATTCTTTGGAAAGTTTGGATTAGCATACTGATGTGCTGATTGAGATGGAAAATTCGGAGCAGCATACTGAGGTGCTGGCAAAGAGGAAGAAGGCATTGATGTCTTATGATTTTTGTTTTAACAAGTGCTTTGTGAATGCAGGTGTTATTGCAGGTACTGGAGAACATTTGACTTAGTTGAGCAGTCAAATGAAGGAAGAAGAAAATTTTGTGGAAATTTCTAATCCATGGGATGAAGAAGTTATGTTGCTGGAAATGATGCTGAATGATCGAGATTCAGTGCAGGAAGATTCTCAATTTCAGAATTGGGAATTGCAGATACAAGAGGATGACAACAGCAGAAAGGATTACACAATGTACCAGTCCAGTAAGTTGCTGATAGGAGGAGGCAGAGGAGAAGTTTTCCGTTGTAGAAAACAAGAGGGCATGGATGATTGGGTGGCAGCAAAAAGTCAGCAAATGACAGTAAAAATTGAACAAGTAAGAACTGAGCAAGCCGTCTTAGCTCAGCAGGCAGCAAGAAATCAGAAATCTAAAGATTTATTGGACCAAGAAATTGAACTCATCAGAAGAATCATGTTGAAAGTGTCTCAGAGAAAGACATCAGCAAGGAAAAGCAGCAGCAGAAAAATGAAGACAGAGACAGATTGTGAAAGTGCAGAGAGTGCAGCAAGACAGCATAAGATATGGAGACCTGGAGAAAAGCAGCAGACACCAGATATAGATGATAAGCTACAGAAAAAAGTGTGGGATCCAGGCGGACAAAGACTTAAACACATGATCAGGAGATCATGATCATTTTCAACCTTGGGAGTCTGATGCAGGAGCATTAGACTCGAAAATACTTTGTATTTTATTTAAACTAGGGGGTCTTATGTTTTTGAGGAAATATTAAATTTCATGTAAATATTAATATTATTTTTGAGTGATTAAATTATATTTTTAATTAATCATGTGAGGATTTGTAAATGTTTCCAAACAACTGGAAAACATGAGAGAAATTAGATGAGAGATGTCTAAGAGATAATTATGAGCCTAAGTTATAATTAGTTTCAAGGTTTTAGGGATAAAAATCTATCTTTTAGGGGTGTTGAGATATTTGGGGATTTTGTTGAGTGATTAAAGGGATGTGAACCAAAATTGGTTCAATTCAATTTGTATAAATTAATATGCCTCAAAGGCAAAATAGATCAGAAATTTGAGAGGTGAGATTAGAGTGATTGAGAGCAGGTTTGGACAGCCAAGGTTGTAAGCCTTCGGGCAATTAAAAGGGCCATGAATTTTGAATATCTGGCCAAAGGTGAAAGTTTGTAAGTATTTTTATTGTTAATATGAAAAGAGTGTTTTAAGAGCTATATTGGTTGAGTTAGAAATTGTGTGTTTAAATTTCTGTAACTGGGAAATCGAGTTGCTTAATACATCTGTTAGATACATTAAGATCGAAATTATGGGTTAAAGAACTGCGTGAAGAAGAACCAAAGATAATTTCGATTTTGTGTTGAACTGCCAAAATTCTGTTTCTGTTAAATTGAATTCGGTGGTTGTTTGACCGTGTTATCGAGTTAAATGCAGAGCTGGAAGTCGAATGATGTCAACTATAATAAACACTGCTATTTAACTAAAGGAAAATAAAGATGGTTTAATACTGTTGTGAGAACGTGTGTGTGAAATTTGCAGATAGTACGCACTCTTTTGAGTAGTATACAATCGAATTCCATTCGATTGAGCAGGAAGCAAAAACCAAGGATCGAAGAGGCGTTGAAGAACGAGCAGTTCTGTGAAGATGGGTTCGATTGATATAAGATGAAGTTGATTCAGGTATCAAAGCCAGAAAAATGGAGCGCATTGAATTGAGGGCGCATACGAAAAACGTTTGTAAAGAAGGCGCTGTCAATGTGAGTAGATTTAATTTGAAGTGGAAACGTTTGATGAAATCTGGTTTTTGAAATTACAATTCCGATTCACTGTATAGAATATTTGAAAGGACGTATTACACTTTGAGTTTGCACGTGGAAAGACCACAATGGAGCTGTGATCGAACAACAAAACGAAATGATAATTTACTGGCCAGATGTATAATTAATGTGCGGAAGATCAAACACAAATATGAGCAATGAACCAGTTAACATGTCAGTAAAGGCGTTGACAAGCGATGGAGAATGTCGATGTATGGGAGCGTTGAATAAAATGGAACGCAGCTATGGGCAATGCTATCAATGCGATGATGGAGCTGTCAAAGAGTTTATGGGACAACAGAACCTGAGATGAAGAATGTTCAATGCAGAAAAAACACTGAACTAGGATGCGTTGAATGCCAGAGTCACGCGCAGAGGCATTCGCATTAAGTCGACATGAAGTGAAGAGTAAGTTAATACGTGGCCACTTCTTGTTGACATTTGATCAAACACTGTGTTATTGAAATTTGCCATAGTTGGAAGTGAAGACGTGAATGCATTAGTTTTGATAGTTAATATCAAACATGGAAGTTTTAAAGGCCGCATGTACAATTCAAGGTTTGTTTAAAAGACTTGGAATTTGGGTAATAAGTTGCGGTGTAATAATTATATGTCTTGGGATTTAATTGACCAAGCTCCATTCTTGAAATTTGAGAAGTTTGCATAAGTTAAACATCATGGAAAAGGTTTTCATGAATGGAATAAACCTTACATATGAAGGTTAAAATTTTTATGAGAATATGAATGGAATTGCCATACGAGAGTGGGCATCATATTAAATTGAAGAAGAACCTTTACATAAATAAATGTTAAAGAGTCATATAGCAAGAGTATGATTTGGGTTTAAATGCCATTTGGGGTGTGGGTTTAAATGCATGGAAAATTGATTATTGGGTTTATGGGTTTTGAACCATATGGAGGAGCTTCCGTAATGATAGTGAATGAAATTGCCAGACGTAGAGTCGTTTTCGGGAAATTATTTGAGATGCATTTTTATATGCATGAGAATGGGAAAGATTCTGGGTTTTGCAGGGTGGTCCTGCATCACTGGGACCCTACATCATTGAACAAATGGAACTTGTGCCATCTATGGAGGTTAATCTTCCAAATTTGTAATATGCAAGTTCAATGGCTTTTGGCCAAGAGATGACACTTTACACTAGTGGGTCTTTTCTTCCTAGACCCCAATTGTGACATCTATTTATGTTGGAAATGATTCTTTATTGTTTAATTTGATACAAATAAAGATATGGAGAATGTCCTTAATTATGGGCCCTAGTTCTTAAGTAGAGATGGGCTCTTCATCACCCCATGGTTCCCATATTTTGATGCCAAAAATATGGTGGTCTCAACTATGTCAGTATGGGTGAGATTATAACTATGTATGCTCCATGCAAAATTTCTCCCTGAATTTAATAAGGAAATTCCTTGGACCAAAACACTAAGTGTTCACTTCACACATGAACTCCTTCACTAAACATTAGCTCCATTTACAACATCTTCATTTTTTTCATCCATCCTACCAATATTTCGGCTTATTTCCTAATCCTGACCTTTTAACAATATTTATACTTGTTAGCTCAAATTCTATTCAATATATGATCTTTATTAATTAATATAAAATTTATATTTTAATTACCCTTTATTGGAGAGTAAATGCACAATTCATGCACATGCATTCTATAGTGAACTCAAATTCTATTCAATATATGATCTTTAATAATTAATATAAAATTTATATTTTAACTACCCATCATTGGAGAGTAACTTGCACAATTCATGCACATGCATTCTATAGTGAACTATGTTTGTGGTGAGATGATCTCCCAAAATATTATATTCCTTTGGTTTTCCTTTGAACCTATGGGTGCAAAGGGCATGATATTGTCAAGCGGAGGGTGAGTGACAACGGTAAACGACAGAGGGTGAGTGAGATAAACCAAATCTCTACAGTACCAAGGCCTACAAACCTGTACAATGTTACTAAGTGGAACCTCACAATAAAAACATATTCTTCCTAAACACTTCAATTTTAAGTTTTCTATAATAAAATCTTTAAAGTAAAATAAAATTTAAAAATTAATCCCATCAACACAAGTTTTATAATAATAGGCACGTGGCTCTTATTTTTTGAATAGGATTGTAGGAGAGAAAAAAATGTGGGAAACTATGAATGAGAATGTCATAATTGAAGATGTATTTATTGCTTCTTCCCAAGTCTATACATATATACAATTAGCTCTAGCAAGATGAAAGCTCAATTTTCAAAAGAAGAAAATTGTAGTTATATATATTTTTAATCTTATTCTTTTTATTTTTCATTTTTATCTCTTATAAAGAATTTTTTTTCTAATCCTAATAAAATTATATAATTATATATCTACATTGGAAAGAAATAAAGAAATAAAAAATCTAATTAAATATTTGTATTAAAAGTTTTATTTGACCATATATATTTTCGCATCCATTCTTTTATTATTTTTTATCCAATTATTGTAAGTGTATATTCTATTATATTATTATTTTTTATTCAATTCTTGTAAGTGTATATTTGGTTAAAAATTAAAATTGTCACACTAAAATTTGTCCAATTTATTTAAAATTTGTTTTTAAACAAAGTATTTATAATTATTCACCTCCTTGAAATTATTGTGCTAAATATTTTTGGATTTATTAACCTTTTTTGAAATTTGATTTAGAATACGTTTATATTAAATACTCTTTAATTTTTTACATTATCTTTTTAGATTAATTTGAAATATATCTATAAATAAGTTATATATAAAATGTGTTTTTTTCAACTAAACAAATTTTGAAATTTGATTTGAATATATTTAAACTTCATATTAAACACAACTTAATTTATTATATTGTTTTTATAAACTAATTTGAAATATATCAATAAATACGTTATATATAAATTTGTGGGACTAAACCTTCTTGCCAACCATTGAATCACATCCTTAAGGATATCTATACTCTATGGTCGAGACTATCCCTATTGTGTTATCAATTTTTTTTAGAATATATTTTTAAATAAATTATAAATATATCTATAAAATATATATTAATAAATGTGTGTCAAATTTATTCTTAATAAAATTATAAATTCAAATTTCATAAGAAAGATGAAAATAGAAATCAAAAGATAAATAATTTTTCTACCCTATATTAAAACTTACAACTATAAACTCAATTTTAAACCAATCCCATAAACATCAAATCTATAAAATTGAACACCAAAGGAAATGACTTTTGATCTTCATGTATCAAACAGAATCTCACATGGTGAACAGTTTGTAAATTTCTTATCACCTAAAACATAATATTGAGACAATATATGATTCTGTAATACATTACTTAGCAAGAAGTTGCAATAAAGATCATGCAACAACTAGTTGATAAAATGAACCTTTTTAATTATAATTAATAATTATAAATTTTGCATTCAAAATTATTAATATTTATAAATTTGTTAAATTTTATTTTATTAATAATTATAAATTATATTTTATTTTATTAAAGTATTAATTTTATTTTTTTTTTCTAAGTAAGTCTAAAATCTATTACTGAAACATATGGTACATACAACTTAGGGCCTTCAGAGGCGTCATGAGTTCAACAAAATGACAAAAATGGGCTGCCCACGAGGGGAAACCAGCCTGAGAAAAGTATGTGAGTTGCCTCGAATGAGGAAACCAGCTTTAACATATCCAAAAAACTGAGACTTTAGTTTGACATACCAAATAAATGTGACTTCTAAAAGCAACAACATGGCATAAAAACTGAACAAAATTACTTGAGTGAGGCTACCTGCACTAGAGACCATAGTCATCAGAGGGGGGCTCTTCTTCAATTCTGCACCAGTAGCCGTCATCATCTTCCGGAATGGGACAATTGCGTGATGCCGCTTCTCTTAGTGCTGCTACTTCTCTCGCTTCGCCACAACCCTCCTGCTCGCCTTTTTCCTGTTGGAGACAAGAGCTGCCAGCGCCAGCTTTCAGAGAAATCTCTTTTTCGCCAGTTTGAGTGGCCTGTACAAGTTCAGAGGGGTCCTGCTGGTTGGATGGGCACGCAGGAGGGAGAGGATTAGGGCCAGCTTGCGGTATTTCCTTGAAGGTGACAGAGACGGTCGCAACAACTAGAGGCCGAATAGTTTGGCATTGGAAATGAAAAAGGGCTGTGGAAGGGTTGGAAAGATAAGAAGAGTCGGCATAACGGGGGCAGGGAGGAGACTGAGAGATCGAGCCACCACGCGTATGGGAAGGAATACTGCGTCCACGCCCACGCCCGCTACGCGTGCCAGGATATTTGCCATGCGAGCTTTCAAATGCGGAAGTCAAAGTACTGGTGGAGGGGGAGCGGCTTCGGCTGGAGGGCCGAGCTCGGGTGCTCCCTCCACGACACCTGAGTCTGTGCCTGAGTCTGGGCATTGTCCCACGAAAACTATGAGAGCGGGGAGAATTGAGCTGAGAAGGGGATGAAAAATGCAGGGAAGAAGGCGAATTGAGCTGGGATGAGGAGCCAGAATGCAAAGGACAGAAGGGACTATGGGAGAAGTGATAGCCAGGAAGGAGCTCCAGACAACAACCCAGGTGACAGTGCTTGCCCAACGAGGTGCGTGAGCTGGGAAGCTTCGCTTCAGGAGGGCAACCAGAGCTAACCGGTGGAGACCAATTCTGCATGGAGACTGTCAAACAGAGCTGCAACAGAGCCGAGGACTTATGCGTGGGGGTGATGAACGAGAGACTGAAATCGGAGGGCGACATAATGCAAAGCTCACGACCTCGTCTTCCCCACCGGCGTAAATGCCTCAGAGGTTGGTGGCCTGAGGAATTAATACAATCGAGGCACCATAAAGTCTGGCTGCAGGCGGCCATGTGGCCTTGCCACGCGCCATCCTGCACATTGAATGCCATCGCTTCACTGTATTGCACCTGCATCTGAGGTTATTAAAGTATTAATTAAACTAATGCTAATTTAAGTAATTAAACTAAAGCATTCATTATAGAGCTTTCCTACATAGCACTGTGCAATGTATGAAAAGGCTACCAAATATGTGCCAAATTCAACCGGTTAATAAAATATATATCTTAATATTGTTTTATAGTCAAACTGTGGGCTTTCCGTTTTTCTATTTTATTTGAATTATTCATTATATACTAGTTATAATGGATGTCTTTTATTTTTATTTTTAATACTGTTGGTGAAAATTTGTTACAATATAACCCAAAAAAATGATAGGAATCTATTATTTAAAGTAAATGATTATAAAAATAACTTGGTTCATTAAGATATGTGAATAAAGGTAATGCAACGCTGTTTCACATGCTTGGATTTTTAAATGGTGTTCCCCAGGTCAGTGCTTTGTAGATGTATCTTTTATTATGATAACGTAAGGGCTTTTAAAACATTTAATTATCTAGTTCTAGTTCTCTGCTAATAAGGTCTCAATACAATTTTTTATTACTGGAGAAATAAAAATTCATTATTTTATATTAAAATAAATTTAAATTTTTATTATTTATAAATTAAATACTTTATTATTTATTAATAAAAATAATTATTCAAATAAATATTTTCTATTGATTATGTCGGGTAATATTGAAAATATATTCTTGACACATGAATTTGTTTTAGGAACAAGCACCATTATAAGGCTTGCATACCCAAGCTTTCGCATATCTGGTAGTTCCTTCGGTTACCTAGGCAACTTTGGTGTTTTTGGTTACCAAGATATTGCCAAGATGTGGATTTGCATAAAAGAATCCATTCTTCAAAATCATTTGCCCATATGTTGTAGTTAAATCGTTTAAAATGCTCCTACTACCATTGCCATTTTCCCACGAGGATTAGTGTCTCTTTTAGAGATCTCATCTCCTAGACGCATAATAGAAGTTCCTTCGATAATTCCATTACCAAAACCTTTCTAGTGATCATGCCCAAAATAGGTCGCGGTACTATAACTCATGGTTTCACCTTGTTAATTTTTTTCAAAAACTCACCGATCTTCTCCATGGATTTTGCCTCTCTCAAAAAATCAAAATCATTATCAACCCGTTTCTCCATTTCTTGAACAACAGACACAACATCAAATTTGATATCTATTTTTTTTTAAGTATGCTGCAAAAGCTTTCAAATTACGAATATCCGTCATCATGATCTCCTGCAGCCCAGGATGTTGAACCTTTACAGCAAGATCACTTGTAGCACCCTTACTTCTTGCCTGATGTACCTGGGCTACTGATGCAGAACCTATAGGAATTCTCTCAAACCTTTCGAAAATTTCATTGGGTTTTCTCTCAAGCTCCTTCTCAATTACGAATTGCACTGCTTCAAATCTAGTAGCGGGAGCATCATCACACAGGGTAACCAACTTTTTCACCCATGCATTTGTGGCAAGATGTGGCTTACCAATGATTTTAGCAGCCTTGAGAAAAAATCCCCCAAGATCAGAAAAGAGCGAGTAAATCCTGTCCACTGCAATCTCATGCTGCTCTTCCCACATCCGCTCTTGTTTCTCTTTCCCTTTCCCTTTGACATACTTCACACGAATCTGGCAAATATTATAACTCGTACACACATTCACGGCTCTCACCCAAAACTGCATTGTTAGTTCCCACAGTTTTAATCTGTGACTTCATGTTTCCTGAACATTTTCAAACGGGTTACTCTTACTCTTCATTTGTGTGAACTAAGATGCATTTAATTCTATCCTTATACGACTCCTTGATGGGAATAGTATGAATTGGCATTGAACCAATTTAATGATATTGTACCATCCAAATATTGTTGCCATGTGTGAAGGGTCGTGGACAATCGTGAGAGGTACAACCTACCAACAATTGGGCCAATTCATTGAAATTGCACCATCAAGTCTCAAGTCTCAGCCCAACTTGTCTACGCAATGACAGAGGGGAATTTTTCAATGGCAAAGATTGGCATCTCTGGCCCAATTCCCATCCATACTGATTTTTCCTAGAGACAACTTCTAAACTATCTGTGATCCCAGCTTCGATAATTGGGCCAATTCATTGAAATTGCACCATCAGGTCTCAAGTCTCAGCCCAACTTGTCTATGCAATGATAGGGAAGATTTTCAATGGCAAAGATTGGCATCTCTGGCCCAATTCCCATCCATATAGATTTTTCCTAGAGGCAACTTCAAACTACTCTGCATCCCAGCTTCGATAATTGGGCCAATTCATTGAAATTGCACCATCAGGTCTCAAGTCTCAGCCCAACTTGTCTATAATGATAGAGGGGAATTTTTCAAATGGCAAAGATTGGCATTCTCCTGGCCCAATTCCCATCCATACAGATTTTTCCAGAGGCAACTTCTAAACTATCTGTGATCCCAGCTTCTGATAATTGGGCCAATTCATTGAAATTGCACCATCAGGTCTCAAGTCTCAGCCCAACTTGTTCATGCAATGATAGAGGGGAATTTTTCAATGGCAAAGATTGGCATCTCTGGCCCAATTCCCATCCATATAGATTTTTCTCAGAGGCAAATTTCTAAATTATCTGTGATCCCAGCTTCGATAATTGGGCCAATTCATTGAAATTGCACCATCAAGTCTCAAGTCTCAGCCCAACTTGTCTACGCAATGACAGAGGGGAATTTTTCAATGGCAAAGATTGGCATCTCTGGCCCAATTCCCATCCATACTGATTTTTCCTAGAGACAACTTCTAAACTATCTGTGATCCCAGCTTCGATTTATTTTTCTCTGGAAACCCATTTATTTTGTGGTCATCGATATGCTACGTTAGGGTGTTCTTGAACATTTTGATGTGGAAAATCACCATCATAGATATGATATGGCAACATTAGTCCACAATTCATAATAGATATGGTGACAAAATTCTCAAAGGACATAATTCAGAGACTCAAAGCTCCTAATCACTTGCTTTCAAAGGATAATCCAGCCATGACACCCTAAAATATTCTTTGCTTGCAGTTGAGGAGTGTTTTTTTAATTAATCATTAATAGAATGCATTGATAGCGGAGCTACACTACTTTTCGAGAGCTAAATTAGATAACAATGCTAATAAGGCCAAGATTATTAGCTAGCTGAGCATTTACTTCATATAGCTCGATGGCTAAGAATAGTAGGGATTCAATAAGGATGTTATCTCACTCGGGTTCTTCCACCAATTCATGTCTTTATTCCATCTAGTTGGCATCACATAGTAGCTTGGCACCTGAAAATTTTTATTTGTGAAATGAGAAAGTAAGGAACCACGACATATACTATTTTGGTAATGTTTCAACAACCCCAATAGTGGTTTGTATTTCACTAACTAACGTATATTTATGTATTATACATAAATAGTAAACTTACAAATATGCATAAATACTATATATAGAGAAATAAGAAGATAGATAGACATTTAATATCCCTTCTATGGGAGTGGCAAAAACTTTGAACTCCAAGTATGACTTCCTCAACAATATGGATATCACTCAAAAAAATAGATTTGGAAAGAGTGAACCACTTCGATAACCAGTGAAATGGTATCCACTATAGCTATAGTCCAAGGACTAAATATTGACACTTAAATTTTGGGTTGCTTACCCCTAATCGTCATTCCAATTTATGTATTCAAAGCAAACCACTTATTTCATGCGTAAATTTACTCAAATTTCATCGCGGTTGTTATCTATAGACTTAAGAACACTGGTAGATTCGAAGGAATTTTCTCACTATCTAAAGTATGTAGAAATAATGGCACTTAACCAAGCACTCACTACAAGGAAAATACCTTCTAGCAGAGGTTATCACAGAGGGTTTTAGTGTTATAAAATTACAAAAAAATGTCAAAAAAACCTCTGCTACAACATTTGTGGTAGTAGATGTTTTAGCAAAGCTGATAACAAAACTTCATCACAAATAAAAAAATATGGGTGGTGAGAGGTTTTAGTAGAGGATTTCTTAGTGGTGCACTTAATGGAAAAATCGCATCGGTGCTTTACTATTATAAAAGACTCAGTTTTGTAAATTTAAATAAAATCATTGAGACTGGAAACAAACGTTTGGGGCACTTGTGAGTTAAATTTATAAAAAAACCATTTTTAAATAATAAAAATGCACCAGCTCATACAATCTATGATACCATGCATCAAGGCGTTGGATGCAAACAACATTGGTTCTTGAAAAGTATACTGCCTCGATGCTTATGTATTCCAAAAAATGCCTCAGACAGTTCTTTGCAGGAAGGGCACTAAGGCAAGGAAAAAAATCTTGCAGCCCTGTTGTTTTTATCTTCTCCAATGCATCGGGTAGTTATGCGTAACAATGCATCAGTGCCGATGAGTTGTATTAACAACAAAAGTGCTTCAAAAGTATAACACCCCCAATGATTATGTGTTTGAAAAATCCCCGATGTTTTACTTTTCACTTATCTAAAACCCCAGTCACTACCATGAAAATGCCCCCATGTGACCGAAAACCTCTCGTCACTCACACAAGTCTATAACTTTCCAGTGACTGCAGTATTTTTCAAATAGTTTGTGCTAGCATTTGCGAGATCTAAGCCACTTTTTCAGAGCTAGGATCCAGACCTCTGCCCATAATTTCATGAAACACTCAGGAATGATAAAAAAAACAGAGACAAAGACTTTAACTCAAAACTTCATTAAGGACTTAACCTGACCCATCCTAACCATGACAATAATTTCGTCAAACACATCATGAACATGTAATCTACAGGTCATAGTTACACATATGAACATAGGGGTCTCGTACTTATCTGAGAATCGATAGGAATGAGTGATTCCCTCTCATAATAGCTACAAAAACATCTATTAGGTCATGCATTCATTAACATTTCATCTACTAACCAAAAGATGATGAAAGCCATAAGGGCGGAAACGTGAAGCTAGGTTACACTTTTGTGAGAATCGGGGGCTGAATTTTTTTTTGAACAATAGTTCAGCCGAACATTTTACAAAGTTTGGCCGAACTTTGTAATAATTTGGCCGAACTTTTTTATAAAGTTCAGCTGAACTCGTGATTCCATTTAGATTGACGGCACACTGACGGCGCGGGCAAACATAATTTTTGCCGAGAATTGGAAAACCGACATTAAAAGTTCGGCCGAACTATTAGTTCGGCCGAAATTTTAAAAAAAAATAGTTCGGCCGAACTATTTTTTATAAATAAGAAGTTTGATGGCTTACAGTTTTCATTGTACGCGCGTTTTTTTTCGCTCTGGCTTCGTTGTTGCTGCTCCCGGCCGCCGTGGTGCTCCTGCCATCCCCGCTCATCGAGTTACTTTGCATCCAGGAGAACTCGGGTATGTCACCAAAATTCTCGTCTCTTTTGAAAAATGCTGTGTGTGTGGGGCTACTTGAATGATGCCAGTGATTTTCTGTATAGACTATGTATAGTAGTAAACAACGTTTTTTCATTTCTGGAAAAAGAATGTTAAAATATAAAAAAATTCAGCGTGTCGAGTGTCTGCTCCAAAGTTTGTTTAGTATTTAAAAATTCATCGTGCGCCTTTTGCAAAATCTATATAAAATTTATATTTCCAGCAACTCTAGGTCGGTCTTACAAGTCTATAACCTATGCATAAATTTATTCTTTGTAGTTGATTAAATACTGCAACAACTATAATATGGCAATGAGAAGATCATCAACCTTGGCTAGAGTGGGGATTTTATGCTTTTCTGGTGCTTGGCTCTTCCCCACTCGCCAAGTATCCCTTCCTCGTTCCTATTAATGTTGAAGCTTGTTGGTGTCCTTCTTCCTCTTTGACAACCTCCTTAGTATCTTTAACAAATTGTTCTAAAATCTAAAAAAAATGATTATCACTCGGCAATTTTATGTTGGCATAATTTGTATAAATACATAATCCTTTTTATTTTTGTTACAAGCAGTTCTTATGGAAGTTGGTTCTATAGTAGTCATTTCTGTTGAAGCAGGGTTGTTCAATGATGGATTATTCGAAATTGAAGTATTGGTAATTGGTAATTTATTTGTTCTGAGTCTGATGCTTATCATTTGACAACTGAGTCATTTGTGGATTGCAATATTTGAATTTTTTGTCAGAGTGTGTGTAATTAGATGAATTCTCTTGTGATTTTACTTCAGAATTATCTTGTTGGTCTAAATGGTTTTATTGCGACTGGTTTTTTATGACTTAATCTGCTTCGACTAATTTTGTTTCAAATGAGTTTGCTCTGATTGATTCTTTTGTAACTGATTATTTTCTTCTACAATACGAGTCACATAATTGACATGAGTCTCATCTGTTAGACCAATATCAGTTGATTTATTAGTCTATTTGTTGGTAACCTACTCCATTTGATCTTAAGTATAATTCTAAGTGTTTCCATTCATATTGTTGGAAGAAGTACCATTATGCTTACTAGAATAAGTGTTATTCTGCTCACGACTCTATTTTAGTGAGTTTTGAAAATCTCCTCCATTTTCTGCTCGATATTATCTGCAAATACGTCTTTGGCACTTTCCATTACATTCTTTATTTCTTCTTGAATATATGGAGCTTTGGGTATATGATTCTTCTTGATTATTTTTTCCTTGGTATAAATTTTGTCGAATAAATTCGTTGTTAATTTTAGATAACCATGGTATGTTATATACATAATGCGGTTTTACTTTAATATTCCTTATAAGCCCAATTGAATTTAGAAATCACATAAACACGAAAGTAAAATGATGATAGAACATAATAATAGATCAACAGAAGACAAGTCAAATAATGTAGATCAGATTTTACAATTCTTCTTGTCGAGCAAAGATAGAGAGTGATGTGTGTTACGACAGTCAACGTGATGCATTAGCCAGCAAATTCTTTGCATCTAGGAGAACTCGGGTATGTCACCAAAATTCTCGTCTCTTTCGAAAAATGTTGTGTGTGTGGGGCTACCTGAATGATGCCAGTGATTTTCTGTATAGACTATGTATAGTAGTAAACAACGTTTTTTCATTTCTGGAAAAAGAATGTTAAAATATAAAAAAAAATATTTGTTAAAATTATGATGTTTATCTCTGCATACGAGATTATCCAAAATAAAAACCCGTAGACATTAACAACCCTCATATTGTAACAGTTAACAACCCTGCTACTGCAATATCAACCATTCAATAGTTCTTTTGTTTTTTATTGGAAATGTTGAATGTTAAGAACCTCGTGTTTTCTTGAAAATGCTGAATGTTAAGAACCTCGTTCCCAGGTTATTCATAATCTAGAAAGGGTTATCCACAATCCGGAAATGGTTCAACATTAGAGTGTACAACAATTTTACAAGATTGGCAGATTGCTTTGGGAAATAGGCATCCTGAAATAGTCCAATATTACAGTGTAGAATTTTAAAAGAATGATAGATTGCTTTGGACAATAGGACTAATTAGCACATTGTTTAAGGTTACAGTGTAGAATTTTACAAGACTGGCAGATTGCTTTGGACAATAGGAATAATTAGCACATTGTTTAAGGTTTTCCAATTGGACAATAGGAATAATTAGCACATTTTTTAAACATTCAAAATATTATGCGTTGATCATCCATCGCACATACCGTGTTTGCTCCGCCTTCTTGTGGAGGCATACACACATTATTAACTAAGAAGTTTCTTTCCCCTTGCAAGTTTCTCGGGTATTGTAATGGGATGGTATTTTTTTTCATACGTAAAACTAGTGATAATAAAGATATTCATTTCCATGGACATATCAAGTATGTTCTATCTATATTCATACTACCTAGCTTTCGAATTTCCCAACAAAAGTACTTTTTTTGAACCGATTTCGCCGCTTGTTGAGTGAGGTGTTTTACCCTTATAATGTCTCCCTTCAAAATCAACGTTACCAATGAGTGATGTGAGGGGTACCGTAAGGATTGATGTCCCCATACCAAGGGTGATCTGTCGTAGTAGAAGGTACAACTAGCACCATTTCCGGAGCACTAACATCAATTACCCCTCACTTTCGTATATGTGCATTTAATCTATTTGTCGTTATAGGATTAGGCTTCCATGTCACCAACTCGCATTTATTTTCTCATTTAATGGTGCTCCCATCCATTCCGAACTAGGGAGGGGGGCAAACATAAGACCACTTCGTGAATAATGGAACATGGGAAAAAATGTGTACCACGAAGCGTATAGAAAACATGCAATAATCAAGCGTGGACACTTTAACATTAACATGAAATTTGGGCCTAAAGTTTATTTGCTTTAATATGTATTAATATGGAAGAAAAACAAAATTTGGTTAAAGAGATATAATTTACCAAGACGATCCGTTGCAGAAAGGTAAAGAAAGTTCCTGCGTCGAATAGTAGTATATTTATTCGTTTTCATGATCCAAATAACCCCGGGTCCAATAACTAGGAAATGTTGATATTGACATGAGTATCCATATAATCTTTCTTCTTGAACCAAGTGATTGAGATACGGCATCATCATTAAAAAACCAAGTAAAAATTGTAGTAATCCTAGAATCATGCTTTACATGAGGTAAAATTGGGAACTCATACCTGTACTATAGATTAAAAAAACATTTACCCTTACCAAAAAATATATGATAAAATTTTACAAACTACATAAGCTTAAGCTTAAGGGGATATAATCCTTCTTGCCTTCCATATAGATAATGAAAATGATTGTTCCAAGTCTCATGTTGCTTCTCATGTATTTTATAAGCCTTGATTGGAAAGCAGAAAAATAGGTTCCTGCGTAAATGTAAGAAATATAAAACATAATGAAACACAACGTAAGAAATAGAGAACATAATGAAACACATACATACATATCTCTAGACAATCAACACAATTATTTTCCTAGGAAATCCTTGTATGGGAGACAAGCAACCCTAAAAAGTAATGATGCTCTAGACTCTTTTTTCCCTACGAAATCCTTATGGGAGAAAAACAACACTAAAATGTAAACATGCTCTACTCTCTCTTTCTCGCATGGAAAATATGAGTACAAGGAAAGAGGTAACTTCTCTAGAGTTAGCTAAGAATTTTAGCTTGTAAAGGTTATGTATAAAAACTTAACTTCATACATTTTTTTCTCTAACTCTACACTCCTAGTTGTATTTTCAACTATGGAACAAAATACAATAACACAAAATGGAACTCTTATTCCTCCTAGTGGCCAAGTATTTAACTCTAGCGTGATGTACTCAACTAGGTGTAAGACGCATCAACCATTAATTGTGTTTGTGATTTTAGACATTTTAGAGTATTGTTAAAATTCCAGTATGTATCTAGCTTGCTACATGAGTAATGGGGCTAAAATTTCATTATCTCGTACTCATGGTGGTCATATGATAGGTCAACTACTAGCATAAATTTTGAATGAACTTCGTTTGATGTTTTTCTTGCACCATTGGATATGTCTTTAAGTGTAGAATAGTAGCCAAGATTTCTATGCCACTAAGTCAAGAATTTTAAAATTCAACTGACTTTTAATATAGCCAACTAAATCCTACAAAAAAAAGAATAAAAAAATTTATGTTAGGATTGTGGATTCGTGGATTGAAACAACACAACAGATATTTCAAATTTAAAAATAATGGTTCGAGTCCTAGGTAGCTCGAATCCTATTTGTTTTCCAAAATAAGGATGCACTCCCATTTGATTCTCACATGATTAGGTTGTAATCATGAGGCTCTCGCTCAAGAGTGGTCTTTCCCAAAATCTTGTGACGTCTTGTCACAAACAAAACCATCAAACCGAAAACACATCGTGCAAGAAACATAGCTCGAACACATATCATTTTTTCTCCTTTCAAAGAAAAAAAATTCACATCATGTGAATATCTCCATGTACTCTTACATATTGGTGACATACAAAACCATCAACCAAACACAAGTCGACAAAAACATGCCTCTTCAAACAACTCGACTCTCAAGTCAAATAATAGAGCTCATGTACAAATTTCCATATTTGTCGCATTTAAGTGTGTCAACATAACTCTACTTTCAACATCTTGCTTCATGCAACATGCACCATACTTTGAGTAAATGCAAAAGAAATTCATGAAACATCAAAATACATGCAAGGCCTTAATTGGATAAGAAATCTAACCATCCGTTAGCAAACCATTTCAATGGCGCTTCTTTAGCCGCACATCATCATGTGAATCATCTTCGACCCTCATCGATTATGGAATCCTCTTTTCCATTCTTGTCGTTATCTTCCACCTTCTTCAAATGTTGTGGATGACTTGTTGGATAAAAAGTCCAACACTTGTCCACAAGGTGACCTTTCTTATGGCAATGAGTAATAAACAATTGCATGCTATTTTCAACATCATTTTCTCGTCCAATGGGCCTTTGACTTTCTCATTTCATTTATTTAGAAAGTTTCAATGTGCATGGATATCTTCTTCCAACATTTATAAACATTATGATTATTCAAACCGCAAAGAAACATGTGCAAGTTATTTTATATATCTTATGTGAAATGTAAGAAATGTAAGAAATATAAAACATAATGAAACACAACGTAAGAAATAGAGAACATAATGAAACACACACATAAATATCTCTAGACAATCAACACAATTATTTTCCTAGAAATCCTTATATGAGACAAGCAACCCTAAAAAGTAATGATGCTCTAGACTCCTTTTTCCCTACGAAATCCTTATGGGAGAAAAACAACACTAAAATGTAAACATGCTCTACTCTCTTTCGGTATGGAAAATATGTGAGTACAAAGAAAGAGGTAATCTCTAGAGTTAGCTAAGACTTTTAGCATGTAAGGTTGCTATAAAAACTTAACCTATACATTTTTCTCTAACTTCAGCACTCCTAGTTGTGTTTTCAACCATGGAATAAAATAAAATAACACAAAATGGAACTCTTATTCCTCCTAGTGGCCAAGTATTTAACCTAGTGTGATAGCCAACTAGGTGTAAGATTTGACTGTCAACCATTAAATGAGGTTTGTGATTTTAGACCTTTTTTAGAGTCTTGTTAAAATTCCACATGTAGCTAGCTTGCCATGCATGAGTAATGGGGCTAAGATGTCATTCTCTCGTACCATGGTGGTCAACATGATAGGTCAACTTACTAAAGGCATAAATTTTGAATGAACTTTGTTTGATGTTTTTCTCGGGTGACCATTGGATATGTCTTAAAGTGTAGAATAATGGGTCATTGTAAGATTTCGGCACAAGGGATAATCGTTTTGACCCCCAAAAATGTCATTTAATGCCTCAAAATGACTCCAAAAGGTTTTAGACCCACCTCCACCCACCATTAAAATGACCTACAAGTTGATTCTTTAAGTTTTTTCAATGAAGGGCATCAAAATAGGCACAACAATATAATTATCCAATCTAGATCATTATTTAATAATTTGTTAAAATTATGAGTAAGATATACATCATGGAATTTAAATAAATAGCGTTAATTCAATAACACCCTGTACATGTTCGTTGATACTTTGAAAGTAATACTTTTTGAAAAATAATTTGTTTATGGATTCTATTTTCCACATTCTCTCAACCATATCAAAAACCTTCTTATAATATTTGAAATCGAAGGTCTTTCCATACCAAAGTATGTTCTTTTAAAACATGTTTTCTTGGTGATATGGGTGATTTAGAAATGATTGGGAGAGCGAATTCCTTGAATTTAATATGTACAATATGTTGGTTCATGCCACTAAGCCAAGAATTTTAAATTCAAATCGACTTTTAATATAACCAACTAAATATTGCAAAAAAAGAATAAAACAATTTATGTTAGGATTGTGGATTCAGTGGATTGAAACAACACACCATGATATTTTCAAATTTAAAAATAATGGTTCTAGTCCTGTGTAGCTCGTAATCCTATTTGTTTTCAAAATAAGGGTGCACTCCCATTTGATTCTCATGATTAGGTTGTAATCATGAGGCTCTCGTCAAGAGTGGACCTTCCCAAAATCTTGTGACGTCTTGTACAAAACAAAAACTATCAACCGAAAACACATCATGCAAGAAACATAGATCACGACATATCATTTTTCTCCTTCAAAGAAAAAAATTCCACATCATGTGAATATCTCCACAAAATTTTACATATTGGTGACATACAAAACCATCAACCAAACACAAGTCGACAAAACACGTCTTCTTCAAACAATCTGTACTCTCAAGTCAAATAATAGAGCTCATGTACAAATTTCCATATTTGTTGTGCATTTTAGTGTGTCAACGTAACTCTACTTTCAACATCTGCTTTCCATGCAACATGCATTCATACTTTGAATTTGCAAAGAAATTCATGAAACATCAAAATACATGCAAGGCCTTAATTAGATAAGAAATCTAACCATCCTGATGCTCTAGCTACCAAATGTCCATATGCTAATCTCGCCTCCCAAGAAATACATTTAGTACACCAATCGTTAGTTTTTTGTGTTCCTATATTCTTTATCAACCTCTTCTAGTGATTCTTGAAAGGTGGATACTTAAATCCTTCCTAAAAATTTGAGCTCTAAAATGAGATTCCAAGCTCAATTTCATAAAAAGTAAGTTGGGGATGATCGTTACTGACCATGATGACATGTCTATGAACATTAACTACCTTGAACTATTTTTTTGCGTAGGGAAAGAGACACATTCTACAAACCGAGCATGAAAACGTTTTGATATTGTTAATGCCTCTACTAGTGTTTACTTCTACAAGTTCTATAGGCGTAGTCCGTAAAGGTCCGTGTAGCTCGGATCTCATCTTTTATGAAAGGTGACATATCTAGTAAATGCCCCTACAACACCGGAATGGATCTAAATAGAAGTTCTTCATTTTAATATCCGTAAAACACAACTACTTTAAGGTAAACTATGTACATGTGTCATTTCTCCCACAAACTAAAGTGTATATAGTAAATTTTATACCAAGTGTGTTCCCATCATGTGTGTTTACCCAGAACTTATCATTTTTATAATATCTTTTCGATTAAATTTAGTTTCACATGATCAAATTATTGCTTTGAAGGTTGTGTTCTACATAATTTGTGTACACTAAGTTACAAATTGATTTTTTGAAATCTATTTTGTGTAAATGTCAACCAATATTACATATCATGGAGGATGAACAACGAAGACTGCCCTAATCCCATATGGAGGTTCAAGGATCGAGGAACACCACGCGTATTTAAATATAATCTAAATCTCCATACATGTGTGTACATATGGAATTGATTTTTTTATTAACTTTGTGAGTTAAAATAGTTGTTAATAAGTTTCATATTTTAATTTTTAGGAGGTAAGAGGAGAAGGGTTTCAACTCCATCCATGGAGCGTGGCCAAGGTTCAACCTGGCCGAGGTATGAGTGGTAGTAGGTTGCCGAAGGGGGTGATATTTATTCCCCCGAAGGCCAATCAACCGCTCGCTCGGTTCTCAACAGGTCACCGTGGGTCCTGCTCAGCGTCATTCTCCGGGGCCGGTTCTTAAAGGTGGTCCTCGTTGGAGAAGATGTTAACCAACAACATCAAGGTTGCCATCACTTGGCCATTTTTTCATTAAATTTGTACAACTGCTGGGGTGTGTTTTTTCTAATATACGAAATTTATATATATTGATGCGTAGGCCGAAAATGTTCGAGCTAGTGGTCGTGGGCCAGACGCAGGTGCCTCGCTACATTCAAGAAGGTCGTCAACTCAAAGACAACTTATCCAAATTCGAGATTACCGATATACCATGGGAAACCAACATGGCGAATGCACCTACAAAGGTGTGAAAGCCTTCATGCAAAATTGCAAAGAGATCTCATGGCTTTGTCTCACTCGCCGAGAGTAGACAAAGCCTTGAAATAGTTACACATTCATTGGGTGAAATGGTAAATGTGTACAAAAATTTAGGGTCAATGACCGATTCGTAGAACTCGATGAGAAAGAGAAAAGAACAAGGATAAAACTCCGATAAAATGGCAAAAGGACATAAAATAAAAAAGTTATAAGAGCAGCAGGCCAAGTCAATTTTTAATTATAAGGAAGGGCCAAAAAGAAAAAATGTTGAAGGTGCGGAGCCAAGCACCCGTACAAAGTCGGTTATTTGTATGATCGACATCTTGTGGCCTTTGGAAGGCTTCCATGGAACGATGAGGTTCCCCGTTTATTTTGCACAAATGTTTTATGCAGAATTTTTTTTGGGTATGAAACCCGACTATAAAGACCTTCAAAATTTTTTGGTCCGGGGAGAGGTCGATTATATCACGTGCGGGCGCTAAGCGAGATGTGGAGTTGCCTCGCCCCGAGCCGCCATTGGTGAGGCGACCGTTTTAGCTCTAAACTCGCGATCGTAGATGGATGCGACTTTTCAAATAAGTCGAGAAGCAAGAGATGTTATGATCGACAATGTTCATAGCGGATTGAGTGGAGTCGATCTTTGTTTAAATCGACAAAAAAGCACGTGAAAATGCACGTGCTAATTTTTGCTTTATCAGATAAATGAGGAGATTTACAACATGAATGTTGAAGATCTCCGAACATATGCAATAAATTTGTTGCAATGGTCTCAAGACCCACTCATGAGGAAGAGGCAATCGGAAATCGTATGTGTTAGTGACCTTAGGGTTTGAAATTATTTTTACATATACATGTGTACAATTTGTAATAAATACATGTGTATGTACATGTATACATTTATTTGTATGTGTACATTAATCTAAAAAAAATGTATGATTATATATTAAAACAACGACTATAGCCTCCTCGTGCATGATGCGTGATGAAAAATGTTAATATTACGTTCGTGACCTCCGGCTCAAACGATGTAGATGGGTCCGACCATCATGATATGTTGGCACATGTATGTTAGTGTTTTTTAAGTGACTCTAAAAATAAATAATTGTTGCCACACATTTACATGTATGTATATATATAATTTGATAAAAATTTTTTAATAGGTACCGATTCCGTTTGATGTTTTTTGGGATGGAGGTACCTTCTTTTTTTCTTTAGGAGATATACCTTCTACTTCATTGGGAGATGAGCCACAAGTATGGACAATTTTTCACAAGTTTAAAAGTTATGTTTAAAAAGTTATATATATATATACATTCTACCTCAAAAAATTTCCATTAAAAATTGATATATATATATATAGAAATCTATATTTTGAGTTATTTAAATTTTTTTTGAATTTAGGTTCCTATAGAAGATTTTTTTAACCGGACTTAGCGACGAGATAGGAACATCCACAACATTTGGACAAGTTGCCTTTAGTTCCTTTTTTAATATTATTGAAAATAAGTTTATATATGTACACGTGCATTTTAATTTGAAAGTTTTTAATATATATATATATATATATATATATATATTTAACTCGTACATGTATATTGTACAAGCCTTTTACCACCGCAAAGATGTTCTTAGGGGAGAACCGTTCATCAAATGGAGAGGGAACCTTACGAGGTATTGCATGATTTTTTTGTTATATTTTGTTTTTTACATGAAGTTCTAGATATATATTTTCTCATTCATTTTTAAAACTTCAAATTTTAGTGTTCAAGCACATGTGCATTGTGTATGTAGGTTTCCTATTCATGTGATAGGGAGTGGACCGAGACCCGTACGCTAGATCTTCCATTTGATGGACATGATTTACAGCGATTTGATTTCAAAATTTAGATGGTTTTAAAATTTGTTAAACTTGATACGCTTGATACTTCAGTAGGATTTACAATTTTTAGACATATTTTATTACATTGTTATTATATAATTTGTTTTATTTAATTTTTGGATGGTTTTAGTACTTTGGCATGTGAATGTGAAGTAATGTTGTCATCCGAACTACATTTGCATGTGATATTTAATGTTAAATGTTTTTGTTGGATAGTTGAATTATAATTGGCATGGCATGTGAAGTTTTTAAACTCAAGTTTTGGATGGTTTCAATCTACAATTTTCATGTGATATTTAATGAACTTTAAATGTTTAATGTTTTTAATGTTGCACAATATATAATCAAAAGGGTTTTAAAACTTAAAAGTTTTGGATGGTTTCAATCTACAACTTAAAATTTTGGATGGTTTCAACCTACATTTGCACATGTGGTAAATTGAAATGTTACTTGTAACAAGACAATCCCATTATTTCCATTGTATATGTTGATTTCTCGATTTGATATAATTGCATGTATGATGGTACATTACTTGTAAAAGTCATTGGATTAATAGTGTTCATTGATTTCGGGCAGTAAGCACAAAAATACGACAATGTAGAATGATTTTTGTGTTATAATAATTAAACCTAATAATATTGGAGAGCAAGAGACAAGGTATGGTCTTACTACAAGAGTTCAGTTAAATATTTAAATGGTTTATGATTTATGATTTTTACTTTCTTTTTTAATATAATCGATACGAAAGATGACAAAACTAATAAGGGTGACAATAAGAATAGAAGAAGAAAATAGTTTAAGATTGATCACAATAAATGCTATTTGTAATTGATTACATTCTAATTGTTCACATTCTATCGACTAATATTATTACATTGTCACTTTGCATTCAAAAATTTTATTTGATCATTTTCCATTATTAAAGTTATTCTACAATATTTATCATCTCAACAAATTGAGGTAATCAATAAAATTAAAAATTAAAAATGACTTGATAAATCTCAAACATATTTAGCATATTTAAAATGGTTATATTAATATTAGATGTATTTACATATTATTGATAAAATTAATCATATGTTCCTCATATTATCGATAGTTTTTCCTTGGTTGCACACGATCGAAAACCAACCTAGATCCATCTTAATTATGGATCTATCAAGCGCCGAGAGGGATCACTCCGGAGGTGCAAACCTTCTCAAGTTTTGCACTCAAAAAGAGGTTTGCACCCTAGATACGGATCCCTTCCGGCACTCGATAGGATCCATAGTTATGATGGATCTAGGAAAATAAACTTCTAAAAATAAGTAAGGGAAAAGCAAGATAGGAACAATTAGGAGTAGATTTAGGTCATAGGGAACAATTAGGAGTAAATTTAGGAATATGTGATAGTTATAGAGGTAACTATATTTTAATAAATAACAATGAAGAGAGACAAATAGTGGATATATATATTTTTAAGAATAATCAAATTTATGGAATTAAACAATTAATATTGTATGTGAAAACAAGATTCACACCTAATCCTCACCTAAAAGACTAAATTACAAGAAATGTGAAGTCAAGCTACACTTTTTGCTCCTTTTTTGAGAAAAAAAATTTCATTTTTTTCGGTTCTTCAACTTTCTCCGCAAACTATAACAATTTTTCTCAAGGGTAGAATTTCCTATTTTAAAAAGAGAAATAAAAGTTGTAGGAATTTGTTAGCTTTCATTACTATTTTTTGAAATTTTTTTGAGTAGATTTTGATATGTCAACTTAGCGTTTCTTTGAGTGTGTGTTTCTTAACAATCAAAGGATTCATAAGAAGTCATATGACGCAATGTTGTATTCATTGAAAATTTGTGTTTTTGAAAAACAAAATGTGTTACAACAATCCGTGACATAGTCTACTTTGTTTTCATTATTTACAAAGCTAATGGATATTTAAGTATCATAATTACTAGAATTTTTTGAACTCGTTCAATACGAAAACTCATGTATTTTGATATGTTTCGCCTAAGAAATTTCTTAACATATAAGTTATAAAATAAAAATATAAAAGCTACCAATTATAGACGATAATTAAATGTAATGCCCCATAATTTTTTCAATTTTTTTTTACAATGTTTTTTGGGAGATACAAAATTTTGATTTCATCAATCACAACACCTAGAAAATTACCGTAATCTCCATTTTATTAGAAAAATAATTAAAATTAATAAACGTTTATTAAAATCTACAAAAGTTATATTTCCTGAAAGTAGATTCAATTTAAAATGTTTGTCTTGGTTCCCAGCGCTAATTAACAACCTTTCATGGAGTTTAATTATTCCAAAGTTTGGGAACCGCTTTCAGAGCCCTGTTTTTTATAATTGGTGACGCCAAGAACACCTAATCCTTAGTCCAAGTCTCAATAACTATGTTTTCCGCTTCAAAGCTCATCAAATTTAACGTTTAATAGTTCTACTGAACTTTTGACAAAAGTTCGGCCAAATTACGATATAACCGCCTACCGGAAAATTTAAGGGAGCTCCCTACTAAAACACATTGACTACATATTGGAATTGTCAGCGAATGATCTTACAATTTCACACTTATTAATTTCATCTCATTTTACAAAAAGATTTCCGGTTGGTCTAAAAAATTTTCTTCAAAGTTTGGGTTTAAGAACATTTCTTGAAGCAAATTCGATTTTTGGAAGACATTTCTGAGGTTTCTTCAAAGTCAATAATAATGATTTTAAGGCCAAAATCAGATTTTCAAATACATTTTAGAGGTATGTACGTGTTTCGAGTTTAAGTAACATTTGAGCTTCTGTCACATTTTATAAAACATTTTTCTTCAATTTTTTAAAGTGTGTTTTGGATTGAGTATATTTTTTACAAAAAATTTACACCGAATTTTTAAAATTAAATCTTTTGTGATATTTTTTGTAATTGGAGTTATTGTCTAATTTTTTCGAATTTAAATTTTTTGAACTTCATACCCTATTATCATGGGAAATCTAAGAACTTGTGCGAGAAAATATGATCGAAAAAGAGACCCCGAGGTACATAGAGAAGAAACGAGACAATCTCGTAAAAGAAAAAGTTAGAAGCCCTCTCAAATATTGAAGAGGAAAAATCAACCTCAAGCAGAAATTGGAAGCAGTATGTAAATGTAAATATTATGATCTATTGATATATTTTTAAATTTTCCTAATGTAAAATGTGAAGCTTGACTCTTATTTGATGAACTAGTTTGAAAAATATTTTGTTTAATGTAAATTAGATACGTATATTCCTCAAAATATTGAAGAATAAAAATCAACTCAAGCAATAAATTGAAGTAGGTATGTAAATGTAAATATTATGATCTATTGATATATTTAAAATTTTCCCAATAAAATACAAAATAATTTTTATTTGATGAACTAGTTTGAAAAAAATATTTGTTTAATGTAAATGTACGAGATACTCCTCAAAAATATTAAGAAGAAAATCAACCTCAAGCGTAATTGAAGCATGTATGGTAAACAAATATTATGATCTATTGATATATTTAAAATTTTCCTAATACTATTGGAGATATTTATTAATTTAGTGATTTATTGAATATGTACTATTTTTTTCGAATATGTACAAACATGAAATCATCGATAATGAGATGTTGTGAAAAAATGTTGACACTCACACATATGGAGATAAAAACTCGACCATGTTATACGATATCGTGTCAACCACATTTTTGAAGAGTATTTCTTAAATGAGCAAGTGACAGCTCAAGCTCAAAATGTTGAAAGGTCTCCTATCATTAAGGAAATTAAAAAGAAGCGACGACACTATTGGGTATTCGAAAATCAACCAAAGATAAAAAAATGAATGAAGAGGTATAAAAATATGAGAAAAGCATAAAGTCAATTAAGAGATCTAAAGATAAAGATGTTTCAAATATACGTAGACAACACAGATGGCAATAGTTTCACCAAGTACTCAAGAGAATCGTTTGATATCTATGGCACGAGCACTTCGGAACCTCGCGAAAAACTCGCACAAACATCGAAAATTTCGACTACAAATAGATGTAAATGATGAACTCGCTCGTTGGAGAGCTATTTGTAGGCAACCATAAGAAGATAGACTTGGAGAAAATGTTAAAATAATATATAAATATTGGAAGAACAATTCGCGTGTTTCACCAACCCAAAGACATGTGATGTGAAGAAGAATAGCACGAAATCGCACGAAGAACATGAAAAACATCTTGGAAACCACTTCCGTATAGAGTTATTCAACAAGTTCAAAAAAGAGAATCATCAAATTCATGTTTCACTTAGTGCTTTTGTTCAAAAACCATGTATGTAAAACCTATCACCCATGGACACTTGTTGTTGCCGTTATCATGTGGAATTTGAGTTATATTATGACACATTCCTTGATTTTTAGAAAATTATGGAAGGATTCACCTCCTCCTTCCACTATCCGTGAATTCGGCGATTCAAATTGGCAAGAGCGGCGAACTATTTTATAAAAAAATGTGTTGGTGGTAAAAAATGCGAAGGATTGTGGAAATTTGACTAAATTTCAAAACAAATATCGAGCTGATATAAATGATCAATCATTGTCCAACATGAAATTGAAAATGGAAGAGATATGAATATATCGGCACATCGACATTCAAGGTGCAAATAGTGTTAAAAGAATCAATTACAAGAAGACGAATTTTTCCCCATAATTTTTTGAGAAAGTTTGGAGTGCGTAAATTTACAAATACACCAAGCATTCCCATAGAGCTCGATGGCAAGACTTTTAAAATCGAAAAAATTCGGAATTTTTTTCCACCAGACCATTTTATTGATTGATTTTATGGAAAACTACACATTTGTTCCACAAACAATTGGGAAAGTAGAATACTACTATTCTCAATGTCACAGCCACCATATTCTATATAGACATGTCAATACAAATGTCGATCATATAAAGCACTATGGGAAAATCGTATACAATTAAAGAATATCAATTTATATCGCTGACGATCAGACACATGATACATGTTTGTACAACATTGTTTTGAAGAATTTATGATTCATCGTCATCGAATAATAATGAATATTGGATATGGTTAGACGGATGCGCAGCTTCACTCCAAATTGCGACGATCATTTTGGTTGTATTGTCTTCATAAGAAAACATGCATTAAACATCGTTGGAATTTCTGAGACCTGCCATGGAAAAGGAGAACATGACGGCAGAGCATGCATAAAACGAGTACTTCAAGAGTTATCAAATGAACCACTCTCGACATCACTTGTAACGTCAAGAAGTTGTTCAATGGTGCATCGGGCCGCTCTAAGCCATGAAAATCCATCAAGAAGCAAGTATACATCTAATTTAATCTATATTGGAAATCTAATTTAAACATTGTACATTTATCATGCAATGATTATTTTTAATTGTATTTTATATTTGCATTTACAAATTCTTTTTTCTAATTTTCCATATAAAGGTTTTTCTCCGGCATATTGAATCAAGACGAGATAGATCAATTGGAAATGACGCTGAAACAATAAAAAGGGACTCGAATTGCATTCAATTCAAACAAGTTGTCCACAAATGTGTTTGCATCGATAAAAGAAAATATTCGTTTTTGTGATGTTTGCATAGACAACACAAAATCAAATGACGCTAGAAAACAAAATGTACGAACGACGGAAAATACATGAAAGCAATTAAAGGGCAAAACGCTCCTGTTGCAATGTTTGAAGAAATGCAATCGTGAGGAAACTACAATATCATCTGATGGTGATCGAAGCTGATCTTGTTAGAGAAGGCACATTTGAATTACTTTCTAATGATTTAAAGATCTAGAAATAAATTTAAATAATATGCATAATTAAATGTTAAATTTATTTTATCATATGAGATATTTTTGTTGTAATTGCACCTATTAACAATCATGAAAAATGTTAAGTATTATTTGATGCGCGCTAATCAACTAAAACAAAATTATTACAAGACTATAATGACTTCTCACGGATTTGCGATGACAGAGGGTCTATTACATCGAAGGTTATTTTTTCTTCAGATGAAACTCATCAAAGTGGAGACTTTGTTTACTTTGAAAGACTATGAACATGATTCCATAAGTTGTCAATAATATAATACTTGGTGTGTGCAGCACGACAAAGTTGATAGAAGTTCAATCAAGAAAAATAGAAATTAAGAATGAAATGTCAAAACTTCTCGATCATGAACGGATTATTGAGGATGGAATTTAATAGAATTTTTTGAGTGAAGTGTCCAACAATTTATTATCTTTGGATTAAATATGTTATAAAACTTCAAGATCTTCAACTAAAAATTTAGTCACGCTATGTTATTTGTGGTTTGCACATGTTATAAATTGTTTGGGTACGTTAACGCAATGTTCTAGTATCAATCAAAGTAGTTTTTCTATACATGCATTGATGAAAAATGTTATATGTATTGGATATATATATCTATATATATATATATATATATATATATATATATATATATATATATATATATATATTCTAGAATGAAATTAATTGTTCTTGTATATGTTTTCCTCACCGTATGGTACAAATTATTTCACTTATTTGTAAGGTTAGATTCGGTCCCCATATGGCTCAGCTTTCCAAGGGACGAGATAACAAGTGGTTGTCCCCACTTGCCCAAATCTCAGCTTTTAAATACAATTTATCATATGATGCATTCTTACATGATGTCCTAGCCAAGGATAGATTCTCTTTGTTTCAAGTTTCCGGTAAAAGTTGTCACCGAATGACCTACTAAGATATTATAAATACTAGCTTTGTAAGATCATTTGGCATTCGGAAAAATTCGAAAGTCTTAGACTATCAATCAATTTAAAGTATCATTCACCCTAGGGAGTGTAAAATATTCAATTTAGGTTTGTGACGATGCTCACTCCTAGCTTGAAGCAGCTCCAATGACCAATTCTTTAATGAATTCCAATGCACTAGACCAAAGTTGGTGACCTACTTGGTTTTTCACCCAAGAAATTCCAAGGTACTCTTCTTACCTTTGGCCCCCAAAGCTACAATGGAGTTATAAGAAGGTGAAGAAAAAAAATTTCACTGATAGGAATTTGGTCACTTCCCTAATCTCCCCTTATCAAAAAGTTTCTATCTACTACATTATCCAGCATGTACTCAAGATCACTATTTCGTAATTAGAATATCACAATATCATAAGTTCTCACAAAAATACATGGAATGCCATTACGACACTCATCTAACAATGGGGAGCTCAAAACATAGAAAGCTCCTCGTCCCCTTAATAATAATGTGTTTAAGGGCGGAAACGTGAAGCTGGGTTACACTTTTGTGAGAATCGGGGGCAGAAATTTTTTTTCGGCAATAGTTCGACTGAACATTTTATAAAGTTCAGCCGAACTATGTGATAGTTTGGCCGAACTTTATTAGAAAGTTTGGCCGAACTCTTGATTCCGTTTAGACTAACGGAACACTGACGGCGCGAGCAAACAGAATTTTTGCCGGAGATTGGAAAACCGGGAACAAAAGTTCGGCCGAACTTCTAAAAAAAGTTCGGCCGAACTTTTACTTTTAAAAGAGTTCGGTCGAACTATTTTCTATAAATAAATCGCCCGCGAATTCTTGTGTTTTACCGAGTTCATTGTTGGCGCGTTTACTGTCCCTGTCGCTGCTGCTGTGTTCGCACTGGTGTTCGTCCTGTCCGTCCCATCCGCGCTCTTCCGGCCGCGCTGGTGTTCGTCTTGTCCGTCCCGTACGCGCTCTTCGACTCGCTGTGTTTGAGTATGTTCATATGCATTATTTAACCATCCCATCCAGTGAAATTTTGTAACAATTATCTGCTGCCACATATTACAATAAGAAATTTTTGTATTTAAAATACATATGCATTTCACTAAGACTTCTTTTTTTTTCACAAGAGAAAAAACGTTGTTTTGTTTATATTTGATGTGAAAACAATCCATAAATCAATACAAAATATACTGAGTAATGTATCCCAAATCTCCGTCCAGGTGATAGGGAGACCCATATCAGACAAGAATAATCTCAAAACATTCTATCGGGGCATGATATATGCCTAAAGATGATCCCCATGAACATACCTAAAACAAAGAGGCTTCCAATGTGGCCCATGCGTTGGATAGAGGTAAACACTATAGATAAAAGTTACAAAAAAAACCGGTATGTATAGGCAGCCAAATCTCAGAGTAACCACCAACAATATGCCAGAAACGCTAGTCGAGAGAGCTAGTGGTCCAACAAAAATATTACTGTTATACCATTACCGAGATTATCAAAAAAGGGATAACCATCATAAACCCAGTACCAAGGGAGAAAATCTGGTGCTCATGTTCCTGAATATAAACCAAAACAGAGACAAGTAACAATTGGCTGGCTCGCTTGTTCATGTGCCCTCCAATTGCATCCGATTGTATGGACAGGTTCATTTTCAATTCAATATAATCCCATGACAGAAACAATCCCATTCATACTTGATCCCATTAACCATTGTGCCTAGTATATGATACCTCCAGTAGTAGCATATACCATTGTATCCAGCATAAAAATCCTTTCTTAGTTGTCTCGGCATGAGGAAAGGATCGGATAACGATTTTCCTATGGAATCACCTAGCAACTGTTCCGAAAAGGATATGAGCCTTTGTTGCACGCATAAGAATGCCAAAAATACCTGTAGACAGCAAAAAAAAACAGAGCAAGGTAATAAATAGCATCCCCATAGTAAAGATCCTATAAAGTGATTCTGTAGGAAGCCCTTTCCCAGTTTTCACTGTATTGGATGACTGTGATAAAACCATATGCTTGTTCCAGCCCCAGCTTTGATAGCCCATCCACTCTCCTGTTTAATTCTCTAGTAATTCACTAAGACTTCTATGTCAATAGTAATTTCTTTTTTTTTTCATATTGGCCTTTCATTTGACATATTCTCTTTTTGAAATATTATTTCAACTTAAGGCATTTCTATGTTA
Organism: Pinus albicaulis; assembly: GCA_034641835.2. Taxonomy (NCBI): domain Eukaryota; kingdom Viridiplantae; phylum Streptophyta; class Pinopsida; order Pinales; family Pinaceae; genus Pinus; species Pinus albicaulis. The sequence goes on from CM076582.1 coordinate 774,307,566, forward strand.
ATGGTAATTTCTGTTAATAGTAATTTATTTTATTTTTCAGATTTAGTTGTTTCCATAAATATAATGAGATTATATTTAAAACATAATTTATTTGTTTGCATGAGATTATATTCAGAACATAATTTTAGTAGATTGACAGGTGCGGTATGGCTACTATGTCCAGTCTTGTTTACTTATTGGATGAGGCGGGCTCTGCTGCTATGTTTGGTCTTGTTTGCTTACTGGATGGGCCGGGTCTTGCATGGCAGTCAAGCTCATTGTAAATTGATAAAAAATACTACTATTCATCCATGGCAGGGACTTGCTGCTGCAGCTTGTCTTGACTTGCTGCTGCAGCTTGTCTTGTCTTGCTGCTGCAGCTTGTCTTGCTCAGATTTGTATCTTAGTGAAGGACTCATGGGAGCTTATGAAATATGTCTCTCGTAACATTGTAGGTTGAAACTAATTTTCTGTATCCTTTTATATGAAAAATTAATATATATTTAGAGCTTATAAGGTTTGGTAAGTGAGGAAAATTAATTTTAAATCAGTAAGTCTTTAAGTTTTTCATTCATAGACTGAAACCGGAGTGGAATGACTGTAGCTGAAATCGGTTATATTTTTCATAACTATGACAGAGGAAATGTGTTCTAGTTACGATCTCATGAGGCCTATTTAACCATACCAATTTCTCATGTGAAGTAAAAACTTGCGCCCATAACATACCAGTACTAGAAAAACAGCGACTGAATTATATCATTCCCTTAGTTAGGAGGGGATTTAGGCAGGCTGAATATAAATCTATACAAATAAACTTGGTGGCTGTAGATAATATCAGGTTCCTGAGGAAAAAAAGTTCAATAACAGAGTGTTAATTATATCCTATAGTAAGAAAACATAATATTAATTACATGCCATAGTAATTAAAGACACCTTCATTAGAATTCATGAGCAATAAGCATAGACACCTTCATTATAATTTATGAGCAGAAGAAAAACATATCATCTACTCTCATGTTTCTATAGAAGAATATAAATCTCTAACAAGGATATGGGTAATAAAACCATATCAATATAGATACTCTCTAGGGAAATAAAACTTGAAATTATAATTACATTAGAGATATCGATAGAGAGATGCTTAACCAGTTTTGAGACAACCTTCATGAGTAATAGCAGAAGATAAGTCTAACTCGGCCAGAAATAATGAAAGTAACTATAGCTGAAACTCATGTATATTCAGAGTTCAAAAATATTTCATATGAAATAGGTACAATTCAGAATACCAATTAACCTAGAAGAGATTCATTTGTAAACAACACAAAACTGTTACTATGTTGTACTAGCTAAATGCTGAGTTAATATACCACCCTTAAAACTGCTTATTACTTTGCCTAGAGAACATAGTTTAAATAACACTATATACGGAATCACATATCGACAACAACAAACATAATAAAATATTTTATAAAAGACAAATACCATATAGGGTATAAACTCAAACAAAACAAAATTTACTTAGTAAATGAACACAATGTATGACCTTGAGTTATATATATAGCCATATCTAAGCTATATTTCATCTAAGTAGCTTTCAATTTAAACTTATATCTAACGTTAAATTATATAAAAGAATAACAGTAATCAAAACTTCAAAATAATATTTAGAACTTTAGTATAAAATGTGACATATAATTTTCCTGTGTGGAAAAACATAGTTATTGAGAGTTCAAAACTCATGCATTTGAATACAAAGTGGGTATACGAATGAGCAAGTAGATTTTTTCTAGAAATGAGGTAGTGAAGGTTGATAGAGAGCCACACAAAATTGAAAATTCATACCTTAACAAAATTGTTAGATCCTTTTAAAGAAAATGTGTCATATAATCAACTTTCATCGAAATATATGATAAACTCAACCCAATTTTATGAAAAATAGTATACCATTCTTTACATTTCACATAATACAAATAGATAAATATTACTTAAGTATTGAACTATAAAGATTTAACTACCCATAGAGAGATGGCCAAGTGATTGAGACAGGGCATCATCACAATAAAAAAACAAGTACAAATTGTAGTAATCCTAGAATCATGCTTTACATAAGGTAAAATTGGGGCTCTCATGACTTGTACTATAGATAAAAAAACATTTACCCTTACCAAAAAATATATGATAAAAATTGACAAACTACATAAGATTAAGCTTAAGGGGATATAATCCTTCTTGCCTTCCATATAGATAATGAAAATGATTGTTCCAAGTCTCATGTTGCTTCTCATGTTATTTTATAAACCTTGATTGGAAATAAAAATAGGAGGGCAGAAATGTAAGAAATATAAAACATAATGAAACACAACGTAAGAAATAGAGAACATAATGAAACACACACATACATATCTCTAGACAATCAACACAATTATTTTCCTAGGAAATCCTTATGGGAGACAAGCAACCCTAAAATGTAATGATGCTCTAGACTCCTTTTTCCCTAGGAAATCCTTATGGGAGAAAAACAACACTAAAATGTAAACATGCTCTACTCTCTCTTTTCTGGTATGGAAAATATGTGAGTACAAAGAAAGAGGTAATATCTCTAGAGTTAGCTAAGACTTTTAGCGTGTAAGGTTGCTATAAAAACTTAACTTCATACATTTTTTCTCTCTAACTTCACACTCCTAGTTGTATTTTCAACTATGGAACAAAATACAATAACACAAAATGGAACTCTTATTCCTCCTAGTGGCCAAGTATTTAACATAGCGTGATAGCCAACTAGGTGTAATATTTGACTTCGTTAACCATTAACGAGGTTTGTGATTTTAGACCTTTTAGAGTTTTGTTAAAATTCCACATGTAGCTAGCTTGCCATGTATGAGTAATGGGGCTAAAATGTCATTCTCTCGTACCATGGTGGTCAACATGATAGGTCAACTTACTAAAAGCATAAATTTTGAATGAAATTCATTTGATGTTTTTCTTGTAGCATTGGATATGTCTTTAAGTGTAGAATAATGGTCAAGATTTCAGCACAAGGGATAATCGTTTGACCCCCAGAAATGTCATTTAATACCTCAAAATGACTCCAAAAGGTTTTAGACCCGAATTCTCCACCCACCATTAAAATGACCCTACAAGTTGATTCTTTCAGTTTTTTCACTCTATAAGCATCAAAATATATGACAAATAATATAATTATCCAATCTAGATCATTATTTAATAGTTTTTTAAAATTATGAGTAAGATATACATCATGGAATTTAAATAAATAGTGTTAATTCATTGAACACCCTTGTACATTCCTTGTTGATACTTTGAAAGTAGTACGTTTTGAAAAATAATTTGTTTATGGATTCTATTTTCCACATTCTCTCAACCATATCAAAAACCTTCTTATAATATTTGAAACCTAAGGTATTTCCCATACCAAAGTATGTTCTTTTAAAACATGTTTTCTTGGTGATATGGGTGATTTAGAAATGATTGGGAGAGAAAAATTCCTCATTTAATATGTACAATATGTTTGGTTGAATCCACATGAAAAACAAGACTCCCAACCGTGAGAAGAGGAAATTACATCCTATTTCTCCCCCCTAGCACAATTACCAGTACAGTTAGAATTTAACAGTCCGAAATTGGATTTTACTCTCAGGTACTGGAACCTCTACAAAGGTTTGACCTGGAAACATAGGTTTTCCTTAGGTTTCTCCACTGGTTCTATGTCCGACTTGGATAACCTACAACAACATCCTTCTTTTCATTTTTTATATCCCCTCTTGGATAACCACAATATCTTGAAATGGAGCTAGCCAACTCAAATATAGTATTTCAAATCCCTGGCTAAGTTAGATGAGGATTACATATGGTCTTGAATGAGCATTTGGACTCTTTAGATATATATCTAAAGAGTCCAAAAGCTCATTCAAGACCATATGTAATACATAGCCTCCTCTTTTAATATATAAAACTTTAATCCATGTGCTTAACCTTAACATTGACACAAATGGAATACAATTTTAGTCACTGCTTTATGATAGAAAAATATGCAGATGAATATTGCCCACATATCCGAAGTCAAAAGGGATAGATTAAAAAGGGATGCTCCGGTCATCTATAAAAGATAAATTAAAGAAGCATGACATATTAGTAATGTAAATTAGATATGCGTACCAATTATGTTCATATAACACAACAAATAGATGATTCAATACAAATGTCACAGAGAAGTCATATTTATCTCATGGGCCTTCAACTTAAATTATATATCTAGCATAATACTAGATCCTTTTAATATGTTGATATATGTTAAAAGTATATTAAAAATACTACACTATTAATATTTAAGAAAATATATATTTAAAATTTACACAGTTGACTCTATATTTGTCTATAGTTTTTGAACAATAGATTTGTCTAGCCTATAGAAAATCATTTCTAACAAACCTTAAAAAAAATATTAATGCATTTAAAGTTTTAAATATGTTAAAATAAAAATATATTACGAATAACACACTATTAATTTTTTTTTAGAAAATATATATTTAAAATCTACACAGTTGACACTATATGTGTCTATACTTTCTAGACAATGGAGATATGAGAGAGAGAGAGAGAGAGAGAGAGAGAGAGAGAGAGAAATACGGGGGGAGGTGAGGAATGAGTTGGTGAGTGAACGATAAAGAGAAGGAGAGAGAGGGAGTGAGTGACGGTTGAAAAGTGAGAGAGATACAAAAGGAAGGTGGGGAAGGAGGGGGGAGAGATGTGGGAGATATGGGTAGGAAGAGAGAGATATAGTTGGAAGGGGGTTATTTTGATGGAGGGACTATGGGATGGAGGAAGGGATAACAAGAGATAGAGAGGAAAGTAGAGGGAGATGTAGGAGAGGGACTGTTTGAGAGTGACTAACTGAGTGAGAGTGGGGGAAGAGAAAGATAGGCATAGGGGGATAGAGGGTGGGGAATATAGAGACATTGGTTTTTCACTTAAGTGTTTCCATTTCAGGTGGAAGGAGACTCAATTTCGTACCAACATTGTATTTTCATCATGTGATTATGATAAATTAGTACATATGCATGTTTGACCATGAAATTAATGAGTATTTTGTACATGTTTACAAATTCATTAATGTGAAATTGTCAACGTGAATGGTTCAAAAGTAATACATGGATATTATGTTTGTGATTACTCATGTTAATTGTAATTATCAATTAAGCCAATCATTTGAACCTATTATTAGCTACATTCTTCACGAATTTCCCAAAGATTTTGTACATTCTTCAACAACCACAAGTGATACTAATAGACCTTCTTCAATAATCCAAATTATGTTCACCATCAACATAAATATAAAGTGTTGGGATAGGAGGAATATGAGGTGGAATATATAGATGACATGGTTCCGGATAGTGAATATTCATGAATACTATTCTAAGAATATTGAATCCTAACACTACCGCCTCTAATATTTTTATGCGGAGGGTCTTGGTGATGGAGAAAAGCTTAAGATATCATGGAAAAATGGATATGGAGGTCACAAATTATTCTATTTTGTGTATGGGTAGGAACCACATTGTTGTTCCTTTTCTTTTTAGTTCTTCTAATGGAAATTTGATGGTGGATTTGAGTGGCTAAAGTTTAAAGGGAGCCTTTCATAGCCTTACAATGAAAATTTATAGGTTTCATGAGGTTTTAATAGAAGAGATAGTTGGTTTATTAAGGTTGGTGTATTACATATAATTACTGCATTTTATTGCCATGGTCCCCGTTATCACTCCACCAGATTCCCAAGGTCGAGGAAGGAATCCCAACAGAGGTAAGCACAAACCAAGCTTTTAACTTGATAGCTAGCCCTAGCAAGCGAGAGAGGGCTCTCTCCAAAAGGGTCACAACCAGGAGGGCTAGAGAAAATAGGGTTTTAGGCTAGGTGATGAGTGTAGGGGATTGTTTTGAATTGATTTGGTCAAGGAAATTAGTGGACAAAGGAATTAGGTTAAGGAAATCTAGGTTAGGGAAAATGAGTTAGGATTGCAGGGATCAATGGGGAAAGGTACGTACAATGCGAATCGCTTGAAGAGAATTTTTATTTAATTATTTTGAAACTGTAAGAAGGCTGAGAAAAACTATAAGGGATGTATTTCTCTCAAATATAAGATAATGAACAAAATATGATCAGTTACCCAAAACAGAGCATGTGCAAGCATGTATTCTGAATTTCAAACTTGTAAAAGATCATAATATAGACATGAAAGTGACATGAACAATACATTCAAACATATGTGACTGAAGAATAAACAATGAAATACATTCGATACCACAGGTATCCCATAAATGTAGCTGCAACTCCTCTTTATTAGCTTGGGAAAAATTGAGTAAAAGTTCCCTTGATCAAATAGAAAAATCAAACTAATTCCAACTCCCAACCTTTGAAAATGAGTCAAAAATGACATGATATAGGCCTCAAACAACCTCTCCCAACCTCAAGGGTGATACCCATGAGAGGAGGAGTTGATCCACTAAATTCTGAACCGAAAATTAGAGTGTAGGGTGGTCAAAGTGACTCAACCATAACTTTTTGCAAACATATTCATTACACTTCCTTGTGAGTTTTTACCTACTGTATTTACCCTAAGTAATAGTAAAAAAATTATAATTAAATTTACATCATGAATTACATGAGGTAAAAACATGATTCCCCAAGGTAAAATTCAAATTTGTAGAAGAACTCAGAAAAAATCAGTCAATTGTTAAACGCACAATGCCATTTTACCCCAACTTGCAGGCTATTTTTGAGAGGGTTTCAAGTGTCCAAATTGGCTGCAAAATAGCTTGTTGGAAATCCCTTCAAGTATAGTTTCCAGAAATACCTTTAGTTTTCAAAATGAAGGTCATTTGACTTGTCAAAATTCATTTCTCCCAAGACTAGTAAACGCGGAGCAACCAAGCAAAAATTGAGGTAGAAATATCTTTTTTTGATAGTTTTTTTTTCTTTTTCAGTGATCAGTTCTCCTCCAAAAGCTTAGAAAATGCACAGGGTTGATATCCTCATCATTATGGATCTTCTGGTGGTGGCATTTTTTCTATTATATGCTTAAAAAAAGAGCGTACCATCCAAGATGTTGTGCGTTTAGCAATTTTACTATGGAAAACTATCCTTAAAAACACAGAAATGTACTAAAATGCCAAGTTTGCCAAAATTTTGTCAAAATTAGTGGGATATTTTCTGATCATGTGTTTGAGGCATGGGGTGTCACCTTGGCAAGTATATATAGCTTCTCTTTCTCTTCTTGCTTGGTCAAGTCTTCAATTTTGGCATTGGCGCTTTTGAGCTTGGCCAATGAAATTCTCTCTTTCTGGGCATGAATTTTGACGTTTGTCCTCAACAAGTCATTATCCTTGCTGGCCTTCTGTAGCATATTTTCCAAGTGTAGATTGGCTCTATCAAGCCATGGTTCCCTGTTCTCACTGATTTCTAGGGCAAGCTGTTCATTTAGGGTAAGCTGGTCTACTAGCTCAGCTTCACTTTGTCTCTCTAGGGCTAGAGCTCTTTTCAGCCCTCTAGTCCTAGGTATTTGTCTTAGAGGCTAATCCTCGTCATCATCATGTTCACCATATTTTTCTAATGTTTCATCTTGCAATTATTTCGCCTTATCTGTCTCTATTTGTGCTTTGATGCATCTCACCTCATCAATGGTGTGTTTCATATTCAGTTGCTCATTTTCATGCTCAAGAAAGTAAATCACATATTTATCCCTCTCAAGATTATCTTGGAGCTCACTAATATTAGCCACTTTACCTTTGATTACTGCATTTTTTATTTTTTCTTCATCCTCCTCACTATGACTTATGTTCTCCTCTTGAGACATGGTGTTTCTTGGTGTCAAAAACCCTAGGGATACGATGAAATGAAATGAAAATGTATGAAGTGAAGGGTGGTGTGAGGAAACGAAGGAGATGGAAATATGGAAGGGATCCTAGGCAAGTGAAACCGTAGGACTTAGGTTTTTAAAGGATATGATATTTTAGGGAATGGAGATATAAATGTAGGGAGTTCAAAAAGTGTTTTAGGATGTGAGGAAGAGTATGTGAAGGTTTAGGGACCAGCTTTGGAATGCAAATTAGTTTTTAATCAAAACTAGGGGGATTTTTTTTTTTAAAACTTATAAGGAGGTTCTATATTCACTTAAGCATAATGACACCTCAAATTGATATTTGATAGAATGGAAAGATGAAAAATTGTTACTTACTAGCATATGGAGGCATGAAGACTCATTATGGCGAAGTTTTGGAATCAAATTGTGAAGTGGAAATTTGGCAGAGAACTTTTGGAAATTTTTAGGTGAACGCACAGTGACCCAAGAAAGCGCACAATGCCCTAGCTAAACACACAGTGTAGTTATAAATTACACTGTGATTTTGGCGAAACGTGCAACCAAGGTGAACACGCCCTCTGTGTAAAGCACCTTTTTGTACACCACATTTTGAGGCCTTCCTGGTGTCCAAATTGGGTGTAGGATATATTTTTGGAAATATTATCCTACCTACTTTCAAAATATACCTTTGGTTTTCTTATTGGAGTTGATTTTCCTTGTCAAAAGTTGATTTTCCCAAGACTAGTCAAAAAGTGCACAGTGAGGGTGAAAAAATGCGGAGCGATATTGCAGGAAAGTTTCGGAGGCCCTCCTCAACTCCAAATTGAGCGCATGATATCTCATTGGAAATATATCTCTCTCTAGTTTTCATTTGAATTATCAAACAAGTTTAGACAATACATCTATATAAAAACTTGATTCTCCTAAGGTCACTCCAGAAGTGAAGCAAATTTCCTATGGCACTTGTATTTTTGACATTTCTCCAAAACCATGACACCTGTGTAAAAACTTAAGGAGTTTTTTCTTCCATGACCTATGGTGTAAAAACCCTTTCTCACTTTTGTCAAATTCATATTTTTTTGGTCAGAAACACAGTTGAAGAAAAACCAACGCTATGAGTGGAAAATGATTTGACCCTTGGAATGATTTCTTAAAAAATGATGGAGACATGATATTATGAGTTTGAATGGCCTCATACTTACTGATATGACCTAAATTATGCATCCTCTTCTCAAATGTCTCTACTTCCATAGCAAAACCTAGCTTAGTGGTAGAGGAAATTAGGGTTTAGTGCTTGTGAACAATGATGATTTGGGCACCCTTAGGAAAGATGGTTAAAAGATGAAGTGAGGTAAATGATACTCACAGAGATGAGGTGAAACCAAAGTAAAATAAGGTGGGATCGGTGGGATGAAAATACCAGTGCTAACATCGGCTCCAGCTAGGGATGGTAGCTCCTTGGAGGTGCCAAGAATCGTAGATCTCTGAATTTTTAGATCAGTGCCTTACCCATTGGGAAATGGAGTCAAATATGTAAATTGAAACTAAAACTAAAATTGAAAACACACTGCAAACTTCAGCCCACACTAGCATATCATCAAAGCCTTAGGTCCTTCACCTCGAGCTTCAAAATTTGATGAATTCTGTCAACACTTGCTGAAAATAAAATAAAATAAAACTGAAATGATACCAATCTACTCTAATCTGTTGCACAATTGCTGATTAGGTCAAATTATCCTTCCAGTGTAACCAATCCAATATATGGCTACTTAATAATTTTATACTTTCACTTTCCTTGAGCAGGTAGAATGATGTACATGTATGCAACTCATAATAAAAACTGAAAGCAAGACTTATGCTGACAAACAAGAAAGAAAAGATTTAGAAATTGACTAAGTGTGAGATCGGTGAAGCAAAAGACAAGACCAGAACATGACTTGAACATGATCACAAACCCATAAATGATCAACTAACAAAAATGAAGCAGTTAACACTAAAAATAAACATGCATCCATTCAAACGACATCAAAACAAGACTTCCCTCCAAGAGCGACACTTAAGGTATACCTTTCGACATTAGTGTCGATTGCAAAAAGAAAGCTCCCAATACTTTCGGAATAGGTATAACGCATATCTCTATGATATATTAAACCCATTATTACAACATAAGAAACCAAAGTTTCCTCTTAAAGGCGAGTTCTAACTCCCTTTCACTAAGAGTGACTCTTTCCTTGACCAAAAGACGACACTTGGAATTTCTTCATAGAGAGACTTAGAAACTTAGAAAACAAGTATGGAATGATTTTAATAAATAGAAATGATAATTCACATGGTTAAAGGATTCTCCAATGTTTGAATATAGGCAAAAATTTGGAGGGTGTTGTAGTAGAGAGAACACCTAAAAGTTAGGGTTTGTTGTTTACATGCTTTGTTTCAATTATGAATTTGCTTTCTCTATACAACATAATATATATGTTTTTTATTTCCTCATAGTTAAGACGGTTTGATTTTTTTTCATGCAGATAGTATAGATTTCTTATTTCCTTCCATTTCCTACAATTCTGAATTTTTCTTGTAGCATAGGACAATTAATGTTGCCTCTTAGCAACTAGATATGATCTTAGTGTTTTCATAGAAATCAACATAGGAAAAAGTTAAGTACATTTTGAACATATAGTGATAACCTCTCTTAATTTTGTACGAACCCCAGGTTAATAATTAAATTTGATTCCCTTGGGTGTTGCAATATTCTTGTTACGATACTGAGGGCCATCACTTGGGCCACCTATATGTAAAAAAACCATAATTTAGGGCCTCAAAATGGCCCTAAAATATTAAGACCTTAAAAACTATAGAAAAATTGTGATGATGGAGAATGATTCTTTAGGCCATTGCAATATGTGAGTGGACATAGAAATCTACCTCGCTTAATCTTATTCCCTTAGGAAGAAATGATCTCAATTGAATTGAGCGCCCTGATCATACGGGGAAAGCTTTGCTGAATTTTGCTCCTAGTGAGCCACTTACCATGGTGAAGAATTTTCCTTGATTTGAAAACCCAACAAATTTGTATGTCTCGCTATATGGTATTTTTTTTCTTGAATTCCATGATATGGTTAATTGTATCCATTTCAATGCAATGAATATTGATTTTTGTGGGGGGAAGTTTCTCAATTACCTTTCAGTTGTCCACAGGGGATTCACTCAATGAACCTCTAACATATCATGTGCGATCATAGCATATTAAACAATACCCTTAATTTGAGTACATATTGGAAAATATCTATAAAACTCTCATTATTTAACCTCCTACCAATATAAACGAAATTCACCTTCCCAATTTAAAAAACCCCTATTTTAACTATATATTGTAGGTATCCTTTTTTTCATTAACATATTTTAGACTGCTTATATTTTTTCATTAACATTTTTTAGACCCCTTTATATTTTTTCATTAACTTTGAGCTCCATTTTTTATACCTTCTAATATAAAAACCCTTTACCCCTTATATATCCCCCAATATATTATGTAATTTTTCCCTCATTAGATATCCCCCAATGTGAACCCACGTGCTATGGTCTTTCTCCTGCAGTGAAGCCCCCGTGGAGTTGTCCAACAAAGGTGGAAAATATTATTGAAGCAACTCCACATTAAACACTGGGTACAAGCCAAGGAAAGGGGGGATTCTCTATTCAAAATAATTTTTCACCCAAAACCTTTTTGGTTTTTTAAATATCATATTGAAGTGGTTAGAACTTCCTATTAGGGAATGAGAGGTACTCTTTTTGTAAATGTAACCACGCCTTATGACCAACATGAAATTTATGTGGAACCCTATGATGGTCATGTCATTGCATGTACTCAACATTTTCTTTCTACAAGATATCATGAACATTTTGTTTGAGATGTTGGATCTACTCAAAAAAATTGGCTCCCTTATCTTCCTTGACCTGAGCCTTAGAGGACTCTATTGGTGAATATGAAATGGGCATAGTTACATCAATTAGGGATAATGGTTGGAACCCCAAGTAGACATGAAAAGGACTATCGTCAATAAAGTTGTGGATGGATATATTATGACTATGCTAAAAATATGGAAGGATTTTGACCCATGTACGAGGATTCTTGGAGTTGTACATGAGAAAGATATTCAAAATCATCGTGTTGACCACTTCTATTTGACCATTTGATTTGGGATGAAAGGAAATAAATGTAGTGAACTTGGTATTGATGAGAAACCATATGTTGGACCAAAAGGTGCTGAATAACATGTTGTCCCCATCGAATATAATGGTCTGAGGTGGCTCAAAATATACCCAATCATGCTCAAATAAGAGTTTAGTAGTGGATTTAGTTGTGATACTCTTCTTGAATGGTGCAAAAATGGCCATCTTAGAGAACACATCAACAATAACAAAGAGACTTATTATTACCATGCTTGGTGGATGGAAAACCTACATCTAATCCATAATGTCTAATTCCAAGGGCTTATCGAAGGTTGGAAAAAGAGTATACAACCCATGCCTTTGGATGGTTGGCTTAGAAATAACAAAATAAATTCATGATTGATATATTGTTGGACATATTGTTGAATATTTTTCCAGTATAAATTCTTCTGAAGTACTGCTATTGTCTTGTCCACACCAAAGTTCCCTGACACCTAACTATAATGTGCCTCTCAGATCAGGTTGTTATGCTCACTTGAAGGAACATAAATATGGTCCAAGTAGTAGAATAGCACATGCTTGAGGTGGAATTTTAGAAGTTGTTTTCTTGATGTCAATGTCTAGTATGTGACAGAAAAGTTAGAGTTAATTTATTATAGTGATATGATTGGTGGTACCCTTCTTTTATTTGATGTTTAAATGGAATTTTTGCATCTATGTGGACCAATTTTTCTGGTGGTCATTTTGTAACTTTCTATGTGTCTGCATAAACTTTAGAGGACTTTTATCAGTGTGGATGATTTTATCCTTCCCCATAATATAATTCTTCCATTTTTTATAGGATGGCATGATGGAGTACATCTCATTATCATAGGTGGTATATCTTTGGATACTATTAGAGAGTGTTTCATTATGATAGCCCATTAGACAACCTTGATAAGTTAGGGTTGCGCCAATAGAATTTTCAGAGGCATACATATCAATCTTAAATGGTTTGTATAGGTTTGTTAGGGTGAGGATTGGTGTAGATCAAAGTTGTTGTTTTAAATCCTCGAATGCATTCAGTTGTGACTTAGAATTAAAAAAAATCATTTTCTCCTCCTCTAGTCACTTGACTTAATGGCTAAGTGACATAATAGAAACCCAACACAAATATTAAATATAATTTAGCAAGGCCCAAGAATCTACAAAGATATATTATAGCTATTGGGGCTAGCCAATCCCAAAGGAAGTGGATCTTCTCTAGATCCATTTGCACCCTATTTTAATCAAAAATCTATCCCAAGTATTATATTATGCATGAAAAATGAACATTTCTCCAAATTTGCATACAATTTTTTATTTTAGCGTGCTTAATAGTTGTAGAATGTGCTACAAATTCTTTTCCTAGGTTCTAATAAAAATGAGGATGCCTTCCAAATATAATACCAAAAAAGGATTTGTGGATGGCTTCGGGATATCATCCATCATCCTCATGAATGTTGTTAGAGCATTAGTCAAGCCAAAGGGCATGACCAACCACTCGAAGATTACTTCTTTAGATGTGAATATCATCCTCCATTCAAAAATTTTCTCAATTAGAACTTGGCCATAGCCTAACATTATATCAATATTATTACAGAACTTGGAACCCTAAGATGGTAAAGAATATGATCAACCATGGGGAAAAATTCTACAAAATTTGTCATGATGGATAATTGTGCTTTGACCTAATGGAATAGGTGGGTGTCCAACAATATCCACATGGATCAATCTCATAGTAGAAGATATAGTCAAGAAATTGGGAGTCGAGACTTGTGACCATACTAGTCCATATCCATTTGGATGGCCCAACAAAGAAGCAAATAGAAAGGTAAAAAAATAGTGAAAAATAAAATTTTGTATCAATTTTTCCTTTATTGATGAAGTAGAATTGGATGTGGTCACAATATATATATATATATATATATATATATATATATATGGTGTTGTTTTTTGAAGTCCCTATATTTATGAGGATGTGATCATCATGTGGAGATATAACCAATAATTTCTCATCAAGGATTGAAAATCCTTCATCATCAATGTACAAAAGAAAAGTCAAAGATTTCAGTAGTAAGTGACAACCAGGCCAAAAGGAGGATAAGTTCTAGCAAGAAATATGTTTTGTATTTTTTATGAGGAAATAAGTCTGTGGAAGATTCCATGAGAGATAAGTCATTCTTAAATAGGTGTTCTAAGGAATAGAAAGGATAACTAGAAGAGTTTTTACAATTATACATGGGTGTCTTATAAGAGCCTCAGGAGCTACAAAAAAAGAAGGAAGTGGACCATGAGATCCAATTGTTGTCGGACTCTCTGTTGCCAAGAATTATGCTACACAGGAAGTTCATTATAGAGGAAAATGAGGTGAAGAAGTAGTTGTAACAAATAATAGAAAAATATTTCAATCAACCAACTACCTCACCATATGGCTCACCCATCACCATTATGAAAAAGAAGGATGGGACTTGGAGGATGTGTATTGATTACAATGTCTTAAAAAAGTTCAACCCTATAATAGGTAAAACTTTCCCAGGATAAATGATCTTCTAGATCATTTGTATCAATAAAAATACTTCACCAAGGTGCATGATCAGGGGCTCAGTTTTATGCTCAGAAATCAAAGTTCTCATAATGGCTAGAAACCTAAATGACCATGTAGTGCTTGTCGTTTTGAATCTAGTGCACTTCGTTTTGCACAAAATGGACTCTGAGTGCTCCAAGAAATGAGTTTTGTTCATTTTCACAAACAGGGAAATTTAAAAAAAAAGGGAAAGATAGGCTGCCGAGTCAGCAGTATGTATTTCTGACGTGGCATGTTGACTGGGCTGGGTCAAAATTTTAACATTTTCCTCTGGTGAGTAAGGGACTTCCAAGTGGCAACATAACATTGGTTGAAATTTTTGTGATTTGGAAAGTTATTATTAGTTGAATTCAGACCAATGGGGAGAGGACACGTGGTGCAACCTAGAGCTGCCACTTGCCCCCAATGGTTGAACAAAATTTTGGTTTGAAGACTGTAACGATCGACAAGGGTCGAACACGGAACCTCCGCCCCACTAGCGCCACACATGGTACCGTTATACAACACATAATTTCTTAACCATATAGTGGTTGCGCATTTATTCATGTTAACCAAAGTCCATCGGCGGGGGAAGTGGGGGCCATCCCCATGGGGCCAACCCACAGCATGTGACCTCGACTCCTAAACCTTGGTGGATGCATCGGAGGGTTAAACACTAATTGCAGAGTTAAATAGTTAGACCTAAATTAGTTACCGCTAATCCATATTTATTAACACTAAACTATATTTAGCACAAAACACCGAGTTTAAAGGTTAAGTGGGGTTAATTAGCGCTAACTGTGCTTAATTAGCATAATACAGATTAATTAATTTAATGTGGATTAATTTGGCGGTCCACTATTTTTGGCAAAACTAGCAGTTTAGTGCTAGCTAATGAGATTTAGCTCTAGTTAGCTAAATTTAGGCCAGAAATTGTGGAGAAACTGGAAATGGTCATAACTTTTGAAGTTTTCGACCAAATAAATAGTAGAAAGAGGCTAGATGACCATTTTTTGGAATTCTGAACTCATTGGTGCATGTTTCAGGAGCATAAAATCATTGTAAACACATCATTTTGAAAATTTGAGCATAATACAGAGGCCCAAGTCATGGAATCTCTACCAAGGAGATGTAACCCAGGAGGGGTGAACTCCATCAAATCCATGTGTTGATGTGTTGTATGCTGATGTACTATACTTTTAATTTCTATTTTTCAATATTTATTTTATGTTAATTTGTTCATAAAAATAACATAAAAATCACTCATGAGACTCAATCACTTGCAAGAGAACTTGAACCCTTAAGCACATATAACAAATTGTTTACAAAATATGAGAGGAATTCGCACATAAATACTAGCATACTTCATTCAAATCATTTTTGGTATCAGAGCTTTAGTTTTTTTGTGCAAGAATGGATCTAATTGTTTGTAAGTTTGTTTCATGCTTACAAGGTTAAAACTCAAAAGACGAGAAGGGGAGTTGGTTGAAAGCCCTGCAGTTGGGTCAAGAGGAAGAAGTGAAAGGTTTTCAAATTATTCAACACTGACACATCCTCAAGTTGAAGTTGAGTCTTGAGTGACCATGTCTCATGAAGGAGAACCTACCACGACAGAAGATGAGAGAGCATTCAGGAAGGAATTATTTGATATGACTGAGATGGTTAAGCTTTTAAGGTGACTGAAAGAGAATTTTCCATGTCGGAGGAAAATGTTTCAAATTATAGAAATGATTTCTAGACCGTTTCTTAGTAAATAAAGGAACTAAAGGAGAAAATGAAGGGAAACATGTCCCTTATTCAAGCTAGAGAGATCATATGGAATGAAATAATCCATATAGTCAGAAATATTTGGGAGCCTTTGTCTATAGCTTCTGAAGAGAATGCTATTGTAAGAGAAATGGAAAGTATAGTTGTTGCCAGCAAGCAAAAATTCCAATAGCGTGCTGAGTTTTCCAAGAAAATTATTGATTTCCTTAACTCAAAATAATCTCTAGAGTTAAGGGAATTAAAAATTGAAGATACAATTGAATTTGTTTTAGAAATTAATAAATTTATTTTGAATAATATGTAGAAGATAATGGGATAATGGGACTACCGACCTTAAGCGAACTATATGGCAATCCTCGGACTTTCCAAGCCAGGCATAGGCCCACACCATGAATGATGTGCCTATAGACAAAAGATGTAGCCAACATATCTGCAACATCGACCCTCAGGTAGGCTCGAAACCATATCAAGTTTTCATTAAGCCTCCTGTAGGTAATAGCATTATTATATGGATTCGAACAACAAACTATATACTGCATCTGAAGGAAGAAATCCAGTCTGTTGCGGGGTACCCATTTCTTTCACAGTCATTGATTTTTGGGGGGAAAGCTTTAGCTGACCATTGCACTCTTAAAGATTACGCCATAGTAACTGGGTATTCTATCTGCCTCAACCTTAGACTGAGAGGTGGAATGATGGGCCAAAACAGAGCACATGGATCCTCCATGGGAGCAGGTGCATCCAAAATAGTAAACACAAAAGGTTCATACAGGAATGTCTTACAGGGGGACAAAAACAATTCCACAGTACCTGTTGCCCCTGCAGAAAGCTCCCCCAAGCCATACATTGTAGAACTGCAGGACAACATGCCTGAAATAAATATAGACAGTCTAGATATTGATATGCATAGAACTACCTACGAATCCCAAGCAATTATAGGCAGACTCAACTGCTTCTGGCCCAATCCAATGGAGCTGTTCCATTGGATTTTTACAAACTGGACCATGGAATGTGAAATACACATATGTTCTAAGGGGTTCTTCATTGTCAAATTTTCATCTACTGAGGTCAGAGATGCCATTATCAGCCAGGTACCATGGTTCTGGGGCTCCACGGGACTCTTCATTACACCATGGTTCCCAAATTTTGATGCCAACACCATGGAGGTGACCAAAATTCCGGTCTGGGTTAGGCTCTACAATCTCCCGCTACATTTTTGGAATGAAAATGTTCTTGGCTGCATTGGAAACACCCTTGGTAGATACATTAAAACAGACACTCAACGCCTGAAGGAGCGCATATTCACCTTCGCACGAATCTGTGTGGAGGTTGAATTGAGCAAAGGACTCCCAGAGTCCATTATTCTGAATAACAAACAACAGAGATGGACACGGCATTTAGATTATGAGAACATAGCCTTCAGATGCCGGATATGCAGGTGCACAGGACACCTACAAAACTCATGCCCGGCAGCCAAAAGGGATAACAGAAAAAAGAAGAAAACAGGCAAAGCTGCTAAAGGTTGGCAATTTCCCTCTGAAGGGCCAGATCTACAGGAAGAAGAGGAGGAACCATCCCCACATGAGAATCAACAAACATATACCTCCTTGGGCACACAAGAACAGGAAAGGCAATATCCTCTCGACACCACCACAAAGACTCAGCAGGATATGATACCTGGAGCACTAGACAGTGGGGGATATAAAAGAACACATACATCAAACACATTAGACTCTGAAAAGGATAATGGAGCACAAGCAGAAGAAAATCAGCTTGTCCTTATCGAGACCACGCCAACACTTGGTGCTTGGCGTAAGGTTGAAAAGAAGAAGGGGAGAAAATCCTAATTGTATCTCCTTTGCTTTTTTATTTGCGGGAACTTGAATGTCTTTGGACATATACCAACTCATACGTTTTCTCATAAATAAAATTACGAATTTTTTCTTTGTGAAAAAAATGTAGAAGAAGATAGTTGAGACAAAATTTACAAAGGTCAAATAAGTTGTTATTAAGGTCAATAATGACTTTGATAAAAGAACTAGAGCAATTATGCCCTCATACTAGGATCAACAAGGGAATTTACCTCCCTGGGATACATATGATACTTTGTTGGTGGAAGCCAAGAGAAAAATTGGCTCTTCACATGAGAAGACAACAATTCTCAATGGGGAAACAATTGTGAACTAATTGCACATATATTTTCAACTATTGTGGCTAATGAGAACTCTCTTTGTGGAAAAGACAACCTACAGCAGGATCACTAACTTTAGAATGGCACAGACCAAATTTTTCTAGAGTCGAAATGCAAATATTACAATATCGAAACAATGAAGAGAGTGGATGTCACCTACAACAACAATTACAAAAGTTGGACCCTTGACTGAACTGGAGTCTCAACAAAATCAGTGAATTAATGCCACCTGTCATAGAAACAATATGTTTGGAAATGTTTTCAAAAAATCATGTATTGATGCATTTTGGTTTATTTTCATCAAGAATGTAATGTTTGTAGAAAAAATTAGTTTAAGAACAATTTGTCTAGTTGACATTTTACATTTTCATAATTGTCCCTTTTGCCATTTTGTATAAAAACTCTTTGGAAAGAGAAGTGGGAGTTCCAATTTTTGGACCTCAAAAGCACAAGTTCCATTGTACTTGAACTTTCTTGGTGATTAATAAAGTTTTCAAAGTGATTCTAGACTTATGATGTGTATGACATGTTTTTCCTACAATCTTTCATTTAATGTTTTTCTTCTATATAGGACAGTAATGAATTTTCTGGTATTTAAGATTACCGTTTCAAATTTTTTGATGTCTATAAGTTGAAATAAAACCTTTAATGTGTGCTCCTCTTTTCTGTATTCCACTTCTTCATAATTCCATTTTTCTACTCAAAGTTTAAACTGGAGATTATACTGTATGTAACCTACTGTTTAAAGCTTTTTCAAAATCTATCTCTCACTATACTATACATTAAAATCACATTCATCATTTGAGGCCATTTTCGAAGGTTATTTTTCACATTGAAGTTTAAAGAAGCATTGTTTGTAAATTAATATTTCTACGGTTTCAAAAAATGGGACAGAAAACTAATCTTTTCACAATTCAGTATAAATGTCTTGGGTACTGACCTCTTCTCAGCCAATGGTTGTCTTCCAAGGTACAACACTCCCAACATTGTTCCTGCCATTTCAAGAGAATTTTGTTCCTACTCTAAAGCTTCCTGGAGTAGGGAAATGATGGGTACAAGTTTCACATTTCAAGGGAGTAGTGCCTATGAAATGTTGATAGATAATGATAATCTACATCATGTGTTTCCTTGGCTACATTGGAAATTTGAAATTGGAGATGTTTCAACTTCTCAATGTTCCTATTATGTTGGATGATCACCAAGTTCACCCTAACTTTGGAGTAGGTTTTCATTGCATACTAGCCTTGTCATTTCCTACATGTGCATGAATTTTTGACAATGGACAACCCATAACATTTGGAGCCCATAAACAATAGTTGGTACATAATGTTTTTCATTAAATATATCATTAAGTTGCATGATCAACTGGCCTTTTTATTTTATGCTTTCTATAATAGATGGTACATTCCGCATGGCTATTTTTCTTTCACGTTATCTAGCCTTGGGGCACATTTTTTTTATTTGAAAATTTACTTCCTTAGTTGATAGGAATGTTTTTCTAATGGAAGTTTCTTTAAGAAATCCCCTAATTTTTTATATGGCTTATATATGATTCATCATATCAATTATTAAAGGAGACATTTTATTTTGAAATAGCAGATTTTATCGTCTTGTTTTTGTTTGTTCAAAGATATCTATGCCAAAAGGTATCGTGGAATGTGACATAACTGGGTGTGTGTGCTTTATTTGTATTTAGTGTTCTTGTGAACTTTTCCATGTGTTCTAAAGGAAGTTATATAGTCTCATTATATTTCAAATAGTGATTAGAGATTTAGTATATGTTTTAATTAAAAAAAGTAGATGATATAGAATTATTAATATTTAAATGAGTATCTATTGGTTGTATATCGAAGGACGGAAATGCATCTTCTAGCCCTGGACTATCCAAAGAATGGAGCTTTTGGTCGTTAGTGCCCTCGAATGGTTTATGCTATCAATTACACAACTTGTAGAGGAAAACCATTTAATGATTTGAAAAAAAGGGAGACATACATCCAATGAATTGGAAACACAATGGGAATGTTTGGGAAGTGATTAAACAATATTTCATGCATAGATTGTAGCGTAGTCAATATTAAGTTGGAAACTAATATTGTAATACTTGACATTTCATATCATAAAATTTTTGGTTGAAATTATTTATGATTGTACTTAATATTTTTTAGTGTTGTAATCAACTTGTGTGACTTTTCATGATTCACATTTTTTTTCATAATAGATGAGCATGAATATTGTATGATATTTTTGTAATATAGTCACTAAATCATGATAATTTATTTATGTTGATTTTAAATGATTAACACAAATAAAATGAATATAAAACCAAATTAGTAGTTTATATTGATTAAAAATGAACACAAATAAATGAATATACAATGAATAAATTAGTAGTTTGTAATGGTTATTAATAAAAGTAAATGAATTGAAAATGCACTACTAAATCAATCATTTATATAATTATAATGAATATGAAACTACAGAAAAATAGTTAAATGACTATTGGAAATGAAAATTTTGTGACAATGAACGACAAATAAAATTTGCATATATTTGACTATTAGTGGCTAATTTATAGTTTTTTATCTAGCAACCAATATTTTGTTCATATTTCTTTGGCCATTATTTGGTTTCCTTAGGTGATTTCATAGTAGTATATTTAGTTGTATGTTTTGTCATTAAATGTAGAAACTTATGACTAATTGAAGGACCAAATTCAAGACTAAATATACTACTAGATGATAAAATTGAGACAAGCAATTAACAACTACAAAAAATAAGACTAAATTGGTTCCATAGATAAGATACTATAAATTAGCCACTAATGATCATGTGACCAAACATAATAACTTATATGAGATTTTTAGTAGTTTCTTTAGTTACTAATTTATTTCTTTCTACTAATGTATAATAAAAGAGTCAAATAACTATATTAAGGAACTTGCGTAACTATTTTTTGACCTTCAGATGTTAAATCCAAAATAAAAGTATGGCAATAATGTAGCAAGGAAGAACAACATGACAAAGGCAGCTAGGAAGTGGCCTAATAAGATTAGCATTTGTTAACAACAAAAACTTTACAAAAAATTGATAGATAAGAAAAATGATGGTAACAATAATATCAAATGAAAATTAGTTGATAATATTTTTGAAGCGGAACAATTCATTCCTCAAAATAGTGTATGAAGTATAACTTAAATATCAATAGAAATTAACATCAACAGACATACGAAGTAGCAGAAGCATAAATCTTAAAAGAATTATTTATTATTGTACAAACATATTATAATGAGAAAGCTTAACATAGACCCACAAATCATTATGTACAAAAATATATTTCAATTGACAAGTAGCTAGGAATTAAAGTAAAAAAATGGGTTCACGCTTAAAATTAATTTAAAAATGTGGAATAATACAAATCTATACATCATATTAAAAAAATATTCAAGTGAAAGAATCCATTGGAAAAAAAAAATGGAGTATTAAATTAGTGTAACTTTCAACAATCCTCATGTAGTGGAATTTCTTAACCTTAAATAAGGATGGCCATATGGATTTCAATGCCTTAGTCGTAGGGGAGTATTCACCATATGGTACATGTGACAACCCCTAATTAATCCCACCTATTGTAAATATCATAATATTTTTTTTTCGTAATTAAAATGGGCGGAGATATGGGACACAAATTCGGAGCTTTGGGGAAGGAGGTGGCTGGGAAATATCAGAGGAGTTGAGTCATATATGGAAGTATGATTAGCTGGTATCATAGAAATTAATTGACAATCAAAATTTTAGGCTGGAATTTCATTGGGACCAACAAATTTATTGGAAGGAGGCTTGCCATTGGTGGAGGAGGAATGCGATTAGTTAAAACGACCATCATGATGGATGGTGGTAGGGATATTTCCCATGCATATTTGAGACAATGTGGAACATTCAAACTTGGTTGGATGTTTATAAGCTCATGAGGGATAAGCCCATATAGCATGGTGCCGAGGGAACTTCGTCCATTATATTTCACATCTTATATAAGCTCAAGAGTGACAACAATGATCAAATATCTCAAAAACTATGTAAACATATATAAATATGTGTTTTACATTGAGATATTTGGAGAAGTCCACTTACCTATGTAAATGTATACGTATATATAAGGAAAAGGTGGAAAAATCGACAAAGTGTCGAGGAGAAGACACAAATTGCTTCTCTGTATTTAAAAACACATATCCCTGTCTATAGAGCTTAGGGAGTTTTCCATAAAAAAACTAGGGGACAGCGCAAGAGACAAGGTCAAGAGGGAAATTCTCCCGTCATTTAATGCAGAAAACACTAGGCTCCACTAAATTGAGCCCAAAATTTTATAATGGGCAATCGATGTTTGTACCAACGGGAAGGAGTTGGTGGGACCCTAACCAAGTGGAAATGCGATGTGTACTGATGTGGATGTGACACCATGGTGGCGTGACTTGTGAAATCGTGATTTGGCCACATGGGAGAGTTGGAAGGCATAAAAACGAGTGATATGTGGCACGGTTGGAGGAAGCGACATGGACAGGATGATGTTAGAGTGACATCAATGAGGTTCTACCTTGATATGAACAAATATCCATTAAATGATGGAAATTTTCCATATAGAGATAATTTCATCTCAAAATCGTAGAATAAGGTGCACAGGTAATGGGCTGAGATGGAGATTGCTCCAGCAATTGACAACAATTAACCTTACCCTCCGTGTCTCGGTCCTCGAAATGTCACATTATGGTAAAACTAAGAAAATGGTGAGACGGGATATTGAGAAACGAAATCCTCTTGTGAGTTCACATGGATGGGATTTTTTCATCTGGATAGGTTTATGAATTAACATCATTGTAATCTCAAGGAACCTCATTTTTCTTATAAAGTAAAACTGTTCGAAAAATATTCATTGGGTTGGTCCAATGGGCTCTAGTCTGGATGATGTGGCATCGCCAGGGTGGAAGCCATAGGGTAGGGAGATTATGCGGACCACCTCACTATAAGGAAAAGACTTTCTAGTGGAGGCTTTTCCAGAGGCCCTTATAAAAATAGTCTAAAAATCTATTTGTAGCGGAGGTGGGCAGTGGATGTTTTAGTGTATTTATTTTGGATGGTGCATCTCAAATACACAAACATACCAATGCTTTACTATACATACAAGCACTAATGTTGCATATAATATGGTGCACTACGGATTTTTTTTTTTTTTTTATAAAATAAAAAAAACATGGTGTGCTAAATAACAAAACACACTGATTCTTGAATAGTTGATAACACTTGTATCCTTCATGTAGTAAAATGACCTGGTACATACCACTATGGAGCATCATTGTAGTTTTAAATTTCAGAAAAGTGTGGCGATATTTTCCAACAATGCTCTCGTTGCGGTAAGTGTACTAAAACACCATGGGGATTCTTTTAAAGAGCATTGCTAGGAAGCTTTTAATTTCTAAAAATAGAGTGCTGCTATAGTAACACAAAGCACCAGTGCGGCACCTATATAGAAACACCTTAGGGAATCTCAAGAAAAGCACTGTGATAGTTTTTTAATTAAAAAAAAAAAAAAAACATGGTGCTTTTGGATCTATTCTCCACTGGTGTGGTTATCGAAATGCACCGGACGAGCATTAAATAAAAAAAACCTTCTCGCCATAAATTTCATTTTTTTATTATTTACAATGTTGGAGAGATTTGAAGCACTGGTTCAACTCTTTCCTCATGCAAGTGCCTTAATTTCGATGCTTCTCTTGCTCACCATACTTCTGTAATGTGATCATTGTCTGAGTTTCCATTTTTTTCAAACCGTGCTAAGAAAAAAATTATCCACTATGTGTCAAAAATTCCTCCTCGACGACCAAACGTCTAGGTAATGTTTATGTTTCTTTATAATTTATTTTTTTAGTGGACTAGAATTGAAGATTAGGTTAAATTTTCCATTGTTTTGAAAAATATAAATTTCATCATGTGATGCACTCGACATATTCTTCTCACACCAATAGCGGTGCACCTTGTAAATTTAAAGGGTGCACCACATTTTGGTGCATGAACATAATAGACCACATTTGTTACAGTGTGTTTTATAAATGAAAAAACACTCGAAAAGAGAGAAATTGTACATTGGTGCATCACAACATGTGCATTTATATTTAGCAAATACACCGCAAAAATAATATTAAAAAATATAGTTATAGCTTGGTGTGTTCAATAATCTGAACGTTCTATACCGATGAAAAAAGTGTATATGTGTGCACTGGTGCACAAGTGTGTTTCACCGCTATAAAAAATTAATTTTGTGAAAAAATAATAGTGTGTCATACTTATGTGTGAACCTATATCGGTGCAATTACAGTTGAAAGCACACCAAAGCCAATGCATGGTTGTGTTTTGAAAACACATATGAGTTTTATTATTATTATTATTATTGAAAGTCATGTTTCCATATTTATAAATGCATGTTTCATTTAATAAAAAAAAGTATATTTTATGTATGAGCTCATGTATTTTTTATGTCAATCATGTAGCAGAGACATCAACAAAAAGAGAAACAACAAGAAGGCCCATAAAATATGGCCTGACCTTGGGAGACCAGATACAGTGAGAGGGATTTATACCCTCTCCTTATTACTGCAGTGACCTAAGTGTTCTTAAGGAATGTAAGTGTCCTCAAGTACTATGAGTGTAACAACCATGGTTAAAAATACATGAAAAAAAATATAACACCAAAGTCATGGGACATGTATTCC
Organism: Pinus albicaulis; assembly: GCA_034641835.2. NCBI lineage: Eukaryota > Viridiplantae > Streptophyta > Pinopsida > Pinales > Pinaceae > Pinus > Pinus albicaulis. The sequence goes on from CM076582.1 coordinate 774,332,880, forward strand.
AAGATGAATGGTGGGTGAAACATCATAGTGGAGGTTTTCATTTGGTTTATTATGGCTAAGGAAATTGACAAACGCAATCACTAAGGCTTTGGAAAGGAAAATGACATTTTTGGAAATTTATGTATCAAAATATTGGAAATTAGGAGAAACTGAAGGTCAAAGGTCAAAGGTTGCATGTGTGGATTAAAATGAAGGAAAATAATGGAAAATTGAAGAGAAAAGAGGCCTCATTAGTAAAAAGGCTTATGAGGATTAGTTGGAAAGCTCTTGCTCAGGATTTTGTTAGTTCAATTTTGGAGCTCTGTCTTCATTCTCTCTCTATCTCTCTCTCTCTCTCTCTCTCACACACACACAATTGGACACTTAGTGTTTTATCGGAGCATTTCAACTTTGAATCAAGAAATGAAATGAAGGAAAAGAGGAATAAAAGATCAATAAAGGATGAATAGGATGAAGCGAATACAACATGTTTAATTGTAGGTATCAATTTGCATGTGTAATTTCCTTGGTAAATTTGGCATGCATGGTTATGCATGCCTGTTCTTGGTTCTCTTATTGTCATTGGCATGGGTTTTTCCAGGTATGACAGTGTTATTTAACATTTCTTTTCCATTCCTGGATAGCCTTTAGGTGATGTGTTCTCATGTTTCGTTGGAGATATATTGCCCGATGGATTTGAAGTTGAGTGAGGTGGATCTTTGAAAGGAAGAAAACATGGCCTAGTGATCCCTGAACTAGACTATGGATTGTGGTAAATCCACTGGCCTAGTAACCAATCTACTAGATTGTGGGTTGCGGTAAAGATAGCTATTATGTGCCTTGGTGGGCTGAGGAATCCTTTACTGATGAATGGTGGGATTTACGGTAAATACTAAAGGTGGTTTCCCTCCATCTGGTCTAGGAGTATCGGGATGGGATATACGATAAATCCTAAAGGGATGTTTCTAGATCATGGTGTACTTACCCCTCAATCAGACTCCAGGTTGTGGTAAAGCTTAGCGACTAGGAGATAGTAAACTTTATCATGGTGTAGGTGGCGAAATATGGTGGCATCCATGCTCACTCGGTTCATCTTTTCGGTTATGAGTCCCACACTCATGCGTGTAATATGGCACGGTGGTGATTTTTTGAAGAGAGATTTGGCTCAGTCAACATATGTTCGAGTGGAATGTGGTATTCTCATAGTGGGTTGGATTTTTCATTCATTAATAAGAGCTCCTCTTGGTATTTTAGGTGCAAATGTATTTTTTCATATGGGGAATTTATGGTTGTTGTATCGTTATTATTTTTGTTGTTTATATGATTCTTATTTGTATGTTTTACGACAGTGATGATGTACGACTATCATCATGTTTTGATTTATAAATGAATGAATAATTACTATATGAACTAATAGATGATCATTCAGCTAATGTGATAAGGCATCAATTATTCTTTGCGGTTCTTTGATAAATATGAGGCCCCTATGCTCAGATTTATTATTATGACCTATAGATTACATGTTCATGATGTGTTTAAAGAAATGTTTGTCATGGCTAGTATTGGTTAGCTAAAGTAATTAATCAAGTTTTGTGATATAGGTTTTTTCTTGGTCTCATTTATTTTCTTATAAAGTATCATCAAGTTTTAGGCAGTGGTTTGGAGACTAGCCCTGAAAAAGTGGCTTAAAAATTGCAGTCTCTAGCACAAATCTGGCTGAAAAATATTGTAATCTGACCCTTGCAGGCATTGTGGGAGAGACTATAGGGTTGTAGACGCATGCATGCCTTGTTATGGGAGCGATTTGGGGGTTAAATTCTTTGAAATTCTAGTTTAACACAGGGTATGGGCCCCGGGAGTGGTGGATTAGCTCGTGGGGGTCATTTAGCTCCTGAGTGAGGACAGTAAAGTGTTGGTTAGTTAGTTCAACTCCTTAACTCCACTTAGGGAGTTGAATCATATTATAGTAAATATTTGTCACATGTTTACCCTGGTAGGCCGGTAACTTGGGTAAATGTGGGAGGGGGTGTTACATAGTTTTATTAGAGCATGGTTCAACACTTGGACTGGATGGGAGGAATGTGTTTTTCCTGCATACATGTCAGTTGCATGTGTTTTATTTATGTTGTGGACTATGTGATTATTTTTTATGCATGGTGGTGGTCAATGTTATAGTTGTGTTTCCATGTCGGAGTTCATGATGTTGTTTTTGGGATGTGATTTTCACAAATATATTTCAAATATATATGCATCTGTTATGCATGTCACTGACTATATGTTTCTATGCATGCATTTTCATGGTTATAGTTCTGCATACATAGTATATCAAACATGAATTTTAAGGTCATTAATGTAGTTTATGTCATCATGATGCTGCTAGTATGTTATGATCTTGATGTGTTTGATAACATAGAGCGAGAGATGTAGATCACTAGAGTGAGATTGCAGCACTAGACTTTGGGGTAAGAGGAAATTGTCATATAGGTATTATATGTTTGGTATGTAGGAATTTTATTTAATGGATTATTATATGCGTTAGGGTTATATACATGTTTTTCACTTTATTGTTGTTATGCTTACATGCATGACAGATGCTAGTGAATCAGTGAGGTCATATGCACATGTGTCGAATAGTCATGAATTATAGTAACTAGATGTTATATGTCATTGTTGTCGTTGTTGTTGTATGTTGGTTAACTTGATGATTATATTATATGTTATTAAGAAGTATGTTATATGTCAACTTACTAATTGTTATATGATAGTTAGCTTGATGATTAGGGTTATTTCATTAATATCTTAATGTTATATGTATCGTGTTGATCTAGATTGTTCTATGTAGATGATTATGGTTATGAAATTCAGGTATGATATGATATATTTGTGATATTTTGTTGTACTAATCTATATTTACCATGCATATGTTATTGTTATGCACGAATGACAATTGTTTATGTGCTTATGATGTGAACATGTAAGCTATTTAATGTTATGGACATCATGACCTTATTTATATTTGAGTTGATGTGTTGTGAAGTTATGTCATGCTAATCTATATTGATTGTGAAGACAAATTAAATAGCCTCCCCTGAAACAGATTGAGGTATGTGTTTCTTATGTCATCTATTTGGTGTTTGAATTTTTTCTTATGTCATATATCTAGTGCTTGGTGTCTACTATGCCGTATATCTATTGTTTGAATGTTTGATTAATTTCATGATATAAGCATGTATATATAATATTGCATGAAGGAATGATATTTTTTTAAGATAGTTTTATTAACACCTTATGTGTTGAGATAGATGATATCTACTTTAGTGTCAGTAGGTGATAGTTGTAGCATTATGCATTATTACTAATGAATAAAAGTTGATTTTGATTATGAAATGGTTTTTAGACTTGGTAAATATTGATTTCAAATCAATAGACATGTTTTCTTGATCTTTGGAACATGTGATCGACATGTGTGAGTAGTTGCAGGGCAACATGCTTGGCATTAGCGTGACAAGGTAAAGATCATTGTTTTTATATAACTAACAGTTGGGTGATGTGACAGTACATAGTAAGACTTGATTGCAACAAGGTAAATAGTAAAAGAAAGGAATTGGGTAAGAATTCCTTTGGTAATGTTTGGAAATTGAAATTCCAAATGAATGAGTGCTTTGCATACACGAAGTCTTCGTAACCTTGATTTTATCCAACATTATGTGGATATATGCTATATTCACGAACGTGTATTTGATAGGTATAATAGCAAGTGTCTAGTTATTGCTAAATTATTCAAGGGACTTGGAGTCCCTTGAGATATGGCATGAATGTGTTCAACTGCAAGGAAATGTGCTTGGCATAGCAAGGTAAGATAGCTGGTATATTATTATATTTATTTATATACTAAAAATTATGCATATATGCTAGTATGATGTGGGGATTGAATGGAAAAAGAGTTTTCCATGAAATATTGGAGAAGGCTTAGGTTGAGTTTTCCTTTGGAAGCACTAGGAACCCATGGGGATTGATTCATGGTGTTTTTTTCTAGTCTTGTGCTTTTGGTCTTTTGTGGTTGTTGCACTTTATTTGTTGTCTTGATTGTGTCTAGTGCATGATCATGCCACTTTCGTTGTGGTGTCATATTCTTATTTCACGATTTTTTTTTCTTGTTTTCTTTTGTTCTTGTATTTTATGTTTTGAGGGTATTTAGAATTGGTTGGGAAGGAGGAAAGTTGAAGGAGCTTAGGGAGAGAGAAATGAAACCCAACAGGTGATGCAAGACTCAAAATAATCTCAATGCATGAGTAAGGGTAGTTGAAGGCAATAGTATGACAATATGCTGTCTTGGTTGGGTCCATAGGGATAAATGGATGATGGGAGGACAATTATGAGAAAGGTAACATGAAAGGTAGAGTAAAAGGGATTTGAGGCATTAAATGCCTTGGCTATGTTGGGAACTATTCTTATCAATGTTGTGCATGCTATGTATGCATAAAGGGATTTCTCTTAACCTTGACCTTACGATATATCATAATTATGTTATGACTATGATTATGTTGATGTTTATATATGTATGTATGTCATTGACTAATAGGTTCATTAGGATTTTTTTATGTTAGTGTTCATATATATATATATATATATATATATATATATATATATATATATATATATCATTGTATTGAAAGGGTCGATAGGGATAATTCTTGTGGAAGAATGATTATTTATGCAGGTGAATGGCATGAAGATGTTCCTGGTTTATGAGGAATCAAATGCGAAGAGTAACTATGATATATTTATGATGTGAATACCATGCAGATATGAGTTGATATTATGAGTTTATAATATGTTTATGTTTTGGACGGGTAATGATGAGAGATATATCAGCAGAATGAAAGCATTGTGATCTGCATTATGTTGAAGCATGCATGAATAGTGGAGAGACACTAGAAGTAAGGTTGCTTGGTAGAGTTAGTGTGTGGTGTCTGGATGTGTAGCACTACTTTTGTATACATGTTGTACATGTTGCACCTATGATGTTGTGTGTATATGTTGTTATTTATATATGTTGTTGTGTGTATATTTCATATGCAATGCTGGGTATATATGGTGCTATGTACATGTTGGATATGTGGTGTTGTGTACATAACATATCGTGCGCATGTTGGTTATGCGGTGTTGTGTGCATGCTATATATGTGATGTTATGTACATATAGTGCTATGTACATTTTATATATGTAGTGCTATGTACATATGGTGTTGTGTGCATGTTGTAAATGTGGTTCTATGTACAAATGGTGTTGTGTGCATAATTTTACATGTGGTTTTGTTTACATGTTGTACATGTGGTGTTTTGTGTAGGTGGTGTTTTGTAGATCTAATGCATGTGGTGTTGTGTACATGTGGTGATGTGTACATGTCGTGCATGTGGTTCTATATACATGTGGTGTCTTGCACACATTGTGTAGGTAGTGTGGTGTACATGTAGCATTGTGTACATGTTGTGAAAGTGGTTCGATGTAGATGTGTTACTATGTACATGTTGTGCAGGTACTTATGTGTACAAGCGATACTGTGTGCATGTTGTACATGTGGTATTGTGTGAATGTTGTAAATTTTTTTTTTTTGTACACTAGGTGTAGGCTTATTGTGTTTTCTTGTACACTGGATGTAGTTGTATGTATTGTGTTGCGTCGAGCACTGGGCGTAGGTGTATGTGTTCTATGCCAGGTGTAGGTGCATGTATTATATGGTGATGTATGTCGCGTGTGGTTGCATGTGTGTGATGCACACTATGTGTATGTGTATGTTGTTGAAGAGAATTCCCTGGGTGTTTGTCACATGTGGAAACCAATCCGATGTGTGGTTGGAGAGGAAAAATCATAATGGTAGATGCTAAGGATCGATAAAATGATAGGTATAAGTATTTTATTTCAGTTTTATTATGCATGTGATCTATGATTCTGATTTATGATAAGCTACATGTGATCTATGATTCTGGTTTATGATGATTGCATGTGATATTTGATTTTTTCTTATGATGGTTGTGTTTTGTTCTAACCAGGTATGATATGTTTATACATGATGATTTGATCAAATAGCTAGTTTGACTTGTTGTAACAGAAAGTGAACAGAAATGCAAGTGTACCTTATTAGTGGGCCAGTGATGAGGTATGATTTGAATTTATTTCAATTTAGTTATACTCTAATGGGAATTATGTGTTTGGTATAGGAATCACGTAAATGCCCAATTTGGGATAGTTTAACCTGACTGCAAGAATTTGTAGTTTTAGTGAAAATAATTAAAATAGGAAGTAGTATGCTAGTAAAGCACTTCAGCGGCAGAGCCATTTTTGTACAATGGTACCCAATAGTGTCCATTGATTTACATGAGCATGTTATGACAAGTATGATGGTTTTGAGGTAGGGATATGCCTTAGTTTTTGGACCTTCTGTTGTTATGAAAACTTTCCAAGGGAGGAGCCGCCCAAGGGATTGTGTAGGAGAGAAGGGGATGCTCACAGAACTTGGAAGGTGTGTGAATGCACAAAAGGTGGTGACCATATTTTCCAAAGGACTATGTAGTAGAGAAGGGAAGTTCAGGGATGTTTTTTTTTTGGTCATTATAATTTCCAGATGGAATTAGATGCACATTGGGAGTGGGCCCTAGAAAAATCAGTCAATGAGTGGCGCAAGACTATGGTGTTATAAATTGGATTCAGATGTGATCAGGTGATCATGTCCAAGTTGAAAAAAATGCTCAGAATTGGTTTCGATCTGAATGACCGAAAAGGCCTCGTCGTTGCGATTCTGGCGCCACAAACGAGACTCAAATCCGACGTCGTATGTGAAAGTTATGCAGGTTTGAAGTCTCCAGTATGCTTCAAAAAATCATTTGATCAAAGGTGACTTTTTGACTTTGGAAAATTTAAAAAAGAATATTCCCTTGGAATATTCCCTGTAGGCAAATTAGACTTCGGCAAGTGCCAAAGGCTCATTTTTTTTTTGGTTGACTTTTTTGGGGCAGACCAATCCGAGGGTGCCACGTGGCAAGCCCAAACGCTGCCACGTGGCCCCAGACTGGATAGAATGTGGTATGGAAAAAATTTTCTAAGTCTATGGGTTTTGAACCCAAGACCTCATCTCTACGAGCCCAAAGGCCCGACCATTCGGGCTGGTGGGTGTTACTTAACTGGTTAAGATCAAAGATTATATATAAAGTTTTAAGTTGAAATGAGTGGAGGAATAAGGGGCTAGCCCCTTAGGGCTAGCCCAGAGATACCATAAGACCCTTTGCCTGGTGACCAGAAGCTTCTGCCAACCATCTTCCAACCACTGATGGTGACAATTATTGTTACTGTTTAAACTTATAAATGTGACCACTCAAATTTTTAATGTAGCAGTTTGTTGTTATCACTTTATGCGGCGATCTTTGCAGACCGTTCACATGCACCTCCCTCCAACATTTAAGTTAAATTCTAGAGGTTCTACCCAATTTGGGGTGTGTTCCACCAAATTCAGGGTTTTTCCAAAGTTAGTGCTCCTAACTAGAGTTAGCCCACATTTAGTGGGGTTTTCAAGTGACATTGGGCAAAAATTTGTTTTGATCATAATTTTCTCAATATTGAACCAATTTGGATGAAATTTTAGTTAATTTTGGGTTTTTGAAGCATTCTAGAGTGTTTGGGATAGGTTTCAGAGTGAAAAGATGTGTTCTTCAGCCATTTGTTTTAGGAAAGAGGAAAGGGCCACGAGGGCCATCAGGAAGATGGAGCTGTACTGGGTTGTACTTCACTGTTTGAGGTGAAACAAAAGACATTTTTAGCTTATTTATGTCTTATGTCTTATGAAGTCAAATTCACAGCTTTTTTTGCCTATTTAGACATATATTTCACTGTATAACCATTTTGAGCAACTTAATAGAGCAAGGACATGCCCATTGGGAGCCTTGGACCCGACAGATGTAGCCCAGGAAGAGTGAACTACCTCATCAGTTTGTTGTGTTATGCTATGTTGAATTTCTCTTTCTATGTATTTATGATATAATATGTTAAACAGTAAACTTAATTAACATTTCCTCACAGATAAACTCAGAAACAATTACCAAAAACACTTGTTTAACCTGCAAGACATGGAGAATACTTCACACACTTAATTTAATGGAAATGGATACTTTTCATAGCATTACAAATAGTTCCATTTTTAGATCGGATGGTATCAAAGCTTAGGATTTGAGCCTTAGGAGCTAGAGTTTTACTTTGCATTTGTTCTTGTGCAAAGATATAGTTGATTGTTTGCAAGTTTTGATGCTTACTAGGCTTAAACTCAAGAGAGGTGAAGGACACTTGGTTAGTGCACAAAGTAATCCACAAGAAAGAATGGCCAGAGAGCCACCTCCAACAGTCATTGAAGAAGCCTCAAGCATGTCTTCTAGAGAAGGAGAAGCTCCTGAAGACATTGATCCCAAAGAAGAAGAACGGGTATTCCGAAAAGCTTTCCTAGACATGAGATAGATGGTAAGGATACTCTACCAAGAAAGGAATGATAGGCTTGTAGAAGAAGGGTATAAACACCAGAAAGAAGGAGAGGGTTTTTCAGGAGGAAAGAAAATTTATAACAAGTCAAAGAAAGGACACAGAGGAAATGGTGATCCACCATCCCCATCTTCATCCTCTTCCTCTACATCTTCATCCTCAACTTTGGTGAATCAATCTCACAAGTCTAAAACCACTGGTAAAATTCCATTTTTAAAGCTTGATGTTAAATTTGAGTTGCATATGTTTAATGGTGAGGTCAATGCAGAGAAACTTGACAATTGGATAAGACATTTGGAAGTTTATTTGAGGATACAAAACCTTCATGAAGACGACACCAAGATTTAGTTAGCCTCTTTGAGAATGGAGGGAGCAGCATTGGTATGGTGGCAGGCCAAGACCAAGGATGAAATTAAAAAACATGGTAAGATCACTTTATCATGGGCTCAATTTATTTCCGCAATTAAGCAACAATTTTATCCATTAGCTCATTTACAAAAGGCTATCATGAATTGGCAAAGTTTTAGACAACTTAAAGGACAAAGTGTTCAAGATTACACTCAATAGTTTAGACAAAGGGCTTTATTACTTGGAATTGATTTTCATAAACAAGAGACTTTGCTGAAATATATAGGTGGTTTACAAAATTATTTTATACATACTATCCTTATGTTCTATCCTACTAGTCTAGATGAGGTTTGTGTTCAAGCCACACATTTAGAGGCTAGAGGTAAACAATCTTTTGATGGGAATGAGGGTAGTGAATTTAAAGGCAAAGGTAGAAAAATAAATGCAAACTCTAGGAAAGAAAAAGGGAAATTATTTTGTAAAAACTGTTCCAAAAAAAGCCACGATGAAGACCATTGCTGGAAACTTCATCCAGAGCTGAAACCAAAAAAATTTAAAACCAAATATAAGGCCAAAGAAAAGGGAAAAACAGTTGCAATTGTTGAACAAGACTTAGGGTATGAATCAGGAGATGAAACTAAAAGCATAGCTTTGGCACTAAAGAACATAAAGGGGAAAGATATTGTAAATGAAAAAAATCCCAGTTCTAGCACTTTAAATGGTTACATAGAAGCTCCAAATGAAGAAAGGAGGATAGAGTTGTTTCATGTGAGGATAATCTCAAAACACGAAAACATAGACACACTATTTGACAGTGGGTCACAAGCGAATCTCATCTCAGAAGACTTAGTCAAGAAGATGAAAGTTGAGACCATTCCACATCCAAAGCTATATCCACTTGGATGGATTTGCAAGGATGCTAATTTACAAGTCTCAAGAAAGGTCATGTTGCGCTTCGCCATAACAGCTCATTATGTTGATTTGGTTGAACTAGATGTGGTACCACTTGAAATTATAGGTGTGGTGTTGGTTAGTCCATATTTATATGATAGAAAAGCAATCTTCCATCGCCATGAGAACAAGTATCATGTGTTCAAGGATGGCAAGGAGTTTATTGTGAGAGCACATTGGAAGAAGCTAGAATCATCTTTAGTGAATGCAGGGAAATTGAAAAGGCTTGTCAATGCAAGTCAAAATTTGACTTTCTTGATGATTAAGCAAAAATGTTTGTACATAATAATTTTCATGTTATTGTTGATATAAATGATGATATGTTTCAGTCTGAAAGCATGTCATCTTTGGAAGATGACAAGATGTTGCAAAAATTGCCTTTGGTGTTGATCGGTGCAGAGAACAAAGTGTCGGTGCAAGGTGGTGCAAAAATCCAAGAGAGGGTAAAGCATGCAAGCAAAGAGGGCACAAATTTCAGCAAGGGTCATTGCTGGTTTCAGAATGGCAGATTAGTATGGTGAGAAAACTTGGTTGAGAATCGACACAAGTACATGGCTCATTCATAAAAAATTCACCATGAGGACAGTTGGCAAGGTGAATCTCAATTTCAGTTTCCTTTGAAGGTAGACCAATGTAGGAACAATATGATTTCTGCAAATTATAGTTGTTGTTCTAAAAATTTCAAAAATTTTCATCATGACTCAGTCAAGGTTAGCAGCAGTCAGTCAGCGGATTCAAGGAAGAATTTATCCTTTTATGAGAAGCTCAATTTGATGAAGTCAGGAAGATTTCAGCGGTTCAAGGTTCGAAGAGTGGAGAATCAGTCTCCTCATCTTCAGTTTCTATAATTCAGAGAGCTTTTGGGGTCCAAAAGCTTCCCATTTGGGAGGTGTGATCAAGTGATCATGTCCAAGTTGAAAACAATGCTAAAAAATGTAAATGCTCAAAATTGGTTGCAATATAAATGACCAGAAAGGCCTCGTCACTTCGATTCTAGTGCCATGAATGGGGCTTAAATCCGACGTCGTATGTGAAAGTTATGCAGGTTTGATGTCTCCAGTATCCTTCAAAAAATCAGTTGACCAAAGTTGAATTTTTGACTTTCGAAAAATTAAAAAAGAATATTCCCTGCAGGCGAATTAGACTTCGACAAGTGTCAGAGGCTCATTTGTTGTTTGGTTGAATTTTTTGGGGCGGACCAATCCGAGGGTGCCACGTGGCAACCCCGGAGCCCGCCATGAGGCCCCAGGCTAGATAGAATGTGGTATGGAAATTTTTTTCTAAGTCTACGGGTTTTGAACCCGAGAACTCATCTCTACGAGCCCAAAGGCCCGACCATCCGGGCTAGCAGGTGTTACTTAACCGGTTAAGATCAAAGGTTGTATATAAAGTTTTAAGTTGAAATGAGTGGAGGAATAAGGGGCTAGCCCGGAGATACCATAAGACCCTTTGCCTGGCGATCGGAAGCTTCCGCCAACCATCTTCCAACCACCGACGGTGATAGTTATGGTTACCGTTTAAACTTATAAATGTGACTACTCAAATTTTTAATGCGGCAGTTTGCTGTTAACACTTTATGCGACGATTTTTGTGGAACATTCACATGCGCCTCCTTCCAACATTTAAGTTAACTGATAGTGGTTCCGCCCTATTTGGGGCATGTTCCACCAAATTTGGGGTTATGCCAAAGTTAGTGCTCCTAACAGGAGTTAGCCCACATTTAGTGGGGTTTTCAAGTGACATTGGGCAGAAATTTTTTTTGATCATAACTTTATCAATATTGAACCAATTTGGACGAAATTTTAGTCAATTTTGGGTTTCTGGAGCATTCTATAATGTTTGGGAGAATTTTTAGAGTGAACAGAGGTATTCTTCAGACATTTTTGATTCAGGAAAGAGGAAAGGGCCACGAGGGGCATCAGGAAGATGGCACTATATTGGGTTGTACTTCATTGTTTGAGGTGAAACAAAAGCCATTTTTAGCTTATTTATGTCTTTTGAAGTCAAATTCACAGCTTGTTTTTCCTTTTTAGGCATATATTTCACTGTATAACCATTTTGATCAAATTAATAGAGCAAGGACATGCCCATTGGGAGCCTTGGACCCGACAGATGTAGCCTAGGAGGGGTGAACTGCCTCACTAGTTTGTTGTGTTATGCTATGGTCAATTTATCTTGCTATGTATTTCTGATATAATATGTTAAACAATAAACTTAATTAACATTTCATCACACAAAAACTCAAAAGCAATTACCAAAAACACTTGTTTAACCTGCAAGACATGGAGAATACTTTGCACACTTAATTTAATGGAAATTGATACTTATCATAACATTACAAATAATTCTATTTTCAGATGAAGATGTGAATTGCACAGTGGATTTTTGACTTCCTGTAAAGGAGGTGAATACTGGAACTAATTTTGATGGTAGAGGTGTGAGCCTCTAGACTCCCTTGTTGATCGATACTGGCATCATATCCTTTTATTTGTTGGCTAGAGAAAATGTGCATATGTGTATATGTGTATATTATTGTAAATATTGTATTGACCTGGATTTATAATGCTCCATAAATAATATGGTTATTTTTTGGGTGATAAAATGTGGTTTTTATTGTAAATATCGTAATGAGTTGTCACATAAAGCTCTAGTAAATAGTATGATTGTCATTTTTTCAACACGTTGTCATTTTAAATACTGTAATGAGTTATGTTATAAAGCTTGATGGGTAGTATGTTTTTATTTGAGAATTCTTACTGGTTTTACATGTCATTGAACACCGAGGATGGTGTTCCTCCAGGGGGGAGGGTTTTGTAACAGCCCTGGTTAAAAATCCATGTAAAAAAAAATATAAGAGCACAACCATGGGACACGTATTCCAAGCTAAATTTTTGGTGAAACATCCCAGTGAGGGTGTTCATTTGGTTTATTATGGCTAAGGAAATTGGAAAATGAAATTGATAAGTATATGGAAATAGAAAATGGAATATTTGGAAATTTATTTATGAAAATAATGGAAATTAGTAGAAAATGAAGGTGAAATGTCACAAGTTTCATGTGACGAGGAAAATGAAGGAAAACAATGGAATTTTGAAGAAAATAGAGGCATCATTAATAAAAAGGATTCTTAGGATCAGTTGGAAAGATCCTCAAGATTTTTTCAATTTAGTTTTGGAGCTCTCTCTTTGTTATATCTCTCTCACCCTTGGAAACTTAGAGTTTTCTTGGAGAATTTTAGCTTTGGTTCAAGAAAGGAAACAAAGGAAAATAGGAAGTGAAGATCAAGAAAGGAAGAGTAGGATCAAGCAACTATAATATGTTTACTTGCAGGTATCGAATCACATGTGTGATTTCCTTGCTAGATTTCGCATGAATGGTTATGAATGCGTGTTCATGGTTCTCTTGTTGTCATTGGCATGAGTTTTTCTAGGTGTGAAAGTGTTCTTCAGCCTTGCCTTTCCATTTACAACTAGCCTTCAGGTGATGGGTTCTCATGTTTTGGTGGGGTGTGATTGCCAGATGGATTTGAAGTTAAATGAGGTGGATCTCTAAAAGGAAGAACACATGGCCTAGTGATCCCTAAACTAGACTGTGGATTGTGGTAAATCCACTGGCCTAGTAACCCCTAAACTAGAATATAGGTTTCATTAAAGCCAGGTATTGTGTGGCTCAGTGGGCCTAAGAATACTCGACCGGTGAATGGCGGGATATACGGTAAATCCTATAGGTGGTTTCTCTCCATTAGCCCTAGGAATACCGCGATAGGATATATGGTAATGCCCAGAGGGTGGTGTCTCAATCATGGCCTAGTGACCCCTAAATCATAATGTGGGTTGCGATAAATCTTATGGACTAGGAGACAGTAAAATTCCTCATGGTGCAGGTGGAGAAATTTAGTGGCACCCATGCTCATTTGGTTATTTTTTTTGGTTACGAGACCCACATTTATGCTTAGAATGTGGCATGGGGGTGATTGGATGAAGATATATTTTTGTTAGCCAATCTATGGTCAGGAGGAACAGAGGGAAAATTTTAGGGGCTAATATTCGCAGGTGCAATAATTTTCCATGAATTTTCCAAAAACATTATTCTCTATTTTAATTATTTTTCCAAAAATTATTCACCAAAATTTTATAGTATAAAATTATTTTACCTTAAAATTCGCCAAAAAATTGCAAAGACTATAAATTCATAAAAAAATTGAATATTTTTACAATAATATCACCAAACATTTTATATTTTGTTTGTTTGAGACTGGTAAGTTTCACCAAGGTTTCTAAACTTTAAGAGAAATTTCAATCCTTAAAATTTTCACTGGTGGAACATGGTAGTCCCATACTATTTTGGATTTTTCATTCATTAATAATAATTCCTTTCCTTGCTATTTTATGTGCAAAAGTACTAGTTCATATGTGGCATTTATGGTTTTTGTATCGTTATTATATATGTTGTTTATATGTTGGTTATGAGTAAGTTTTATGACAATGATGATGTATGGCTCTCATCATGTTTTTATTTATAAATGAATATATGACTTAATAGATGACAATGTAGCTAATGTGATAAGGAATCAATGCTTCTTAATTATTCTCAGATAAGTATGAGACCCCTATGCTCAAATCTATTATTATGCCTTGTAGATTACATGCTCATGATGTGTTCGATGTAATGTATGTCATGGTTAGGGTTGATTAGGTCAAGTCCTTAATCATGTTTGCTTTAAAGTATTTTTTTTGTTGTTATTTATTTTCTTCGAAAGTCTTATAAAGTTTAGAGTAGTGGTTTAGAGGCTAGCCATGAAAAATTGGCTTCAATATCGTAGTCTCTAGAATAAAACTGGCTGAAAAAAGACTCCAGTCTCTCTGTTGGACGCATTGTGGGAGAGAAATTCGGGTTCCAGTCGCATGCATGCCTTGTTATGGGAGTGATTGGGGGTTAAATTCATTGAAAGGCTAGGTCAACTCAGGGGATGGGCACCTGGAGTGGCGGATTGGCTCCTTGGGGCCTTGTAGCACCTGAGGGGGGTCTGTAAAGTGTTGTTTAGTTGGTTCCACTTCCTTAACTACACTTAGGGAGTTGAATCATATCATAATAAATATTCTTTACATGCTTATAATGGGGAAGTGAGGGTTATTCTTTATATCAAGAGGATTACATAAAGATTCAATTGGCTTCCATGAGAATGGAGGGTGCCACACTTGTATGGAGGGAATAAAACACACAATAAGAGACTAAAAAAAATGGTAAGATGTCAATGTCTTGGTCAAATTTTATTGTTTCCATTAAAAGGAAATTCTATGCTCTAGCTTACATGCAAAAATCTATTATGAGATGGAAAAATTTTAGGCAATTGAAAGGTCAAAGTGTGCAATATTACACTCATGAATTTAGGAGAAGAGCTCTTATGTTAGGTGTTGATTTGCATTCTCAAGAAACTTTGCCAAAGTACATAGGGGGTTTGAATAGTTTCTTGACACATACCCTCCTCATGTTTAATCCCACTAGTCTAGATGAGGTATGTGTGCAAGCTACACACCTTGAGGCAAGAGGGAAAAATGTACAAGAAGAGGGTAAAAAGAAACCATTGAAGGGTGGTGAAAAAGGAAAGGGTTTCAAGTGTAAACAAAAGAAAAATGCATCCATTAAAAAAGAAGGGGAGAAAACCACATGTAATAACTGTTCCAAAGAGGGTCATGATGTAGCCCATTGTTGGAAGCTTCATCTAGAATTCAGGCCTAAGAAACTCAACAACAAGGGGAAACAAAATACAACCGCTACCACACAACAGGATCTTGGATCCGAATCGCGAGATGAGACTAAAATTGCAGCCATGGTCACAAAGAGAAAGGAAGCCATAGTAAGAACTAGTTCATAAAATTGTCACAGTAACACTCGAGGTAAAGAAATAAGAATAGAGTTGTTTCATGTAAGGGTGATCTCAAAACATTCAAAAATTGACACACTATTTGATAGTGGCTCTCAAGAAAACTGAGTATTTGAAGACTTAGTCAAGAAGCTTAATATTGAAACCTTACCTCATCATAAGACACACCCTTTCGGTTGGATAACCAAGGATAAAAATTTACAGGTTACAAGAAAATGTATTTTCTGGTTTGCAATTACAACAAACTTTATTGATGAATTTGAGTTAGATGTTGTACCGCTTGACATATTAGGAATTGTTTTGGGTAGTCCATATCTAAATGAAAGGAAAAAAGTATTCTATCGCCATGAGAATAAGTACCACTTGTTCAAAGATGGAGTGGAATATATTGTCATATCTCATTTCCAAAATATAAACCTCTCTTTAGTTAATGCTAGGCAAATGAAGAGGCTAGTAAATTCAAGAAAAAACTGTGTTCTTATGATCAAAAAAAATAATGATAAGTATTATGAATATTTTGAAGGTTGTGATGATAAATTAAAATTTGATTTGTTTGACGTGGTAATTCAGCATGGCAAGATGTTTCAGGAACCAAAGGGGTTACCTTCGAAGAGGGGAATCCAACATTAGGTACAACTGCAACAAGAGGTTCCACTCCCTAACATTCGCATGTATCGCATGTCAATAATGGAAAGTGCAGAAATCAAGAATAAAATCCAAGAATTGTTGAATAAAGGTATTATTCGTCCATTTACCTTGCCATGTTGTTCACCGATTGTGTTGGCGCCCAAGAAGGATGGAACATGGCGCATGTGTGTGGATGCTTGTGCACTCAACAAAATAATAATAACGAATCATTATCCATCCCTAATGGTTGATGATTTTCTTAATAAATTGAGGTATGCAAAGTATTTCACTAAGATAGACTTAAGAAGTGCATTTTTTACCTAGCCTCCATACCACTATGTAGAGTGCATTTTTTATGTTACCTTAGGCTCTCCACATGTGATCATAGTGCCGCATTTTAGGTTTTTTTGGATTCCCTTCCTTTTCTTGCAGTTCCCTATTTTGGTTTCCTAGCCTCCTTTCCACTACTTGGAATTATAGTTTTAGGTTACTTTGCTACAATGCCATTACTTGGAGTTCACATATTAGGTTTCCTTTTCAACCTACTAGGAATTGGGTTGTTATCTCTAAGTTACTTGGCCTCCTTACAACTACCTGGACTATTCATTCTAGGTTTCCTAGAATTTATTCCACTACTACTATGTGTATATACTCAAAATAATTTGATTATAACCTTCTATGACCTTGAAGATATATTAGCAAAACTTACTGCTTTAGAAAATAATTGCACCATCCCCACCTTTGTTTTTCCATAAAATTTACTTCTAAGCGTGACTTTTTGACCAACATCGTCGACACTCCATATCCTATTTCAAAAATATTTAATTCCTTTGTAACATTATCAATGAAAAGTTAAAGGACGGAAATTTGTATTAATGTGTAGAAACCTTGGAAAATATTACTAATCTCTATTATGAAAATTATAAAATGTTTGATAGTATTTTTATGAACATATTCAACTTTCTAATAATTTTATATAGTGTCTGTAATTTTTTTGGAAATTTTTAAATTAAAGTAATCTTATCCTATAAAATTTGGGTGAACCATTGATCCAGGGGATCATAAAAATGCTCAAAATTGAAATTTCTCTAAAGCGCTCGAAAATAGTGCCATATAATAGTTCTCACCCTCAAGAATCCAATGATGCTTAAATCACCTCAAACCGAAATCATATACTCAAGTTATGATGTTCTGAAGTTTTTCCAAGCAACTAAAAATTTAGTAGCAGGGTTGACCTAGTTGCTGACTCGGTAGACCGTACGCTAACATTAGCAGTTGACTGGGAAATCATAGTAGACTCTATGACCCAATTCGGGCTCTATAAGTAACAGTTTTGTATTGAGGTAGATGTCAGCTTTCCGCTGGTTTTTTGGTTGTGAGGTGGACCAATTATGAGGTGCCATGTGGCCCAATGAGATGGTGCCATGTGGCACCCCGTGTTTGGTCAAATTTTTTGTAAAGCGGCCCAAGGGAATTAGTAGGGTTTGACCCCTCGACTTTACAAAACACAATTGCATGCCTTACTATTTTCCCATAGCATTATTTCTTAACCTATTAGGTGCTCCTGAAATATTTAAAACAGAATGTTTTACAAGTTGGGGAAAGGGGGTGGGGCACTTAGGCCTTGCTCGTAGCCACACACAAACCATAAGACCCTACAGAAGAGAGAAAGGTGAGGGGATGAGGACTAGGCCCCAGTCCTAGTCTCCTGGTATCCAGGTGACCACCGGTGGGGATAGAGTGGCAGGGGAGGGTGGCTAAGCCCGATGCTAGGTTACGATTATGCCATATGTCCCAAACCAACGATGGAAGGGGAAGACTGGGTGGCACCTAGCCCATGATAGCCCCTAGTCCTGTGAGCCATTATATGACCATATTCAAAGATAGGAGGGAGCAGAGCATACAAAGCCTTCACCTGGAGAGAAATACCATACAACAAGCATTCATATTAGGGCATATATATTAAGGAAAAAATGACATAATATATTATGGATATAATAGGGATTAAAGGGTTTTTATGTTGACAGGTATAAAAATGGAGTAAAAAGTTAATGAAAAAATATAAAGAGGTGTAAAAAAATTTAATGAAAAAATGGATACCTACAATATTTAGTGAAAGTAGGGTTTTTAAATTTGGAAGATGTATTGGATTCATATCGGTAGGGGGTTAAATAATGTGATTTTTAGAGGTATTTTCCAATATGTAGTCATAGTAAGGGTAAGGAAGCACATCTTGCTCATTTTTTAACGTTTTTGAGCTCAAGAAGAGCTTGGATATGGGTTTTGAGCATTTTGAATCCATTGGTAGCACTATTTTTCCATTTTGAGCACTGTAACTGATGTAATTAGGATTTGAGAATATAATTTAAGATTCCCAACTATGGAACCCACACCAAGGGACGTATCCTCGGAGGGGTGAAATTCGTTATCAATTTGTTGTTTTGTGTTGCTATGTATGGTAAAATTCCTCTATTTTATTTATGTAAACTAAGTTTAAAAAAAACACTAAAGTTTATGTGTTTTTGCACCTTGATCCATTTCCCATGGGACATAAAATTTCTTGCAAAATTTTAATAGACCTCCAAGTTTTTAATTCCATATCAGTTTGGTATCAGAGCATGGTTATTTTCAAGGTTTTATTATGTTTCCAAGTGTTTTCTAATGCTTACAAGGTTAAAATTGAAGAGAGAAAAAAGAACACTTAAAGAAAAAAATCCTCAAATTGGTTCGAGGAGTTCACAGGGTCCTCAAACTCCATGATTCATGGCACATGAATAAGGAAATGAGATTATTTGTGAGGATGAGAGAGCTTTCATAATGGATTTTTATGACATGCATGAAATGGTGAAAGTTTTGTATGAAGAGATGATTACAAGGTTACATGGACAGAGTTCAAATCAACCAAAAGGTAATGGTGGTGCTAGGAGAAAGCATCCACCTACACCTCCTCCTTCGCCTCCATATTCACCCTCATCCTCATCTACTTCATCTCCTCCACATACTCCTCCAAGGTATCCAAAAGGACATGCTAAGTCTCCTATGTTAAAGCTTGATGTCAAGTTTGAATTTCTGAAGTAAAATGGAGAATTAAATACTGAAAAGTGGGATAATTGGGTTCATAATATTGAATTCTATTACAATATTCAAAGGATTAAGGATGATGTGACCAAGATCCAACTTTCTTATCTTCATTTTGAAAGTGAAGCTCTCATCTAATGGGAGGCCAAAACTCGAGAATACTTGAAGAAAAGTGGTAAAATTATCTTTTCTTGGAATGATTTTATAGTTGCATTAAAATAAAATTTTTATCCATTAGCTTACATGCAAAAGGAAATAATGGATTGTAAAATTTTTATACAAGCTAAAGGTTAGAGTTCTCAAAGTTACACACAATAATTTAGAAGAAGAGTTTTATTCTTGGGTGTAGATTTGTCTTCACAACAAACTCGGCTTAAATATATAGGTGGTTTACATAGTTATTTCAGACATACAATTCTTATGTTTAATCCAACTAATATAGATGAAATATGTATTTAGGAAACTCATTTAGAAGCAAGAGGGAAGAATTTTCCTCAAGAGACTAGCAAGAAGCCATCCAAATCTAGAGACAAAGGAAAGGGAAAAAAGAATGCTACAACTAAGAAAGAGGGAGAAAAAATCACATGCACTTCTTTTCAAAAGAAGGCCATGATGAATACCATGGTCAGAAATTACATCAAGAAATGAGACCAAAGAATATTGACAACTAGGGGAAACAAAATACTACTGAAAAAACTCAACAAGATCTAGGATTTGATTCAGGGGATGAGACTAAAATCAGAACTATGGGAATGAAATGTAAGCCATATATTGCAAGTACTAGTTCTTCTAGTAAGCCTATTGAGCCTCAAAATGATAAAGAAATAATCAAGCTTTTTCCATATTAGGATCATTACAAAACATACCAATGTTGATACCTTGTTTGATGGTGGATCCCAATTTAACCTTATGTGACAATGCGAAATCATAAGTGACAAGAAAATGTAAAATTAAATCCGTCATCACTAAAAACTTTATTGATGAGGTAGAGATTGATGTTGTACCACTTGAAACATTTGGAATTACTTTAGGGAGTCCATAATTGTATGAATGAAAATCCATATTCTATAATCATGAGAAAAAATATCATCTTTTTAAATATGGAATTAAGCATATTATTAGAGAACATCACAAGAATATGAATTTGTCTCTTGTAAGTGGCGGTCAAATGAAAAGACTTGTAAATGCTATTAAGAATTTTTTATTGTTGATGATCAAACGTAAAGATACTTCTGAATATGAGGCTTTCCAAGGATTTTTTGTAAACTCAAGCATGATTTGGTTGAAGATGTTAACACATATGATAACATGTTTTAGGAACCTGAACAGTTTCCTCCCAAAATAGGAATCCAACATGAGATTAAATTGCAATAGGATGCACCTCTTCCAAACATTGGAATGTACAAAATGACAATTTTGGAGAATGTCGAGATGAAGAAGAAAATTCAAGAGTTGCTTGACAAAGGGGTCATTATACCAAGTACATATCCTTGTGGATCTCTTATTGTCTTGGTTCCAAATTATAAGGATGGTATACGGCTTATGTGTGTGGAATTTAGAGTTTTGAACAAAATAACGATAAATAATCGCTATCATCTTCCTCATATTGATGATTTGATAGATCAATTAAAGGATGTTGTTTATTTTACTAAATTTGACTTTAGAAGTGGTTATAATTAGATTAGGATTGTTGAAGGTGATATTTTGAAGACTTATTTCAAGAAAAAACAAGGTTTTTTTTAATGGTTAGTTATGCCATTTGGGCTTTGTAATGAACTTGCAACATTCATGAGAGTTATGAATGATGTGTTGAGACCATTCCTTGATGATTTTGTCATAGTCTACTTAGATTATATTCTAATTTTTTTTTTATGACTCGTGAAAAGTATTTCAATCATGTTAAACAAGTTTTAGATGTCTTAAAGAAAGACAAATTGTATTTGAATGTGTTTAAGTGTTAATGTAATTAAACCGGTTAGTTTCTTCAGGTCATATGGTTAGAGCGGGTGAGTTGAATAGTGATCCCTCAAAGGTTGAATTCATTGCGAATCATCCTAACCAAATAATGTAAAAAAGGTTAGGATATTTTTTGGAGCAACCCAATATTGGAGAAAGTTTGTTGCTAACTTCTCATCTATTGCAACTCCATTACATGCTTTGAACACTATGAAACATGTCTTTTAGTGGGGAGTAAAGAAGCAGAAAGCATTCGATATATTGAAAGAGAAAATTAGTACAACACCGGTTCTTTCACTTCCATATCTTAAGCAACCATTTGAGATTAAAACCAATGCAAGTGATTATTCCATGGGAGACTTTTTATTCAACACAATGAGCCTATTTTTTATCATTTTGAAACCTATACCAATGCAATATTTAACTATCCAACTTACCACAAACAATTGTATGCTTTGGTACAAAGTGTGAAGAAATGGAAGCATTATTTGATGGGTAAGGAAACGATTATTCATATTGAACATCAACCTTTGCAATATTTACAATCACAAACCAAACTACAACAATTTAGACATTTCAAGTGGATGGGATTTATATAGAAGTTCCATTTGGTAATTAGGTATAAGAAAGGTATATACAAAAAAATTGTTGATATGTTATCAAGGCCTATTGTTAGTGTATATGTCATTATTAATCATAATTATATCATGCATGAGAGCTATGCTGAACAATATGCTAAAGATGAAGATTTTAAAGATGTTTATCAGCTTTGTTTCAAGGAAATCATGTTGAAGAATTGGATTATCATGTTCATGATAAATTGTTGTATCATCTTCGAACGTTATGTGTTCCACATGGTGAAAGAGTCGGAATCATAAGGGAAACTCATACTACTCTTAATCTTGGCCACTTTGTAGTAGGAAAAACCATTGCACAAATACAGAGGTAATGTTATTGGCCTCGTATGAATAATATTGTGTAAATATATGTAAGAGTTTGTTCTATGTGTGGTACTAGCAAGCCTTGCAATAGAAAGTTGGGTTTCTATACTCCACTTCCTATTCCTTCTCGTCCTTGGGAAAGTAGTTCTACGGATTTTGTAGGAGGAATACCTATGTCTAGGAAAGGTCATCATTATCTTCATGTTGTTCTAGATCATTTAAAAAAAAAAGTGTGTTTTGATGCCTTGTAAGAAGTAGGTCATAGCTCAATAGATTGCAAAAATGTTATTCCAAAATATATGGGTGCATTTTGGGTTACCCACTTCTATTATTTCTAATCGAGATTCTTAATTTGTCGGGACATTTTGGTCAATTTTATTGGAACTCATGGACACCAAGTTGAAGAAGAGCACAACCTTTCATTTACAAATTGATGGCTAGATAGAAGTGGTGAATATAATAGTAGTACATCTCCTTTCTGGATACTGTAGCAAACATCCTAACCTTTGGGATGAACACTTACATTACAACCAACATGCCGAGAAGAGAGCCAAGCATTATTCGACTCAGACATCTACATTTGAAACATGTTTGGGATATTTACAAAAATATCCCTTAGATTTTACCTTTTGGAAAGATGTTTTTGTGGATGGACACAATGACATAGATAAGGCCAAGCACTTTATTAAAAAAATTCATCTGGTGCATTAAATGGTACAATAATAGTTGGAAAAGATTCAAGCCAAGTATAAGGCAATACATCATAAGCATCATGTTGACCAAAAATTCTAGGTGGAAGATAACGTTTGGATTTATATCAATAAGGAAAGACTCCAAGGAGAAGGTAAAAATCTCAAACGAATCATATATGGTCCATTTCAAATCTTGGAAAATATTGGTAATAACGTCTTCTGGTTAGATTTACCAACATACATGAAATTTTATGTTACTGTAAATGTAGAAAACTTGAGGTTATATAAGCCTCCTATGATTGAATATCAAGGAGAGAATGTTTAGATTCTAGAAATAGAATATTTCTCTCCTGAATAGTGAGAATAATTGCAACATGATATTATTCTTGAAAGGAGGATAAGGATTCACGCAGAGGAAATTTGGAGTACCTTCGTGTGGGGCTCAAGAGAACTAATCCAAGTAATCCTAGCTAGAATAAGGTTGGAAGAGTGAGGGAATTGTACCCTCACCTACTTACTGACGAAAAACAACCTTTTGATCGTCCAAAAGGTTCCAGTGGTGTTGGAGCGGGGTCTGCTGAGGCACAATTTCCAATGTCTTTTTGTATAATTTTGTATGTGTGCACTGCACAAAAGGAGTCAATGGGCTTTGGGGTGCGTCAAAGTCCCCAATTTTTATGTAAATGGGCTTAAGGTTAAACTATGGGCCTCAAACCATGGTTTAAGAACATAGTATCTGTGCATTAGGTGAATATAAATAGATAGATAGTGTCTAAGCTAAGTAGTTTGAAGTAAGTTCATAATATTTATGTTCTGATAATTTTATGCATCTGTAAGGGTTGTTTGGGTTGGGTTAACAGGCTCCTGCTAGTTGTGTGCGCAAAGACCTAGTCCTGGCTGTGTGCGGAATCCGCTGGCTGTGTGCGTGGGAGGGTTTTGTAAGGGAAATTTGATGTATTTATTGAGAGATCTGAAGCTAATATAAAGGAAA